>OY754495.1:7367705-7967705 GCA_963575735.1 Amblyjoppa fuscipennis | reverse complement strand
TTTTAGTTTGCTTTTGTTGTTCTTTTCCTCTTTTGAATGAATCGTTGTTCATAAAACGAAATAGTTGTCTCCGTCTACGCTGTGAAAGCTTAAAATAAAAAATGATAGTAAAAAGAAACGAATGAATTACGCGACAAAATACATTGGGCAGAATCGTATAAATAGCTAAGATAGGTCTATGATGAAAAAAATTCGAGTATCGTTCGACGAAGTTTGTAAGAGAGAATTGAAGCGCGAGAAACTCTTTGTCCACGTAAAATTAGTCGTTCGTTGATTTTGTCTAACGGCGATGGTCTCTCGATTGAGTTAAAGTATCAAAAAAAAAAAAAAAAAAATCACATACGACATTCGCGAATGATGGTACTCGAACTAGTGAGAAGCGTCAGGCTGAGGAGCTGTGTTAACCAGCCGAACATAATGTAAGATGAGAAAAAGTACCCACAGTCTCCCGCAATTTCTCGCTTCTCAGCTGTGGAGAGGCGGATTCGTGGGGATAAATCGATCACGTTGGTGGCAATTTCTTTAAATCGAGATCGTCGAAGTATGGATGCTGCAGAGCGGCGCGTGCCGATATTCTTATCTCCGGATTGTAAGCCAGCATGGATTGTAGCAGATCGACACCGTCCTTGCTCAGAGGCTTAACGTGATTCTCCAGCGTGTTGTTCGTCCAATTCGGAAACGTGGCTTTGTAGTCGGACAGTTGAGTCACGCCGGGCCAAATTTCTTCTGTCGGTGTCTTTAAGACACTGAAAAAGAATATAAAAAAAAAACATGAAACTTAAGAAAACCATTCGCCTCGGGCCTCCGATGCTTTGTCGGTCGTTAGTCTTGTTGTTTCTTCATCTTCTTACCGAAATATTCTGAACAGCTGATCGATCTCACTGTCGCCCTGGAAGAGCGGCTTCTTGGTCGCCATTTCGGCGAAAATACAGCCGATGCTCCAGACGTCGATGGCGCACGAGTATCGGCTCGATCCCAAAAGAATCTCTGGCGCTCGGTACCACAGGGTAACGACCTCGTGCGTGTAAACTCGCACGGGAATACCGAAGGCTCTGCCCAACCCGAAATCGGCAACTTTAATACCGCCGCGTTTGTCGATCAGCAAATTTTGGGGCTTGAGATCGCGATGCAGCACTCTCCTCATGTGACAGAAAAGCACGGCTCGAGTGATCTGTAGATGTGAAAAATCAGAGAAGTTAAACAACAGGGTTGATACCAGATTTTTTTTTTTCCTTTCTCGGAGGAAGCTTTGTGAAAAAAAAGAATTGCAAGATATTTTTTTTATTTCTTTTCCATTTTCGACTACCTGATAGAGATAAGACTTGACAGTTTCCGGCTGCATAAGCTTTCCGCTTCCCAAACTGTCCATGTACTTCTTCAGGTCCATCGTCAGATACTCGAATATCAGATAGAGCCTCGACTCCTCCATGAGAACATCTGACAGGCCGACAATGTTTGGATGTTTGAGCTCCTTTAGGAGAGAAATTTCCCTTATAGCCGTAGAAGGAATGCCCTCGTCGTCGCTCTCCAGTCTGATCTTTTTCATGGCGACGATTTCGCCGGTCTTCCTGTGCTTGCCCTTGTAAACGACACCGTAGGTGCCTGAAAAAATTATAAATCATACACGCAAGAGCATCATAAACGGCGTCTGAAGTCTGAAGGCTTATCAAACAGAGAGTCTCTCAGCAACAAACGAAATTTTTCGTCACCGATACAGGCTTTTAACTTTAAGTGCAGCGGTTACGTCCGGATAAGCGAAACGACGAAAAAAAAAACAGGAAAAAAAAAAGAAGAAAATAGCGAACAGGTGTGTTTGTCGAGGTGGTGTTTGGTGGACAAATATTGCGCAAGGCGAATAACACGAAGTTCGAGCGCGATCTCGCTTTATCGTTAAGAATCGTAATTAATCCTTTTTTTTTTCATTCGGGGCATTACAAAAATTTTTAAACTGGCAGAAGCGTGCGAGACGGAGAGTCGTTCAGAAGCGAGGGAACACAGAAATTGATAACGAACATACCCTCGCCGATTTTCTCGATCCTAACAAAGTTCTCCATCCTCGAGAGCCGCTGGGATTCGGCCAACACAGCCGGTGTATATCGGTTGCGAACGCGAATTCGACGATAAATCTCGTGACGGTTTTCGTTTGTGGGGTTAAGCTCACCCGAACGCGCGATGCTCGAGGGACCGAACGTCGTTAGATGCTTCGCGTAACGCTCAAATTCAAACGCTCGCACGCCATATTGGTAAACACGTTTGAACAGTCGAACGTCGGTGATGATCGGAGCGATTCGGCTCCCCGAAGAGGCAACAAGCCGTGTTTCCACATTAGCTGCGAGGTGCTGGCGGTCGCTTCTTGTAGGTCGGGGCAGTTTTTAGCAATCCGTGCGGTAGAGTATTATGTACGACAAATTTGTTTCACACGAAACTCATTTTCGGCAAAAAGTAACAATTTTTTACGTATTTTACGTATAACGTCACTTCCCGGTCGAAAAACGAGATTTTCAAACCGGGAGGAACGTTTTCCACTACATGAAAATCGAAAATGTTTTTCACGAAATAGAATGAAAGGATCGATTCGACTCCTTATATTGGAAAAACTCTTTATTCATGAGGATTCTTCGTTTATAATACAAGATCTGAATCCAAATATCGTTGAACCTTGATGTTGTTTGCATTATCATTTAACAGTAATTCACGTCGTGTCGCTTGGACGATCGATGAAAACTACGACATGCCGATCTCGCGTTTGCAACAGCACAATGACCAATGGCATCGATAATCGCATGAAGGCTGCTTATCTTCGCTTACCCGCGGGATCGAGACAAAAAAAAACAATCTGAATGTTAACGAAAAGTGATTATTCGTTGCGGGTTGCGAGAGTGCCCTGGAATCAAGCAGCGAACTCTGCCTCGATTCGCGTACGTTATATTTATGCTGAACGTATGGCTTGAGCTGTAAGTTCGATAAACGCGGAAAGCCATTGATTGGCTTCGATCGAGTAGAGAGAAACTTGTTAATTTCGTAACCCGCGGTATCATCGTTTTCTTTAGCTATTAATATAATCTTGGATCTGCGAAGTAAAAACGAAGGGTTTACATTTTTTCTCTTTTAAATGTTCTATCGTGGAAATTGATAACCTCCGGATGCGTAACCGAGTCCAACACCGCGTTGCGTGTGCGTCGTTGCCCTTGCGACTTCGTACTGCTGCTCCATGTTGTTGAACATCTCTTCCTGCTTCTTCAGTATATCGGGCTTCTGTCCAGGCTGCGGAGCAGCTGGAAGATCGCCTTTTATCCCCATAAGTCGTTTGAACTTGGCGGTTACCTTGCCGTCTTGGTCGTGTGTGAAAGTCGTGCCCATCCATGTATTCGCAGTCGAGGCGGCGGCCACCGAGGTCTTACCTTCGTCAGCTTTGGACTGATGAGAAGTCGTGAAAGAAAGAAAAAAAAATAAAAGCCATTGCCAATGAAATTCGTTTAACCCTTCAAGTACCAGAGACTTTTCGCCGATCGCAAACGACCATATCTTCTTTTAAGGTAGTCCTTGCAGTAGAGGCAAGTCAATCGAGTTCCAACATTTCAAAAATGGTTTGTTTTACACGTTTTGAAAGAAGCATTAGCGCGATCTAAAGTGGATCCGGATGAAAGAGTTCGTACTTTATGTCGAAAAATATGTGCAACAATGAATGTAGAGAAAAACATCGCAGTGTACGCCGATAAATCGACGAGCATATTTTTACGCAGTTTTTGTGAAGTCAAATTTGTTATTTTTATTCGATTTTGAGGAGTGAAAGCTCATAGATACTCTATGAATTCACCATAAAATACCAATAATAATTTTTTCACAAATCCATTGTTGTACATTTTTTCCCACACAAAGTAGGAACTCTTTAATCTAGATCCACCTTCGTTCGCAAGCATTTCTCCCTTAAAACGTGTATAAACAATTTTTGAAATCCGGGTACTCGTTTCTCTTGACTGCGCGGACTACCTTAAGCACAAAAACGATACGGATCATCGTAATAAATTTTCGTCTGCATTATAGAAGAAAAAAAAAACACTTCAACGTACGTCGCTGAATTTTTATAGATTTTGTTAGCACATTAATTTGTTATTCTTGTTGTGTCGTGGTAAATTCTACGTCCTGTTTGAACAACGATCCGTACAACATACGTGAAGGGTTCAAAAAAATAAATAAAAAGAACCGAGGGTTAACATTAACCACAATAATAGAACGTACAGTCTCGCCCCTTACCTTGTTAGCCCACAGAAGCTTTCTCTTCTGTATCTGCTCGGCATACTTCCCCTGTGTCGCCGTCGCTAGTGGATTGTAATAATTCGGTTCTCCGGGAATCATCGGTATCACCGGATCACCGCCAGGAGCCTTCAATTCAATTCCAAGTTTCTCGAGCTGCGCTAGTTTGTTTCTACCCTTTTCCTCGCGATAGCTCATAGTTCTGAACGGTTGCGGGAGCACTCGATCCTTGGATCGCGATCGGGAGCGCGTTCGATCCTTCTCCTTGTTCTCCCGAGCCGATCGCTCCTCCCTGTGGCGGGCCTTCGTTCTGTCATCCCTGGAATGACGCCTGTCGCGGTCCCTTCGACGATCCCTGTCGGATCTGTCTCGGTCTCGTCTGTCCTCGCGATGATGATTATCCTTGTCCGCCTTGTCCCGATCGCTGCTACGCTCGTCCCTGCAGGAACTCGACGAAGTTCTGTCCTTCCGCCTCTCATCGTCCCGCGCTTTCCTCTCCTCATCGCGGGAAGACTTCTTCGAGTCCCAGGAATCTCTGCTGTGATCGGAATCCCGGCGGCGTCTGTCATCGTGCGACGAACGCCGGGACTTGCTGCTCTCGCGGGAACGACGGCCACGATCGCTTCTATCGGAACGCTTGTGATCACGGTCACGGGAGTTCGATGAATGACTGTCGTGATCCGAACGCCTGTAAAACGATTACGTTCTGCAGGGGTATACCACACAGATGCGTATTATTAATCGGCTCACACGACAAAAGCTACATTCTAAAGATGCGCTAGGATGTGCATCGTGGCGTCAATTATTTGTTAAATCAAAGAAAATCTCGCAGTTTTTCATTTATTTATTGTAGCTCGAAATTCGTAGAGCTGAAAAGTTTTTTTCGCAAGTAAGTGAATTGCCGAACTCGTGGGGCTTTGGATGAGTGGGGGTCAAAATTTTGATAGACCTATATGTAGGACAGCTGATATTTCGAAGTATCATCATTGCAAAGATTTAAATATCGAAAAAATGCGTAGTTCGAAAATTGTATTGTCTATAGATCGCCAAGTCCAATAACCGTTTCACCGAGGGTTATTTTTTCGAGGGCGTTTTTATTAGTGAATACATTTTCAGAAGCTGGAGATTAACATTTTGAACAATCAGATTTAGAAAGGCTAAAATGTTGAGGTTTAAAACCGAGAGAAGCTCATATTTTTAGTAGCCTACAAACCTGTCATCAGAAGTATGTCGACAATACAGATTTCGAATTACTAAAACTTAGATACACGCAATAGAGGACCAAAATTGTGAGAATCGAAATAGCCGAAGCCAATAGCAAATGGTCGCTGTTCTGACCGTTTGTTTTTCGAGCTTTCTGCCATTTTGCTTGTTCGACTTTTTGGTTTTTCGATATAATGAAATTCAGTAAGCGATTATGAACATTCACAATTATGAAAAAATAAACGAATACAAATCTTCGCAATTGTAAATTTCCAGGACTCAAACTTTGTAGTGTTGAAATTTTTCTCTCTTGTAACGTTCACCCCTCGCAATATCGTCTATTCATATATTTGTTCCGATATATTTATATCGCGAATTTTTGTGACTACTTAACGTCTCAAAGGCGACTGGCCATTGGACATTTATTTGAACGTTCATTATTTTTCTATTTTGGGATATCGGCCGTTTCATATTTCGATCGTTTAAAATTTCGACCCCACCTCTTTTAATTCAGAGGATACTTCTTCGATTCGATAGCAAAAAATATATTTATTCCCGTGCGAAACTTAGACTCCGCGAGACCGCACTCATTTGGCAAAAGCAAACCAGCCTACCTCTGGTCTGCGGGAGAAGAACGATGCCGCGAAGATTCCCTCCTCGAGTTAGTGGCTTGACGTTCCGTCGACGGACTCGCGGCTCTCTCGCTTTCCGAATCGCCGGATGAATTGTTGTTGTTGCTCTCCTAGAGATAGAAAAATAAAACGATTCACGAACGTTTCTCGCATAGCGCTTATCACGCGTGCCGAATAATTCAAAGGAGGATGAAAGAAAGAAGAAAAAATAAATGAATAAAAAAAAAATTAAATAAAACGATAATAGATAGAACGGTCAAAAATTAAGACGACGACGACGCGCTAAGGTATAGTGTTGTTTTGCATTCTACAAGGTAACAGAGGACATAGATATGCGCTCGTTCGTATATGTTAGTCGGGTTTTCCAATTCAAATTTACATCGTAATATAATAATTCGTATAGAGCCCCGACAGGTTTAGGACGAGCTGGTTTGTTTGTTTGTTTTTTTTCTCCCACCCCGCCCAGCGGAGAATCGAGTCACGAAATTCTGACGGAATTCTCGGCAGGCTACCCGATGGAAAAAAAACCATCCGCATGGATCCGCCAGTTAGTTTAACAATAATATGCTCCTAGCTATTATTATCCGCGTTTCTCAATCGTGTTTCGTACGTGTCTGTGTGTATACATTTTCTATATTTTCTTTTGGGTTTTTCATTTTTGTATTTTTTTTTTTTCACGTTTCTGTTAGAGAGTGTTACCTTCTTTCAGCTTCCTCTACTCACCTATTTCTTCTTTATAGGACTTGGGGGGTAGACTTGCAAGACCCTCGCACAGCATTGACCTTGCCGAGGTGCGTAGATATTGTATCATGTATTACCAACAGAGCTACGTGTTAATATTCTCTCACGAAATGGCACTATAACCATTTACTTATCAATTAAGCATTTTCTCCTCATAAAAAAAAATATATATATATCTGTTTCCCTTTCTACAACATCTCTTTTCCTTCCTTTCTTTGATTCGGAGAAATCGGCGTGGGGAACAATTTTGAAATACGCAGATAGCGGAGACAATTTTTTTTTTCTTTCTGTGATAAAATTAAGGATCAGAGCTTGAGAGAAAAAACGGATGGAAATTGGAAAGCGCGACTTCGCATTCTACATCGACTTTGAAAAAAATAATTTTTGATCTTTCACCGATCTATGTTGGAAAAAAAAAGTGACCCCGATGACACGCCGCAGCGGATGCAGTGAAATATATACCAAGTACTCATCGCTTGTAATCGTTTTTTTTTTGTACCTCACTCATGTCCATCTGTACCGGGTCGTAGTTCACGTCGCTGGCTCTTCTCTCTGCTGTTTCACTGCTTGCCGAACAAGGCATCTAAAAAACAGAATAAAAAACAAATACAAATGTATACATATGGATAAATTGACGTATGGAATGCCTTTATTACAAATTAATGCGTGGACTGGATTGTTACATGGAACGTTACTGTTTAAGATATTGTAATAACCGAGCAAATAAGTAACATACGTGTTTAGTTTCGGGGCACATATTATTAGGTACAATCACTGCTAAATATCTCGAGCATGGACTCCAGTTCATCTGATCAATTGATAATCTGTACGTGTTTTGCTTGTTCATAGAGGAAGCTTTGTTTTATTTGTCATACCAAGTTATTCCAGTTATCCATGTAAATTCCATGTAAAATCCATCCCTCAATCTATATTCGTTACAATAATATATGCATGGAGTGTCACTCCCTCAACCCTGTGATATTTCTACCAAAGATTTATGATGTATAAAAAACATACGGATGATAAGCATACGGCTTGAAAGCTTCTGCGGGCAAAACGAATGTGTGTGTAGATAGTTTGTACTTAATTAATAATAAATTAAATGAAATGCATATATATACGTAGATATATATGTATCTGTGTACGCTTCCGTGGACAGTTAATTTTGGAATGTCAAATGTTATATATTTAGAAAACCCATAAATACCATGGATTCTTTCTTTCGTGATATTCCGTCACGCCGCGCGATTCTTCTAAACTAGGGCAACGAAAACTTATCGATCTTCGTCGTTAAGGAAAAAATTACTTTTGACATCACCGAACATCTCGTTTGTCATTATTTATTATATCGTTAACTTGCCCGAGACTCGTAGATGACTCTGGACTGGACGCCGATAGATAGCTCACCGACAGTGCACACAAAATTGGATCGAAAAAGAAATAAAAATACACCGTCTCGACGAATCTCTGACGTTTCGCGCGTAAGCTTTGTCCCCGCATTTACTACAAAATCGATGAAAAAAATTCGTAAAAATTTAAGGACAAACAAACGTGAGTAAATTTTATTTCGTGCTCACCTTCGTGTCGTCCGAATTATTGCTGTTGTCACCGTCGCTACCGTAATTCGCTAACGAATCCATAATGGCGTTGTGTTGAACAGTGTTTACGCGGAGAGGCAGAGGAACGAGAGAAAATCCGTTTCGCCTCTGCGTCGTTGTTGCTGTGTAGAGTAGTCGTCAGTCGATCATCGATTGTCTTTCTCACTGCTGTGGCAGTGATGCAAACTTCGCAACGCGAAAAAACCCTACGAGCCTCGTTCAGTTGCCAATGGAGAAAGAACAAAACACCGAACCCACTTTTATCGGTGTACGCGTGTATTTTAGATTGCAATTCGTCAGGAATTCTGTATTCGCGCAAACTGGAGCTTCTCTACCGTCATTTATTACACATTTTATTTATTAGTTATTTTCGTTACAACTGCGTATACGTTCGTGGCCTGTTTTGGTTATCGATATTTACTACGTTCGCGTAGTGTACCGTCACGTGATGACCGCTGAAGAGCCTAGTTTGATCGCTGTACTGACCGAACATCTGATCGAATGTCTAACAAAAAAGTTGATGATTGAAATTTTCATATCGCTTTCTCATAGTGTTCCTTTATTCGCAAAGCTTCTTCCATGAGAAAGCATTTTCTGTATTTTTTTGCTTCCTTATGGAGAAAGTAATATAAAAATGTCAATCTTCAACTTCTTTGAGGAAGCGATATGAAAATTTAAATTTTTAATTTTTATGGGGAAGCTATATGAAAATTGCGATTTTCAACGTTCTTCAAGGTCAACGTCGTGTTTGTCTTTTGTGGAAAACGGCTGGCCAATATAGGTTAAACGTGAAAAAATACACCAGCGTCGCGCTGCACTTTGTCGGATCTGTGCTCGGTGCGAAAAAAAAGGTAATAATCGTTCATGAAACTCAAAAAATGATCGATTCTCCTCAAAGTTAATCGATATTCCAACTGTGTACAACTTTTTGCCCCGATAACTAAAAAATTGTAAGATCTAGAGTGTACACAGACATTTTTGAAGAAATTAACAATCGCGTACAAAAAAAAAAAAAAAAAAAAACCAACTGAGAATTTTCTAATGAAATTTTGAAGAAACATTGACTATTGATCACACCTGCTGTATTTGAAACTCCAGCTTGATCGGTCGAAGCATTTCGAGTTATAGCGGTTTGGATTCTTCGCGCTGAGTTACACACACACACACACGTAGATATATACATACATAACACATATACATACATACATAACACATATACATACATGCATAACACATATACATACATACATAACACATATACATAAACACACATATACATCTGGACATTTTGTTCTCATTTTGATTTTTCGATGTTTTGGAACATTCTGAAAACGTTTTTATTTAAACACACAAAAATATCACCAGAGCAAAGCTTCCTCTATAGGGAGGCAAAAAATAATTATTTTGGGGAAAGAGATAATAGTTAACTATTATCTCTTTCCCCAAAAAAAAAAGAAAAAAAAATCGCTAGCTATCGCGTTTTGGCAAGAATGAAGTAGCCTAATAGAAATGTCGGTATTTCTCGAACGATGCATTAAGCAACGAGTACCTCGTAGATTGTTCGATAGGTTTGCTGCAGCGTGCAAGAGGGGGGTTAAACGAACGCGATTGAGTTCGATTGGGAGATCGAAGGACCGATTGGAAAAATGTTAGAGATCGCGGAGATAATAAAATGAAAGTGAAGCCATGCCTGTATCGAGGCATTCGACGAAGCGATGGGAAATAGTCGCAGGTTTTGGGCTTCGCGAGTTCAAAGGACGTGCCTCGTTGTATATACTCAAAGAAATAGAGAAAAGTTGGGATACCTCTGGTACATAGGAAATAAATAAGATAGGTATATGCGTTTCAGAGAGTATAATGGATTCGTCGAGACGAGAAAAGTTTCTATCGCTCTAGCGTCCCCCTTCGAAATCTTCCATTATATCTAACTTCCCCCTCTCTCGCCTTCTTTTCTTCCTTCGCGGATGCTGCCACTGCTGCTGTTGGCGACAAGTTTCGAGATCTCCCGAAACTACTCGAGACGCCGCATTCTCACGTACTCACTCTCTCTCTCTCTCTCTCTCCCCCTGCATCGCGTCGAGGTAATCGATTATTTGCAACAAAACGAGAGCAAACGAGATATAGAGGAAGCTACCGAAGCGTTGTCCAGGCATCGACGTGCAATGGTTCCTACACTGCTCTCCGCTCTTGACATACTATAAACGCCGAGGGCCATTTAATTACCTTTTATTCTCTCTCGTAGAATCAATGAATTGCCTTGGCGGAAATATTTCTCTGAATATGTCTGAAAATTTATCTGAATTTCTCAAAGTTTCAGCACTTTTCGGAAAAAGTCAAAGATTTTTTCTTAATCTAAATATTCCTGATTGCTCTGAAAATATTGATTACTGCGTCGAACTCCACCAAATTTCTGGAGCAAGCAATATATGCTGATGCTAATGATAATATAATAATAAATATTATTATTATTGTTACCTTATTTCCGTTTCTAGCAGTTTCAAGGCATTTTGCGTACTAAACATATCGATCGGACGCAGGTGTAAATTCTATTTCACGGAACACAACTGTTTGTTGCGAGTAACATTATAGTTACCCAGGTACATAGCGCTCGATTATTCGAGCCTCTGTCCTCAGCACATGCTGGTCGAGCCAGGTGCTCGTCGGTTTCATTTATGATGCTAATCGTATCTGGATCGGGCGTCGAATGAGAGCGTTGCGATTTTGCCTCTCGCTTCTCTTCCTTCCGTTCGTTTCATTTTTTTTTCCAATTCTCCTCAGAGGATGCACGTTAGGAATCTCATTGAAAAATCACAGTGCATGACGATGGAATGAGAAAACCCGTTGTATACGATTGTTTATATGATAA
Organism: Amblyjoppa fuscipennis; assembly: GCA_963575735.1. NCBI lineage: Eukaryota > Metazoa > Arthropoda > Insecta > Hymenoptera > Ichneumonidae > Amblyjoppa > Amblyjoppa fuscipennis. The sequence continues at coordinate 7,956,411 of OY754495.1, read as the reverse complement.
ACAATTTTCATCGACGTTCGTGATCGACCGCTGTGAAACAATCCAGACGATATTCATCCGTTGCTAATGATATTCCAACAGCTTTCGTTGCCATGTCCACAGCGCACAGGATACACTGCTGGTTGGATGTTTCGATTTCTCGATCGCCGAGCATGATAGAGCTGTAACAGACGATGAAACGTGAGAACTATTGTATGGTGGTAGAGGATAATGGAAGGTTGCGAGACTACAGCTCCCTCGCGGACCACCCAACCGTAAATAATGGTTGGAATTTGGACGATTTTTCTATAACCAACCACAAACCAACCGTCGGATTGGTGCGCCAAACCAACCATTGTTCCAACCGCCCGAAGGTTGATTTTCGGTTGGTTTTTGGAAACCAACCATTTTCCGACAGAATAAATAGTTGGTTCATGGTTGGTTATTATAAAACGACCCTCATTCCGACTTTCAGGTGACTACAGTGATGGTCGATTTGTGGTTGGTTTTTTCGAAACCAACCATAAACCAACTATTTCGGGCAACGACCTAGCCAGCGGTTGGTTTACGGTTGGTTTTGAAAAATCAACCATAAGTCAACCAACTACTATTCTCGGCTGAAAGTCGAATATAGAGTTGGCTTATAATATCCAACCGTGAATCAACCTTTACTCTGTCGAAAGAATAGTTGGCTGATGGTTGGATTTGACGAACCAACCTAAAATCAATCTTCGGGAGGTTGGAATAATGGTTGGTTTGGCGCACCAATCGACGGTTGGTTTTTGGTTGGGAGGAACGCGAGGGCTGTAACTGTATATGAGGCATTCCATGTCACTCTGCCACTTTTATTGCGTCTTCCGGACACGCAATTATAATGTCCATTCTCGATGAGGAATCGTGACGGGAAGTAATTCTTTGAAAACACCTACAACGAAAGAGAAAAAGTATTTCCTTATCGACCGTCTTAGTCACAAAATTATCGGCAAGATGGTGAAAATTTTCCAGCACTCGCGCTATAAAATTAAATCGAGTTCTATTGGAGATGAACGGACAATGGCCTTATCAGACAAAGATATGCGTTTTTTTTTAGGTGTGACGTTCTTTTTCAGCATCACACTTTTGGTTGCTCATGTATGTAAATTGTGATTAACTGTACAAAAAAAGTATTGCTAATATTTCGATACAGATACGAAAAGACGTCATAGACAGTGATGATTCGCCGGTCATAATCGAATCGATAGGCCCATTGATTGTACAGGTGGGATTTGTAATAAAAATTACAACTTTCATCGTACACCCTGACAGGCTGCCTTGACTTTGCTATTTCATAATATCATATTCGCGAGTAACTCATTATTAATGTAAAAAATTAGTTGATGTCAGAGCTGGGCAGTATGTAAAGTACATGAGTACTTATTTGGTACTTAAAGTACGTACTTAAAGTATCAAAGTACTTTTCGATACTTTAAGTACTATTACTGAGTACTAAGACCAAAGTACTTGTACAATTTTGAGCATAGTTCCTCTTTCAGGAAGCTATGCTCAAAATTATAAGAGATGAGGAAACCTCTTTCGTAATATAAAAAAATATCTGTCTAATAAAATTATTTTACTCCCAGCACAATATTTTCCATTTAAATCCAAAAAATACAATTTTTCGTACATAAAATCGAGACATTCTATGTCTCACTGTACTTCAACTCCACAAAGGCCAGGGGATTCGTGTTCAGCAGGAAAAAATACGTCAAAATACGTGGTAGTTCATTTAAAAAAAAGAAAAAAAGAATTCGTCAAAAAATTGCAATAACCCTTTCGAGTTCATTTTTCGCGTTTTTCAACGTCCTGAAACTGCCCGATAAAAACGCTTTTAGAGCTTCGGACAAGACCTTATATTAAGTATTTTTTCCCGTAGAACACGAAGGGTACCTCGGATTTTTCCTAACTCCATTGGCAGCCGAGATATCGATGTTTGAAAATAATGAAAATCGACGTTTTTCCAAAAGTGGCTTAAAAATGGAAAAATCGTTCACTCGATTTTGTTTGTTTCAAAGCTATATTCAACGTATTTTTTCCCGCTGATCACGCATGTAACAATTATTTTTCTCGCAGCCCAATATTTTCCATTTAAATCCCAAAAATACGATTATCGATGGATAAAATCAAGACCTTTCTCACTTTCGGCCACTGCACTAGAGCCACACGTCCTAAATTAAGTTGTTATACATCCAGTCGACCTCCGCTCACTACCCCAAGGTTTGGTCATCGTACTCAACATTTTTTGTTAACCAATTGATTTTTTGAATAATGTATTAGTAACTTTTTGACATTATTATTGTGTAAAACGAAAGGCTTTGACATAATTAATATGGCTGATTTTTTTTCAGAATTATGGCACACAGCGAAGTACCGAAATTGTGATAGAATAAAACGTTTCGTTGGGAATGCGTGTGTGATGCGCGCCTCAATTCTAACCTCTAATACAGACACCATTCTGAAAAAAAAAAAAAAAATAGGTGGCACACCGTACGCACACACAACTGGTGGAACTTCGATCGCTCTAATCGACGTTCACGCGCTGAGAGGCGCACCGGCGCGCGCGTTCCCTAGCAGGTACTACCGGAGATAGAAAACACAACGGCAGAGAGCGCGCGTACGCGGATAAAGAGGAGCCGGGTCGCGCGCACGTCGAGTTTCAGTCACGGCTAGCGAAGAGAGCGAGGTTTCCCGCCGGGACGCAACAGTCGCCCGGCAGTCGTCGCGCTGAAAGCGTCTCTCGCGTCTTCGACGCGGCTCGCTTACCTCTGTTTGTGCTTTCGACTCGTTCGTTCGCCGATTGTTCGTCGATAAAAAAAACACAACAATAAATTAAAAAACAAACAAACGGAACATCGAGGGTAACCCGCGAAGTTCTCATTGTGATCCGTCGAGTGGATACCAGAGGACTAAAGTTACAACGCGAGATAATGTGATCGTCTCTTTTTTTTTTGTTATATTCGCGTCGACGAATAAACACGAACGAGACTCAACGGATAGTTTCTTTCTTCGTCTCCACGACCGAAAAAGTACGCAGTTTGGATCTACGGCCAGAGACTTTTCATTCGTCAAATTTTCTTCTCATTCATCGGAAGTGAGTTTTCGTTTTATTATGTCAATCGATCGTTCGGGGGTAACTCAGAGTACGACGATTTGTATGATAATTGTATGATAATAAAGGAGATCGAGGGGAAGATGCGAAACGGGCTGTTGGCCCTGTGAAACTACCCGGCGGAGATAACCGTTGCGGTAGGTTCTCTCCGGGCGAGGGAGACTCACGATGGGATAATTTAACCCGTTTCGTGAACCCTCTTCTCGAGGCCGCGGAGGGGGGGAAGTTCTCGCTCGGTGGTCGCTCGAATTTCACGTGCAATGTTAATGTAACGGTAGGCCGGAGGGGGTTTAGCTTCGCTGTGGGCTTCGGCGAAGCGCAGCCTTGGCGCTAGGGGGTTACCTATAGTGATATCGCCCGGCTGGCCAGGCTGTGGGCGCTACGTTACTGGGTCAACCCTTTAATCGAACGCGGAGCCGAGGAGCGAGAGGCACGGGATACGAGACGGTGTCTACGAACTCCGTGCTCGCGATGCATCGGCGATCTATCTGTCGAATGAAAATTGCTCATGGAAAATCAGTCTTTGAGCTTTGATTAAAAACTAAGCTCATTGCTGTGATTCGCAAGAGTCGCGAAGCTCGAAGCCCATTGGCGGGGAAAATGAGAAAATCATTTTCGTAACTTCACTGGCATCGACCACTCTCTGTTGAGAGAGGTTCGGCCCTTCGATAGTAATTTTGTTGGTCGTTGACCATCCAGGCGGAACACAAATAATCAGAGCTGGGCAGTTTTTAAATACGAGGCATTCTTTATCAACTGGGCCACTTTTTTCGGTCGACCTCTCAGATGTTTTTTAAAATTTGCCAGTTTGTAGTACTACTTGAGAGATGCTTCTGTGATATTTTTTAGATTTTTAAAGTGCACCCTTCAGGATTTACGTTTTTTTTTTAAATATCAGTATATCAGAAAATATTGATCACTCAAAAAATTCGTAGGAACATTAATATTTTTATTCTTCATCAACTTTCGAATGATGTTGGAGTGATAATTTTCCCGATACGGGAAAGTCCACGTTTCGTGAAAAAAAAAAAAATTAAAACAATTTTTTTCTACTAAAAACACACTTTCGATTCTGATCCCAATTTTACGGGAAATTCGGCATTGCATGAAGATTCTGAAAAAAAAAATCCCAAAGTGGTACCTGCGGTTCTTATGTACTCAAAAAAATAAACAAATTAAAAATTAAAAAAGAAAACCTCTAAAAAAGAACTTCTATTTAAAAAAAAAAGTTTCCCAATGATGATGATGTAACAAATTTACCGACTGCGGACAAATCTTTTTCAGTTATCTAAATAATAGGCGAGTTTGTACGAATCCATATGAATTAAATTTTGTATTTCTTTATTTTTTTAGCACGAATCGTAGGTACCACTTTGTGAATTTTTTTTTTTAGAATCTTTATACAACGCTAAATATCGTGTAAAATTGGAACCAGAATCGAAGGTGTGCTTTTAGCAGAAAAAAAATTATTTTTACTTTTTTTAACGAAAAATCGACCTTCCCGTATCGGGAAAATTATGAATCTAACATCATTCGAAAGTTGATGAAAAATAAAAATATTAATGTTCCTAAGAATTTTTTGAGTGATCAATATTTTCTGAGATATACTGATATTTTTTAAAAAACGTAAATCCTGAAGGGTGCACTTTAAAAATCTAAAAAAAATCACAGAAGCATCTCTCAAGTAGTACTACAAACTGGCAAATTTTAAAAAACATCTGAGAGGTCGACCGAAAAAAGTGGCCAAGTTGATAAAGAATGCCTCATGCGTGATATACTTTGGGAATTGAAATACGTATTTTAAATACTCAAATACTTCTCGGGTATTTTTGCGACTGAATATGAAATTACAAAGTATGTTTACAACTACCTCCACATTTGAATTTCATGAATAATTGTGTACGTTTCCGCAGCCAAAATACTTGAAAGATGTTAACACAAAGAAATCAAAATTTGATGGCAAATTTTTTTAAAGTTTCATTGCGAAATGCCAAATTACAAATGTGAAAGAAAGTATCAAATTCGAATTTATAATCCTGAACAATCCTCAATTTTCATGCGAAGTTGAAAATACAAAGTCAAATCATTGGATAAAGATAAAAGAAAGAAAATTTCAGATTCCGAATAAGAAAAATCATATGTGAGGTAAACTTCAAGTTTCAAATGTAATCAAAAATCTTGAATCTGCAAGATTGGAATTGATTTTTAGGACGTATTTTAGGAAATACTCGGACGAATCACTTATCAATGTATTGCAAGTACAAAAAGTATTTCGCATTTAAAATAAATACAGTATTTTGTATTTTATATTTTCAGTATGCCTAACTCTGTAAATAACTTTGCCGCATCAACGGAGCCAACAACAACGTGACGTGAATAGAAGAACAACTTACAATTCGAAAAGCGCAATGACATCGTATCGTGGGTGGAATACCGCGAACATTGGTGTTTCGTCGCTTGCAACTGAAAATTGCAAGTATCGCGGGCCCGAGACATTTGGTCCGGGCAAACCTGCCGTTAATATCGCCGGCAATGCGTCAACCAGACGCGCTGTGCCGCTGACAAGGGCGAATGTCGTTTGGCCTCTGTTACGCATCTGCAGTCGGAGACGAGTCAGTAACAGCGGTGATTCTCGCTCTCGCAGAGAAACCCTGCTCACCCTCTAACGGCGGCGGCGATGAATGTGTCTCTGCCTCGGTCTCGTTCGTACCCTGGAGCTCGTTTAATCGCTCAATCCTCTTATTCCGTTCCAGTTTTCATTTCACTGCGCACACACAGGCTCACAACCCTTTCGTCGCCATGGACACAGTTATCGCTCAAACGCGTCGGCCCGAATGGAAATAAAGTATATTTTTTTATAATACTATATATATATATATATATATATCAAAAAGGACATTTTTTTTTTAATGTTGGTCCCACCCTTTTAAAGTGTAGAATTCGATTAAAAATTGAACCTCGCGAAAAGCGGTCCCTAGCAAAAAATCCTAAGTGATGCCGCATTCGACGTTTGTACCCAAAAAATGCGGCACCTTTTAAACGTAATTGTCAACGACCACCCTTCGGGAGGTGTTTTTTTTTAGATGAAAATATATGCTTTTGGAGGGTGGGAAGAATTTTTTTTCAACAAATTCATCCTACTGGACATTTTTAGTTTTCTGTATACGAATTAAAAAATCGAAATCTTTTGTGTCTATTTAAAAAAAAAAGACAAAAAGTTAACCTCCCACCCAGTAGAACGACATTTTTTCATCGATGAAAAAATCCAGCGAAAGGCAGTCACTGACAATTAAGTTTGAGAGGTGCCGCATTTTTGGGTACAAACGTCGAATGCGGCACCTCTCAGGATTTTTTTCTAGGCACCGTCTTTCGCAAGGTTCAATTTGAGATTGAAATCTGTAGTTTAAGACGATGAAGGGAAAATTAAAAAAATAATGAATTTTTTTGAAACACTCTAATATATATATATATATAAGATATTTTATTGGATCTGTAGAAAGCATACATTTTCTTATAGCAGGGGCGGGGGTTAAAAAGTTGAAATTGAAATTTTCATATTGCTTTCTCATAATGTTCCTTTATTCGCGATGGTTCTTCTATGAGAAAGCGATGTGAAAATACAACATAAACATATGAGAATAAAATAATTTTGTTTTTTCCTTTATATTTCAAATACACCTTTTTATTTGCCACGTGACCGAGGGCGATACTGTTGAATTTACTCGATGCAAATACCCTCGGGTCGACAGCCCGGAAATTAATCCTGGAATGTTTAACGGAATGATATATTTTTCAGGGCACGCGCGTAGCTGATTGGAAATTAATGTACGAAAGAGTCGGAGAGTGATGGGCACTGAAATGTAGGCCATGCCGATGCAAAAGAAAATAAGAGAAAAAAAAAACCGCCGATTCTTCATTACCGACCGAAGGCACGCCATCGATATATTTACCACACGTCCGTGAAACGCTCAGTCCAAGAAAATCATTAATATTCCATTAAGACCATACCGTCGCTTCGAGCTTTTCGACGCGCAAGATATTCCGAGCTTGCTCTATTCTTAGAGACTACGTGCAACAATGAATCTCACAATTATTTCGCTCCTTCCGATCCCCGTCTTGGATGCTCTAATTGTTCTTAATTCTTCGTCTCGTCTTCTACGCTTTATTGTGGGACTGGACGGCATCTCTTCTGGCGTTCCGACGTGATGACGATTTTCTTTTTTTCTTCTTCGAGTAAGCTAACGGTACGAATGGACACGTCCCAGTAATCGGACACTCCTACGCAGACTTGATTTATTACGAATTTAACTATTAGAAATCCAATTTGACACTTGCTATTGTATCTACAAACATTGTTTGATGCACAGAAAAAGGTTTAAGGTTGATACAACGTTTGAGCCCAAATTATTTTCTCTTGTTGCATTTTGTTAAAATACCGACGATACAGTGTTCGAAAATTGGTTCAAGCGTTAAGGTAGTTCTGTGGCGAAGGCAATCCAAAGTCATGTGCATAAACTTTTGACATGTTGTCATTTAATTATCCAAAATTTTACTTGTTCAAAATCTCGAAGGCTTTTACCGACCATTTCGATGAATAATTAGATCTTGAAAATCGGTCTTTTTACACGGCACTGACGAGAGAGCTGATGAAATTGATCTTCAAATCGAGAATTAACATACTTAGATCAAAGATAGAGAAAAAAATGTATATAAATTACTGCGGACTCGCGAATCAATCAGGAATTCATGCGTAACAAAAAAAAAGTGAAGTCACCGGACTAATGTTCAATAGAACTACGATAAAAGTGCACGGTTTTGGGGACAAATGACGTTTCCTAACGTAATCGTCGTGATAAATGAAGTAAAATCCACACTAGACAAGATAATCCGCTTACAAATAATCGGTTCAATCTAATTACGAAGTTTTTCATAGACACTCTATTATTGTTAATAATATTATTGATGCGGACAAAGTACCACATATCATTATTTTTTTTATGACACATAGACGTCTATACTCCGACAATGTCTATGATGTCTATGATTCCGGCTCACCGACAGAGCTACCTTAATACGTGACCCAATAATTGCTAAGTTAGAAGAAGTTAGGCTGGTCAGCTTTCTACGCAGCTTATCTTGACTATTGTTTCGGATAAACATAACATTTCACTGATTCAATTAATAAATAGCAAAGCAATTATTTTACTTAATATAAAGTAGTTGAGTTCGTACGTCAGAATTTTCGAAATCTATGATTTTCCGAAACATCGGTACATTCAATGTCCGAGCATAGAAACGTGCCGAAAAAACGCTTCCAAAAATTGCTACATTTGGACTCTCTTGTTATTTTCTTCTGTAATAAAAAAAAAATGTATCCGTTTGTAATTAATCGATGCGTTTTGAAACCAGAAACTAACGGGTTGTTATCGTTTTCAATTATTTTGACAAAAAAAAAATTATTCGTAGCTAATTAATAAATGCCGGGGTCCGGGAGTGATCTTAATCATCCGAGCATTAAGTATTTCGCAATAAAATGTTTCGTCATTCTCTGCCGTTCAACGGTTGGTCGTGTCGGACCGGATGGAATCAAGAAAAAAAAAAAAAAATCGTTATCTCACGTCTGTGTCGCGAGGAAAACCAGAAGCCAACGGCCTCTGGACGCACCGCCGGTGGTGCGCCTTCTCGCCGGAGACTCCCGGAAATTCCTGTCCCATTACTCCGGCAAGAAGTTGTAGAAATCATCCGAGCAAAAAACGAAAGTCGGATAATATTACGACGGAGGTTGAGGACCGACGATCTGGGAAAAATAGAGCTGGAAGCCCGAGAGACGAGCCGCATTTCTCTCATCGTCATCGGCATTTTTGCCCCCCTCCGTCTCGAATATATATCCGACTCGTCTCGTTACTCGATTCCCCTTCGGTCCCGCGGGACTTTATCCGCACGAAACGGACGGATTATTCCCTACCGAGCCGTACAGCAAAAATCAAAAAGTTAAGTCAACATATGAAAAATTTGCTCTAAAAAAAATAGTATCAAAAATGATGAATATAAAAAGTAACTTTAAAAAGGGTGAAATAATTAATGTATGTAACAACGACAATAGTAATGATTAACAATAAAGAATAATTATAAAATTTATTAATGGTAATTATATCAATTCGTTAATAATCTTCGCTAAAGTCGGGAGACGGCTTCCGAACCACATATTTATATGATATATAACATTCTGATACCAAGTTTATTTGTGTGGATATAGAACTGTGTTCCGAAGCCGTCTCCCGACTTTAACGAAGATTATGAACGAATTTATATAATTACTATTAATTAATTTTATGATTATTCTTTATTCGTTAATCGTTACTATTATTGTTGTTACATAAATGAATTGTTTCATCCTTCTTAAAGTTACTTCTTATTCATCATTTTTAATAATATTTTTTTAGAGCAAATTTTTTTCATACGTTGACTTAACTTTTTGCAGTCGGGAGATTTTTAAGGTTGTTTTATAAATTTGTTTTTATTTCATAATTTTTGAAGTTTGCCACTAAGTAATTTCCAACAATTGAATCAGGCGCCAAAATTAGTTAGTGGGTACCAACATGGCATTTATTTTAGTCAACTATGGCATATTCTTATGTTAGTTGGTATGCCAGAAATAGTAGTTAAAGCAGTAGTAGCTATCATTGGTCGTTTTTATACGATAAACGATGACGTACTGTATTTCGTGCGTTTGAGATTATCGTACACCGATATCGCCGGCGAAAAATGTGGAGTTCCGAAAAATATATCGCAGAAAATGGCCCTCAATTTTCGATATATTCGCGTGACTATTTAATAAATCGCATTTATTTCTACCAAAATGTTGTAGAGATTAAAATTTTTTCCTTCAAAACATTGACGACTGTGCGTTATTCAATAGCTGTATCAAATGTCGTCAAGTAATTTGTAGCCATTTATAAGAACATCGCGGACAACGAAATCGCTCATCGCGGATGAAACGCATAATAAATCCCGTCTTTTTTTTTTTTGCTCTAGCGCGCAGTCGGGAGTTAAAAATCATCGATCGCAAAAGTCAACCCTCGCAGTTACCAAAGCCCGATGAATGTCGTTGAGTCGCTCTTGCCGACGCGAGATGTAAGATTTTTATTTTATTTTTTATCTCTCGCACTCGACGCACTTTTTAGCCGGAGAATTTTTTTTTTTTTCCCTCCATCTCGCGTGACGTGAAAACGCGGAAATTCAAGTAGACAGCTGGCAGACGCTTGGATAGTTGGATGGGTCCGCTCTCTACACCGAGACGGACCCTTCTCTATATTCGTGTTTTTTTTTTCTTCCTCTCTAGTTTTTTTCTTCCCTTTGTTTCGCGACGCGACTGCGGACGCGGCGAAAAGGACAGCGTTAAAAGAGAACTTTCACGACCGAGAATCCCTTCGTTACACGCAATTTCACTTCGCTTCAATTCTCGCTGCGCTACGACGTGACGATTAAAACCGTAGCGTCTCGTCACTACGACTGAATCGGCTGCGTATTGTTTTCTTTTGTTTCATTTTTATTCCTTCGGTCGTTTCCTTTCCGAGGACTTTTTTCTTTCACACTCTCTCCTCGGATGCAACAAAAAAAAAAAAAAAAAATAGAGCCTCGCTCGCGCTACCTCGTAAAATATTCCACGAATTTTCGCTATCTCGATAACTCAACCACACTCTCGGTCAGGTGAATTCCTGACCTTTGCGATTACCGTATCGACCCGGGATAGCTAGTGCCACTCTCGCCAGCACAGTTTCACCGCTGATACGACGTCTCCTATAAATCCCGGCGAACAGTCCCACCTACGTGTCCTACCAAATTCATTATAGTCGTTACATTGTTTGGCATTTTTACTTTTTAACAGAGCTGGGTAGTACTTTAAGTACACGGTACTTCGTTCGTACTTGCAGTACGGAACTTCAAGTACAGGTGTACTTCAAGTACATGTATTTTTTCGAGTACCTGAAGTACTGGTACTTGAAGTACTCATGTGCTTTAAGTACTCGTATCTTAAGCGAGATCAATTTTTTTTTTTTTTTAAACAACCTCATGAAAGATGTCGAGAACATACATTTTAGAAACTAATAATGTTAAAAAGTTATTAACTAATTAAACTAGTTAATTAATTAGTTAAAGTTATTAACGTATTAACTATTTAAAAAATTAAATAAATAATCCGTGAACTTATGTTTTTCTCATTTCACATGAATTCGTTGATTTTTTTTTTTTTTGGAATCCATGGGAATTTTTTGAGGATTTTTTAACGTTATTCAAAGTGTTTTCGAATTTTTTGATGACTATAGCTACAAACCCACTTGTACGATCATCCCTAAGTTTCTTGAGTGTAATGCGAAATCTTACTACATATCTTGAAATATATTTAAAAACCGTGCCTTCTGCAATCACTTTTCGAACTTACGGAATTTTCTTTGATGTACAATTCTGAAGACATTCATACCGATTCTAAAAAATTAACAAATCCATTTGAAATGAAAAACAAAGATCATCGATGATAGTTGAGTCACCGGGTAATTTGTTGAAACATTATTGTTATCTTTAATGTGTTAATAATAAATTGGAATTATAATTTCAAAAAAACAATCTTTGCAGCACCTCCCATATACTTTATTTTTTTTCAGATTTTTATCCCATCGAGTAGTGTTCGAAATATTCTCTGAAACTCACGTTTGGTGGGACCGTACCTCTCCGATTACCTTAATTGTTAAATAGTGCGAACTAGAATATAAAGCTTTAGATATTTTTTTCATTAGCCCTTTCACTGTCAGAGAAACGTATTTCCTTATTAAACGTATTTCTCATTTTGACCCCTATAGCAGTGGTTCTTAAGCTTGGGGGTCCACAGCGGGTCCCCTCGTGTATTTTGGGGGTCCATGGACACCGGGAACCGTTGCCCTATAGAGACCCCCCCGACAGTGAAGAGGTGAATAGTACTTAAGCTAGTCTTTTTTTTAGCGTATGCAGGCGCCGTAGACCGCGCATAAAAAAAAAAAAAGCCTCGGACGATGCACTGTTAAACTGATACTGGGTTAGTCGGGGTTATTTTATTACACTTAAAGATGCGAAAATGTGTTTCAAGTACTTATACTTACATAAAGTACTTGAAGTACATGTACTTTAAGTACTATTTACATATTTGTATTTGCAGTCCATGGCACTTCAAGTACTTTGCCCAGCTCTGCTTTTTAATTGTCAAATAAAATATCTTGAGCCGCGCTCTCTTTCTTTATATAGCATTTTTACTTTACTTTTTGGTTGTGTTACCTTTTCTTGTGTTCGCTCGCAGTACTCTTACGCTTCATGTTACCGTTTTGTATGTTGAATGAGCGGTGGAGAGGAACTTCGCAAGCCTCGTGCATCAATAACCATTAATCCACTTAACTATCGGAGTTGCATTTGCAGAAGAAATTGCAGAAGATAAATAAATTAAAATTTGTCAAATTCCATCTTAATTATCGGCATTATTCATCGAAACAACATTAACGAGTTTCTGTATCTCTTCATTTACCCATTCGTATTGTCCTTTTCGGTTGCGTCAACTTCTCTTGTGTTCTTCGCGCTCGTCGTATTCTTGTGCTTAAATTTACCGTTTTGTATTATTGGAGGAGCGATGCACAGTAAAAAAATAATTTTGTAAAATCGGAATGGGAAATTTCGCAAAAATTATTTCCTTAAATAATTGACAAACTTGTTTGTCACTTTTTTGAATATACGAATGTGTCCTGTATTAGGCCTATATTATTGACAATTTTACTTTGTACTTTTGTTTGTAAAACTTAGAAAATCAACAAATAAAATATTGTGCACGTTTGTGGACAATAATTTTTTGTAAAAAGTACAAATTTTTTTTTTTTACTGTGTGGGGAGGAACTTCGCGAGCTTCGGAGCATGAATAAACATCTATCCAACTATCTATCGGAGTTGCAATTGCACAAGTAGTTGCAGAACACAAATAAATGAAATTTCTCAAAGTTAAATGCTGCTCGGCAATACCGTAAACAGGCTCTCAACGAAAGTTTAATGATCGATCTCAATTCCACCTTGGTTATTGGCGTCATTCGTCGAAACAACAGGAACGCGCTTCTCCGCAAACTAATTTCAACGAAATTCTCTCCTCGTTAATTTCGAGCGTATCCGACGATGGCATGACGGGTTTTTTTCGTTGGCTTATCCGGACAACATCTAACAGTGTACGTCCTACCCGCGAGCCATCTCCTCTCGCGCTCGACACTCTTTACTCTCTTTGGTTTTTTTTTCTCCTTTTTTGCCGAGCCTCACTTCCTTCTTCGCCGCTTCAGCCTCGTTCGCCCTGTCGTGCCTCAATGTACTACACAGGTGTCCATTAACCCCACCGTCCAGACATTGTGTGTATCCTCGAACACGCGAGCGAGAGAGAGAGAGAGATCGAGCGCGTTTCTTCAACGGCCCGCGAGCTCTCTCCACTCGGTACAAGATAGTCACATAAGCTCCACTACTGTACGTATACAGGCTACGTACTCTCGGCCTTTCTGCTCCTCTATTTTTTATTTTATTTTTTTATTTCTTTTACTTTATTTACCTCGACTTTCGTTATTCTTCGTGACGTCCCGACAATCTTGAACCTGAGATCGCCTACACCGAGCTCTATATATAGATATATATTTATATATCTACATATAGCTACACACACACACACACACACACACATATATATATATATATATATATAATTCCGGTCGGTGTACCGTGAGTTTGATGTAACGACGAACTTGATGCAACCGTGTACTCGAGTAATAGTTATGTTTCTCCTCCACGTTTTCTTCTTTTTTGCTTCCTCATAGAGGAAGCTTTGTTTAGGTGAGAAAAAAAAATGTAAGATTTTTATATTACCGTGTTCAAAATGTTCTAAAACATCGAAAAATCACATTTGTAAAAAATGTCCGGATGTGAATGTCTGTACGAATCAGACGCGGAAGAACTCAAACCACTATAGAGTTATAGTGGTTAGAGTTGTTCGCGTTTAATTTCAGCTTGATCGCCCGAGACATTTTCGTGTTAAAATGTCTCGGGCGATCGAGCTGAAATTTCGCACACAGTCTGTGCGGTCAATAGTCAATGTTTCTTCGAATTTTAATTTAAAAAATGTGCATTTGTTTTTTTGTACGCACTTTTTCAGATCTTCAAAAATGTCGGTTCGCTATCTAGCTCTTACAATTTCTTTAGTTATCTGGCTAAAAACGCGCACACAGATAGAATATTGTCGTACAATGATCCACATTACACTTAGTTAAAATCGATCGAACCGTTAAAATTTTATGTAATTTTGAATTTCGCTTCACGAAAAATCGGTGCCTCGCTTTAGACTTAATTTTCCATATTAAATATTCATCTGTGAATAGAATAAGTGACAGATTCGTGATCGGTGTAAATAAAAATACATTACATATGAGGTATTCCATACGGATTCGAACGGTCAAAAACTCGACCCTCTCCAAAAAAAGTTGCAATTTCACCACAATTCATGATTATTTACAAGTTGTTTTTGTAATTTTTTTTTCAGAATTTTTGGATTGTATTTTTTTGAGATATCGAAAAAAGGAACTTTTTTTTTTAAACCCCCTTAATCTTAAAAACTATTAGTCGTACAACTATTAGTCGTAAAACTATCTTAAAAACTATAAGTCGTACAAAAAAACGTTTGAGAGATAAAAGTCGCAGTTTCAAATTAAATTTTGAAAGAAAAATTTTGTAGATTTTTTTTACTGCGATAAACGTCTATTTCTATCAAACATAGACAAAATTTTTTTTTTTCAGCCAATACGTCAGGTTTGATTTTTCTTAAAAAATTTTAGAATACACTCTCAAGCGCGTAGAGTGATCTCATATTTTTGTTTGGATGGTTGAGATGCCCGTTTGATAGATATGCTCCGGTTAAGATCGATTTATAATTTTTTTAAAAAGTGATATTTACCACTTTCCATTGACTTTTATAAAAATTGTAACGATCTCCACAATAATGGACGGTATCCCAATTTGCATAAAATTCAACGGAAAATGGTAAATATCTCTTTTTAATTATAAATCGATCTTAAACGGAGCATAGCTATCAAACGGACATCTCAACCATCCATACAAAAATATGAGATCACTCTACATACTTGAGGAGTATATTCTGGAATTTTTTAAGAAAAATTGAACATGACGTATTGGCTGAAAAAAAATATTTTAGTCCATTTTTATAGAAATAGGGTGAATGCACCAGTGAATGGACGATTAAGCGACTGGTCGTTTTTAAAAGAGTGACAAAATAAAAATATTGTATGCACACCTTTCGGGCTTGGTTCAGTTGATAAAGTAGATCATCTTGATTATGACAAAAAATATTGCAGACTGTTTTAAAACCTGACACCGCTGAAATCAAAGATAAAATCACAAAAAGACGGATACACCAGTGAATGGACAAATTCTCCAGTAAATGAACGGCGAGTCACCAGTGAATGGACTTGTATTTGTCATCCAAGCTATCGTTCATAGATATTAGGAAAATAACTCAATAACTTAATATTTCTTTGAATCATTTGCATTGAATATTGTATTTTAACCATCATAGGGTTTTTTACTTAAATAATATTAATAATGTTAATAATAATAATACTGGTAAAGCAGAAGAACAAGCTTATTGGCTTCCTCAGTCTCAGTCTCAAATTAACTATAAACTTCTAAATATTTCTTTGGCACAGCCTTAAATAATTTATTAATACATTATCTATTAATTAACAATTTTCTAATTCACAAAAAATAAGAAAAAAAGAACGTGCCATGTCCATGTTCCTAACTTCTATCCATGTCCATTCACTGGAGAGAGGTTCGGAAATCGCGCCAGTAAATGGACGTTGATAAGTTCGGCATATAAACAACAATTTATTGACATTTTTTTTTTATCGAATCAATAATGAATGATATCTTTATTTATGCACCATACTACTTACCCTAAAAAATTAAGTCTAACACTTTTTTTACACAAAACGTTTGCGGCCCCATCAGTCGCCGCTTAGTACCCTCGAGTAACTTTCAAACGATAAAAGAAAAAAAAATCTCCTACAGTCGGTAATTTCCATATACGTGCAGTGATAATTTCAGCGGTAATTATAATTTTTTTTTTTGTAAACTTTGATCACCGTATAATTTTTTTTTGATCGAGCATTTTTTTTTATTAAGCATATAAGGGATTTCGTCCATTCACTGGTGCATTCACCCTAGACGTTTAGTGCATTCAAAAAAGTCTACAAAATTTTGTTTTCAAAATTTCATTTGAAACTGTAACTTTTATGTCTCAAATGTTTTTTTATACGACTAATAGTTTTTAAGATAGAGGGGGGTATTTTTTTTTTTTAAAGTTCAATTTTTCGATATCTCAAAAAAATACAATCCAAAAAATCTGAAAAAAATGACAAAAACCACTTGTAAATAATCATGAATTGTGGTGAAATTACAACGTTTTTTTTTTTTGGAGAGGGTCGAGTTTTTGACTGTTCGACTCCGGATGGAATACCTCATTATAATGGCGCAACGACGATTAACGTTAAAAAGAAATTTCATATAGTTTTCTCACGACATCCCTCTATTCGCGAAGCTTCCCTACGCACTTCTCCAGTTCTCTACGCAGACACATGCACCGTGTGTACAAACCTTTATGTAAGATCGCTGCGTATCATTTCTTCCTCATCTTCTTCTTTGAGGTCGGGATCTTTCAGTTGCGCACCTCTCCTTCTCCCGCGTCTCGAGAAAAATATACAAGCTCTCCCGACCGGCTGGACGCGTCCCGTTACTCCGTAGTAAACACAACGTTATATACGAGATATCCAGAATCCTGCTCGCGCTTCTGGCCGTGTACAAGCCGGCGCGTTCGCGACACGACCGAGCGGAACTCACCGTGGAAATCTCTTCCATTCAGTTCGCAATTAAACGCTTTCATTTTTGCGTATCTCTCCTCGCGCCGTGCATGCAGAAATCCGTATAATCCTTCCGGTGGCGGAGCTAATGAGTCGCGCGTACAAATCGCAGTCTATTTATTTTTCTTCGTTTTCGCTTTCCCGACTCGACGACGGAATCGACTCAATAGCCATCTATGTTTTCGCACGTCGCAAAGGCTTCGTTACGCCGATGGAATACACTTCTCAGACGCGCTGTTTTTATTGTGACGGAATTGTTTGTCCGGGCTAACCTGTTCCCGTGGACTTCCTCGCTGCGGAGTTCGACGAGCTGGAGGGGAGCCTCGGAGACGGTGGATTAAAAAAGAGAAACGAAACACCGACATGAATAATCGTCGGAAGACCGGTTCGTCAGTTCTGGAGTTCTTCTTCTCGGAGAGACCCCACAGTCGACAAGTACCGTTGAACAAATATCGATATCTTTACGCACGACTCTGGTAGATATCGAATTGAATCTTGAGAATCGTACGAGGATATTTTTTTTTTTATTAAGCAAACTTTGCTGGAAGGCTATAGTTGTGAACTAAGAGTTTATTGAGGATTTAATCGGTACGAGAACATCGGTTTTTCGAGTCTGAATTTCAAGATACAAACGTAACAGAAACTTAACTTTGATTCTCGTTAAATATAATTTGGATATCTTTACGTACGACTGTGGTAGACATCGAATTGAATCTTGAGAATCGTACAAGGATATTTTTTTCTCTATTGAGCAAACTTTGCTGGAAGGCTATAGCTGTGAACTAAGAGTTTATTGAGGATTTAATCGGTACGAGAACATCGGTTTTTCCAGTCTGAATTTCAAGATACAAACGTAACAGAAACTTAACTTTGATTCTCGTTAAATATAATTTGGATTTCTTTACGCACGATTGTGATAGACATCGAATTGAATCTTGAGAATCGTACAAGGATATTTTTTTCTCTATTGAGCAAACTTTGCTGGAAGGCGATAGCTGTGAACTAAGAGTTTATTGAGGATTCAATCGGTACGAGAACATCGGTTTTTCCAGTCTGAATTTCAAGATACAAACGTAACAGAAACTTAACATTGATTCTCGTTAAATATAATTTCGATTGGATAGAATAAAAAATTCTTTTGTTCCAAGTGTATTAATTCGCTAATACGAAACACAGATCTTCTTTTTGTTTTTGTGGCAGCCAAACAAGTGATTGTCTATGCGTCCTTTCCGACGAATTCAAATGTCACGCCGTGACATTTGCCGTCTCATGATTTTTTGTGTCCCCGCGTAGGGAACTCTCTCGGCCTGCCGCGGAAGAAACCGTTGCGAGTTGTGCGCTCGGCTTCATAACGTCATCGACCGGTATAGTGGTCGCTCTTGTAACGCGATGATGATCTCTCTCTCGTGACCCTGGAAGGCCCACGGACCTCCAAAGTTCTCTGAAGAATTATGAGTCGCAGCATTAGGGAGCGTATGGATTACCTTGGAATTGTGATGCGCCTTCGTTAATCGTACACCGTTAAACCTTACACTTGTTCATTCTTGCGGAAATAAGGCGTACACCGCACAAAATGTTAAACAAGTTCACAACTTCGTTCAAATTTACACCACAAATACCTTACACTTTCCCAATTCTCGGATCACAGAACTGTACACCGCCATTTCTTTACACCACAGAAAGTGTACGTATTCAATATGTTACAGATTATTAAGTTTAGACCATTTCATTCTTACACTTGCCAAACCTTACAACTTTAAAACTTTATATATTCAATATACTTCACATGCGCAATCTTACACGCGTGCAACCTTACACCGACGGAGAGGAAGGACGACCTTCGAGAGGGACGTTGGATGAGCGTCGCTGTTATTCTGCAGGGTAAGATGAACCGACTGTTGGTTGTGATCACATTGTAGCCCGCCATGTGCTTCATCTTACCTGCAGAATAACAGCGGCGCTCATCCAACGCCCGTCTCGAAGGGCGTCTTTTCTCCCCGTCGGTGTAAGGTTGCGCGTGTGTAAGTTTGCGCATGTGAAGTACATTGAATGTGTAAAGTTTTAAAGTTGTAAGGTTTGGCAAGTGTAAAAATGAAATGATGTAAGCCCTCTAATGTGTAACATATTGAATACGTACACTTTTATACACATGTTATACAATCCTATAGATGAATTGCATATATGCATATATCGAACTATATATATTATGTAATAATCATATACACATATTATATTGCACCCTAGAATAACAGTGTAATATCTCTTATGGGATTGCCATATACGTTGTTACATTGTTGTTCAAAGAGTGCGATATATGATCACCAGGGCTCGCAAGTTCGTATCGTGGTTCAATTTTTTCGGTAGACTGAGAAAATGTCATGACTCATGACAGAAAAAATACCTATCCTTCCAGAAAAGAAGTATACAAATTACATTTTCGTACGGCCTTTCTCTTAAAAAAATGACGTCGATCAAAAACTTTCCTTGCGTGACCAATAAATTTCTTCGCCTATTTTCATTCTATAATCTAATAAATTACAGAGTATGCTTAATTATAGAAATAGCTTTGCGAAAATTAAAAAAAAAAAACTACATGTCAAAACAAAAAAGCTTATTCAGTTACAACTCCATGAATAATCTGTTAGCGTCTATCGCGAAAATATATAAGATTCGACACTTTTGTTCTCAAGAGCTGAATAGAAGAGTGGATATCATCGTCGTTCTACAAATCGCAAGATTCCGGGTTCGAATCTCCACCGAGGGCAACAATATGAAAATATTTTTTCAGGATATAATTTATATGCATTGATAAAGTGTGTCTACAATTCTGACAAAATGGGTGTGAAACTACTCGTTAAAGTTTGCTGCAAATAATATTCTTAACAATTTACGAAATAACAAAACTATATATTTCAAGTACATTTATCATGTATATGAGGAAGATATAAATGATATATCTATTATATATATATATTCTCAACTTCACTATATATCCTGGATATATATTTCATATATTTGCATATACGATGGAAATATACCATCAGCAATAAGTTCTATATCTCGGATATATGAGAGTTATACACTGTAAAAAAAAAAGTTGTTTGAAAATTACTGAACAGTATTGGAAGCTTTTTTTATACAAACTGCTTTTGAAATTTCAAATACATATCCGTTGCAATTTTTACAGTAAAATTAGTATTTTTTATAGAAATTTTTATAAATATCAGACGAAAGATTTGTAATCTTAATATCTCGTATTGTAATTTTACAGTAAAAGTACATTAATGTTCAATTAATGTAAATAATGTAAGGAAATTTCAATTTCCCGTAAATTAAATTTACAATTTTTTTTTTTTTTTTTACAATGTATACCAGGCATACAATATGTACCTATTTTATATCCTACATATATACATCATATATCCTAAAGTATATTTCCGAATATACTTCACCTCTATGAGTGATTAGGGAGCGTATGGATTACCTTGGAATTGTAAATCGCTGTATTTTTCGTTCAACTGAGTGTACTCTTCGGGTAAATCACTATATTGTATGTCGGTTTTACCTGACAACGTGCCGACAAATTATGTTCTCTCTCGGCAACCCTGGAACGTCCGCCGACCTCCGAAGTTCTCTGAAGAAAAAGTCTGAGGAGCAGCATTAGGGAGTTTGTATGTTGCCTTGGAATTGCAACCCGTGGGATTCTTAGTCTAAAAAATTACGTCTACCTCTTCGGGTTAATTAACTATATGCCGGTTTCACCTGAAACCGTGACGACAAACGAGCATAACAGACCACCACTTCGTTGACCTAATTTCCCCTCTCGACTATCCGGCGTGTGTGCAATAACAACGAGTTCGAACGCCCAATGGGCCGGGTTGTGCTCCTCCCGCACGAAAGATACCAATTACCTTGCATACGCGTATCAAGTCTCGGGACGATATGTGTTATGTCCGGCAGAGCTCGCGTGTTCGGTCGACAGGTCGTGTCACACGAATATCTTCACGGAATTTTTCGTCCGAACGGAAATTACTATTTTTTTTTTTTTTTTTTTTTTTTTGTACACAGCCCGACGGGTCGTTTGATCGCAGGTAAATTCAGTCGCCGCGGAAACTGAGAGAAAACGATGTTTTTGACAATTACCGATCTCCCATTTGGCACTGGGTCAAAAGCGGTACGCACAGTAAAAACGATTTGTACTTTCGTCAAACTTAATTTGTCCGCAAACGTCCACATTTATTATTTTCGCGTTAATAAAAAAAAAATATATATTTGTAATAAGAATCGTGGATGCGCGTGGGCAAGAACCGTTTATTTGTCACACGTGCATGAATCGCGACACTTTACATGGCAGTCTTGCGAGCCGAAAGTGGCCCATTGCATGCCAGTTGTGTACCTGTGGTGAAATGACCGAGTCGCGCATGCGCAGTTCGCATTTCGTTCATGTTTTCGTCCCTTGGAAGTTTACTTTTCACGTTTTCGTCCCTTGGGAGTTTACTTTTAACGTTTTCGTCCCTGGAGACATAGCCTCGCTTTTCAGTATTCGTCTCGCGCGACTGTCATTCCAAGTGCCGCAGATTCATGCACTTGTGACAAAAAAATACGATGTGTAACGAGGGTCGAATTGGCGATTGCGACTCGTGTGATTGCAGCCCTCGCTTCGCTCGGACCGCAAACCTCACACTCTTCGCAATCGCCAACTTTCGACCCTTGTTGCACGATTGCCTATTTCATCGTGCAGAATACGTGTTCGAAAATGATAAAACAAAAGAC
Organism: Amblyjoppa fuscipennis; assembly: GCA_963575735.1. NCBI lineage: Eukaryota > Metazoa > Arthropoda > Insecta > Hymenoptera > Ichneumonidae > Amblyjoppa > Amblyjoppa fuscipennis. The sequence continues at coordinate 7,934,541 of OY754495.1, read as the reverse complement.
ATCGAATTATGTTCTTTAGAATATTTCTTTCGATCCCCATGAATTTGACGCAAAGGGCCATTGCAAGCAATTTCTATCGGATACATTGATTATAATATTTCCTACATCAATAATATATAAAAATAAAATTGACCGAACATATGTAGTTTTTTTTATTTCCGTCGTGAACAACGAATGCAGAGTCTGAATTGAGCCATTAATTTCAGAACTTTCGTGCGACCACCGCAAGAGAATCGTCTGGCTTCCGACTGTACTGAATGACCTGTGAGAAATTATGCCTTATCGCGATGTTTCCCGCATTAAATTACCTATCCTAATCCTCTATTCTCTTTCGCACTCGCGTTCACTCCTATTATTAATTCCATTCCGCTGTTTCTCGAATCTTTCGTACGCGAATGGACGCACGTGTCCGAGGTGCGTGTAAAGTCTATTTATAGAAAAGCGCCGAGAGATTCGTCGATGCTCATGGAATTCGAAGGCTCCGAGTCGGTCCCGCACCGCGCAAGGATCGCGTATCTCGCTACACGTCGCTCGATCTAGAGACACACGGTTCGCTCTGACGTAATTCACGGTCCAGCTGGTGCTCGGAGATTGCGATCGCATTCGACGGGAATCGAGCTGGATGCACCCAGAGTGTTGATTAAACACGGCAACTCGCAACTACGAACAGCCAATATGCTTCGTGAAACGAACTTCTATACGCCGAGGCTGATTATCCGATTAAATTAATGGACAACGGAGAATGCGAGAGGAGTTTTTTCTTGCGGTGCGGTATTTTTTTTTTTTTTTTTTTTTTTTACTTATTCAAGAATAACATCCGAGGCTGCCCTTGACTCGTCGTTAACCCAGTTAGGCAAACGCGCGTTCGGTCGTCTCTGTACGCTCTAGAAAAAAAAAAAAAAAAAGTTGCACTCCCACTTGAGCATTTGAAAGCCGTTTTCATTAATTTTTCATCGAATTAATATATTTCATAATACTCTAGACTCTAAAAAGAAAAGAAAAAGTCACGCTGATACAAAAAATTTCTTAACCATTATTCTTTTCGTTTTTTTTTTTTTTTTACAAGTTAACGTAGAAGATTACGGCCTCTCGTAAATTCATTGCCACACTGCGCCGTTAATTAATTCTGAATGAGCGAGTAGAGAAGAAAAAAACACCTGCAACTCCTTTCGCTTTCGCGAGACAATTTGTAAAACATTTTTCTTTACTTTTTTTTTTACAATCTTTTTTTGTCGCAACTATTTTGTTGAAAAGTAAATGTAGAAGATTGCGACCTCTCGTAAATTCATTGCCACACTGCACCGTTAATTAATTCTGAACGAGCGAGTAGAGAAGCAAAAAAACACCTGCAGCTCCTTTCGCTTTCGCGAGACAATTTGTAAAACATTTTTCTTTACTTTTTTTTGCAATCTTTTTTTTTGTCGCAACTATTTTGTTGAAAAGTAAATCTAGAAGATTACGCACTCTCGTAAATTCATTGCCACACTGCGCCGTTAATTAATTCCGAATGAGCGAGTAGAGAAGAAAAAAACACCTGCAGCTCCTTTCGCTTTCGCGAGACAATTTGTAAAACATTTTTCTTTACTTTTTATGTACAATCTTTTTTTGTCGCAACTATTTTGTTTAAAAGTAAATCTAGAAGATTACGCACTCTCGTAAATTCATTGCCACACTGCGCCGTTAATTAATTCTGAATGAGCGAGTAGAGAAGCAAAAAAAAAACATCTGCAGCTCCTTTTGCTTTCGCTAGACAATTTGTAAAACATTTTTCTTTACTTTTTTTTTACAATCTTTTTTTTTGTCGCAACTATCTTGTTGAAAGGTAAATGTAGAAGATTACGCACTCTCGTAAATTCATTGCCACACTGCGCCGTTAATTAATTCCGAATGAGCGAGTGGAGAAGCAAAAAAAACACCTGCAGCTCCTTTCGCTTTCGGGAGACAATTTGTAAAACATTTTTCTTTACTTTTTATGTACAATCTTTTTTTGTCGCAACTATTTTGTTGAAAAGTAAATGTAGAAGATTACGCACTCTCGTAAATTCATTGCCACACTGCGCCGTTAATTAATTCTGAATGAGCGAGTAGAGAAGCAAAAAAAACATCTGCAGCTCTTTTTGCTTTCGCGAGACATTTTGTAAAACATTTTTCTTTACTTTTTTGTTTACAATCTTTTTTTTGTCGCAACTATTTTGTTTAAAAGTAAATCTAGAAGATTACGCACTCTCGTAAATTCATTGCCACACTGCGCCGTTAATTAATTCTGAATGAGCGAGTAGAGAAGCAAAAAAAAACATCTGCAGCTCCTTTTGCTTTCGCGAGACAATTTGTAAAACATTTTTCTTTACTTTTTTTTTACAATCTTTTTTTTTGTCGCAACTATCTTGTTGAAAGGTAAATGTAGAAGATTACGCACTCTCGTAAATTCATTGCCACACTGCGCCGTTAATTAATTCCGAATGGGCGAGTGGAGAAGCAAAAAAAACACCTGCAGCTCCTTTCGCTTTCGGGAGACAATTTGTAAAACATTTTTCTTTACTTTTTATGTACAATCTTTTTTTGTCGCAACTATTTTGTTGAAAAGTAAATGTAGAAGATTACGACCTCTCGTAAATTCATTGCCACACTGCGCCGTTAATTAATTTCGAATGAGCGAGTAGAGAAGAAAAAAACACCTGCAGCTCTTTTTGCTTTCGCGAGACAATTTGTAAAAAATTTTTCTTTACTTTTTTTTGCAATCTTTTTTTTGTCGCAACTATTTTGTTGAAAAGTAAATGTAGAAGATTACGACCTCTCGTAAATTCATTGCCACACTGTGCCGTTAATTAATTCTGAATGAGCGAGTAGAGAAGCAAAAAAAACACCTGCAGCTCCTTTCGCTTTCGCGAGACAATTTGTAAAACATTTTTCTTTACTTTTTTTTACCATCTTTTTTTTTGTCGCAACTATTTTGTTGAAAAGTAAATCTAGAAGATTACGCACTCTCGTAAATTCATTGCCACACTGCGCCGTTAATTAATTCCGAATGAGCGAGTGGAGAAGCAAAAAAAAAAGCACCTGCAGCTCCTTTCGCTTTCGCAGCTTCGAAGTGGTTACTCGTTCCGCGAGACGACACTTGGATACGGTTGAGTTGCCCCATTGGAGTGTGTCGATTCAACGAGCCGTCGACAGCGACGGAGCGAAAATATGGGCCTTTAATGACATGCGAAGACGTTGCGCCGAGACTAGGTTGAAGGAGGTGAACTTGAGAAAGGCGAGGGTAGAAGTGAAAGGGGCACAGAGAGAACACGTGCCGAGTATCGCGACTCGTTGTTAGTCGACTCGTTGTATAGTCGTCGACTGAAACCCTCCACGATAACACACTCGTGAGTACCTCTCGTCAACGTAAACGCGCAAGTTTCATCCAAACATTCGATTACATTTTTCATAACATTTTTCGATAACGTATCTGTCACACGTTACAAACTTCTAAACACAGGTAATAATAATAATAATAATGATAATGATAATGATAATGATAATGATAATGATAATGATAATGATAATGATAATGATAATAATAATAATAATAATAATAATAATAATAATAATAATAATAATAATAATACACTGAAAAAATATCAATGGCTCAAGTAAAATAATAAGATTGTATGTGCAAGGGTCAGCACGATATGCCACATGGCCACAAAGTAAAGAAGATTTTTACATTTAACAAACCTTTTTGTCAACAAACGTTCGCAATCGCGTTGCTGTTAATTTTCCAAAAAGTATTCACAAAATTGACAGTCGTCTTTGTAAAATGGACAAGATTTTTTTTAATAAAATTAACAAGAAATGCACTGTGGATGTTTGTGGACATGAAACTTTCGTACTATTTTTACATCCGAAACATTTGAACGTGGAGTTGGTTACGACCAAAATTTAGAGGTGTTTTTTTTTTTTTTTTTTTTACGTTAAACTGCCAATCCTCATTGTTGAAAAAAATCATCGCCACATCATCCCGACTTACCCTAACACAAAGAGACTTTATTCTTCGCACCTCGTAAAGCCCCCAATAATCGTTTCTCACGCTCTCACAAAGCTTATTATTAGAACATCAGAAGCGAACTATTAGTCATCGCACATACGGCGAACAAAATAATAAATAATTTTTTGCGGGAAAAAATAAAAAAAAATAATGCATTTATTCGACTAATGGTTTTTTTTTTTTTTTCTCACCGTTTCTCGTCCTCGGCGATGAGCTCACGTCAGTTAGGTGAGGTAATCGCCAAACGTGTTTCCACTCTAAAATTCACCGATGACCAATGTACAGGGGACGTGGCGTGAAACGGCTTCGAGTTTGCCTCGGCATATCTACGGTTTAGAAGAGCGACATCGGCGCAAAAGCGTCGAAAGAAAGTGGGTTGCGATTTTTTTTTTTTTTTTTTTCTAGACGTCTTCCGACGGCTTTTCTCTCCGTCCACCGCCGCTAATGCACCTAACCGGCGATGGAAAATCTCGTTGAGAAAAAGCCGTAGATGTCCCGACGGGCTCTCTGACTTAAGGAGAGGGAGTCTCGCTGCGCGCTGACTTCGCATAAGTTCGACAAAAATAATAGAAAAATTGCAAGCACTTGTTGATGGTATAAAAATATGCAAAAAATTCATGCATACTAAAGGTACTTGGAAGATTAATTTTGCACAATAATAATTACAAAATGTTACTAACAAATTGATTTAAAAAAAAAAAATAATTGCTTAACAAATTTGCCCGCAAGCCAACTTTTTTTTTTTCGTGAAAAAGATTCGTTTATTTTTCCGAATACGCATGCATTTTTTCAGATTTTTCAGTAATCGTTGATTTTTCCATTAAAAAAAAAAAAAATCAACGATCACTGAAAAATCTGAAAAAATTCATACGTATTCAGAAAAATAAACGAATCTTTTTCACGAAAAAAAAAAAGTTGGCTTGCGGGCAAATTTATTAAGCAATTATTTTTTTTTTTTTTTCATCAATTTGTTAATAACATTTTGTAATTATTATTGTGCAAAATTAATCTTCCAAGTACCTTTAGTATGCATGCATTTTTTGCAGATTTTTATACCATCAAGAAGTGCTTGCAATTTTCTCTTATTTCTGTTGAACTTATGCGAAGTCAGCGCGCAGCGAGGCTCCCTCCTTAAAGTCGTCGAGCGCCGTTGATCGTTCGCTTGCGAAAGGCAACATAGTAGTCAAGGTAGCTGCGTCGTTTCGCGCTCATTTCGCATAAGTTCGAGAAAAATTTGAGAAAATCTCCAAGTGCTTCTCGACGATATAAAAATCTGAAAAAAAAAAATTCATGAATATTAAAGGTACTGAAAAGATTAATTTCGCACAATAATAATAATTTCATAATGTTATTGACAAATTAATGAAAAAATTAATTGTTCAACAAATTATCGTGCAAATCAACTTTTGTTCTTTAATGATAATGATTCGTTCATTTTTCTGAATACGTATGAATTTTTTCAGATTTTTTTCAGTCGACTTTGATTTTTTTGTTTTTTCACACATTTTTTCCATATAAAAAATTTTTAAAATCAAAGTTGTCTGAAAAATCTGAAAAAATTCATACGTATACAGAAAAATGAACGAATCATTTTCATTAAAAAAAAAAAAAAGTTATGTTGCCGGATAATTTGTTAAACAATTAATTTTTTGATTAATTTGTTAATAACATTTTGGAATTATTATTATGCACAATTAATATTTTCAGTACCTTCGGTGTGCGTGAATTTTTTTTCAAAATTTTATACCATCGAGAAGTGCATGCAATTTTCTCATATTTTTCTCGAACTTGTGCGAAATGAGCGCGAAGCGACATAGCTACCTTAACGATGCAGCACATAGCGTGTAGCGTACGCTCTGCAACCGCGTTTATCGTACACACACGGCGTGTGTATACGAGGAGCGAACTATAGGCATTTTTTTTCCCGTTCGTACGCTTTGCATTATGCAAAGAAGAAGAAAAATAATAAGAGAAGGGAGAAAAAAAAAAAAAAAAAAAAGAAGTGCGCGATTTGCTAAACGAGGTCACGGGTATTATAATGCACACACAGGAGACCAGGGTGTCAAGATTATTTTTAACGCTTAATGTGGAGATGTTCGAGCACGTTGACGACGTCGCGAGCGAGGGGGACTTCCGCAAATAAATCGTTACTCGAGGTGAAGTAATCGGAGGGTCGAGACACAATTGACGGTCGATGGCATATTTTTTTTTTACGCGTCACTTCCGGTATAACGGCTCGAGACAAGACACTTCGGCTCGAATGAAATCAAAGCAACTCGGACTTGTCGATGGTTATCAAACTTTTGATGAAATTAAAATAATAGATTTTTATAATTAAAGAGATTCAGAGATATTCAGAGAGATTCAGAGAGATTCAGTTTTGGAACAGCGAGATGATGGACCAAACTGAAGAAATGCACCGCTTAGGAAGATGAAATTTTAGTTGCGAACACAAAAGTATTGCAAAGGCTTTAAAACCACTACATTCGAATTTTGAAGTGTTTTGAAGATTTTCCTTATAAAAAGAAAAAGATTTTTTTATACAGTCCGATTCGGATAGTAAGATAATAGTCGAGGGGGAAGAATTTCTATGTAACGACAATCGTTATGTGCATCGACAATTAACGGTCGATGACATATTTTATTTGAAGCGCCACTTCCGGTATAACGGCTCGAGACAAGACACTTCGGCTCGAATGAAATCAAAGCAACTCGGACTTGTCGATGGTTATCAAACTTTTGGTGAAATTAAAATAATAGATTTTTAATTAGAAATTCAGTTTTGGAACAGCGAGATGGTGGTCCAAACTGAAGAAATGCATCGCTTAGGAAGATGAAATTTTAGTTGCGAACACAAAAGTATTGCAAAGGCTTTAAAACCACTACATTCGAATTTTGAAGTGTTTTGAAGATTTTCCTTATAAAAAAAAAGATTTTTTTTACAGTCCGCTCTCGAATCGGACTGTATTCGGATAGTTAGATAATAGTCGAGGGCGAAGAATTTCTATGTAACGACAATCGTTATGTGCATCGACAATTAACGGTCGATGACATATTTTATTTGAAGCGCCACTTCCGGTATAACGGCTCGAGACAAGACACTTCGGCTCGAATGAAATCAAAGCAACTCGGACTTGTCGATGGTTATCAAACTTTTGGTGAAATTAAAATAATAGATTTTTAATTAGAGATTCAGTTTTTGAACAGCGAGATGATGGACCAAACTGAAGAAATGCACCGCTTAGGAAGATGAAATTTTAGTTGCGAACACAAAAGTATTGCAAAGGCTTTAAAACCACTACATTCGAATTTTGAAGTGTTTTGAAGATTTTCCTTATAAGAAAAAAAATATTTTTTTTTACAGTCCGATTCGGATAGTAAGATAATAGTCGAGGGCGAAGAATTTCTATGTAACGACAATCGTTATAGAATTGTCGGTGCAATTGCGATAATTTATAACTATCGTCTTACACTGTGACGAATAGTCTTCTTAGAGGGACGGATAATTGATGAAATTGGAGGAGATTCGAGAGCTTCAATTCCAGACTGTCCGGGTGTCGACTCTGTGCAGCGGCCTGTCCGAGACGATTCGTGAATGCCTACGAGTGACATAATTCACAATCATTGAAGTTCCTCTCTCTCTCTCTCTCTCTCTCTCTCTCTCTCTCGTCAGCGGTACGTTCTCGGCATTCCCCTCTCGTGATCTCGATGTGTGCGCGAGCCACAGCACAGGACGCGTTTATTAGACACGTACGTTTTGTACAGATGGCCGGATAGACGTGAGCTAGAATAGTGTGCGTGCCTTTCGTTCCGCACCTCGGTCAATGGGATAAGACACGCTAGCTTCCGGTTCACGATCGTTATTCCTCTCGCGTATCCAGCGAGAGCCTTCTGGCTCTAGGCTCGCGCGATTCGGCGGAATTACAACCGGATTACCTCTTAGCGGCATAAAAATTACACGGTATACCTGAATAAATTGTGAGCGACGCTATTTCAGAGCTGGACAAGTAGGAGAGAGCGGGGCAAAACGGGACGGAGGTGTCAAAATTCAATTTTCCAATAATTCTTGGATGCCCCATTTTGTCCCAACGATACATTCACATTTTCAACACCGTTTTGCCCCATTTACCATCATCTATCACCCATTTATCACCACCACCATCCAAAATTTATTGGACAATTGCGTTTTCTTCCATTACTCCGTTTTGCCCCACTGCTCCATTTTGCCCCGCTCTCCCCCTACACTGACTGCTCGAAATAGGTATTGAAGTACCAAGTACTGAGTCGGTGACCAGGACTCAGAACTTGAGCTATTAAGTCACAAAAAATACTTCAAGTACCAATTACCACAAGTGCTTGAAGTACCGAGTATTTTTTTGCAGTTGAAGTATTTCGCATGTACTTTTCGCAATTAGCCTCGTAGCGTTAAGCGTTATCTAGGCTTTGAAAAAATAAGGGTAACGAAATCGCTAACATAAATTTTCGTAATTGGTCGTTTTAAGGCTACTTTCAACATATCCTTCACTTTTTTCATTTTATAAAAAAATTCTGAAAATTTCAATTAAAAAAAGCAAAAGGAGAAACCTCTTTTTTTCTTGTATGGAATATAAAAAAAAAAATTAGTTAAAATTATACTTATTGAAAAGTTTAGACAGATTATCATATATTGATAGAAACTGAATGACATGTCGCTGATCGAGTAACCGTAATGTGAGCTCAAAAAGTCCTTGTATATACTTCGTATGTTAAATCGTAAAAAAGTACTTGATGTACTAAAAAGTACTAGTGAACTTCGAGTATGTACTCAAGTATGTACTTAAAGTACTCGTTAGTTCAATACGTACTTCAAGTACTTAAGGTAGTTGCTCAGCACTGCTCTATTTCCCTGCCAAGTCCGGGTCGAAACAGCACGAATTCACGTCTGATGTGAAAATATAATTTTCATTGTATATTTTTTCAGATACGAGGCGCGATGGGCCTGGAAACGAGGCTGGAAGGATTCGACTGATCGCTGACGAGAAGGAAGAAAGAAATTCGTCGTCAAATATTCGCGAGTAGTTAAGAAAACTGAGTGAAAAAACGAGCCGCAAGAATGTCGATGGCTTCGATAGAGACCATGGGGACTGTGAAGGGCGGCGACATCGGTCCTCCACCTAAGAAGCTCGTCAATACGAACTTGATATCCCTCAAGTGCCTTCTATTCCTATTCTTCGGAGGTTAGTTACCTCGAGCGAACAGTATAATTTCTTTTTTTTTAAATTTAATTAATTGTTTCTTCTTGTTTTTTTTTTAATTTAATTAATTGATTTTTCTTCTTTTTTTATTTAATTAATTGTTACTTCTTCGCTTTTTTAACTGTATCTGTTTTCGTCCGCAGGAATGGGTTGCCTGTTTCCTTTTCTCCCTCTGCACATGCTCGCGGTTGGTCTGACCCTTGAGGAAGCGAGGCTCGTCTCGATTATATCACCGATCGTCGCGCTGCTGGGTCCAATAATCGCTTGTCCTCTGGCGGACAAACTTGCGGGTCGTCAGGGCTCGAGCGAGAAAACATCAACGGGACGTTACTTGCGAGTCATGATAGCGGTGGTTTGTTTTCTATCGGCGGTTCTCTACTCGCTTCTTCTTCTCGTTCCCGTCGTCGAGAGGATCGAATTGCCGCGCGAGCGAAGACCGACACTGAAATTCTCGTGCGATCGGGAAGGCGCGACTGTGCTTCAGGAGCGCAACAGAGATTTTTCGACGTGTTACAATTGGACCAGCGAGAGTCGAGTGTGCGCTATACTGCTGAGGAATTGCAATTACGCTTGTAATTCGAACGTACCGAGACGATCTTTCCAGGCACTGCACGGCGAGGATGGATCGACGAATTCGGCGGGTCCCGACGGCTTCGACGACTTCGAGAACAGGGGCGACACAGATGTCAGTCCGCTGGAGCTCAACAGCGAGGTCGAGTGGAGGACAAAGGTCATTACAAAGCTAAGGAGAGTCGGTTAGAGACGGTTAAGTCGACGGAATAGCCTCGGATCCGGGCGCTGCCCCCTTCCATTTCTCGACGAGACCTCTCGCGAACGACTCGCACAACTTTCCATTAATCTTCATCAAGACAAATTTCGTTTGCGCTCATCTCGAGTAGCTTGAACTAAATTTTTCACAAGTAGTCTTTCCGCTGATCTCGGAAAGGACGACCGGATGTAGGTCGGGCTATTAGTAATAATATTTATTTGATTGAGGTAAAAACCTAAACTGTTCTATTGTAATTGAAGATACATGGCGTTTCGCTTTGCGCGAAAACTCTCGGTTTTTTTTCGTCTTCTTTTTCGCACATCACTCAAGGTATCGATTTCTTATGGCCCTCAGGACGAGCTGAAGTCGCGAAAAGCTCGCCACTACGTGATACCCGAGCCGCCGCATCTGTGCTTCAACGAGGGTGACAACAGGGTTTGTCATGCTTACACCAGCTACTCCGGAAGCATTCCGGTAAACGCGAGCTTCAGGGAAGCTAAGAACGCGAGCGAACGAAGAGAGTGGTGCGCGTATCCGATTGCCGAGGATATTCGATGCAGGATACCGAAAGAATTGGAGGCGTCGGTCGCCGAGTTCAACCAGAGCTGCACCGTCGAGTGCGACCTTCTCGACCCGTTTATGTTGCCAGGTACACTGAAAAAAAAAAAAAAAAATCGTTGGCGGGCTGCCGACATTAAAAAAAAAAAAATTCGTTTCTACTTTCAATTCTTACAATTCCATATGACATTGAAACAAGGGCGATAAGACTGTCAAGGCGACATGTTATCGTGTTTCAATCCCGTATGAAATTGTAAGAATTGAAAGTAGAATTGAAAATACAATTTTTTTTGCATTGGCAATAGCAAGCGAATTTTACTTGAGTCATTGATAATTTTGTTCAGTGTACGAGAGTGTACAAAGAAAAACCGAAACACTCAAAAAGAAAAAAAAACAGAAATTTCCAACATGATTGACCATCTAAAAAAAAAAACAAATAATTTGTTACCAAATCGATTATTTTCAATTCCAATTGCAATTCGGTTAAAACCTTTATGTCGATTTATTAACAATTTCAGGCAGCGTACACACGGAAAATCAATGCACCCAAGTGGCAGGAGATCCGGACATCACGTTCTGGATGTATCTGACGATACGCTCGATAGCCGATATTTTCCCGACAGCGGCCGTTGCCCTCGTCGACGCTGCCGTCGTAATAGCGACTCGCGAGACTTCCTGCGGTCGCGGTGACGTCGGACGTCAATTGGCTTTCGGTTCTCTGGGTTTCGCCGCTTTCGGACCGCTCGTCGGTTACCTCAACTCTCTGGTACCGAGCTATCCGGCTTATTTCCTGCCAATTATTTTTCACGTTGGAACGATGCTGCTGGCCGCTATCGTCGCTCTATCGGCGAACGGTATGCCGCTCAGTCCACCCGAATGGTGGTGGCACACGAGATCGGGTATGCTCGCCGTACCCATGAGCGCAGTTAAGAGGTACGGAAGCGAGACCGCCGCTCTTGTATTCGTTCTCCTCGTACTCGGCACATTCTGGAGTGCTATGGATAGCTATCTTCCGCTGTAAGAGGAACCATTTTTTTTTCTTTTTACTTGAGAAGACAATTATTGTAGAAAAAGAATGAGTTTTTTTTCTTGTTTTTTTTGTTTAGCCATTTAGCTAATCTCAGCGGAGACGCGCTCGCCATCGGTGTAATCCTTACAGTCGGAGCCCTACCGGCTGTATTTTTCCTGTGGAAATCGGAGCATTTCGTTGATTACTGCGGTCACAGCAACCTTCTCATTGTAGCCTTCACTGTCTATATAATCAGGTGAAATTTACGACACAACTCCAAGAAGGATTCAGTATCGTCGTTGCCCTGGTGAAAATGTTTCTCTGACAATTGTTTAAAAACTCTAACCAGACTGTTTCAGTGACTCGGAGATTTTTCGAAATTTGTCTCTATGTTTCTCTGCTATTTGCTAAATATCTCTACCATTTTCTCGGCGCAACATCCAACAGTCACGATTTATCAGAGAAATTCAGTGTTTTCAGAAAAATTATGGAGAACTCTGATTTTATGATACAGTACTTTAACAGAAAACAATACTTTACGAGTTGTTTCCAAGATCTAGTCATTCTGCTACTCGTCCGAACAGCAGACTTTTCAGAGCGAATACGATTTATGTTCTAAAAAACTTGAATTTTCTCGGATAATGTGTGTTTAGAGAATTTCAAAGAACTTACGAGTTCTGTCATTCGCTGTAAATCTGTGAAAATTGGAGCTTTCCAAATAAATGTTCGTAAATAAATATGCAAAATCACTAGCCAGCGAAAAAGAACAAAATTCATAGTTATTAAGAAAAGTCTGTAAATAAAATGAGAGATTTATCAGAGCAATCAGGAACATTTAGACTCAGAAAAATCTGACTTTATATAAGCAGTGCGAGAAATGAGAAATTCAGAAGACTTTTCAGAGAAATTACTGTTCACTTTTGGAGACCTTCAGAGAAATTTCCAGACATATTCAGAATTTTTTTTTAGACATTCAGAGAAATATTTTCACCAGTGATTTTGTTTTCGAGGGCTTTCCTACGTGACGTTGCATTTTAGATTCACCGGACTGAGCCTAGTCTCAGAGCCCTGGTGGGCGTTGGTATCCGAGGCTCTGGAACTCTTCACCCTTGGTATCATGTGGGTCACTGCCATTCTCTACATGCGACACCTTGTGCCCCGACATCTCACTGCCACGGCTCAGGCACTGCCAGTCATCGCTCACTTCTGCCTAGGTGAATTTTTATTTTCGTAACGTTTCCATTGGCACCTTGAAACTTCCGGGGTATGTAACAATAACTGATATTTTTCCGCCAAGGTCGATGTCTCGGGGCGGTAATCGGAGCTTACGTTCACAACGGTACGACCGACGTAGACTCGCTGAAGTTCGTTTATCAATGCATGGCTCTAGCGGCGGCCGTCGTGGCAGTTCTATACTTCATACTTTATCACGGTCTCCTTAAGCCCAGGTGTCACGCTCAGACGGTACAGGGCTCTAGAGCCGCGCCGTCCGTCGTGCAAGGTAACTCTAACAAACGACTCCGTCGCGCGATCGAAAAATTCAGTAATCGAATTATGTTATTTATACTCTTAACATTTTTTTTTTCTTCACTAAGCTGCCTTACAGGAACACGAACAGACGTTAAGTAAGAAGACAATCGAATTGTTCTGGCTATTAATTTGCTTCGGCACAAACGAGACAAATATTAATCAAACCAATGTCGCGTAGAGTTGGCTACGGACATTGGTTGTTCTCTGTCGTCGGCCGAACGCATCAGCATCCTTCGGTGATAGATGATTCAATTTTTCAGGTATGAACGGGAACGGAAACTACACGCCGCTCAGAGTCTACCACAATGCGATAGGCAAGAAGGGTCAGTTTCGGTACTGAATTTGTAAACGCTTATGACGAAAGAGCCTCCTGGAACGTCGCTTCTTGCCGCCCGATGCAAGATCGATAGTTGGATTCTCCGGAGGTTCCCGACTCTCTGAAAGAGGAACCATCAACAGCGGCTCGACCTAGATCGACTTCGCTCGATCATGGATCGAGTGAGCGTCTCTCAGACTTCCAAAGCAAAAAAAAATATATTAAAAAAACAGAAAAATGCATTTCTTCACTACAGCACGATGTCACTGCTGCATACAAAAAAAAACTTCGTACTAGATTTTTCTAACGTGTTCGCTCTTATACCTCCATTGTATGTCGATTATATTTGTTCGGGACTTCAAAAGCGTGGTCCAAAATCTGTCCCACTCATCCTTTGCAAAAAACAAAATTTTTATTTATTACCGTTTTGATTATTTCGTACTTTTCGCGTTGGTATTCTAGCGATCGACGATTATCGATGAGAATGTTGAAGAATAAAGAATTTTCAGAAAGTGAAACTATTTACGTATATTTGTATCTTGTAGTGGATTCGTTTAAGTTCACTTGATTAATCTGCTTTCCGTTATTGCTTCGTAGTCAATTTATTATGATAGAAGTACTTAAGACTATATAGATCGTATGGAATCTGGGGAAAACAACAGTTTCGCTTTCCCCCTTTTTCGTGTCGATCCTTCGTCTCTTTTTTTTTCTTTAGATTCCGCCCCATCATTCTTCAACCTTACAATAATCTTTTTCATAGAATTGGCGTGTAATCGCGACCGAAGCGAATGTGCTAAGACTAACCGAAAAGCAACGACAAATAACGGGTATCTCTATTAATTATTTAAAAATGCCGAATCGGACATAGAATTCGCACACGCGTAACCGTGATAATGCGCGGAACTTGTCTTTCTCTTTTTTTTTCGTCTGATGTTAAAAACGCCTCAGTAACTTTGCTCTATCAAGTTACCCGCGCGGTCTCTGTTATATATATATTTTAGAAATATATATGTATTATTGTATAGATAATTCGATAACGGGAAGCTCCACACTCGACAATTTTCAAAAGTTTTATCTTACAGATTTGACCAACAAAAAGAAAAAAAAATACTCGTTGCTGTTTCCCTTTTCTTTTTCCTTATTATACAACTAAAACGTATAAGAATCCTCATCAATCCCTTTCTTGTCTCGACCGAACAGAGTGGATAAAGTCCTTGCTACGTGCATTTTATGTATATATACAAAAAAAAAAAAAAAAATGGAAAATATACGCGCCAAGTCGAACGAAACGATACATTGTCGGCGACCTCGACGAGTGTGTATGAATGTGGAAAAGAATGGAAAACAATAAAAAATATAAAGAAAAAGAAAGAATATCTTGTGCCTTCTAGAAGGAGCGATAAAAGAAAAACTTCGGACGCGTTTGCCGACGTTGCGAGAGCAGATAAATCTCTGTGCGAGCACGAACGAATTCGATCTCATGAATCGGAGATCCATTTTTTGTTTTTGAATCGTATCCGTTTGCATAAAAAAAATAAACACCGGCGAACGTGCGCAGAGCCACATGAATCAGAAGATCCGAGAGGGTTCTTCTCGATCAACGAGTTTACACCAAGTTTCCGTGAACCTCGGAAATCGAAAAGTTCGTCTCTCAATCTAGTATAGTACATTCGTCGTCGTCCTCGCGGGGTTTCCAAGAGTTGAGAACGTCGGTATTACTGTTGCTGTTACCGCTGCTGCCCTCCTCGATCAGTGCTCTCACAGCCAGCACAGTTTCCTCCTCGGCCGCTCGCGAGCTGTTCTTCGACTCGTTGCTTTCGCTCGGTTTCTCCTCGATCTTTTCCTCGCCGTTCCCCGTTTGACTCTCCTCAGTCGCCGGTGGAGTTTCCGTCACGGGTGTTTCGACCGCCGGTCTTTCCTTCCCCGTCGATTCCTCCTCCGGCTTCTCGTGCGGTGTTTGGGTTTCGGACGTTATCTTTTCGTTCTTCTTCTCCGGCGTGCCAGCCTCCGATGTCTCGGTCTCCGACTCGTCTGAGGAACTCGAGGAATTCGAGTCGTCGGAGCTCGACGATTTCGTCGTAACGATCTCTAGATGTTCCTCCTCTAGAATCTCCATGTTTTCGTCGATGTTCGTTTCCATAGGCTCTCCCTCATCGCCCTCGCCAGTTCCCATCTCCCTCGAAGGCACTGCGTCGGCTCTCTCGTTTGTCTCAGACGGAGCGAAGACAATGTCGGCCTCGACGAGATCGTTAACGGATATACTCGTCGGAGCTTCCAGATCTTTCATCTCTTCGGTTTCCATTCCATGATCCTCTATGTGCTGAAGATAACTTATGAACTCCTCCTCGTACTTTCCAAAATTCTCGTCCGGCACCATAACGGGCTTCAAGATATCGCGCTCCCGTTTCGCGTCGTAGTCGGCTTTGAGCAGCAGAGCGTATCCGATGGACTTTTCGTAGTCCTTCTTCTTCACGTCATCGGCCTGGATGGATTTGTTGGCGGTCTTCGGCTTCGCCTCGCAGGCTCGATGAACGCGCGTTCTGAATGGCCTTATGACTCTTACAGGCGCTACGTTTTGCGAATTTTCCCTGTCCTCCTCCTCGTCCGACAGGAAATCATCGCCCTCCGGCTCGGATTCTCTCCAGCACTCCATGTCGAGCGGCGTTATCTTGCTGCTCTTCTGTCTCTTGCCGAGAGTCACGGATCTCGTGTGAAGCGTTATTCCCTTGGTGCGCTCGCGTTTGTACTCTTTGTAAGCGCGTATCAAATTATCGTTGAGCGACGTAAGTTCCGCCACCGTGCGCTTTATTGTTCTGTTTGCGGCTCTCGTCTTAGCCCGGGCAGCGAGCAACTCCTTGTCGGGTGAGAAGAGCATCGCCGAGTCGAGAACCCTCTTCAATTTAGTCTTCAGAATTTCAAGAACTGCGTCGATCGATTTTGTCGGCGAGCGAATCTCTTGCTCGAAATTCTGAGTCGTTTCTCTCGGTCGCTCTTGCTGCTCCTCCGTTTCCTCCGCATGTTCGTTGTCGCTCTTCGGTGTCGGAGCCAACAGTGTCATGTAACCGTCGTCGGGTCTCACCGGAAAAGTCTCCGTCGAGAGATCGGGAACCCTGTCGTTGGACTCAGGTCGCGAGCGCCGCGAGGGCTCCGCCATCACCACTGGATCGTCCGAGTCGCTGTCGAGATCGATCACGCTCGGCGGTAGCTTTCTCTCGTTGCGACTTCCGGCCGTCCCGACTGTGTTTCCGGATTTCGCGGGAGCGACGCGCGGACGCAGAGGTCTCACGACCGTGCCGGGCGAATTGCGCACGGCACCGGGCGACTGCAGAGGAGGTTGTATGACGTTGATCCTGCTCTGCGCCGGTTGCATGTGATTGCGCGACGGTATTGAGACCATCGGGAGAGATTGTCCCGCCGACGAAGTTTTATTGACGCCCTGCTTGACGTTCGAGGGAGCTTGGGCAATTTTTCGAACGAGAAGCGGAGTTCCGCCGACACCGCGGATTATTCTGTGATCCCTCGTGCCCCTCGCCAGTGTGCCTATTATAGTCGCTGGTTTCTTCAAGAGATTCGCCGTTGGTATCGGACTTATGCCCATGTTACCCATCGGTTTTGGCAAAATTTTCTGGGGCGGTCGGACCTCACCGAACGAGAGACTCTCAGCGCCCTCGATCATCGACTGATCGCACTGCAGCAACGGCGCCGGGATGTCGTCGTCGTTCATGGAATATCTCGTCGAGACCGCGTCGAGGTTTCTATTCGACGTGTCGGAGCGGAGACGACGCTTCGACTGACGCAACGTCAGTGCCGACTCTTCAGGCATAGAGTTCGCCGACGACTGCTCGCTGTGTCGCTGACCGTCCGAGTTTAACGGAAGGCAATTCGAGTCGTCGCGATCGCGGGTTACGAGACTCCGATTCGCCTGTTCGACCGGGTGCATCTCAGACGGCGCTTCCATAATCTCCATCTTTATCACCCGTCTCTTGCTGCGCCTCGAGTTCGCCAACTTCCGGCGCTTCCTCTTCGGCACGCTGTAAGTCTCGTCCAAGTCCTCGTCATCCGACACAGAGTCCGTTCGCTTCCGCTTGTTCTTGTTCGGACAACATTGCGACTCGTCGAGCTTCATCTTCGCCGCTATTTCCTTAGGGCTCATTTTACGATCGCTCTGCAGTATTCTCGTGACCGTTTGAACGTGCTCGAGCAACGCCCAGCACACCGCTCTCGCGCTGTACAGATCGGCCGGGTTGCAGACGAAACACTTCCACTTTTCGTCGCGCTCGATCTTTTTTCTCACCAGGGGATCGAAGTTACGCTTTATGCAGTTGTAGCAGAAGGTGTTGCTGCAGTAGGAACAACAGTAGAGATTACCGCCGTTTGCGCACCAACGACAAAACATGTCTGTCGCGTCGTCTCCTGCGATAGAGAAAAACAGTTTTTGCGGCGATTAGACAGCGTCGATGGAAACAGATTGTAGATAGATCAGATGTATTCATTATAAGGAAAATGCTATAACGGAAACGAAAATGGTCAAACACAACGACCACAGATAACTGAGGGAAGAAATCAAAAGGAAAGG
The DNA here is from genome assembly GCA_963575735.1 of Amblyjoppa fuscipennis. Lineage (NCBI taxonomy): Eukaryota > Metazoa > Arthropoda > Insecta > Hymenoptera > Ichneumonidae > Amblyjoppa > Amblyjoppa fuscipennis. The sequence goes on along the minus strand of OY754495.1, from coordinate 7,916,522 downwards.
TTTTCTCTGACCGGCACCGTATTAAAAATTAACCGGTGTACATCGAAAAAATAATTGAAACAAAAATTGTGATTAATGAAGTGTTTAAAAATGGTGGTCGTTTTTCCCCCTGGAAAAAAATTCCCTGACTTTTCACTGACCAATTAAAAATTTTCCCTCACTAAACTTCTAACGACTTGTATTTAAAAAAATTAATGATGCAAATGAAAATGCCTAATTATTGTATTAATGTTTGATTCTACTTTTTACATTTTTTTTGAAAATGTTCCCAATTTTTTGTTTTTTTAAGGCTCCCTTCTATGTATTTTTTATTTATTTCTAGAAGGTTCGGCGAAAATTTACTTTATGCCTGACCAATTTAAAAATTCCCTGACTTACCCTCACAAACATTTTTTTTTCATGACTTTTCCCAGTTTTCCCTGATCACGTCCACCATGTTAAAGTGAATTAAAGAGATAAATAGTGATTGATACTTTATGTACTTTGCATATTACACAATTTTTTTAAACATACAGACTATGTTTTCATATATCTTATCTTTCTGTAAAAAAGTTTTATCCCATTGATAAATAAGTAAATAGAAAAATAAGTGAAAAATGGGGCTGGTATTAGAAAATTGGTAAGAACTACAAGTGTGGCTTGCCTTGCTCGAACGTTCCGTCTCCATAAAAATTTCTGCAGCTGGTGCACAGCAGAACGTGGAGAATCGGATGCTCATGCATGTTGTGAGCGTCGGCGGGTGCGCTGCCTATGTGAGTGTCGCACGCAGTGCAGTGAAGCTTGCGAAACCGCACCGAGGCAATGTCTGAAAAGAGAGAAGAAAAAGAATAATGTGCATCGCCGTCGTAGAAACGCGCGCTAAGTTAATTAAGAACTCTTGACAATCTTCATCGGACTGTTTACTGCACAAAAAAAACATTACTGCACAACCCCAGAATCGGAGAAAAAAAAAAAAAAAGAAAAAAAATTAACGTTAGCTCAAAGAAAAAAGATTTTTGGTTTTTCAGTCTAGACGAACCGGTGCCAAACATGAGTTTGTAAAAATGCCGCTCATCGTGAGATATCGTCGAGGGAAGTTTTTGACCGCGGGGACCCGAGATCCTGGTCGACGTCGCTGAAATAAGAGAATAAAAAAAAGAAAAAAAAAAGATATATATATAATTTTAGGTTAAGTTAAAACGCACCTCTGAGGCTGAAGTCGGGGATGTTCTGGTATTCAGCGATCTCACCGTTGCTGCGTAACTCCGACGGTTTGCCCTCCTTCACCTCGACCTCGAGAAGACTCGATATGTCCATTTTTTCTCGCCTCGAATCTTTGTTCCACGCGTTTCTTATTTTTCGATTTTTTTTTTGTTTCCCCTCTGGCGAAGATTGAACGCCAACGGAGAGGACCGGAGCTTTCAAAATACTGATGGTGCCACCTCCATTTTATCGTCGCCGTAACCGGCTCGGCAGTGCTATCGTTTTGTTTGACTCATCGGGGGACCGTGCAGTTTGCGGGACATGGAGGGTTCGCTCGACCGGGAGATCAGCGTCTCGGCGACGACGACGACGACGACGCCGACGACGAAGACCGACGAGGAAGCCGCGGGACTTAAAATCAGGGGTCTTCACGCGAACGACCAATATATTTCTCGACGATGGTTCCGGTTTTCGGTTCGTCCATCGACAATCCGTCGTCGTCCAATACAGCGATCACCCCGGAGAATCTCTCGTCGAAGTTCCGGCGGGAATATTCCCGCCCAGAATCGACGATTCTTTTCACTATATCTTTTGTTCGTACAATCAATTAACGAGAGGCTTCTCATGAGTCTATCGTGCTCTGTCCGTAGATAGTTTCCAAATACACCGTGAGCGTGCTGATTTAGTGTCTCTAAAAAGGGAGACGTACGATTTTCACGGAGCCGCCGATTACGAGCGAGAAACATACGGAAAAAAGTCTCTAGCCGCGCCGAGAAGAATAAGAGTCTGGAAGTGCGCATGCGCAACGAAGGTCCCGCGAACGATGTTTGTTTACAAATGGCGTCGGACAATATTCGGCTATTCCGTTGAGATACGTGAGAGTTATTTCTTTTCTTTCCTTTCAGGCTTCAAGGAAATCAAGGCAGTGCGCAATCAAAATAAAAAGGAGAAGATAAATGGATAACTCGAAGGAATCCGAAGTCGATAAAGCGGCTCAAAAACTAACGAACGATATAAGGAATATGGCGAACTACAAGAGCCTTTACAGCGAGATTCAGGTTGATGTTGTTAATTGAAATATTTTTATTTGTTTTAGTGAAGCAAATATTTTATTGAACTTACGTTTGATTTATTTTATTTTAGAGTCTCGTGGCTTCGTCGGCGGTGAAGAAGGACAACTTCAAAAACACCCTGGTCGACGCTCTTAAGAGCAATGGACTCGAGACTGAGATAAGAAATACGGTTTTTCACTGGGCACGTTCTCAGGTCAGTGATGGAATCTTCGATCGATATCTCTTCCCGGCGAATTAGCACGCTGTAAACTATTTCCGAGAGTCTTGGCGAAGAATTCGCACCGTACGCTTATCCCGTGAATGCTATCGAATTCTCAGGGCTCTCTGCAACCGCGACCGGAAGTCCTGACCAGCGAGGCTGAGCTGAGCTATCTGAGAAAAGCTCAGATCCAATGGGAGAGAAGAATACAGAAGTCATTGAACTCTATGTGCAATGAATTGAATGTTCCACTGGCCAGGATAAGACCGAATGCCGACAGGGAAGAGCTTGCGGAAAAGTGGAACGAATTGAGCACTTACGACATAGGTGAGGCATTTTCTCATTGATCTTTTTCCTCTCCATTTTAGAATTGTTATAATTGGATTAGATTTTTTTCTTTTTCAAGATTTGTCGCAGTACAGACCGCTGTACGCGCCGAAAGACTTCCTGGAAGTTTTGTTTTCCGTTCGAGATCCAGCTTTCAAGAGGCAAACGTCAGTAGAAAAATCACTCATATAGCACGAAATATTTTCAAAGCATTTTAAAAATATTTTCAATCTTTCAAATCCAACTTCACGGATTAATTTCTGTAGGAATGAGCCGAATTGGGAATTCAGTCATATACAAATTCACGTGAAAACTCTTGCTCAAATGGTAAGCCTTTGTTTGGTGCTGAAGTAAAATATAGTATAGATCATCAATGTATGGAAAGATTGGGTAATTTTTTTTATATTTTATTTTCAGAGAACGACATACTCAGAGCTGGCCCAGGGAGTCCCTCTTCTCGGAGTGAGCAACAATATGCCCGCGGTTGGAAACTTTCCAAATCTCGAAGCCGAACGAACGCATCTTGGCGAGAGGGTTTTGAAAACGAATCACGCACCGATAGCTCAAGAATTTCTTAAACGGGGCTCTCCTCGCGCTCTGCGAGGTCGTCTGTGGTCTCTTGTTTTGGGATCGGCCGTCAAAGAAACGGTAAGATTGGAAAAACACAATTTTTCATTTATTTTGCTTCCTTACAGAGGAAGCTATGTTTTTGTAAAAAAAAAATGTAGAGGTTTTAGTGTCAGAGTTCTTAAAATAGATGGAAACGTCGAGAAATGTGATTTGTGTTCTGACCTAACAAGGATTAAAGGGCAATTTTACAGGACGTCGATTACTACGAGGAATTGAAAGGAATGGTCCTGCAGTACGATATAATGGTCGATAAGCTTATAATAAAGGTAAGCTCAAAATTACCTTCAAAACGCTAAGTTTTGAAGGATATTTATCAGCAATTTATCTGTAAAGACCTCTGAATTTCTCAAACGTTTCGCACTTTTCAGATAAAGTCAAAGATTTATTTTCTCTTAACGTACTGAATCATAAAAAATCAGAGATTTCCATAATTTTCCTAATATACTCTGAATTTCTCTAGTAAATTGTGACTCCTGGAAGTTGTGCCGACAAAATGGTAGAGATATTTAGCAAATAGCAGAGACACTCAGAGAACATTTTTGGAAAAACTGTGAAAATTACTGAAACGAACCGGTTAGAGTTTTTTAGACAAATTGTCAGAGAAATATTTTCACCAGGGTGTATGATCAAGAATATTATCATTTTTTGAGGACGTGCAATTGACGGCAAGCAACGACGACCAGTACTTCGTTTTCGAAGACGTCCTCTACAAGACAATGCTCTCATTTTCGAGAGATTCCGAAGTCTTGGCTCCGGTTACGACCGACCGCAGTGCCGGGGGTCAAGTAATTCATGCTGTTCTCCAGGGCAAGCTGGCGACCTTGGAGAACACTTTGGTTTTTCCACCAAGCGGTGTTATACCGTTTCACGGATTTACTATGTATGGTAAGAAAATTTAAAAAAAAGTCGACTGTCTCCTTGAGCTATTCGATGCAGCTATTGTTATTGATATTTTTTTTGTATTTCTCAACAGCCACACCTTTTTGCTATTTGTACGACGATCCTTGCACGATGTACTACACCTTTCGAGCTTTCTATCTGCGTTACTGGTTCCGATTGCACACCGTATCTTGTCACGAGCAGGGAATAGTGGCTCTCTGTCTTCTCTTCGAAAGATTGCTGCAGTGTCACGAGCCTCAGCTGTGGGCTCATTTTCGCAACTTGAGCATACAACCGTAAAGTCGATTGAACGTTGAATAAAAAATCGCGACTTCTACACAGTAATTAGATAAATTTTGTTAACTCCAGTATCAAGGTGGTCTTCAAATGGCTGATGAGAGGCTTCAGCGGTCACTTGCCACCGGAACAACTGCTTTATCTCTGGGATCTCGTGCTCGGTTACGATTCATTGGAAATAATATCCCTTCTGGCTGTAACGATACTCAGTTTCAGAAAGGAGAATCTGTTGCAAGTCAACACTCTGCACAACGTGGAAGTGAGTGATAAAAAGAAATATAAGAATGTACCAATGATTAAACAACAATATAATAAAACGGTATAATAATTCAATTTGAGTTAATTATATTCGTGTTTCAGGCTGTTCTGGCGGATCTGTCCTCTCTGAATGTAATGCCTATGTTGCAGCTGGTTCTCCTCAAGGAGTGAAGTCTAAAAGTTACTTGTGTCATCCCCGTACTTTTTAGTCAAGCGTATACTATACAGAAATCATACAGATGAAACAAAAATTCATAGCAATTTAGATAATTTTGTTTTACCTCGCCTTTCGAATAAATAAACATTTAGCAGAAATCATAACCAATTGCTCAATTATTGTCAACATTTCGTCCGACTTACTGGCAGCATAAAAATGCTAGCAATAATAATAAAATTCTATTTAAATAATATTATAGATTATTTTACTTTATATATATTACTAGCAGATTGTTGTGGCTTGGGCCCTTCGCGCTTTCGCTAGGGCGTTTAGAAACGGGCAATTTCGATTTTCACATATTTAGCGGAAATACGACACTTCCGGTTTAAAAACCTCATTTTTCGACGGAAAGTGAGGGCATACCGAAATGATGTGGCTTCCGGTCGAAAAATTCGATTTTCAAACCCGACATGACGTATTTCCGGAAAATGTTCATAGTCCATAGCGGGGGCGCGAAGCGCTCGGGTCCCAATCTGCTAGTAATCTATATCTATACTATTGTCAAGTCTACCAAGATCCACTGTTTGCATATTCTATGTTAATTTTCGAAGTTGCAAATTTTTTGTTGTATATTTTATTTGTTTTCTTTTTTCATAAATACGAACAATTCATTGGGCCAATGTTATTACAATCGTGAAAATAATTGTTGTATATAGTAATAATATTAAATAAATTCTGCGAACTCTGAGCATATAAATAGAAATAGGGGAATGACAAATACAAAGTTAACATGGATAGTTTCATTCTCGCGATTAATAATAAAAAAAACCTTATTCGACACAACAATCAGCCAAGATAATAAAAAAAGGCCTTGTGTCCCGCAATACGTAACGTAATAAAAACTGTGACAACTGTTTCAACGCAATTCCGAACATCGTTAGCGTAAAGTTTCTGCATCGAAGGAAGCGATAAGATTGTAGCAATCGCTCAAAACATTTTACGGCATGCGCATAACAATAGGAACAAAAAACGTTTGTGCGTTAACCTGGAAAGTACAGCGGTGCAAGACCGTCCCGAAAATTCAATGAAAATCTACAAAAGTCACACTAACGAATTGTCAATTAATTGTTGTTAAATCAGCATCGAAGCATAATCGCATGGCTAGTAACAATTCAGTATAACAATGTTATGGAATAGATACAAATTGTTACAAAACGAAATAGTAAAATACCGGTAAGCATCGCAAATTCGTTTTTTCTTCCAACATAAACGCAAAATTTTGTTGAAACAGTGACTAGCACATCGAGATTTCTATTTCTTTTGTTTCGCCATTTTTTCTTCTTGTTTAGTTAAAAAAGTACTAAAGTTATGCGGTCTATTCTATGATCTTGGCTAAACGTAGCCGCGTACTTAAAAGCTACACCTCGCGCGCGTGTCCGCTTACAGACAGCCAGACTCCAATTTATGTTTTTTTTTTTCACACTCAAATGACCATTCGTGCCTACCTTCTACGGTCCAATATAAAATTATTCAATCACATTAACCGACCCACCTCAGTTACCACGGTAGATCGCATCGTGTGCTCGTCACTATGTAATGGCAATTAATAATAATAACAATATTAATAGTAATGGAGATGGGTTTCTTTTTTTTTTGTTCATTGCTGTTTCACAGTGAATAATCATACTTTATTACTTTGATATTTTAAAAAGTCAATAGAGCGCACAATACCCGCTCGGCAAAAAAAAATTAATTAACGTCCCTTTAAAAAATGTTCAACGATTATTCGGTAAGGACTGGTTCATTGCTATATAAATGGTACTTGAACGAAAGCAACACCCACACAATAGCATAAGTATCTTGTGCTTGTCTGTATACTGATTGATTCGTTATTCGGCTATACAATTATTTCGATCGCACATCGCGTTGTGCGTCGGTATCTTAATTAAAAAAAAACCTATCTATCACGAACTAAGATAAATAAAGAAGCGAACTTTCGATAGACCTTTAGAGAAAATAAAATAAAGAGTCGATTAAGATTAATAACCATACGGATTGAAAAGTACATAATTCTGGAACGGATTTTCGGTCATACAGTACTTCTATTGGTTGCACGCGATCGTGGATCGATCGTTTGTATTATGTGTTGAGAATTGTGAAGCGCCATACAAAAAAATTGTAAATGGGAAAACAACAAGAAAACGTAAAAACTGAATAGAGCTTTTTTGGTTTGTCACGTTTAAGAAACAAATTCGTTTGTTTTGTCTCTTGGAATGCAAAGTTAATACTTTGATTTTTTTTAAACACTTGCTTTCCGTTAACGATACAATAATAAGATTTCTTGCACGCACGTGGTTATTATATTATCAAATATCTGCCGTTGTATTTGTTTTTTTTTTCTTTTCATTCGATATTACTTAAAATACGATAACACCTGTTATATCGATTTCGATGTTGCACTGATCTCTAGCTTTTATAATATTAAAATTAACACTTGAACAGTCTTTCAGATGCGTTATTCCTTTTTCTCTCTGATCTCGTCGCTTGTCGGGTAAAACAAACAAGATTTTTCCAATGGAATTGATCGCTTTTTCGTTTTTTTTTTGTTTGGTTTCTTTTTTTTTATATAAAATGTATCAAAGCAGTCAAACGAAATATACCTTAGGGCTTAGTGGAAGCATTTATTGCCCCCTCTCCGTCTTCGGTTCTCAAACACGCACAGCGACTAAATCTCTAAGGGAACATATTTCTAGAAGAGCTACATTCGATTGATTACTTTCTCGTTTAATATCACACGACGGCCTATTTCAATGCTCTCACCGTGATACGATTGAAAACAAAAACTATTATTCTTGAGAGATTTGAACTGTGGTATTGTTGAAAAAAAAGAAAAACAAAAAAAAAAAGGTGGTAAAAAGACTCGGAACAGCGCTCGTTTCACACGAGAAACACCGTCAAATCAGCCAACTGAGAGAACAATATTATTATCTTTAAAAATGGTCAATTCTTAATCGAACGGCTTTTAAAGTATCGTGACCCTCAATATTAATCGTGGGTCTAACAACAATATAATATTCAATACCGACAAGAATTCAGTGATAATCGTATTCGTAATATCCTGAAAATTACAAAAAATTTGGATGTAAAGAGGACAATAGCTTATTCATTTTTATTGAATTCTGTAGCCTTCGTACGCTTGAAATTAGTGCCTATTTAGTAAACCTAAACTCATTATAGAGCCTCATTCGTTTCACCATTGGCAGATATTTTATGCTTTGTTTGCTCTCGTATGTGACTGTACATTGTCTGCAGTGGTACATGGAGTAGTTCCATTATTTGAATAAAATTAGGCTCTGCAACATATCGATTAATTGAACATTATTAGAATGATTCATAAATATTCCAGACGTTTGGTCGTTGAGGCGCAGTGAACAGCCTTTTTCCGGGACAATCATATTATTCACAATACCATGGGATTGATGAGAGCAGTGCATCGACAAAAAATTGATCGAAAAAAAGTTTTTTGTAAACTTCGATTGCTCTCATTACCAATCATTTTTTTTCCCCTATGATGTCTGTGCTTTACTTTTAATGATCCGTCAAGTAAAAAAATATATTTCGATAATAATAATGGCATGAAGTCGTCAACGACACGATTCTCTGGTCGGAAGATTGTCGCATCGCCTTAAGGTCATGCGCAAATCCTGCTTCCATCTCCCCGAACGTATTATAATATTGTTTGACTTTTGCAATAGTCTCCGAATTAAGGTACGTACTCGACAATTATTTATACAATACTGTGATACAAAATAAAATTGTTTGTAGATAAGATTTTTTTGTTACTTTAATATTTTGTTTTTGTTTCGGTTATCTCACGAAATTGTGTCCGAAAACGTAGTGAGTGATTGTATTCTTTCGATAAAAATAGTTTTATGAAGAGGTGGGAGATGGTAACTTTCACGTGGCCTCGAGCGAACGTCTTGGAATGCAAAGCGGATGCATATGTGTTTTTATCGTAAAACTCACCATTCTCCGGTGTGATGTAGCCGTGTCTGATCAAGAAATCAAGCGAAACGGGAATAGATGTTGTTTTGAAATTAGGCGAGAGTACCCTCTCGAGACACTCGCTGACCGGTAGTAGTTCGAATTCTTCGACCTCGCCGTCGCTATTGCTGGGAACGAAGTCGGGCGGTAATTCGAGATCGTAGACGAATTCCGTATTAGGAAAAAGTCCTCTCTCGCTCTCGAAGAAAAATGACACGCATCCGGCGCTTTTGAGCTTTCCCAGGAGATTCTGGGGAATGCTACCTTCCTCCCCAGCCTCCTTTATCGCAGTCTCGTTGATACCAAAGCCAACGCTCAAACCACCGCTGACCATGTTGTCCCAGTAGCTTGGCCAGGTTTGTTTATTCGGACTACGCTTCTGTAGCCAGATCGACAAACCCTTTATCGGATCCATCACGTATCCGTTTATGTCGACTCCGTACTTTCGTATACCAAACAAACCTGTGTACAAGAAGGTAACACATAAATAAATACATTGAACTTGAAGGAAAAAAGTAAAACATCTTACAGGAAAAACAACATTAACTAATTCAGCAATTTCGACATTTTTTTTAATCTCTCATTTCAATGAGAAAACATTACCCTCGCCGTTATCGCAAATAAAATATTCACAAAATTTCGCCGATCAATGGGTTTAGTAATTCTTTATACATTTTTTTAACTGTCTGACAAACATTTTTTCAGAAATTTTGACAATCGCTTTTTACCATGAAAAAGATAGTGAACGAAATGCTTACAAGTCGCCGATCGATCCATCTTGAACAGCGGTGGTGTGTTGAATTGCGCCCTTACTTCATAGCATTCTTCTCTCCAGCCTCTGAGCGTTATGAATTTTTCGCCGGCCCTCCATTCCCTCAGGACTTCGTCGACTCGAGCGCTTCGCTCTCCGTATCCTCGGAAAGCAGGATTGAGTTGAACGTACTCGGGGTGAACTTGAAAGACCTGATGAGAGAAGCAAAAAGTTATATGTAAGAAAGCTTACTAGAGGCAGTGGCGTAATTTGAAGGCACAAACCTGCGGATGATTTAACAGCTCTTTCATCACGTCTGGTCGCACCAGGCCAACTTGTTGGCCCTCGACGACGAATGCCCTGCAATCACCTGCATGAAAGCCTGGAAGCCCAATGCAAGTGACGGATATTCATACACTCTTGGAAACGCTATTCTAACAAAAAGCAATTGAGGAACCCCAGCTTCCTCCGTCAACATGTGGGACGCCCTTATCGTGAATTTTCATTATAAAAATGCAAAAGATAGCGATGAGTTGAACGACTCGTCGATCTTGCCCCTTGAACTCAACACAATGCTTGATTTTACCTTTTTTTTTTTCACATAAGAAGCGATTATTTCATGGTCGTTGTTATTATCCGCCTAAGCTCTGTCAAAATTGAAGTTAAAAAAAATCTCGTTTGAAGAAAAAAAAAAAAATTATAAAAAAAAAATCTTTGAAATGCAAAGATAGTCCGGAGAAGTGAGACTTTCCTGGAAAATTGCCAATGTCTCAAGGCACTACCAGAATGCCGCTCTGATACACGCGCGTTAAAATACTATTTTTAAGCGTCCCAGCGGATCTTGATTGAGCTAAGATAAACTCCATCTGTCAGTTTGATGAATGTCAAGCGCACGAGAAACACGAAAGGACACCGCTCAGAGAAGGATTAAAAACCTTCGCGTGACTCTTCGCTGCCTCGAGATTTAACGCAAAATAAATGCATGCATGTGTGCCAAGGCCAAAGAATAAATAAGATCCTACGAGAGTCGTGGGTTGTTTTGTGTTTGTATGAGACGTGTGTAAACGGAGAACGCTCTTTCGATATAAAAAAAAATAATCAAAGAAAACGAAGTGGCAATATTTTTTTTAGATCGCATCGTGCGTCGATAAATCAATAGTGCGAACTAATTGTTCGTAGCTTCGAATGCATGGACATCATCTTTTGGCATTTGCGTTCTTTTTTTTTACTCTTTTTTTTTCTTTCTCATGCTTGCGTGGTAGAGCCAGAGAGATACACAACACTCGAAATCAATATCTTGGCGGACACTCGGAAACGAAGAACGTTCGCGTCGACGTTGACAGTCGAGGAATTACCGACGATTGCGACGATTTAATTGACGTTAAGCGATATTATAATTGCATACCTGACAAATAGAAGCAGTTGAATTTGTTGGCGATTTTCAGTAAGCGTGACATCGGTTCGGTGTCTGTACCCGCCATGATGCTCGTCGCCGTCGGCCAACTGTAATACGAATTTCTGGCTAGAGAGACGTTGCCAGTGTGTGTGTGTGTGTGTACTGTGACTGGTTGCTGTGTATGTGTGTCTACGCACGTATGTGTGTGTGTGTTCTATGTAGGTGCACACTCTCGGTATGTATTCTCGCTGCGAGGGCTGCGGGTTCTGCGCATTGTATACACGCAACTAATATGCAATGCACTGCCCGAGAAGCCCGAGGGATTGGCCAACAGCCCAAAATCGCGTACCCGATTGGGGCTCGACCCGCTCGAAAAGACGCAAAATTACATGTATACACATCGAATCGTATACTAAATAATTAAAGCATCTCTTGCAGGCTTGTCGCATTCGGTTCGTGAAATTAGGCGTTTTAGAAGAGATTCAACCCTTTCCGTTTGGGGATTCTCGAAAACTGTTTGGCCAGTTTGTTTCGTAGAAGGTTTCTTTGTTTCTGAACAGATCGTGGAAGGATAACCATTTTTTTTTTTAATTTGTTGAGTTGTCTTCGCAAGGCATTGACGTACGCTTAATTTTTATATCGCAAAGAAAAAGGGCAAAGAAAAGAAGTTTGTTGCATTTTTTTTTATCTTCAAAAATAAATATATATTACATGCCGGGAAATAAATAGGATGGAGACGAAACATTGTAAGGCTCGGGGAGAATTTGTAACACGCAACACGTTGTTTTTTTTAGCTAATTTAATTAATTAAAATGAGACGAAAGTTATCAACGGGGCCATAAAATGATAAACGAGCGAGGGAAGAAATTTTTTCGTAGATTCAAGCATTGGTACCGGCAATGTGTGCTATGCGCCGCCACCGACGCGATATCGACGCGTTCAACGAAGAATATTTTTCACGTGTGTGGTGTTTACCGACTGGTTTTCATCGTTGAGCAGAAAAATATTTTCGGTGCAAGCGAAACCGCTCGATGTTTGTGAATTTCACGAGTTTCTATTTGAAATAACGACTGATCGATTAACCTGACAATGCCTTCCGCCGAATCCGAATCCGATTACAACTCTTCGGACGAAGATGTGAGTGTTCGTCGTCGAGCTCTTTTCACACCGTATAGCGATCCTTTAACCAAACTTTTCTCACGTGTTCTCACCGATTATTTTTGTTCTTTCACGCAGCTACAAGAAGCTTTCGCCAAAGGATTACTGAAACCCGGATTGAACGCCGTCCTCGAAACAACGAAGAGCGATAGAAAAAACAATGTCGTAAGTTTTGTTGGCAATTATTTTTTCTAGCTGGCCTTGACATTTATCATGGGTTGCAATTGTTTTCAAACCTCGGTCGGCCGCGCTTTTGGCAACACTTTTTACGCTGTTTTATAACTCAATGGGAATAACATTCTATGGAATTCTACAGTGAAGAATAAAAAATTGATACTTCAAAGTTGCCGGACGGCCTCAAAAATATCTGGTTTTTAAAAAACTGGATGCTTTATTTTATAATATATTTATCGTATATTAATATTTTAATGTTGTTAGTAGAAACAAGGATTTTTTTTATCAATAAGAAAATCGTAATTTTATAGTCAGAGTCAGAATAGCAAGATGGATATGCCTTGGTAGTTAAGAAACAATTATTTGCGCTGCTATACACGATGAACACGATGTTCCATGGAATTTTAAGATATTTGCAGAAAATATGATATTTCAAAGTTCCAATAGTCAATGTGTGGCAAAATTGAAACGTAATTTATTTACTGATTTTTTAATTACTTATATACAGAGTTGGGCAGTACTTAAAGTACATGAGTACTTATTTGGTTTTTAAAGTACATACTTAAAGTGTGAAAGTACTTTTCAATACTTTAAGTACTATTACTAAGTACTAAGATTAAAGTACTTGTACAATTTTGAGCATAGCTTCCTCTTTGCGGAAGCGATGCTCAAAATTGTAATAAATGAGGAAACCATGTGCAAATTACTTTGCACCTCTTTCATAATGTAAAAAAAAATGTCTGGCATAAAATTATTTTACTCCCAACCGAATATTTTCCATTTAAATCTCAAAAATACAATTTTTGATTCATAAAATGGAGATCTTTCGCATTTTCCGCCACTGTACTAAATCCATACGTCCCAGATTTAGTTGTTATACTTCCAGTTGACCTCCAATCACTACCCCAAGGTCCAGTTGATTAGTCTGTTACCAAGGTCTGGAAACAAAGAGTTTGGACGTTTTGAAAAAATGTTGGCCCTGAACAGGGACGTTTGATTTGAAAATTCTTCCAAATTTCACACTCGTGGAACTCTGCCTCTTCCGATTAAGAAGAAAAAGTACTTTGTAATTTGTATTTTATAAAAGTACTTTAAGTACAGGAATTATTTTGTACTTACAGTACTATTGCAGTGTGCTATTTTTCCTTTTCTTTTTGTATTTATTCGGTTTGTTGTTGGTTGGGTGATGTGCCTAGAGGACCTCAGGGCCTAATGTACAATAAATGCTACTACTACTACTACTTGCAGTACTTCGTACTTAGTACTTTAAGTACTTTTCGGTACTTTGCCCAGCTCTGTTCATACATTTTATTTATCGGTCATGTCCTTTTACATACAAAATTCAGATCATATAATAACAGTATGAGATCCAGTTGAAATTAATTATGATTTTGCACAGTTTATTCGAATTTATGTCTGTGATTGACGAAACAAGGATTTTTTTCAACAACTGATGGTAATTCTATACTGATTACAAGAGCAGAGATGAGATGCTTACAATTTTTGAGTACTTAAAAAATTAGTATTGGACGATTTGTAAACAAATTTTTTTACGAACCTTGGAAAAAGTTTTCTATCCATCGGATTTTCTATCTAAATATCAGCTCGTTGAATCCGTTTATGCCTTGAAAATATATACTTATCAAATTTAATTCACATTGCAATTTAACATTTTTTATTTAATAATTTAACAAATTTTTACGAATTAATTTAATTAATTTATGTTACCGCTCTTGACTTGTTTTCATAGGGTGGCATGAAACGCAAATTAAACGAGATGAAGCTTATGTTGCCATGGATTGAAAGACTGGACTTGGTGAGCGCCCCTGCCCCTTTGGCGCCCGAATTGGCACTGCAGATGCAGGACCAAGAAGTCAGACGTGCCAAACAGTTGAAGGGCAACAAGAAACTTCCGCAATTCAAACCGGCAGAGGATCCGGTCCTGAATGATTTCAGGCGTGAAACGATGTTCCATCGACAAGCTCAGAGCGCCGTCATAGATGGAATAGCGAGAATAAAGAAGCTCGGTATTCCAACCGTGAGGCCTGATGATTACTTCGCCGAAATGGCGAAAACCGACGAACATATGCACAAAGTGAGGGAAAATCTTATGAAGAAACAGGTTTCGGCGCAGCGTAGTGAGAGAGTCAGACAATTGAGACAACAGCGAAAAGTTGGAAAACAGATGCAGATCGAATCGACGCTGAAGAAACATGCGGAAAAGAGAAAAATGCTGGAAGAGGTGAAGAAGTACCGAAAAGGTATACGCCAGGATCTCGATTTTCTCGACGACAAGAAGAAGCCCGCCGGTGGAAAGAAGTTCGACGGTAAATCCGGCGACAAGAGAAATCTCGCGAAGATGAAAATGAAGAGTTCGAAGTACGGCTTCGGCGGCAAGAAGAAGGGCGGCAAGCAGAACACGAGAGACAGCGCTGCGGACGTTTCAGAGTACAGGAGGCCAGGAAAGTTTAGTAAAACTGGGAGAGATGGAAACGCGGGACGTGGCGGAAAATCGGGCAAGGGTGGACATTCCGGACGCGGTAGAAATTCAGGCAAAGACGGAAATCCGGGACGAGGCGGTAAACACGGTGGAAAAACGGGAGGAAGTCAGAGACTCGGCAAAAATCGTCGAGTGCAAATGAAGTCTAAGAGAAAGTAAAGTCGACAAAGATTACTGAAGAGCGTCAAGAGAATCGTGACGTGGGGCGTATGCATTGTACAAACTGAATTAAACGAAGTTTTCTATCGTAACTTTGTCAACAAGTATTTTTTACACAGCTTATTAATTCTATATGAAAAAAGGGTAAGTACGATTCAAGCAAAAAGTAAAAATATAAGTCGTCTCTCGAACTAAGCGAATTATGAGATACTGCTTTCTGTAAATTCGTCGATTAATATTTTTCTACAAAGATACTACAGAAGTTTGTATTATACTACGTCATCGCGGTAGAGAGACAAAAAGTAATTTGCACATCGGTGCCGTAACTACGGAACTGCGACAATTGCGCCAAGCAATTGTCTCGAAATTCTCGGTGTGTGCTGTGGATTCGTGATACGGAAATATATTTGAAATTTGTATCCCTACATCGATTTTTCAAATAAACGCATTTTTTAAAATATAAGAGTATTCTGAAAACATTCATATGAATTCTAAAAAAATGAAGGAATTCATTAAAAATGAGAAATTAAAAGGTGTTTCGATTTTTTAAGACAATTATTTTTTTCTCATCAATTTTTAATAACTTTTAACACCATTAACGTCATTGATAACTTGACACAATTAATATTGCTGATTTTTTTCCGATTTTTGCCTTATCGCCGACTACTGAAATTTTGATCGTATTAAATTTTTGCTTGTGGAATGTTATGTGTGATGCATCCTGAAGTACTCTGGCATTAAAATCTCGAATATTTTTTACGAAATCTATGTCGAAACAAAAACGAAAAAGTTGCTATAAAAGTGAGAAAAAAAAATATCAAAGAATCCGATATAGTACAACAGCGCGTTCTGTATGGTAAATAAAAATATTGCCATCTGTCCGTCTCATATATCGTTCGTTTAATCCGACTGAATATTACTGTATAAAATAACAACAGCTGCATTGACCGTTTCGATCGTAATCCACGCCCCGGAGTGCCTACGAAGCTTTTGATTTTATTCCGTAACAATAGTGGCGTGTTCGGTGGGATTGTTAGTATGCGCATGCCTATATATTTGATGCCGCATTTGTAGGATGCTGTATCGATTGTTTTTGTTCGTTCGATGATACGAATTCATCCTTCCGTTCAGTGTATTATGTATAGCAATAATCATACCCCTGTTCGTCATTCGGGTGCATTCGGCTCACGGCGTTTGGGCACCGATATTTAGCATACGCGTCCTCACAAAGAGAAATATCCGCAATTATTACAGTTTAAACAACATAATTTAATACAAACGAAGCGAAATTTCCATTCAAGGTGTATCTTCCCATTTAATAAGCGTCATGCTCGAGCAGTAATGAATTTAATAAATCTACAACGAAATCTTCATACAGCAATTTTAAGTAAAGATTTGACCGAAAGTTCGTTCCTCTCTTGAACAAAGAAAAATTAGTAAGCCAATACCGTGCGCGGAATCGAGAATGGCCGTTACGACCGTTGAAAAAGTCCGTTGCGTGCTCCGCTCTTCTCTATCAGCATTGTGAATACTTGTCTCCTGCAGAGTTTCAAATTTCGTCCCCGTGCGTTCAATTTCAGTTCTGACAATGTCGGGGATAGGTACAACGTGATAGCACGAGTCGCATCTCCTCGGATGGTAGGGGTAAAAATAGACGGTGGTGTGTATATATGGCGGGTACAGAGGCTACGAAGAGAATTCGATCGTTCGCGGGACACAGTTACAGCGTCCCTCGGGGAGACAAACGTGATATCGGCCGCGTCTCATATGTGCCCTATGTACCTCCGTTGCGGAATTCCAATGAGGCGTAGGATATTCGCCGATCGGCACATGTCACCGGCAAAAAAAATGTGCCCGCTCGCAACGAGACGATGGTATGAGAAATATGTTACGCCTCGAGGTCGGATAAGAAATTTTGTTTCACCGCTCAACGAATACCACATCGGGAAGTGGATAATCACTTTTTTTTTTTCCTATAACTGCGAACGAAATAACTTGACGGAATAAACGAGGAGCAAATTATTTCCGATAACAACGGTATTTTATCGTGTCGAAATTATTGGCTTCGGAAAGTGATGACAACAAAGCACTCGAGAGTTACATGCTTTATGTTTATTTATTTTTGTGACGAGTGGCAACCGAAGATCGCAGGTCTCGAGACGTCGACCGGCTCCGTAGTACGTGAAAAAAACAATGAGGCGCGCCGGTGGCGCTCCATGTTAAGTTAGCGAAGCGCTACGCACGACCGGTCAGTAGTTCTGCGGAAGGTATCGCCACAAAGCTCGCGGTTCGTTCCGACGCAAACGACAAGAATTCATTGCCGGAGTGGATAGGCACGCGTTCGCGAAACTAACTGTGTTCGGTAGTGAATCGAGTGAAAAGTGCGACAACATTGAGACGTCAACTGGATTATCAAATCAGGTTGCGTTGTGATCACCGACGCCGGTAAGTAAGTTAAATATTACTCGGACGGTTAAGAGTTATAATGTTTGTAGATACGATTACAATTGTCAAATTGGATTTACAATCCTTAAATTCGTAATAAATGAAATCTGCATAGGAGTGTCCGATGACTTGGGACGTGCCCGAGCATCGATACAGTAATCTTAATAAAAAAATTGACTCTTCATAAAGAACCGATTGCTGGCTTCCCTGTTGCAACTCTGTTCAATTAGCTTCGCCCGTGGTAATTGTTATTATATTTGCCCAAGAGGTTATTTCAGTAACGGAGATCCAGCCGTCGGTCACGATTCCGGGGCTGGAAATAGTCGTGCAGGGAGTCCTTCGCTCGCAATAAAAGAAAAGTAAACAGTATTAATAGAGGGACAAAGAGCTTTGGCGTAACGCTCGTAAAATGGCCGCCAAGGCCGATTAATTTTCTCGCTATATCGCATCGTTCACTCTTATATTCGCTGCTCGCCGGTCCCCTGCTCGTTTTAATAATCTCATATTAATTGTTACGTGTTCCTCGACCCACTCTTGTCGACTGTCTCGTGCAAATATTTGTAACGCTCGCTCGGAATAAGACGAGCCCCTCATACAGAAGTATTCTGCCGAACATCCCCGCAGTAGTGTTGTGCTCTTTTTTTCATTTGCCCTTTTCTCTCTCTCTCTCTCTCTCTTCCACGCTTTCAGTGTTTTTTGACGCTCTCGAGTCTCCTTCTGCTCAATGTAGAAGCCGTTATTCACGGACGACCCGTGGAGACCTCCGCGTTCAACGTGATATTTTAATTATAGCGTTTCCAATTGAAGAACGAATTAATGTTACGGCTCGACGTACCAGTTGGGAATATCCTATTCCCATTCGAGACCTATTTTCAGGATTAATAAAGACTCGAGTTCGTGTCATCCCGTCGGGCTTTACCGTAGTTAATCATTCCCCGCGACATTTCGCGGGGCAGAACGGTGCTCGCCTTTTTTTTTGCTTGCGTCAACCGTACACATGCTTACAATCAATTTTTTTTTTTTCTCGTAGAACTGCAGATATTCATCGTTGCGGGGACGATAAATTTTTTTTGTCAAAATTCTTCGATCATAGAATGAGAAAAAATTACACAGTAAAACCAGCAAAACTGACTTTTTACCACAAAAAAAGTTCCCAAGTCGAACGTTTAGATTTTATAGTTACGACAAAAAAATCATGGTTGCAATCGTAATTATAGATTAATGAATCGAATATATATTGTAACGAATATGTAGCTGACTATTCGTTAAGATACACGATATTAGTTAGGTTTGACAATAGACAAACGAACGGATGATCAATGCAAGATCGATCGTCAGATAAACAGTCTGGATCAGACTTTCAGAGACGAGAGACGTTTGACACTTGACACTCGAGATACATAGCCGTGATAATAATAATAATAATAATAATATCCGCCCCAGAACCTAATACGCGTGTTATTCATTCCCACAGTCGTTACAATATATTACCAGTAACTAACTATAGACGTTCCAACTGGGAACTATTCGTTACAGTGGGAAATACTATTTTTTGCTTCCTCATAGAGGAAGCTTTGTTTTCGTGAAAAAATTAGTTTTCGAGATTTTTATGTAAACGTGTTCAGGATGTTCCCAAACATCCAAAAAACACATTTAGAAAAAATGTCTGGATGTATGTGTGTATGTATGTATGTATGTATGTATGTATGTATGTATGTATGTATGTATGTATGTATGTATGTATGTATGTATGTATGTATGTGTGTGTGCAAATCATTTAACGTTCATAATTTGAAAACGACTTGAGATATTGAGGTGAAATTTATCACAGATGTTGAGGGGTCGATCCTCATTATTTGATCCAATTTTTGGCCAAATCTATACAGTCGTTTAGATTTTACACGGTTTTGAATTTTTTCGAAAATGTCTGTGCGCGCTCTAGCTCTTACAATTTGTGAGGTATTGGGCTAAAAATTTATACACAAGTGGACCATTATTGACCGATAATCGGTATTAAATTTGGAAATAATCGGTCGAACCGTTTAAATTTTATGAAATTTTTTATTGTTTTGGATTTTATGAAAAATGAGTACCATATTTTAAATGCAATTTTCCACATTAAATATTCATTTATGACTAAAATAAGTGTCAGATTTGTGATCAGCATGAAAAAATACATGGAATACAGTCCCGGACGGACAACTAACGAAAAAAGTTTATCTGTCATTTTCATTTCCAATATTGCAAAAATGAGTCATTTTGCGTATTTTCAAACACTGACTTTTTTGCTTCCTGATGGCATCGTGAACAAACCTAGGTACCTATCATGTTTTACGGCAAGAAATACACAAGATGATGGATATGACGGAGTTAAAATCATTAGATAAAGCGGTGTCATTTGAATTTCTCGAGTAAAAATTAAAAGATCGAAAAAAAATCGGAACGCATAATTCTATGTATTTTTCACGCCGAGCACCGATCCTACATCCGTTGGGACCAATAGCATTGGTATATTTTTTCGGGCTAAACCTGAGTCAGCCAGCAGTTTTGGCTAAAAGTTAAATACGACGTTGATGTTGGAGAAAAGTTGAAAATTGACATTTTCATAACGCTTCCTCATAAAAGTTGAAAATTGAAATTTTCATATCGCTTCCTCATAAAAGTTGAAAATTGATATTTTCATATCGCTTCCTCATGAAAGTTGAAAGATGAAATTTTTATATCACTTTCTCATAATGTCCCTTTATTCGCAAAGCTTCCTCTACGAGGAAGCCAAAAATATAGTAAATGCTTCCTCATATAAGAAGCTTTGCGAATAGCAAAGCTTCTTATGAGGAAGCTCTTGTATGAGGAAGCATTTACTATATTTTTGCTTCTTATATAAGGAGTATATACTATACTCCTCATATATATATATATATATATATATATATATACTTCTTATATGAGGAAGCATTTACTATATTTTTGGCTTCCTCGTAGAGGAAGCTTTGCGAATAAAGGGACATTATGAGAAAGTGATATAAAAATTTCATCTTTCAACTTCCAACTTTCAACTTTCATGAGGAAGCGATATGAAAATTTCAATTTTCAACTTTTTTTTTCTCAGTATATATTTTTATTGGACGCGCCCTTTAACGGTCTCGCAATGACAAATTCGCTTGGCCCGTTCTCTTTGTACGTGAGACGTACGACTGGAAGATTTGCGCTCTCACATAAACACCACTATTTTACTCCGTTGTTTTGAGTCTTCATTGTTTCTGTCGCTGCCAACTTGACGCGTGTTTATTGATTTTTCTTTTCTCACCGAGTACATGTAACTCCGTCGAATGCAGTAAATGGATTGTTGCGCTTTTGTCCAATTTGTCGAGATTTTCAGTTCCACCTCTACCGTTACAACCTCTCCGCGTCTATTCGCCATTTCTCTCCGCCCTTCGGCTCCCCGCTCTTTCCGCCGCCGCACGACAGCGCGTCGTGATTGAGGTACGCTCGAGATTGCCACTATTTTTGGGCTCCGTTGAATTGCGGGAAAAACAAAAAAAAAAAAAGAAGGGGGCTGGGAATGGCGTTTATATTTCGTGAAATACGCGCGAGCGAATACGGCGGCGTGCAGTCCGCTCCGGGCGGTACGAACTGCTGTGCCGACCGTCACCGTGATCTATTTACCGTAGGATATTGCGAGGGCCAGGGCAAAAAAAATGGGGACGGGCGATCCGCGCATATGATGATAGCTCGGAAAGCTTCGGTGCCCCGGCGTGTGTGCTCTTGTAAGTGATTACTGTCCGGAACTTACGGACACGCCACGACGACCGACTTTGTCATTTTACCGTTCATTTTTTGTTTATATTTTTTAACTTGTTTTTTTTTCTCTCCTCTAATCGAGTACCTGTTTGATCCTCGTTTATTTTATATATGCAATCAAAACTATTTTCGCGACGAGTGTGATATCAAACAAAAAAGCGTTTTATCACGCCAGTCGATCGCGCTTCGCGGCTCTCCTGTTTTTTTTGCATGTTTTCGTAAAAGCTTGCGAAAAAGAAAAGAACAAAAAATCGCCACCGGTAGATTTACACATGCACGTCAGTGGCAACATTTTTCGACCTGGCGCGAGTTTTTTTTTTTTATGCCTCATTGGACATATTAGCGTCACGGTGACCAAAATTGTGCGGTCGATTGTCATTTCAGCTGTCATTCTTTGTTTATACTTTTTTAACTTTGTTTTTTCGACCCAAACCAGTATCTCTTAAAATCCTCGTTTATTTTATAGTAGCAGTAAATGTATTTATTGACAATGTATTACATAGTACGTTGATAAATTTGCGCGATCATTTACATAATATATTCCTCTGCTATTACCATTGCTAACGGGCAATCGACCTAAGTCCTTTGGCCCGTTTATTTTATATTTTTCATTAAAAGTATTTCCGGCGACGAGTGTGATATCGAACAAACAAAGCGTTTCATCACGCTTGTCGGTCACACTCCGCGCTCCCTTGTTTTTTCATGTTTTCGTAAAAGCTTGCAAAAAAAAAAAAATCGCCAGTGGTCGATTTGCACATGCAAGTCAGTGGCAGCATTTTCGACATCCCCGCGAGTTTATTTTTTTATAATTGCCGAAGTGGCTGTGTCATTGGGCATATTACCGTCACGGTGGCCGAACTTGTACGGGTGGGCTATATCGCCTCGGCGAAACCGCCCGGTTGTGTTCACTCCGCTCTATATACGTATATAGGCCCGTGTCTCTCGGTCGCCGTACATGGAAAAACACTTTCCATTCGTTCCATTATTTCAGACCGTAAAAGCGTATACGGCCTGTCGCCCCCCTCCCTTCTTGTACTCTGACTCACATGGTGTATTCACACTGTATGTGTACACACATTGCATCGGGGAAAAAAAAAAAAAAAAAAAAAAAAACTGTACCAGCAGTGGTAAACATCTGTAGCGTGAAGCATGCGCGGAAAGACCGGAAATAGCCGGCAATGCATCGTAAACGAGAGCTATGAGCATCGGACGGAGCCGTTCTCGGAATTCTCGATTAATATATATTAGGCTAAATTGTTTTACGATCTTTCGAGTGCGCAATCGACGGTAGGTTATTTGGGGAAAAATAAATAAAAATTGTGATGGCGAAAACGGACATCGAAAATAACCATCGAATAAAAGCTTTCCGGTGTTTTAAAAGCTTTTCAATTATGTGATGCTTCAATTTCTCGACAGGTAGCAAGTCCGCGGGCGGGCGAGTATCGGGCTCTTCGTTTAGGAAAATAGCGTTGTCGAAAAATATTGGAAAACAAAAAAGAAGTTTTTAGAGCAACATTTGAGTGCAATTTCGATGCCGTAAAAAAACTAAAATTGACGGTAATTGTCGGGTGATACGGCGAAATTGCATTAACTCGGGGGGGGGGGGTTAATAAAATAACAATAACAATAGCTTGAGAAGAGTGGAGTTTTATCGGAAAAAATAAAATAACCAACGGTCGCGACGATGAGTGATGAATCGTCGGTTGTAAAGCTTCGCCGAGCGAGATGGGTACGTCGTGTGTAATTCCAGTGCGAAGACCCGCCGTGCTTGGGCGCTTGGGCGCCTCTCACGAAGGTGTCCGGGATTCATTTAGCTCGGCGTCGAGACGAGAGTAGTTCGCCGTGCTTCCTAAAACCTCCCGGTACCGTTACCTCGAGAGTCCCACGACCGTAACCCTAAGGATTTACGAGTTATTTACACTTCCTTATGGCGGCGCCTTTGCCGCTCTCATAAAGTGCGCTCACGTACATCAAACTGTACACTACGACGGGTTGGATGCCTAAACGTCGGGTAAAGTGCGAAATCTGTCGCGTGACTCTTAACCATTCCCCCCAGATGTTGTGTGTTGCTCCGTCAATGTATTCGAAGAAAAATCGACGGATAACGATTGCAAAGGATTACCTTTTGTTCCACTTTCTTTTCTCCAATAACGGCGCTTTATAATTTTCTTCAATTAACAAAAAAAATCTCATTTTTACTTTAAGGTGAAGTAAAAGACGTTCTCCATCGCTCTCCCTCTCGCTCCACCGTAAGACCAATGCCGTTATACCTCTCACACTGCTGGCTCCGTCGCAGGACTTTCACTTCACCTTAAAAAGTTTACAAAAGAACCGGATGTAAGAAACCGTAGACGATGGAGAATGTAAAATCGTGTATTGGTTGACAAAGGATATTATTGGATACAAGTTCGAATATTGAGACGAGATGTGCACGCTGTGCGGAGTCTTCGTAGAATTCGTCGTCCTAGTACTTGAGATTGGTGGGCCCTCCGTATGAGACCTACAAAGGGTCTCCTGTGTTCCTGCCGTAAACCAAGACGTCGATGAAGCGTCGATAGGCTTTCTGCTAGCTCCACAGCAGAGGCCGGAGAGGCGAGTTGCTTTCTCAGACGATAAAATCATTTGTTAAGCTTGGGCATTCATCCGGTGGCTCATAAATCTATATAAATAAATATAATCAATCATAATAAATCTAATGTCATACATCTAATAAATGTCTGCCGTGGCGGTAGAAAAAAGAAACAACGTTTATGTAACTCATGCATGAAAAGTGTTTCTCTTTGTGAATGCGAAGAGTGGTGTAAGTGGCGCTTTACAGCCAAGTGTACTATAAATACCCGGCACATGCGCGCATCGGGCCGATTTTACTTTATTGCATGCGTCTCGTACTTTACCATAATCAGCAGGCACAGAGTGGCACTTCTTTTGGATTCGTTACAGAAAATATTATGCGATACTAGTGCGGTGTAGCGAACATCATACACGGACTGTGAAGTAAGTCGCACTTCAAAGTTCGCTTTAGGGCAGTTGTACCGTAAAGTACTCTTTTTAATTTGGGGGGGGGGAAGAAGAAACCATTGCCCAGATTCGATTGTCTGCATAGTTCTCCATTTAAGGCCATGTGAAAGATGTACCACGTGACACATGAGTGCGAGAGAGATAGATGGATTTTTCGAATCAATGCCATTTAAAATCGGTTGACGTTTCGGATAAAACGAAAGCATCATGGAACGTGGTATTAAATTGTGCATCTGCTAATGCTTTGCTTTTTCCGGAAAAGTCTACGGTTTCTGAATCGCATTCATTACAGATTTTGTTTACCGACTGAGTCGTTTCACATGTCCTTAAAGCGAAGTGAAACATGTACCACGTGACATGTGAGTGCAGGAGAGATAGTTGCCTTTTCGAATCAATATGTAAAAATGATTGACATTCAGGGTAAAAGCGAAGTATCATCGGACGCGGTATTAAATTCTACATCCGCTAATACTTTGCTTCTTCGCGAAATGCCTACCATTTCTGAATGTCATTCATTACAGTTTTGGTTACCGACTGGGTCCGCTTCACCTCACCTTAACACTGTAACAATCTCAATACCCAAGCCTCGACAGTGCTTAGCCCTCCCAATCCACATACCCTTCCGTCGAGTCCGCGTTTCCTCGAATCACCTCAAAACCCCTCTCAATCCCCGGTATACGTATATTTCGCTTAAAGTCTCGTCTGTTTGGATAGCTCAAGGCCCGAGGAGTGTGTGTCCCGATGACGTTGACGACGTCGGTCACGTAACTCGTCTCTCCGCCGTTATCCGAAGATTTGCGCTGTTCTCTGTCCACACAGAGATCCCCGAAATCGGACGAAAGACCCAGGCCACCGGGCCGTGGTGGTAGGTGTAAATACGGAGCAAGAACATACCGAATCGCGTTGGGCTATTGCTTCTAGCAGGAAGCTCGGCTTCGTCCCTTCTCTCGGTCCTTCCCTTCCGAGTCTGCGGTTTCGACGTGTTTCTCCAATCGACACCCATCCCTCCCTCCTCTCCTCTCACGACGATCTTATGATGCGGAGATGAGTGTACGTGGGATGCATAAGATAGGCTTCTCACTTCGGGCAAATCTGCACGTGACCCTAATACCACCTGCATACGGTACGTCCGTCCGTGTTGTCTGTCCGTGCGTCCTCCCGTCCCGCGCGAAAGTCACCCCGTGACGTTCGGTGGCAAAGCAGCCAACGGGCGTTGGGTATGCATCCATCCCCGTCGGTTACGGTGGCAGTCGGTTATGCCAGACTCGCTCGGATTCTCACGTTTCGCCCGGGCGTTCCGGGCGTCAGACCCAAAGTCTAAACATTCGGGTATACGACTCTCGGGGATTTGGCGGTGGCGGGTTGTATGTAGACCTATGCAGCTATGAGGCTCCTCCCGGGTGGTACATAGCCGGAGAGTGATAAAGCCAGGAGAGACGAGGAGAAAGAGAGGAAGGCTCCGAGGAAACCGGGAAAGGCAGGCAGGCGGTTGATGCCGGGTGCATGATCGTCCGTCCCACCGCACCACTGTTAGGGATATCTGCATGCATTTCGCGTCTCCTGTATGCTGGGAGACCCCCCACATACAGAATCCTGACTGTCTACCGCTCCTGTTTTCACGATCAATTTCCCTCCGTGTCTGACCTAGCTTCTGAGATCTCAAACTCTTGTTACTCCCTTTTCCACCGCTCGCTCTTCAGTTTAGTCTCTTTGCTCTTCGGCTTTTTTACTTCTATTCCGGTTTCACATTTCTTTTCATTCGTTCCCTCGCTCAACTCCCGTTCCTGTACAGATCTATATAAGCTCTGGTTTTTTTTATCTCCCCCCCCCCCCCCCCCGACGTTTCTTTCTGTTGGCTCTCGGTCGCTCTGGCGAGTTAGCTAGCGATCCACGCTCCGGTGTCTTCGGAGACGTTGAAGGACTACAACGAAAGACGTCGAAAAAAATAGGGGAAAAAAATATTTCGTCGTAAAAATGTACGAATTTGGTTGGCGGGTACGTGATCCGACTTGGCACGTCCGATGATACCGGTGTAGGACACGGACGTACTCGCGTTATTCTTTATCCTCAATCCGTTCTTCGTGTTTCATCTCTGTTCCAACTTACCGCGTACGAGTGAAACGTATGTATGTACTTTTATGTATGTATCGTTCTCTTGCTAAACAGCGCGGAAAAGTTTTGCGGGCAGTTTTTTTTTAATAAGAATTCAGACTCGCGTGTGAACAGGCAGTGGAGGAAGTGATCCAGGCTGGCATATTTCCTGCGTTGTGAACCTATTTTTCATTTTTCTTTTTCTTTTTAATGTTCGATTTTTCTTTGGAAAATTGTTGAAACAAATTAACTCATAGGGAGAAGTTCCGAAGAAGGCTTTTTCGATCCGAACTTAGTTACAAAAAAAATGTTGCATTTGGGAACTCGCGCAAAAGTGCCATTTTTCCACCGAGTGCTATAAAAGTAGTACGCAATATTTGTACGAAATAGCAGTCTCCCTCCCGCGTTTGGGAAGTAGTCAATACTTGCCTTCCGTTCGTGCTACCAACTTCACAACCTTCCTCAAAAGACCGCTTTTTCCCCCAACTAGTATCGCAAAGTACTATTTTTCGAGTGCCTAGATTGAAATGCTATCATGAAATTTTTTTTTCCAGCAAGCTCGTTCTCGCCGTCATCGATTGAAAGAGAAATCCGCGCAACCGAGGATCGATCGGAAATGTGGAACATGACACTGGAGCTCGACGGTTCTCGGGTTCCCTTTGAATTAAGCTCCCTGTACAGTTCATCACACATTATACCGACGTATGAACGTATGAACTGCTCACACGGATGTTACGTACATGGACTGTATAATTGACAGACATACAATCATCCCGCTGCGATGCTCTCCAAACATCTCACCCTCGACTGCGAGACCCCGACAGACAGACGAACCCATCGTGCCCCGATGCGCTTCCCTATGCACCTGCACTGCACTCATCTCCGCAGCGGCACGTCCGCTATCATACCGTACCCGTTCCCTCCGCGCGATCCACACCGGGGTCGATGTGTATTCCGCTCCGTACATCTGGATAGTCATTAGGATAGCGCATGAGTTTACTATCAAATCGGCTTGGGTTTCTCGTCATAATTACTCAAGACGTATTTCACGTTTGCACGTAACGCAGTGGACGATCGCACGCGGCAACTTGAGAAACAAGTCAACCTATCGGTATTGTACCGTGACGGTAATTACGGACGTCGCAATTAATCAAGAGCCACGAGTCTCGAGCGATATATGCATTCGAAAGAAAGGGCGCCGTGCGTTAAATCACCGATTCAGAAGAATTTGCCACTTTAAGGTGAAGTGTAATCATAAACATAGCTGCAATTTCACAAGCCAAACATTTCTCAAGTTTATTAGCAGTATTACTGTGCATATTTTACTGTTCTCGCGTTTTTCCATAAAAATTAACCTTCTTACAGAATTTTGGTTTGCAGTTTTTGTTACCGACCGAGGAGTTGCATTTCACGTTGAGGCGAATTGAAATACCGCAGTCGGTAATCGAAAATTGGAATGTACCTACTTTTTTTAAGGTCATGAACCACTCTCCCTCTTGTGCATCCCGCGCTCAGTCGGTAATTAAAACTGTAATGCTATTTTTATTTTAGGGATGTCGATATTTAATGGAAATATAATGCGACTGTGATGATCAATTTGCAGTAGAGTCATATTTCCTTTGAACGCTACAGTTTCAACACCCTTGTATTTAAGGTTGTTGAAACTTTAGCCTTCAAAGGAAATATTACATTTCATTTAGGAATTTTACATTACAATTTTTTTTTTCTACAAAAAAACTGTAATGTAAAAGTCATAAAATTCAAAAAATTCAAAACTTTATAAAATTTAAACGGTTCTATCGATCCTTGCAGAATTAAATAGGAATCATCACACAAATAGGAAGGTAGCGTCAAAATTGTCAGAGTTAGCGTGGGCACAGATTTTTTTTAGTAAAGTTCAAAACTGTAAAATTGTAATGAATAAAAGCATTTTGTAAAAACTATAGCCAAACATTGACGATTCACTTCTCTACCTACTTTACAAATTTCAGCTTGATAGCTAAAGCCATTCTCAAGCAGAGCTGGGCAAAAGCTACAAGTACCTACTGCCTGTACTGAAGGGGAGCGAGAAAAGCAGTGCGGTCCATACTTCACCTGACAGAGCTAGCGAGCTCTAACTGGCGATGTATAGATCTGACTTCTTTTTTCGTTCCTCTTCAGTATAGGTAGTAGGTACTTGTAGCTTTTGCCCAGCTCTGTTCTCAAGTTATAACACTTAAACATATACACATATTCGGACCAGCTAAAAATCGAATATCTCGACATAGCTTCGTCTATGAGGGAGTAATATAAGAATATATGATCCTATATATATATATATATATATATATATATAACGGTGTGTTGAGAAAAAGTTTTATTTTTATTTTTTGGTCGCACCCCCCTCAAACTATAGTTTGGGACCTCAAATTAATACCATGAAATTTTGAAGACCCGTGAAAAAAATTACGAGGTGCCTCAAGCGACTGTTCGATTTCCCATTTGATTAACACTTGTACGAACACAGTTCTCACTTAATGTTCATCACTATATTAGCAATTGAATTATTCTAAAATCGCTTATTCTTTTTCGGATTATTTGGGTCACTCTGAAGAGAAAAGTTCTTACACATACATTGCCAGGGTCGATAGTTTTTTCGTCATTAATTGTTTTCCCCGTGTGGATTTTTTGTCCTATATCCGCACGTAACGGGTAAAGGAATCCGAATCACTAGTTCTCAGACACGCTGACAGCGAGACAGTCAGACAGTCAGATATTCCCCATTCTTCCCTACCCCGTTTTACTCCCACGATTTGAGGGGATCCCAATTTCCCCCGTGTCTCCATTTTGCCCTGCTTTTACTCTATACTATGGGTGTGATCATTTTCGATGATTTCTGGGTAGTCCATTTTACCCCATGGGCTCATTTTTGCCCAATGTCCCCATTTTGCCCCATGAGCCAATTGTTCCCCATGAAGTCCCGATAGCGAGCGAGTCCTGATAGCGCGACGTTATTGATAGCAAAAGTTCCGACAGCGAGACAGTCCCATTTTCCCCTATCCCATTTTGGCCCCGTCTCTATCTTGCCCCACTTTACTCTGTGTGATCATTTTCGATGATATTTGGGTGGCCCAGTATGCCCCGCACTGGTCTCATTTTTCATGTGCCCATTTTGCCTCATGGGCCCATTTTGCCCCGTTCTACCCTACATATCAAATTATTTGACACAATTTGTCTTATTGTTCAAATTTTTGACACCCAATCTTTATCGTTCGATTAGTTACTCATTGCCTAATTTTTTCGCAATATTTTACTTAAAATCCAAATTGTTGACAATTTTAGAAGTAAATGTCAAATTTATGATAAAATGTACATGGGAATCGAAATTTTGGACACCATCTTACATAAATTTCGAATTTGCACGCGTGAGAAAACGGAGACAAAGCGTGTCTGAGAACTAGCGATTCGGGTTTCTTTACCCATTACGTGCGGATACAGGGCAAAAAATCCACACGGGGAAAAAAGTGAATGACGAAGAAACTATCGACCCTGGCAATATATGTGTAAGAAGTTTTCTCTTCAGAATGACCCAAATAATCCGAAAAAGAATAAACGATCATAGAATGATTCTATTGCTATTATTATGACAAACTTTAAGTGACAACTGAGGTCGTACACGTGTGAATCAAATGGGAAATCGAACAGTCACTTGAGGCACGTCGTAAATTTTTTTGCGGGTCCTCAAAATTTCATGGTATTAATTTGAGGTCCCAAACTATAGTTTGAGGATAAAAATAAAACTTTTTTTCGACACACCCTAATATATATATATATATATACACAATTTTTTTTCTAACGAGGAATTCGTTAAGGACTCATACCTATATATTCAACTATGCGAAGCAGCCACTATCACGGTATGGGTAAGGATGAGAGAGTCGCGGGGAGGGAAGAGAGGCACGAAGCTCGGGATTTAATATTCCAGATTATTATTCCAGTGCAAACACATATGTCGTCGTTGAATCCGGTATAAATATTAAACCGCGAATGACATCGGTGACATGGACCGGCGAGAGGGGGGATCGCGAAATTCCACTCAGCGGTTTAACTCAGGATGTGCAAGATCCAGGGAAATATTAGATAGATGAGATTCGTTGCGAAATTCGCTGTTCGCAGAGGTTCGAAGCTTTCCGGACAACGAAAGTGTTGGAAGCAAGTTTTCGTGGAGGGCGATGGCATATTATTCGGTGCCGCTAGTGTCTGTAACAAATTTCCATTGCATGAGGTAAAACCAAAAACCAAAATTTGCCAAAAAGTCAAAATGCTTTAATTTTAAATTCAACTATTGGAAAGTTAAACTCAAAGAATGGAATAAATTCCTTTCCATTGACTGAAATTGAACCATTAGAACATTTATTCCATTCTAATGGGCTACATTTTCTAATGGTAATATTTTTGCTGTGCAATGCAATTTCTTCCATTCTATAAACAACGGATAGCAACTGAAATAAGTTCAAGACGACTTGCCCAATTTTGACGAGTTACGGTCGCGATCTTCGCAAGAAAAAAGTATTTGGTTTCGCACCTTATGAATTTTTCAAATTACTTGCAGGAGAGACTGGATGAATCATCTCTTGATGAGCTTTCCCCGATCGATGATCCTCAGCGATGCTGGATCCTGACAGCGGTTCGTGAACCCATCCTCGAGGCGGATGGATGGACGGCGGTTGCGTTGCGTTTGAAACTTTGGATAGGATGATTGACTGGCCAGAGGCATTATCCATATAGAGCACAGCTAAGATTGCCCGAAGCTTGAATACAGATGATCCGGTATGGGAGAATGGAGTCAATTGTAACGGGGGACAATTACGTTACCACTCCAGGGTATCCCTCACCGTGAACAGAATTCCGAAACTTACCGAACTATAATTATTTAGAAGATCGAATGTCACAATGTTGTAAGAAATTTAAAGATCAAAATGTGGATCGTTGATGATGTTGGCTCGAATCGGGGATCAAGAGTTCTCCGTTTCGAATTTGGCATCATATGTGTTCAATTAAGAATACCCTTCGATTACCTTTTTGCAGACGCGGTTCAGAATTTGACAGATTGTTCTCCATAGTCTCATATCACGGCTTGCAATTCAATGGGCGAGTTTGATTCCCTGATGGGGAAACTGCAAGTTCAAGTCTAAGCCGGAACGGGCACCACTAAAAATGGTTGTCATTGAACCGCTCAGCAACGTTGCCACTGTAGTCATACAATGTTGCATTGTACCGGTTCAAAATTTGACAGATTGTTCTCATAGTCTTATTTTACGGCTTGCAATCCTATGGGCGAGATTGGTTCCCTGATGAGGAAACGGCAAGTTCAAGTCGGAACGGGCGAAACTAAAAATTGTTGCCATTCAACAGACCAGCAACGTTTTCATTGCAGTCATACAATGTTGTCATTGTACCCGCTGCTGCCCAAAGACATATCGGTAAAAAACGAATTGCCTGGCGACGCATATACACTGGAATGTACAAGAATTGCATCCAGTCGCGACCACAACTCAGGACCGTGCCCGACGGTCGGATTTTGGTAATCGAGGAAGTTGCGACGCCCTGCTCGGAGAATCCATCGGCGACGAGGCCGCTGACCATCCACCCTACAAACGAATGCTCCATCGTCGTTGCCCATCTCGCTCGTTTTCGTTGTATCTAGCCAGAAATTCGCCTCTCGCTTCATTCACGACCACAGACAAAGCTCAAGGATCGATCCAAATGCTCCCTTTCTCCCTCTTTCCTACCCCTCCCCTCCTCCTTCTCCTCCGCGCTGAGTTTCGTCCGACGAAACGCATGCGCGACCCTCCAAACTTGTACGCGTTCATTGGTACATGTTTTATGAACGTATACACTGGTGTACCAGACCACGGGATCCGATGTCCTGCTCGCCGAGGGTGCATGCCGGCCGAGTGGAATTTCTCTTCACCCGAGAAACGACGATATCGCCACAGGAACCCTCTCCGAAATTCTTGATAATTTTGTTTCGTGAAATATTTTTACGAGAACGGGGAAATTCATTTATTTTATTTAGCCTCGTAGCTTTTCTAGTTTTTCTCTTTTCACCTGAGTTATCGTGAAATTGCACACTCTGTACAAAAAAAAAAAATTGTAATTTTAATGTACTGGAACTCGAAATTTGCTTACATTACTTACATTACTTGTACATTAATGTACTTTTTTAATACAATTAAAATACTAGGCATAAAATGATACATTTTTTGCTGGAAAATTACAAAAATTTTCATCAAAGATAAACATTTTACTGTTAAATTGGAAAGCACATGTGTGTGAAATTTCTGAAACAGTTTTTGTTATAAAGCTGCCAATACTGTTCATTAATTTTCGAAACAAATTTTTGCACTGTGCAGGATAGACACGCTAGAGAAATACGGTATTTGTATCGTAAACACAGTGAGAAAAAAAAAATAATGCGCGTCGACGTTTCGTTTATTGAATATGACAATAACGTTTCGGTCGGTAAAGGTACTCTCATGATTTATCGGGTGAAATATGAAATGTTAAAAAAGAAAACAATTCTGGACCGTATATTTCCTCCAATTTTTTTTTTTTTTTTGCATTGATCACAAATCGGATAATTTTTTTGAATGCTTACAAAAAGTAAAATCTGCCGAACGGCAAATTTTGTTTACTTTAATCCTATACTCGACCAATGCTTTTTATACTCGCTCGCCGGCCCGTGTGCTTAAACAAATATGAAAAAAACCAGACAGGGACGTGAAACACAGTAAAATAAATCTTTTCATTTATTTTTACCGTGTTTTTGTTTTTTTTTTTGGCCCGTATGATTTTCTTCGTATTGTGCTCGTTGTTGTCAGGGAGGCCTTTTCGTTATTTTTTTATTAGCATTTTTTTTTTTTGCATATGTCACATCTTACCGAAATGAATAGCTTCGTATACGTTGTGCTTCACGATTGTGCGCGCCCGTCCTTCATCAAGTAGTTTCGCTCGAGTGTGTCCGTACCGGTTGAATGCCTGTGTTATAAGCTTGTGACTTCCGCAATTTCGCTTGCCCTCTTTTTGCCTCTCTATCGTATCGTCAATGCTTCGCGTTCCCCTGAGAAATATCCGTGCAAGATTCAGCCGTGCCGTCGATAATCTCTTGCAGACGTGCCAGTAATTAGGTTCTTAGGGTCGGATCGCGGCTTCGCTCCAGAGAGCGCGTCGTTTCGCCGCTACGGGATAACGCGGGATGCGCACAGTGCTCGAGAAAAATAAACTATTTTCCTTGCCGGTTATATTGGAAATGTCAGGGATCAGTTAACGATTTCACGGCTGTTCCTACGTGCCTTTGACAGATCGAAGAATTAAATAAAACATCATTTCAAATAAAATAACTATTACAATAAATCAAAAAATTGACTACACTTTCTCGAGGGTTGGGACTCTACATTTCATTCCACATATTGATGACAAAATTTAATACGGCACGTTATCGAAGTTTGTAACTTTATTGATAACCTATCCAAGTCCCAAAATATTCATGAGTCGGGTATCTTTATTCCCAAGTCTTTTTTTGTCCCACTTTAGCAGTCTAATAAATAAAATAAAAACAAATCACTTTATCGAGATTGCGGGCAGAAAAAAAGTAAGTGATCTTGTTTATTGAAACCGGGAGTTAGCGGCGACGAGATAAAAGTAAGTTGGGAGGTAGAGAAAGCGAGGAAAGGTTAAGCGTATTGTGGGGAGAGGTTATTAAAGAAAGAGCGGCAAAGCCAGGGAGTTGCTTGCTTCCGTCGAGCTTGTGACTGCTGAGAGTTTTTCGTCAACAGGTACAAATTATTATCGGTAAAACTGGTGTATTTATATGAGGAAGGCTTCTATCGGACAAATGATCTGATAGAACTGGGTGCGTTGGAAAGCTTGGGTCTGAATTACATCAGGACAATGTCTTTAAAATTCCGAACCGATGCTTCATTTTCAAATAACATCGATTCAACGGTTTCACTTACGGCATATTGGAGTATGACCACTTGGTGGCGTCTCGCTTATATATATATTTTTTAAGTACTTTGTGTCGAAACGCTACCGCGTGTGTTGATGTAGATAGATCAGAGCTGGGCAAAGTACCGAAAAGTACTTAAAATACTAAGTACCAAGTATCGCAAGTACTTTAAGCACAAAATAATTTCCGTACTTAAAGTACTTTTATAAAATACAAAGTATAAAGTACTTTTTCTTCTTAATCGGAAGCGGCAGAATTCCATGAGGATGAACTTTAGAGAGGAATTTTCAAATCAAACGGCCCTGAATAGGGCCAACATTTTTCAAAACGACGAAACTCTTTGTTTTCAATCCTTGGTAACAGTCTAATCGATTGGACCTTGGGGAACTGAGTGGAAGTCGACTGGATGTATAACAACTACATCTAGGCCATATGAATTTAGTAGAGTGGCTGAAAATGAGAAAAGTCTCGATTTTATGCATGAAAAAAATCATATTTTGATGATTTAAGAGGAAAATATTGCGTTGGGAGTAAAATAATTGTTATATTCGTTATTAGCAGTAAAAAATACGTCGAATATAGCCTTGAAACAATAAAAATCGATAGAGCAACGATTTTTCCATTTTTGAGCCACTTTAGGAAAAACGTCGATTTTCGTGATTTTCAAAGGCCGATATCTCGGTTTCCAATGGAGCTAGGGATAATCCGAGGTGCTCGTCGTGTTCTACGGGAAAAAATACACAAGATAGTGTCTTGTCCAAAGTTTCCGAAGCGTTTTATCGGGCAGTTTGTGGACGTTGAAAAACGCGAAAAATGGACTCGAAAGGTAGCCTTGCAATTTTTGGACGAATTTTTTTTTTCTTTTTTAAAAATGAATTGCCACGTATTTCGACGTATTTTTTCCCGCGGAACATGAATCCACTGGCCTTTTTCGGGGCTAAAGTACAGTGGGACATTGAAAGTCTCGATTTTATGCTCGAAAAATCGTATTTTTGGGATTTAAGGGCATGTGACACAGACTCAGTCGGTAACAAATCGCCGTCCCTATTTTCTCTAAAACGATTGATACGACGAGCAAAAGCAAATTAGTTTCTCATAATTATATCTATTGACTACAAAAACCTAATTTGATTTTGGTCGTAGCATCAACCATCACGGAGAAAATAGGGAAAGCGATTTGTTACCATCAGAGCATTGTTACGTGTGTGTTACATGCCCTTAAATGGAAAATATTGGGTTTGGAGTAGATATTATTTTTTCGCGTTCGATATATTTTTATTTAATTTCTCTCGTCCATTTATCCGAATTCGATTCACGTCACCGGACGTTAATACCAGATTTCTGCAATCCATGTCGGCTCGGTCCAGACGCGAGCGTCTGCTTTTATTGTATCTCAAGTATTGAGTATTTTCGAAGTTCACGGCAATTAGCTTTATCGAAACAAATCTGTCTACGCTTATGATCCAAGTGGCTCACAAGTCTTCTACCAGCGCCCGAATGAATCAATCTTCAACAACTGCTCGAACGGAACAGTCGAGGAACGAGTCCTTTTATAGTCTCTAACATTACGTGAAACACTTATATTATATTGAGTCAATCTTCATTATTTTCAAAGTCTAGTAATTATTAATTGGCAATCATTGTAGGGTAAACGTGGTGAATATGGACCACCCCGATTAACACGTAAATCAATGAAATATGGACCGGTCCATATTCCCCACTTTTACCCCATTATCACACGTTTACGTCGCATTCTATTTGTTTGAAGCCATTCTAATAAATCTGCAATCAAGCACATTCGGTCTGGAACAGAATATTTATTCCATTCGGAGAACGATCACAATTTATTGATGCTGTTACGTATAGGTCATCGTAAACGATCTCTGAGGATTCGCGGTTAAGTTTCTACCTCCGAGTAGCCGCTTTCAAGTTTAAAGGTGACACTGAAACGCTGCGAATAGGTTATTCGCTTACCGCCGAATCGCCAGGGTAGAAATCAAATATTTAAACGACCTCTGAGACGTAACAGGGAATTAGAATGATAAGGGCCATCCCTCCTCGGACTTATGCCCATGCAATTCTAAGCCCCAGTTAATGAACTTAAGGGTCTTAGAACAATAAGGACTTAAGATACCTCCCCCTTTCCTCCCTTTCTCCTCCCCACCCTTTCCCTCGCGATTCTTGTACACGGCTGTTAGAATAACAATGGACGCATGAGCTTTGTTAATCCAAGTCCACTGAAAAGACTTAGAATTACAAGGGCATATGTCCATCAAGTGGGCTTAGAATTGCGTGGGTCGTTTCAGGGGCCTTAGAATAGTAAGGGCGTAAGTTCCTCCCTCGACCCCTCCCATGCTAGTCAAGCGTGATGGCGACAATGGCGAGACGGTTATATATTATATACAGAAGATATATGTTATTAATATTAGTTTTAAGTCATTTACTGTTAGATCCGGTACTGATTAATCAAGGATTAATCACTTGTAACTGGGCATTGCTCCTTTATCATGAAATAAATAAATATGTGTATATATATAATGTGATATGTTATGTTGTATATGTATATAACATATACATGTAACATCAAATATACGATTGGGTCTTCAAGTTGCCCTGTTATGGCGACGAGTAAATATCGTTTGATCCTTAGAGTGCAATTCAGTGAGCTCGGAAAACACTCCGGTAACTTTTCATCTATGATTTAAAAAAAAGAAAAAATCCTCCGAGACTCTCGAAAGTCAGACCTTTGAGATCGGGTATGCGACATACATATATATATATATATATATATATATATATATATATATATATATATATATATATATATATTCTCTGCTCTCGGTGTATGTACGACGAGCGGGAGAGTCCTTCTTCCACGTAAATATAGCGCACAGCACAGCGCAGCGAATCATAAAGCATAAAAATTTTGAAGCGAAATAATTATTCATGGCTCATTTCAGTCGACTCTTCCGCGAACGCTCTTTTAAACTCGAGGACTTCCACTGACCTACTGCTAGTCGTCGAGGAAATGAATTTTGTCGACAACTCGTGAAGCGTACGCAGTCAGATTTGCATGTTTAAAAAGTCCATGCGATAGACATGACGTTCTGTTCCTTCATTCATGAGACTATGCGCGAAATAATTGAGTAATCTTATCGTGTGTGATTTTCATCGATATGCGGTTAAGGTGAAGTTAAACACGTTCTCTGCCACTCTCTCTCGCTCCACCATAAACCCAATGCCGCTATCTGTCTCACATTCCCGGCTCAGTCACGTGACTTTCACTTCACCTTAATGTTATGTGAAACCTAGTACCCATTCCGCTGAATCCGGCTGGGTCGGTAACAAAAACTGTAATCCATTTTTTTTTGTCAATGGTTCTAAACCTTTCTCAGAAAAAGAACATTCTTCGTGTCGATTAGTAAATAAAAGCCCCGACAGTTTACATTTAGCCAACAATGTTCACGTACCTAAAAAAAACTGAGTGCGTAATCGCCTAGCGCTTTAGAAGTGGAACTTTTGCTGGTGAGTGCGTAGGAAAGGGAATAGTGCTACTGTTGAATTAATAGAAAATTATGATTGTATTATTGTAGTAATTAAGAAGGTTTATTAAAGTTGAATGTAGGTACAAAGTTGCAAATGTAAATGCGTATATCATTCGTCAATATTCATTGTTTGATCATCTAAAACAGAATCAAGGGATTTGTGATAGCTAAAATATGATATATTTACTGTGGTTTCTAAATTTTCCAAGTATCAGATGACTGCACTGCATCAATAATAGTTCTCCATTTTGTTGTGGAAACTGCTGGGCTATTCGTTTTAAAGATATATTAATTATATTTCATATTATTCATTTTCAAGATAAGTTTCCTCACGAATGTACTCAACAATTTCAGTAATTTATTAATTTCGTGTGATATATATGGCCAAGGTGATAATAGTCTGCTGAAGCGGTAGTGAATGACGACCTACTGAAATTTCTCCAACGTCTGTTAATTAAATACACTGCCAAAGCAGTGCCATGCCGTAAATGAATATCCTAGTGAGCGATAACAATGCCTGTCCTTTCACTGGAATTCAGCTGTGTGAACTTAGCACCCGACTTTAAAAAATCAAATTTTTTTTTTGGTGATTCTTAATGAGTTTTGTACGTAGTTGATTGTACTAGCAAATTTTTCGTTTGTAGTAGCCCAAAAAAAAAAGTTATGGGACTTTGAAAAAAAAAACGCATCCGCCCATTTTGAAATTTTTTAAATCTGGTGATCGATTTAGATGGAGAATCGTTTGTAGTTGATTGTAGTGAAGGAATTTCCGTTTGTAGTAACGAGGAAACATTTTTACAACAATTTTAATTTGTTTTTTTACGGGCATTCAATACTTTGCAAGTACTACCTCGAAAATCGTTTATAGTTATTTGTAGCAGCCTGTATTTCGTTTGTAGTTCCACGAAAAGTTACGGGGAGGAAATTTAGCCAAAGATCTAGCTGCAGGTGCGTTTTTAGTTGTTTGTAGTACGGTTAATTACGTCTGTAGTAACTGGAAAACTGATGCTGCATCGATCTACTCGAAGATCTGATTCTAACATTGTTTGCAGTACCGTTGATTTCGTTTGTAGAACCTCGAAAACTCACGAGGAGGCATTATGTCCCGAACTCTAGCTCCAAAATCGTTTGCAGTTGTTTGTAGTATGGATAATTTCATTTGTTGTACCTCGAAAACTAACGTGAAGTCAATATACTCCAAGGTCTGATCGTTTGTAGTACCGTTCAATTCATTTGTAATTCCATGAAAAGTTACAGCGAGTCAATATGTTCTGAGATTTAGCTTTAGGAACGTTTGTAGTTGTTTGTAGTACCCTTAAATTCATTTGTAGTCCCTCAAAAATTAATGTGAAGTCGATATACTCGAAAGTCTGATGGTAATATTGTTTGTAGTACCGTTTATTTCATTTGTAATTACAATAATTTAAATTTTTCTTTAGTTAATTTTTTTTACGGGCATTCAAAACACTTATAGTTATTTGTAGCAACCTTTATTTTGTTTGTAGTTCCTCGAAAAGTTACGGGGAGAAAATGTGGTCAAAATTGTAGCTGCAGGTACGTTTTTAGTTGTTTGTAGCATGGTTAATTACGTGTGTAGTACCGATAATTTCATTTATAGTACCTCGAAAACTAACGAGGAGTCGTTATGTTCCGAGCTCAAGCTCCAAAATCATTTGTAGTTGTTTGAAGTACCGTTCATTTCGTTTGCAGTACCTCGAAAACTAAGATTCAGTTAATGCACTGGAAGATCTGATTCTAACATCGTTTGTAGTACCGATAATTTCGTTTGTAGTACCTCGAAAACTAACGCGAAGTTAATGTACTGGAAAATCTGATTCTAAGATCGTTTGTAGTATCGTTCATTTCGTTTGTAGTACCTCGAAAACTCGCGAGAAGTCATTATGTTCCGAGCTCAAGCTTCAAAATCGTGTGTAGTTGTTTGTAGTACCGATAATTTCATTTGTAGTACCTTGAAA
Source organism: Amblyjoppa fuscipennis (assembly GCA_963575735.1). Taxonomy (NCBI): domain Eukaryota; kingdom Metazoa; phylum Arthropoda; class Insecta; order Hymenoptera; family Ichneumonidae; genus Amblyjoppa; species Amblyjoppa fuscipennis. The sequence continues at coordinate 7,876,472 of OY754495.1, read as the reverse complement.
ACTAACGTGAAGTCATTATACTCGAAGATCTGATTCTATCATCGTTTGTAGTACCGTTTATTTCATTTTTAGTACCTCGAAAAATAATGAGGAGTCGTTATGTTCGGAGCTCAAGCTCCAAAATCGTTTGTAGTTATTTGTAGTAGCGGAGTTCGGGTAAATGGTCACTCCGCCAGTTCTCGCAGCAGATCGTTTGAAGTGTCATACGCAGTCTAAATGCAGGATATCAATGTTCTCTTCAATTCACAACCGTGTTGCTGACAAAAGTAAGATGTTTGATTTGCTGCTGACGGTCGGATCCTTGAGATCTGTGACATTTGCCTACAGACTGACAATTGATCGAAAATATCGCTAAACCTGATCTACTGGTGATAAAATTCGTCACTATCTATCTATAAATTGTGTCCAATTCGTTCAGTGCAAGTCGGCGATATTTCTCTCGCAAGCTTCTCAGAGATTGCTGTTCAGCGTCTATGGTAAAATTTGTGGTCATTCGTCGATGTCACAATGTTGAGTCCGTCGATGCTGGTAACTCGCGATAGTGCCACATAAAGGAGCTACTGCGAATGGGTCTTTTTGTGTTCATGTTTTCTTCCGATTTTTCTCACCGCTCTTGGGTGGATTACTTTTTCGTTTCATCCCGAACGCGCTCTTAAACTGATGGACTTCCACTGACCTACTGCTGTTCGCCGAGAAAATGAATTTCGCCGACAATCCGTGAGGCCTATGCAGTCAGATGCTTGGATGTTTTCAAGCATTGGACTTACCGTGGCTAAAGGCGTTTCACCTCACTGATGACGCGAAAATGAAACGAAATACTGAAACCTGACGTCCTTACTCTAGCCATCTCGCTTATGCATGTCGCCACGGGCATTTCATTTTTTCGTTTCATTCCTACTTCCAAGCACTGCACTCGCGCTACCGCGCCTAAAGAAGTTTCGCTTTAAAAATTGATCCTAGCGTTTTTTTTTTAACGACCTAGCGGTATCACCTCATCTGAAATCGATTCATTCTCTTTGACTGTACGTTGGCACGTGCTCGGTTGCACTTCTCATTCGACTATGCCGCTTAGTGTGTCGTTTCGTTATACTGTATATCTCGTTTGAGATGCACTTCGTTTCGTTATCTAGCCCCATAATTTCGATGGAACAGCGAACACGTACCCGCGCGGCACGCAGGCTCCTCCGTGCTCCGTGCATGTACACACATGCGCGATCGAGGAATATTACGCTGGAAACGGCAAGAGGGAAAATCCCGTCCAGGCCACGGTCCACAGGGATGGGGGAGTTCCACACGGAAAGCACCGGCAGGAATCTTATGTAAGCACCCCGGTGACCCGGCCTCCGCCGTCCGGGAGATCGCTACTTATGACCAGACACGATCTGCCCGGCTCTTCCATTTTTCTACGTTGATAACAGGTCCCTTCTACCGTTCATCTTTAACCGAACGGGATAAACTTCCTCTTCCGGTTATCGATGCACAATGCGCTTTTCTTTTTTGCCTCCTCATAGAAGAAGCTGTTTACGTTAAAAAAAAGTTCGAGATTCTAGTGGCAACGTACTGGAAATGGTCCAAGAAACGTCGAGAAATGCTACTTGTAGCTGGCGTCCGGGTGTGCGTGTGTGCCGGGTTTTTTGGTTTTTGCTTGCCTTCATTATCTTTATTATCGCACGGCTGCTGTGCTAGGCCACTGAAACCGAGAAGGATATTTCGGATCGAATGATCCGATACGTTCCCACACTTTTTTTTTTTAACATATAGAACGAGCAAGACACACGAATTTCTAGTGTGACATTGTGCTATACACGCGATTTATGCACAAAATTTCCATCACGGTAAAAGTTGGGAATATCGGTCCTTGTGATATTGATCTACGTGCTAATCGTGCCAAGGCGTTTTCACTACTTTCGCCCTATACCATCACAGTCTACATTAGACCTTAGGCATCAAATTCCGCACTGAAAAGTTGGGTAACTAAGAAAAAAATTAGGGGAAAAAAAATAAAACTTGGAAAAGAATTATCCGCCACTAAGATTAAAAAAAAAAATTATTTGCATGCGTTTTACACACCGAATAAAGGTCTGGTAAGATCAAACAAGATTTGTTCGAATCAACCTAATCCAGCGGTTGTGGGTGGCGAAGGAAATATTTAGTTAAGTTGACTACAAAGTTACATCAGCATCAAAAAAATCATTTCATTGTCCCAACTAAGAATATGTTCGATCGAACAGAATAGGCAATCATATCGAAAAAAAAACTTTTGTTCGAAACAAATATCTAGTCACACAAAGGAAAAAAATATTTGGCCCAACTCGATTTGGAGTTGAGTCTCAGTACGGTTATTTACGTTATTTGTTACAAATTAATATAAAACACGATGTAACATACATGGTTACATCGTGTTTTATATGTTCAATTGTTATCAGTATATCGCTACTTATCAATATAACACAATTTTTACAAATTAAAATTTTATATATCCTAGCGGGGCGCGAACCCCGAACCTAACGCATCCTGACCTAGTGACCTTACCACTACGCTACAATTTCTTATTGATACATATAATTTTGAATCGGATATATAAGTTATGCTCCGTCATTAACTTAGATTCAACATCGATGATTTGATATTGAAATATCGAAATAACTTGAAAGTTGTTTATTGTGGGTATAATATTTGTCAATTACTAAATTGACGTCTTGCCGTTTCAAGATGCCAAACGTTCGTATATATACGAACACATCGAATCACATTTTTCTTTCAAATTGACCTAATATACGTTCAAGTCAAAATAATTTACCTTCTGTATGTTGACAGTATATACGATTGAATCGAAAAAAAATGTTGTTGATTTAATGCAGTTTTGGTTCACTTCGAACCAACAGTGTAGTCACTTTAACTGCTACACGCAGTTGACACAACCGCACCAGTTTTATTGTTTCAACAACGGTGTAGTCTATTCAAATGCGCCTGGTTTGATTGAAACCAATTTTCCGTGACCGCAGCTGTGAGGTTGATATTACCAAACCTTTTTTTTTTCGGTGCATGAGAAACTAGTTTGACCGAAGGTAGATCGGGATCAAAGAGTTCCCAATAGACCGACACGACCCTCCCCCGTCGATCCGTCTGATCCGTCAACGCGTCAGAAACCTCGTCGAGCTGCGTCGAATCGACGGAGAATCTGTTACGAATTTTCCCGACAAATAGCGGGTAAATTAAACGGAAGAAGCGCCCGCGGTATTCCCATTGGTTTCCGCTACTTTCACCGAGACCCTCGGAGTCCTCCCGTTCGCGGCCCAGCAAATCCTGCGTCCTCCTCGAACCTCTTGGCTCCTTCCTCCCGCAGTATTCCGTCCTCGTTTCCATCACTTTAAAATTCTCTTCTCCCGTCGCGTGCCTCTGTTCTAACCTTCCTCTTCTTCCTCTTCGAGCGAGCGTTAAGATAGATCGCCTCGGACGAGCCCGAGGAGGACGACGAGAGAGGCACGCAGAACGAGACCGAAGAGGTGGAAGAGTACAGGAAGAACGAGAAATCCTCGCCGGTTGTGGCTGCGAAGAATGAGGGGCTTGTTCGCCGGTACCAACATACCTCCGCACCCTCTCCCTCGCACAGCGACGAAAATCGTACAGCTCCAAACTCGCCGAACTGTACGTGCACCGTTGGAAAGTGCAACGGTGATAGTGACGAAAACTGCGCGCGCACGCGCCGACGGACCGGGGTGGGGGAATTGGTAGCGGCGGCAAGGACGTCCGGGGGCGGCGAGGGGGGAGGGCGGGGGCGGCGAACGAATAACCGAGCGGCGGTGGCGGCAGTCACTGGTGAGCCGCGATCCCACCCCCGCCGCCTTTGGCCCGCGCCGCCTGCAACCCTGCAACCCCCGAGGCTAAGATAAGCCCGAAGAGCGAAGACCGCGCGTTTCCAGTCGTTCGCTATCAGCCGCGACGATGGATCGCCAATAAACTCGTCTCGCTGCTGCTACCGCTGCGTCGCGCGATATTCGCCTATCGGTGGAGCACCGGCCAGGTCCGAGAGGACGTGCGGATTCAAAAGCGATTTGCACTTTCTTTATTCCATCTCGAAAACTGCACTTTTTGGATCTCGAGCGATTCGCGCTAGATCCGAAAACTACTTGCGAGTTCGAGGGCTTTTTGTTTCATCTTTTAAATATATATATATGCATATATATATATATGTTATTTATATATATATATATGCGTATAGATATATAGTTTTCTTTTTTAATCCACAAAACGTCAATCTCCTGGGATTTTTAAAGAAAATATCGGTTTCGGGTTTTACAGTCGATCTGGTGCAACTCGCTCGGTACAATCAATCGTCGAAATCATCGTCATGTGCTCGGACGATAACAACGGAGCTCGCACGTTCACGGTGATACTCGCCTTGCGGCTCAGGTGCGGTGAAGAGTGAAGAGATAACTTTTTCTCCCGGTGCGAGGGTAGAGTAGAAACAAAGAACAGACGAAAGGGACGAAGTAAAATAAAAAAAAATAAAAAAAAAGGAGGAAGGAAGGAGCAAAGAAGCGCCATTCGCCTGCTCGACCCCGCTCGACTCGATCCCGGCTCGTGCGCGGAATTCCCAAACAGTTCTTACCGTATAATATATATCCTATATATAGAGGAATCTGGACTTTTTTATCATTATTATTTCTTGTTGCTGTTGTGTGCTCTCGAGGAGAGAAGGAGTGCCGCGGCAGAGAGGAAAGAGGGAGAAGAAACCGTCAAGGGGGCCTCGAAGCTCGGTCTCGAACTTTTCTCTCCATATATCGACTTCCGGTCTCGCGTAAGATCCCTCGAGAGGAATTTCTTTCTGTTTAATTTTTTTTTTTTCTTTTCTTTTAAATCATTTGTTTCGTTTTATTTTTACAGTTATCGTGCAACTTGCGAAGTCTGATAAGTGAGCAACAGCGTATTGCGTCGGGTGTTCGTGTACGGTGATTGGACGAGTTTTTTTTTTTTTCAAGATTCCTTAAACCACCGGCCTTCCGGGAGCGGTCTGCAGACAAGGTGAGCCAATGGTTTCGTTATTCCTTTTATTTTTAATTCTTATGTACATGGCTTTGTCAATTTCAATCTAAAAATTAAAAAAAAAAAAAAAATGCTCACGCATTTTTTGCCGGACTGCTTGCGACATATATCGTGCATTAAGCATGCTTTTATTCGTGCCGAAATTCACAGCCGTGACTGATCAGCGATTTAACGAAAATCGCGAAAATCGAATGAAAAAATATTAACAACTCGACGATGAGGAATTCGCCTAGACAATCGTCAGAGTGTTCGTGAATTTAATCGAAGTTGTTCCCCGGTATGTTCGTTTCACCGTTGACAGAGCAGAAATATCGTTTTGTCTACGCGGTCGGCACGATGCATTTACTCGTTAACGACACGACGCGACTAATTTATAATTATCTTATCTCTCTCGCGAATATAATAGTAATTGCTACACAGACGCGAATCGCGCTAGAATATTCCGCTCTGGATTTATTGTTAATGTCATTACTGTGCTCCTCTAAAGCTACTGGGTTTCGCTTGTCTTGCTCTGTAATACGAGTAACCTCGTTGAGTTGCGAATTTGTATTCCGATACGGTTGACAAGCGAGAGCGAAGCAGTGTTATTGAAATTCTGTTTTTCATGCGAGAGGATTTCGTCGACCGGGGAGAAATAGCGACGAAAGGGAGCGAAGCGACGCGGAGCGTAGGGCGGAGTTCGAATCGCGAATCAAGCCTCTCCACTGCTTCGGGACCGGGGAAGTTTATCTTTAATACCATTCCGGAAGTCACGCGCAGTTACTACAGCGAGGCGAGAGCGTTATATTGTTATCGGTGAACGGAATAGTGCGCCGCGCTTCCGACTTTAAACCTATCTTCGTGTATCGAAACTTTAACTATCTTTCTTTTTTTTTTTTTTTTCTCCTTCGTCGAACCGTGCGAAGAATTTTCAGAGAATTTCTTCTAGCCGGCCCGGTAAAATATTGAAATTTACTATATTGCTAAGGCGAGAGGTTTCATCGTCGTTGAAGGGAAATTGATGATTTTATCGAAGAATTTTTTTTTTTTTTTTTTTACGATCGTAACGTGTAAAATAGAGAATGGAAAATATGATATCCGTAGAAAAGACTCGTTAAAGAGGTTAGTTACTTTTTTTTTTAGCTTTTTTTCTAAAGAACGAAATAACGAAAATTGTCGACGGCAATGAAATTTCCTGGACAACGTTGCCAGTGTCGATTTCGGTTGACGATACGCGCCATGAAAAAAAAGAGTTTCGATCACGCTGTTAGCAATTTTTTTTTGTGTAAAAAGTAATGAATGAAAAAAACTGTTATTTCGCCGGGTCCAAATGGAGCACATCAACGCTCCTCGGTCACAGTCCGGGACAACAAATAGAAGTTTTAAAAATTAATTTAAAAAGCCATCAACTATAGATCAGACGAGTGGCACGATTTTTCATCGAGATCTGCGATATGCACTGTGATTCTGTTTCGATTCTATAAGTAATTAAAATGGTTTAATTGAACTTCGATACGGCCAAAGCCGTGCCCAAAAATAAAGAAAATAAAAAACCAAAAAAATAATAATCAAAAAACGTAATAAAATGCTGCTACTGTACACTATAGAATCCCGTATGATTCGGTACATATATATATATATATATACACGTGCCCTACTTCGAATCTGCGCAAAATTGTAACTGTGCAGTTTGGATGTTGACACGAAATAGATATTTAAAAAAATGTATTTTTCCAGCAATCAATACCTGAAAAAAAATGCAATCACGTCAACAATGTGTGTACGTGTATGTGTGTTTGCATGCAAAAGTATAGAGACATCATTGTTAGTGCGTGTTATATTCTTTTATGATCCCATGGCAGTTGCATTTATGGCCAGCCACCCACCCTTACGACGCTGATCAGCAGCAAAGCATGTTGGCAATCGTTCTGCTCTGGATCCGCGGTTAGCCGTCGACATCCGATAGTATAACAATGAAATGAATCGCCATGTACAATGACGTGCTCGATATTCTCGAGGCATGGCATGAAAAATAACGAGATTTCTATCTTTTATGACTCCTTTCGTTATTACCCTTTTCGACTTTGTCATAAAAATCCTGAAAATTTTGAACCGCGAACGAAATTGCTGCCCAGTCCGGTTATGGTTAAGATACTTAAAGCGTTTTATTTCGAAATACGAAATTGGACTTAAGATTTGCAAGTGTTCCCGGACAGCAGCTCGCTAGACCTGCGCACTTTGATCAGCGTGCCTATCCTCTGATTTCAAAATTTTCCCGATATCCCCGATTTTAGTAAAAGACCGTTTCGCGACCGTTCATCTGAAAAAAGGAATGAAAACAAAAAACCATTTCCTTGTAAATGTACCTCCACGATGGATTGCAAGCGGGTTTCGCCCAGTCCGGAATCAAACCTTTTCATAGATGCCGATCGACTATTTGCCCTGGTACGTTCAATTCGTAGCGCCGTTGCATCGTAAATTGCTCTTGGAACCGCTTCGACGGTTGGTATTTAGGTACTCCGGCTGCTCGTGCCCGGCGGTAACCATCATTAACGCCCTTAATGAACGAGGGTGAATCGCTAAATAGGATACGCCGAGGCGGTGGCCTCCCGGCTTCAAGAACGAGGGAGGAGAGATCGAGAAGGATGAGGTAATAGATGGAAAGGGAACAAGACCCTTCAGTGGAGCTTGTTGGTTGAGGTCAGTTGCCACGGTGAATAATGAAAGAAACGAAAAAAAAGAACACTTACAAGGAGTTTCTTGGCCGCCACTTAAAGCCGAATTGAACCCGTAACCATACTATATCATCCGGAACCACTGAATGATGGTTGTGCGAAACTTGGGTCAACTTCGCCGATCAGACCACTCGCCGGATTGGATAACCAATCAGCCCCTAAAACACAAACGGTCAAAACCGATCGGAACCAGTTCGAAATCGTCCAAAAGTCAAAGTCTGTGCGCCAAAAGACATGTATCTAAAAACTACCGGATCACCGTATGACCAAGATTCTGCGAACTTTTCTTCGCCTTGCCGGAACGAGTGACGACAACAGAAACAGAAAAACGCTTTATTCCGTCCGCAAGTACAAGAAGAAGGAATGCAAGAGCGACGAAGCGGATTCCGTGGGGAGGTTACTGGAGGGTAGTGGAGTAGGTGATGTTGAACGGTCTGCAGGAGCAGAATGGAGTGGAATTGGACGCCTTGCATAAGGCGAGCACCACGCGGGACGGAGACGGATTGATAACAGTATGAGGGGGGGAAGTGAGATGATGATGGAGTACACGGAAAGAACGAGTGGGATGGATCGAGTACTAAGAGGGCGAAGGGTTGAACGAGAAAGATGGATGGAGGAAGGAGGAAGTTGGAAGGGGCGGAAGTGAGGCGAAGAGGGGCAAGGGTAAGAGGAGGGAGATGAGGTTCGCGGGTATAGCGGAGAGAGAAAGACCCGACGGTGGTTCCTGCCGCCGTTGGCCTGGGGTCCTTTCTAGTCCACGGGCTTTTCCTCCTCTTCAGACACTCACCTCGTCGGATCTCCCCTGTGCAGACCAGACCGCCAGACCACCAGCGAGGAAGAGACTCACCCCTGTCGAGTGGGGGGGTCAATGTCTGGCTGCGCCGACCATGCTGCCGGTTGTCCTTGCTCTATGGATATAGAAGTCCAGAGGCTCGCAGAGCAAGGAACCCCACGGTGTACGTGCTCTTGCTCTCGTTACTCCACCGCTCCTTCGAATCTCGTTCTCGCGAAAGCTCATTGTATTATGTATTTGTACATTTGGGATTGTACAAGGAGTAGATCCACGGGACAAGTTTGGTTCCCTAACGTCTAGCATTCTCCAAAGTGGTGTTGTTTCTTGGGCATTCTCGACCACGGAGACGTGGGATGGCGGGCGGATACCTTGCAAGCGTTGCTAAAGAACTTCGGGAGGAAAGATCGTCGAAAGATCGAAATGAAATTATTGCGAGATAAGAGTTACCGATGTATACATTTAAAAATCATGAAGAGGAGACCAGAGAAACGCGTAATCAAAGAAACGATGAAAGTCTTCTCTTTATTGGACCGCTTGATGAAATTTAGGACTAGGAAATCTAGGACTAGGACTGAAAATGGAAAAAGGAATAGAAGATCGATTGCATTTTTGAACGCTATCTGTCCTGAGGTCGTTAGAACGGGTTGAAAAATCTCTTCCTGAGACTTCTGGATGTCTACACTATGAGCACAAATGTGTTCGAAGGGTGCGTCTGTACAAGCCGATGAGGAGATTCACTTCTGCTCGTATCCGGCCCATCCTTGGTATACGCAAAAATCACCCTGCAACCCCATAAGCCCAGAGTAGACGTAACGGGGGGAGCAGAAGTAACAACGCCGCTCGCCTCGCCACGTTCTGAAAACATTACCGTTAACGGGCCGTTGATTCCGGAGATAGAATCTGTTAGAGCCGGCACTGTGTTACGCCCATGTTTCTATGTCGGCAGGCTTATCGACCTGCTGCTGCTGCTGCGGCTGTTGAGTCGCCCGCGAAAATCCGACAAGCAAGAATCACCTGACGGGCGTGACGAAAACTTTTTGAACATATCCATTTAGGTCACAGAACCTAATATCACCCATTGGATTAAATTGGTCGCTGCATCTTAATACGGCAGGACGAACGGAAAACAGACAATTCGAACCGAAGAACCTTTACTGATTTTGAGAACAGTGATAAGAAGGAAAGCGTTAGATGTTGAACTTGGGATTGATTTGTACCAAACCAGTTTGGCATATAACGAAGATGGCCTGTTCGCAAAGGCAAATGAAAATGTTCTCATTAATTGTACAGCGTTTTGTCAATAAAGCCTATTTTAAACTATGTTTAACAAACAACAAAAAAATTGCAAAATTGACAAGATTTTGTTTTGTTTTTGGAGCTTAGCGGATGAGAAATGTTTGTCAATTGTACAAACATTTTTAACTCTGTATACACTGAGATAAGGATCTAGTAAAAATTATTATATCACTTGGGAGATATTACCATATCACATAGTAGTAGAGCGTTAGGCGGCATCACCTATGATAGGAAGTACCGGATTTATAAGAATTTTTCTTAGATATTACGGTAACAATTCTTGGATAATCTCAGACTTTCTACCATAGGTGGCGCGCTGGCGCCGTACTACTATGCGCTATGGTAATTTTTCTTAGATTATTGGTAATTTTTACTAGATCCTTCTCTCAGTATAGTATTTGCGTTTATACTTTCATATATTTTCTTTCCTTTTAGTCTTTTACTCTAAACATTATTGCCACTGCTCATTGCCATAGTACTCGAAGTAACACTATAAATTTTATAGTAAATCGTTCAAAGACTGCGATCACACCATCCGGTTTCTAGTTTTACAGACAAAAGTACAAACTAAAATTGTTAATGTCAGGGTAAATAAGACGATAGGTTGGTATAATTCAAACCTTAACAAACTAGTTTGTCACTTATCTTTACGAAATTTCGTATTCCGATTTTACGAAATTATTTTTTACTGTATACCGTGTACGTAGATAGACACACTGTAAAAAAAAAAAAAATTGTAAATTTAATTTAGGGGAAATTGAAATTTTCTTACATTATTTACATTAATCGAACATTAATGTACTTTTAGTGTAAAATTGCAACGCATATGTATTTGAAATTTCAGAAGCAGTTTATGTAAAAAAAGCTTCCAATACTGTTCAGTAATTTTCAAACAAATTTTTTTTTACAGTGCACAAAGAATACCTATTTACCTAAAAACTGTTTATATCCCGCTATTAATCAGCATCGAGGGATCTCGCCAAATCCGATCAAACCTCCGAAACATGAATTTTCCACTCTCATTATCAAGCCCCCAATTTCCAATCTCGAAAATTTTCACGATCCCAAATCGTCATTATTGAATCGAACCGCGATTCAGCACGCAGCCTTCGAATTTCCCAGTTGTACCGTGTACGTCCAAAATCCTCGGTGTAACGTTCCATGGATCGGTTTATCATATTTTCCAACGGCGTAAAGTGGGCGCATCCGCGCTGAATCCGCGGTAATCGGGGTGTAGAGAGATTTGCGGGTGTGGAATGGCGATCTCGCGCACGGATTTCGAAATTCCACGAGAAATCCGTCCTTCCGAGCCCTCGCCGTAGTCGCCGCTGCATCACCGCTCGCATTCTGCTGATGCAGCTTTGAAAACCCCCCATGGTCGGTCCGTTCGGACGTTTCGGTCGTCATTCCGCGTGAGTTTGCGGAGCCCTCCAACCCCTCCCCCCCCCTCCCTTGCAAGGTCGTTCCCTCGCTTCTGCTACTGTTGCGCGCTATTGCACTGGTTTACTGCTCGCTATGGCTTTTACCGGTACTCGTGCTTTTACCTCGGTGAATATACCTACTGTACAACCCACCAAACGGTGGTGGCATAGCGGCGGGGTTGGTGGAGGGCAAAGGGGGGGGGGGGGGGGGGGTTGGTAGGGACAGTCCAGCATACAATTCGGTGAACACGCGAATGTGTACGGTATAGGGTTAACGCTCGTTGCATGCCTTCGCATTCGGGCTCCATACATAAACGTTTCTAGCATGGAGATGCAAGTGTGGGAAACAACCGTACCGATAGCGGCAGGAGGGGTCGAGTTCTGCACGAACCGCGGCACATCCGCCACTACTGTACGGTAATCCACCCACGGAAGCCAAACAATCGACGGTGCGTGCTGGACGTTCGCCCCCTCCCCGAACACACCTCCCCCTCACCCTTCTGACGGACCGAGATTCAATATTTGTTCCACGGAATATCGCCCGATTTCGCGCTTTTTTTCCCCCCAATTTAATCTTGCTACTGTGGGAGGTTTATTTATAGGTTGTTTGCCGAAAAAAAAATAGATAAATAAATGTTTTTGATCAAATAAAATAATAGCGGGACGTTTCGGGCGGATTACTAAAATGTTTTGTCAAGGGATTTTTTTTTTTTTTTTTTGAGACGACGCGGGCGCTGAACAATTTTTTTTTTTTTCACGTCGCTAGCACGATAGGTAGATAGCGGGATCGGCTCGAGTTTCAAAAAAATGTCACTTGCGCTGTTGAAGTTGTGGTTTATGTTTGTGATTTTTTTTTTATGCTTCGAGCATACGCTGAAAAGCGACGCGTCGAGATTCAATATTTGATCCACGGAATATCGTTCAATTTCGCTTTTTCTATAAATCTACAAATCTATAAATATTTTTGTATCGTCGATAGCGCTATTGGCTGAAGTTTCAAAACGTAATTTGCTCAATCAATGTTACGGAATTACTTCCGTGATATTTTGTATTTCAATTTCATGGATGAAAATATCAATATCACTTGCCAAATAGCAAATGATATTTGGATCCTTATGGAGCGTAGATACAATTTTGCGGACGAAACGTTGAGGAAATTTCGAAAATGCAAAAATTGCTAAAATCTCTTAATATCAATTTTTCTCAGTGTCGTCGCAGTTTCGAATGTTTTCTTTAACGATAGAAATTAATAATTATGACTCTCATCGTACCTACAAACAATTAATGTATCTTAATATTGTTTCATTTAAAAACAATAAAATCAACAAGAAATATCACCTGTGTATATTGACACGTTGACCTCGAAATGGATAAAACCTTTCGCGTTCAAAGCCTTTCGACAGAGGGTTGGATCAGGGCCTCGGTGTAAACTGAACAGGGGCTTTTGGTTTCTGACTTTAACGCATGACCGGCTAACTCGACAGGGCCGGGTCAAGCTTCGTCGCTCGTGCGGGCTTGACATCGTCGCTCACCCCGCATTGATTCGCCGTTGCCGAGGGGTTGCCGCCTGGCGCACTGTAATACACACGAGAGAAATGAGGTACCGACTGGCTGACGTCTATGCGGAACCTTTCGACATCGGTGTATTATACAGTGGAGGATAAGCTTCGGAGTTGTACGGTTACTCGAGAAAAACTCGTATACAAGGGCTTGTGGGAGGGGTGGCGTGGGGGGGGGGGGGGGGGATGGCAAGGGTGTACAGAGTTACGCGTAGAAAAGTACTTTTCGCCGTGAAGTGGAGCGCGGGGAATATACAGAGAGAGGTGGTGAGGTTCAACTTTTACCGGCTCTCGAGTCAAACTCGAGCACGGTAGAGAAGCTGCAATGGGGGAAGGAGAAGGGGGGAGGGGGGGGGGGGTTAATACCCGACGGTGAACAAACGAAAGGGCTTTTTCACCCATAGGAGGGAGGAAAAAAAAATGGCCACGTAAAAAACTGGATATAAATATTTCATGCCTACGATATTGAGCACCGGCACCAGCAGCGGCACTGGAGGGTAGTTATTTTACTTTCGATAGAACTCCGTACCGTATATGTATATTTTATATGCTGCTTTTATAAATTCTCCTTCATAAAAAAAAAAAACAACCTTGCCAATAGCGGGCGCGGCTGCAGCGCCGGACTTTCTCATCACGTTTTCTGTTGGCGTGAAGTTATTGTCCGGAAGTTAGAGGGAGGGGGGGAGGAGTTAATTTACAGACGATTTTGCAATTTGCAGTGGAATAATTGTAATTTTTTCGGTGAAAATTGTTTTTGCCGCGGCGTCGCACCGTAGACGGCGCGGCGTGCATCCGGCGCTCGTCGCGCCTCTGGCGATTGGCGAGTGAACTACTCGGGATCGCCGACGGTCTTTTATAGACAGGTATGGACGTTCGCGGGACAAAAGCGTGCAAAAATTGAAGCTAATATAGCGGTCGCTTCTGGCTTATTTTATCTACACGTATGCGCACCACGCGCTCCTTTCTTCTCCACTCAACGTTTACAACCGAATCCAGTGACCCATAGGTTTATTATATCACAAAATAAAACAAATAAAAATTAAAGTAATTACTAAATTCGAATTGAATATATTCGATTCCAATTTTCAGACCAACGATAGATTGCCATAAATAGACCTACGATAGACCAACGATTGCCAACGATAGATTCCCGCGTCATTGACACAATTTTAGTTTGTACTTTTGTTTGTAAAACTGGACCTGGATGGTCCGATCGGTAAATTAACAAATCAAAAATTGTGAACGCTCGTCGACGATAAGTTCTTCTGTACGTTACACAATCAATTAAAAAAATGAATTTGACGCAGGAAGATTCTATATGCCATATATATTTTATAATGACAATCCACTTGCTGCAAAAGAATCCTCTTCAGTCAAATGGATTTAATTTATAGTCTATCCTTCTGACTTCATCTTTCGCTCGCAATTTTGTACCGACTCTCAAAATGTTTAAAACCATTGCTCGAACTAATTACGGACGATGTTTGGTCTCTTGCACATTCGCAGTCTTCGGCTATTTACATAAATACCGTGAGTTATAAAGGGCCAAGCTCAAAGCTTGTTTTATCGAGGTTCAGACTCATTGAACGTACAGCGTGTGCGTTTCTTATTGATGCCTTCATGGCGATACCGTTCCGAAACCCTCCGAACTACCCTGCAGTTAGGAAATAATAATGTGTAACGAACTCGAGGGGTGTGTGTGCGTATATTCAACGGCGAGCACAGTGGATGTGGCCGGCGCCCCGGTTCCTATCCCCAGTTTGCTCCAATAAATACACCCTCACCGCTGAGGTAGTAACCTCTCCATCCCCTTCGTTCCCGCATCGATGCACTCCCGGCACGGTACTCCGACTCTCTCTCTCTCTCCCTTTGTTGGGCAAATAATGTATCGTTTCCCTCCGATGTTTACTTAGGCTGCTATCCGCGGAGTGAAAAGCATCGACCTCCTCTAATTTCGCATCCGTTAACTTTTATTGCACTATAGCCGTAACGGCAAAAACACTTCGGAGAAACGAAGTACCACACTGAGAGAAGAATCTAGTAAATATGACCATCGCTTGAGAGATATTACCATAGCACACAGTAGTAGGGAACTAGGGCGCCACCTGTGGTAGCAAGTCCCGGAATTATAAGAATTTATCGTAGATATTGTGTGGTCATTTTTTTTTTTTTTTTTTTGATAATCTGAGACTTTATGCCATCGGTGGCGTCCTAGCTCCCTACTATGTACTATGGTAATTTTTCTTAGCTGATCGGTAGTACAGTAGAACCCCGATTAACCAAGACGCACGGGACCGAAGAGTCCTCGGATAATCGAAATCCCGGTTAATCCGAGCTAGGCAGCGAAAGTATAGAAGTCGATAATCGTTAATTTCGCACTACTTTCACACCTGTATCATATCGCTCCAAGATTTGCAACTTGTTATCGGTTGACGGCAAAACCCGCTCACGTTTGTTAGTCGATGGAGACTCCATATTTTAGTGTCCGATGCAACGTGTTGCATATTGTTTTCACTCGCTACGACTAGAGAGTTTTGTGCTTGAACATGTCTTTCCAACTCACTCAACTGGGGGCCGGTTGGGCGCACGGTCAATCCGACCCCGGTTAATCGTGGTTCTACTGTAATTTACTAGATCGTGCTCTCAGTGCATTTGATCAATGAACATTCGGCAAAAAATAGCAGGCCGGTCTCGGGATGGAGAATGAATTTTTTTTTACTTTACTTTTATTTTATTGAAAGTTTGAGACCCAAAAAGGATTCGCTGAACAGTGGATTTATTTTCATTCGAAGCTATCCATGTCCAATTTGATTTGCGACGGTTTTTCACGCTGATTTGGCACCGAGTCTCTCTCCGAATTTGACTGATGTGACTATCAACCTGAAAATCGGAGCATTATGACGGTATGTGACGTACAATATACCGCATGTGTCCGCTTGTGGCCCCCGAAGCGCCTCTCTTCGCTGTCTTATTCGCGATTCGGTGGCAGAAGCGAGTTGCCCAACAGAGATATTTTAACGTCATGACGCTATTGTGATTGATCGACGTACGAAAATTTGCTCGGTGAAATGTCGAATGAACTGATCGACGCAGACGGAAAAACGAAAAGACTGCGTGTATCGCAATCGATATACCAAGTATATATATATATATATATATATATATAGTATATCGTATCACTGCGGAATATGGATTGCGCTTTGTGAAATTACAATTTTTTTTTTCGTGTCACGCTTCCCCTATGAATATTCAATGGTATCGATCTGATCGTTTATTCTGACGGACGTCGCGAAAAAATTCAATATCAGTAATAATGCAAATTTTTTTTTATATGCATTTTTTTTCATCCGAGCAAAGCTTCGCGATGTTGGCAACGCCATGGAAGAAAAGTTAATATATTTTTTACAAAAAATTGTATATAATTTGTGTGTGTGTGTATATATATATATATATGTGTGTGTGTGTACGAAAAATTTGTTATTTTTAATATAGTTTATATTTGTTTTTCACGTGTTCTTTTTTTCCCGTGAATTGCGGTGGATGACAAATATTTATAGGATCGGTATATCGGATTCTTTGATAAAAAAAATTGACACATTTTGTTCGAACAGTCGTTATTGTCGTCGGGTCGGATGTTGGTATTTATTCGTGGGATTCCGTACGATTTATAATGCCGAAGACGGGTCAGGTCGTTTGGTAAACTTCGTTATTACTCACGCTGATTCGTTTATCCTTAATTAGAGCTCTTCCTTAAATAACTGCCTGACCTGAAACCGGCGAATCCTGCATACACGCACACATACAAACGCGCTGACGCACCCACTCTCGACGTTTGTACACTAGCGAGTCGTTGCGCACATACTAAACCGAAGGCAGACTATAATGCAAGTAATAACGCCGATTAAAGCGCGACCTAATGACCGTAGCTGCGGGGCCAGGATTAGCCGTTAAGCGAGTCGTAAACGTTTCCTTCGAGAGATCGCGGCCGTTCTGGAATGCGTATAGTTCACAGCGCGGAGAGTTCAGCGTATTACCGTTTCGAACTGAAATTCTTAAAGTCTTCATTATACTTCGTTTTTTTTTAATTTACGGATTTAAAAAATTGATTTTATATTGCTCGAGCATAAATATACGTACATCCATAGCCGCAACCGATGAATACCAACGAATTAATATAATTTATTTAACATAATTCGTTAGCAAACATATGAGGGGACGCCCTTACCGCTAGGTAGAGTGTCGCATTGGGCCGCGAGATGGCGAGTTGGCGAAGCGTTCGCGCAAGCGAAGTGCTCCCCCGACCGTACAAAAGCTCGACCTATCTTATCCTCAGACCGTATAAAAGCTCGACTTATCTTATCATTTCCTAGCCTCATAAGAATTGACCACAACTTTCTCGAGGTAACCCCAGAACGAGGACTCGTAACTTTATTTGATTAATTGCATAAGCACGCATGCCTCGGTACATGTGTCTTTAAAGCATAGTAGACTCATAGGCAGAGGAGAGTCGGCCCCAGAATCGATCCCAGAATTGCAAGGCCAAAGAACGCCTGTGACTTTCCTAGTTCCCTTCTGTCATATGCATTATCGTCTAACTAATGCACATGTGCGTTATAGAAGGGTCAGCATCCAGCCGCAATCGAGCGCATGTGACGCAAAATCCCATCCTCCACACCTTATGCAGCCGGTCCAGTACCCGTCTCTTTACTGTCCATTTGGAAGAAGATATAGAAAAAAGATCCAAATCCCGATTCCAATTTTCAGACCAATGATAGATTGCCATAAACGGCCCTCGATTGCATTATCCTCCATTCCTTTTTGATTTAGCAATTTTTAAATTATTGATTTTTAAATTTCCGTTATTTATTATTTATTGTCCCAGCACAAATATGAGTGCATCCATAGCCGCAACCGATGAATACATACGAATGCAAATAATTTATTTTTTCACGATCTCGAAAAAGATACCGTTATAATTGGATTTGCTCTGGATACAGCGAAAATTAAAGGTCCATACCCACCCACTCGAGTACCCTCTGTGCCGTCTGGCTGATAATATCCGATATCCCGTCGCGAGCCCCAGAAACTTTTGTTTTTTTTTTCCTTTATCGAATTCTTGAACACACACACACACACGCCGAACCGCTCCTCCACTCGTACCACTGACGATCCCACGAACGTGTCGGCTCCACTACTACCCTGCTACTACTTCTCTCACTGTTTCTACCGTACACTTGTACACAAGTTGTGTGCAGAAGTGTCTATATCCGGCGCGTAATAAACCGCCGCTTCGCAACACACTATATAGCGTATTTACGTGTACCGCGTTAAACAGAGTGTGCGTGTTATGGATTGTGTGTCCATAAACAGTTTCTTGCTCTCTGTGTGAGAGCAGGAAACTTTATACTATAACGTAATTTGAAACTACCTCGATAATGCAATTTTTTTTTCTCGCGATTCTCTTCGTGCGTCGCTGGCATCGGTAATCGAATGTTGGTGAAATATTCGAGCGGGAGAGTGGGTGAGAGTTTGGGGGTTGAACAATATTGAAGCAGAATATTAAATAACTCGAGGAAATTCTAAATTGACCAATCGTGCACCATGTTATGAAATTCTTGAGACCGAGGTAATTGTTTTTTTAAACTCCACGCCACTTCACGGAAACCACGATTTTGCTTCAAATTTTCCGCGGTTGGGCGAGGTGAAACAGACTCAGTCGGCAACCAAAAACTGTAATAAATGGTATTCGGAGATGGTAAGCATTTCACGAAAGAGCAAAGTATTAGCGGATGAAGAATTCAATACCGCGTCCGATGACACTTCGCTTTTAGGCCAAATGTCAAATATTTTTACGTGGCATTGATTCGAAATACGCGACTATCTCTCAGCATTCATATGTCACGTGGTACATATTTCACCTCACCTTGAGGGCCCTGCCTGCTGTTCTTTGACTGGAAGGCTTATGAACCTTATAATTAACCTTGTGATTAACCTGATGATTAACAACGGCGCAGCGCTTCGGCTCAAACGTAAAGACATTATTAAAACGGTGTCGACGGTACAAATGAGAGTTAGTTGTGCGCTTTCGTTGGTTTTATTGTCGCGATTCTTCCCGGTGTCCCGCGGTGAGACTCTTTCTCGCGATAGGCTAGTTTCGTGCAGAGTAAGCCGATTCTGGAGACCGAGGGGACCTTTGAAGGTGTAGGTTGGGGTCGTTCATTGTTCGCTTTTCTTTCTGCTACTGATTAGAGAGGGGGTGGGTGTGGTCAGGGTTGTCCCGTTACAATATATTTTTTATAACATTTGTAAATCGTATAAAATCGTACAAAAGTCACGAAATACGAATTTTTCTTTTCATTCCAGCAAACCGTTCTCACTGAAGCGGACATGCCTTCTGCCGATAATTTCATTTATAATGCATTTTTAACAGTGTATAAACATTCCGAATGTCTGCACGAATTACTAAGCGAGATCGAAAAGCTCTTTCACTCGCTCTCTTTCTCTCCGTAATAATCGATCCATAATATCGGCCCGAGCGCCCCAGTGATGCAGATGAACGTCGTTTGTGATGTTTATTTTTTCCTCTTTCCTTTCTTCTTTACCGCGGCGTGGAATACGAAAATATGTGCTCTAAGCCTTCAATCGACCGCTTCAGAACTATCCCCCCCCCCCCCCTCCTTCATCCCGGAATGCCAGCACCCCCGCCATTCGCTTGAACACCGCGCAATTTACATGAGAAGACAAAAAGTTGCACTTGGGAGGCGAGGAATATAGTGAGGAAGCTGGCGAAGGACCACTGTATAGGACACACTACTCTGGCCAGCGTTTCTGATGGCACACTGGCGGTAGAACAGAGAGCATGCTTGCTTCTCTCCCGTAGATAGAACCGTGGCTCGTTTCAACGCGAAACAAGCGAGTGCGAGAAGGAAATAACGCGGGGTACAGTATAAACGGTACAGGGTATATCGAGAGAAAGGGCTGGCTCAGCACGAGCTCGCTTCCCGTGCAGAGTTTTGCATTTTACAATGGCAAAGATATTATGTAAAGCGAGGCCATACATATACATAAAGCGACGACTATACCGAGTGCAAGTATAGAGGTATATGTGGCATACATATACATATTATATATATATATACATATACATAATATAAACTATCGAATAAGTGTATACAAATGTATAAGGACACACACGCGTATACGCATATTCAAGAGAATAAATATAAATAGAAATAGGCGAGAGGACATGCATATATGCAATAAATTCCGCTACCTCTGTAGACAAATCGTTCGTACACGTAGTACACATATGTAAACTTATCTGAAACTTCGGTTGTAATTTTCCTTCCGACACGCGAAACTATGCTCTCGCTTCATTAAAATGCAAAACGGCGTCCTTTCGTCGCGGTATTTTTAGATTCGCTGCGAGGAATCGGTAATCTTAATACGCGTTGCGAGATACTTGCCGCAATTTTTTCACGCTCATTCACGGAAATCTGATTTGCATCTTAATCCTTCGACGGTCGAGGCCTCCGTTCCCGTTAAAATAAACAAAATGTCTTGTCGAGCTCGACACTCTTCTTTGTTAAAAATGTGCGAAAAGTTTTTGTCAACTTTTGCGAAGTTTTGTTTTTACATTATTTGAACGTTTATGACATTAAATAAAGTTAATGCAATCGCCGTTGTAGAGCATTCTTTGAGGTGAATTGCTCAATTCGTCAAATTTTTATCGCATGGTTTTAATTAAAATTTAATGTAATTTTTTAAATAACCATTTCGCCAATGCAGCAAATCTTCGGGCATTGTGAGTTAATGGAATACCTAATTTCCTTTGGAAATTCGGTATTCCAATCAATTTTGGAGCCGGTACGATAGTCCTATTAGTGGGAAGAGTCAGTCGACCCTCATCGGCGAGAGATTTTGACAGTTGTAAGAACATATGACTATATAGACCGATATAGACGGATCGACATGTGACTATGATGACAAGTTTCCGATAAACCAGGAATTACAACGGTGATAGATTTACATTTTTTTTTTTAAGTTTAATACAATTAATATAATGTGGTTGAATCTCGTTAGAATTATCGAATGACTTCTATGGCCTTTCGTGCAACAGCCAGACGGCATGTATTTTTGATGAAATCCATTCAATTTTACAAGACAAATATCGACTCCTCTCTCCAGGTCATTTGTTAATAATTTACAGCCATTACTTCAGTTTCGAACACCGATTAAATAAAATATTCAAGAATTAATAGTAAATCATCTATCCAACAAATTTAAGTTCATCTAATAATGACTCGGTATGTAGTCTATGTAGTCTATACCAGAGCTGGGCAGTACTTAAAGTACATGAGTACTTATTTGGTACTCAAAGTATCAAAGTACTTTTCGGTACTTTAAGTACTATCACTGAGTACTAAGACCAATGTGAAGGTCGTGAAAGCGAAGAATTTTTTTTTTATTGTATTGTCCGTGCTTCTCAAAGCTATGTTTGCCTTATAGCGGTTTCGGCCCGGTTTGATGCGCAATTACTAGTCCTTCATTTATTTTTATGTCCGCTTCTGTTTTTTGTCCTTACGCACCGAGCCAATCCCCGCATTTTTGCGGCTGCAGCCGATTTCCCCCCTGCGTCGCATTCCCTGTGCATAGTCTTACGACTATGCACAGGGAAACTGCAGAAAACCTATGCTGATACAGTCAGTCTCAGATTCGCTTCACGGCACCGGAGTTACGTCGAGTTTCGCCGAGTGTGTAAACATGGACTACAGCTATATACTTGTGGCACATACGTACAAGTACGCGTGTGCCTCAACTATATGTATATCTGGAGCTATGTCCCGCCCATATTTTTATTTCTCGACGAAACGATGGCACCGGGAATCGAATCTTCGACCTCGACCTGACGATGCTCCGGTTTAGAGGCGAGCATGCTAACCACTAGACCAACGCACCGGTGAAAGCGAAGAATTAAGAATCTGCATAGATGAGTACAGTGAACCTAATTCTATTGTTTAGTGATTGTGGGTAACACAGTTTAATTGACGATGGTGCTACTCGGTAGTTTCATCCTGCTACTCAGTAACATATATTTCTTTCAGTGCATGGATTACTCGGGAGAAAATATTTTTAAATACATGTACAACACCACCAGCTAGCAGTTAAAAGAGCGACAAAAGTTCGTGTTGTAAATTAAAGATACGTTATCTACAAAACAAAAAAAACAAAAAAAGAAAACGCCGCCCAAAGTGTGATCATTTTCATATAAAGGCAGATCAAAACAATAACTCACGCCGAAAACATTGAATTCGCTATAAACGACATTCGCTATAAATTCGACTCAATCAGTTCGATTTTGACGTAACAAGACGAGACCCACTTTAACAACACTAATTATTTTAGAAAAATTAAAAATCTTCGGTACACAGACTGACGTTGCATCATCGCGGTCCGCTAAGTCATCCTAAAATTGTAAGAGCTTTTTGCATTTTGCGTTTTGCACCGACCTCCCATCTCTTTGCCTATCTCAAATCTCAATCCAATCTATCGGCCAAAAGACGGGGTGGGCGCATAATTCTCCCACTCTTTATTGTACATATAAATAATAATTAGCCATCGCCTTTTAACTCAATTCTCCTACATCGCAGTCTGTGAATATTTAACGCACAGACACGACGCTTGTTCTTCGAGTTAGTTACTGTGTCGCGCAGAGTCTGGGGAAAGACGTGATTGACAACGGTCATGCAAAAGGTGACGCATAACTCATCCTTTGGAAGACTCTTCGTGGAAGATAGACCGATGTTCAGAAATATGTAAGAACAAACACGGCTTGTTTGCGATTTCAAGATCATTGTCAGTACGAGATAATGTTTATACGACCCGCGCAAGACCTTGTCGCTCAAGGCGCGCACGATGTCGAACTCAAGGCTTTTATCTTGCGTGTTAATTGCGCAATGGCGACGCATTTTTATCCGAGGCAAACAATTGACGTTCCCACGAATCCATCCATGGACATGCCGGCCTTGGTGTCCTCCGGCTCACTTAGCAGCTATGCTTAATTTATTATTTGTCCAAGTAATATATGCCGGATGCTCGTGTGTGTGTGCAAAGCCCCCCCCCCCCCCCTTCCCACCGTGTTATGCGAGTGCAAGCGCCCGTTCGATGAATACGTCGGTTTGTACAGATTAAACCGATGTCGTTGAGCTGCTGTCTTCACAAAAAAAAAAAGAGGAAGAAAGAAGTTTATCCGAAACCTGTTTGCGTTTCTCCGATACTTAAACGAGTCCTGTGAAAGAATCTCCTACCCTCCTGCCTATTTATTGGCTAACCATCCACCGTTCCGAACCAGTCGGTACCCGCGTCCGCTTCAATACGGACGCTCCAATACGTGCACCGAGTTTTGTTCTTGCAAACTTCAAAGTGTACAGATCGACGCGATTCGAATAAATCACCGGATCTCTCGGTAGGTAGTCGTATCTTAATTTCTGAACACCATTGAAATTTTGGCAGGGAGAATTTAATTATCCGATCTATAATTTTATTAGATTTTTTTTCGATTTTTTATCGACGGATCGACAAGCAGCAGATGATGTTGCTGTTGGGCTTCCTTCTGCTTCCCGTCGTCCTCGTCGAGAGCGTCGATCTGAGGATCGCCGATTATGTCGTCAGGGTAGAGGAGAGTACGTTGAAAAGTATTCAAAGAAGCGAGGATTCGTCGTCGAACGAGTTGAATCTCTCCAGTCTCGGTCTCGACGGGATCGACAAGAACGCCTTCGATGATCTGGAAAATTTGAAATCCCTCGATCTGTCGAACAACTCTCTGGCCGATCTGCCCGATTTCGTGTTCGCGAATCTAACGAGCCTGGAACATCTTTCACTCGCAGGCAACGCGATACAGGATTTTGCCAATACCTTCGTAGGCCTCAACAATCTCAAGAGTCTAAACATCTCGAATAATCCGATAATACATCTGAGAGACGGTTACTTCTTTGGATTGACGAAATCGTGCGATATATTGACTATTGGCAATAACTTTTGGTCACTGAGCACCTGTCTCTTCGAAAATCCATTCCTGAGAGACGAGAGACTCGCCCAGGAGGTCGCCAAGTACCAAGAAACCGAGAAAAAGATCAGCACTGTAAATGACGATACAATTGCGCGGATACGCAGCGTGAAATCTTCGAGCGAGAATCTTCGTGCCAAGGTTTGCATCGAGGGGGGAAGCGTGAAGCTGTTGGATGTCCTGAGAAGTGACGAGAATCTGACGATCGGCTGCAGCGAGGCGAGAATCGACCACGAAAACGGTTTGGTGGACCTTCGCAAGTTGGGTATCGCCAGATTCGAGAGTGGTTGGTATCGTCTTGCAGGTTTGACCGTTACCAAGATAGGACTGGAGGGAAACAACATTGTCCGGGTGACGAGAGAATTGCTGAACGATCTTCCAAAAGAGGTCACACAAGTGTCCCTTTCGGATAACAAGATCGAACGTTTGGAGAAGGGAATCATCGTGAACGAGCACTTGAGGTCGTTGAACTTCAAAGGCAACTTCATAAGCCTGATCGAGGACGGTGCGTTGGAGAACACGAATCTCACAGGTTTTCACATTCTGGGCAACCTATTGCGGAGCACGAATTTCGCAGCGACTCTTCCATCGTCCCTCAATGTCCTGACTCTGGACAGCAATCGGATATCCGACGTGGTACCCGGTTCGTTCTCCAGACTCGATAAACTGCAATACGTCAGTCTCGGTAATAACAAGATCACCGAACTCAAGAGTCACTCCTTCCGAGGTTTGGTGTCCCTGCAGATGCTGCCATTGGACAACAACGGTCTGCAGAAGATCGAACCCGGGGCGTTCCAGGATCTCAAATCGCTCACGGTACTGAGCCTAAACAACAACAGCATCGATTACTTGCCGAAGGGCGTGTTCGCGGGTCTCGAGCAAATTCGAACAATCTATGTGATAAGAAACAAATTGAGGAATGTAACGCGGGAGTCGTTGGAGGGTATGCCGGATACTCTCGAGGGGCTTCATCTCGCGTTCAACGCCATTGAGACCCTGAAAGCCGGCACCTTCGTAAACGTGCCGAAATCAACGCTTTCACTGATGGGAAACAAAATATCGACGATTGAGAAGGGAACCTTTGATTCTCCGACTCTGCGCGATCTAAATCTTTCCAACAACACACTGCAAAATTTCGACGGTGACGCGTTCGAGGGACTCAAAAACTTGAGATACCTCCGGTTAAATAATAACCTCATCACGAAGATCGATAAGGGAGCTACGAAGAATCTCGGCAGTCTCTACATTCTGGACATCATGCACAATCCAATAAAGAGACTGGAGAACGGAGCTCTCTTCGGACTTCAGAAATCGAAGGGTACCTACGTTATGCTGACGGATGTTCCGCTTCAGCTCATACAGGGCGGTGTTTTCGACGATGTGTAACGAGAATCAGACTGATGTTCTTTTTTTGTTTTCCGCTTGTCAGATTCCCCTATGGCGCTTTATACAATAAAATATATGTGAGAGCAAGATACTGTGGCAATAAATTCAGAATCCATCGAAAACGTTTAATTTTTTTGCTTTGCCTCGCCGAGCTTTCTTTCTGTTTTCACCACTTTTATCTCACTGGTGATATGTTTGCCGTTAGCGATTAGTACCGACATTTTTTTGAGATGAAGTGTAACCTCTATGAGTGCGAGAGAGATAGCTGCAATTTCGCAACCCAAAAATCTCCCAAGTCGTTTATTTCTTGGAAAAGTTATGAGAATAGTGAACTGCATAATTCTCCGTTCTCGTATTTTGCCCTAAAAATTAACCGTCTTAGAAAATGTTCGATTGCAGTTTTTGTTATCGATCGAGGAGTTGCACTTCACCTTAAGAGGATGTGATATCTCCCTCCAGACCCCAATAAAACCCCAATAATTTGCTTATAGCCCAGAATATCGAAGATGTTGAAAAAGAAATTGGATTATATAGTTCGTTACTGGCTAAGTCTGATTTACGACGAGGCGACGCTGACTTCCTCTCCATAATCTCCTAATTTTCTGGCAATAATTATTCAACAATTAACTATGCGAATAATTATTCATTAACGATACTTTTTTTTACATCAGATCACATGATATTAACTGATGCGTCACTGATAGCGGGTTGTTACTGAAATTTTGGTGTCGCGTCGATTGAACGCAGACGTATTTTTCATTTACATTCATTCGAATATTTACGGTGCGGAGCAATAAGCTGCGGAGCAATAACAATAATATTGGTGACTGATACTTAAAGACGGGAATTCCAACGTGTTCGTAATCAAAAGAAAGCTGTTAAGCCAAATGACGAGGCTTACCTTCACTGTCGAGGGAAGCATTTGTTCGGTTCGTTGCTTACCTTCCTGAAGCCGCGTTGAATCATCGAAAAAATCACCACAGGTTATTCCTCCCATTTAATAAACCGGATTGAAACAGGCTCTTCTTTACATTTTTTGTTTTGCCTGCCAAACGACCGTAGTTCGAGGAATTCTCGAGAAACGCGGCCCTGCTCGATCTCAACATCGACTTTCGTCTCTAGACTCCTGCCTATCATTAGCATTCTTGCTACAAATTTTAGTCAAACTAAAAGCTTAAATTTAAATTTTACATTGTAAAAAAAATTTTGTTTGAACATCAACGAACGATATTGTAAGCTTTTCTTTAAACAACTTGTTTCCGAAATTTCAAACGTATGTGCGTTGCAATTTTACGACAAAATTATTATTTTTAAAAACATTTTTTGTATATTTCCGAACAAAAGATTTGTAATTTCAATATCTGATATTTTTATTTTACAAAAAAAAAAAAAAATACATTCATGTTCAATTAATGTAAGTAAATTTTAAGCTTCAATACATTACGTTTACAATTTATTTTTACAGTGCAGTTAAAGAAGAATTCAAAACTGACAGTCGGCTCAAAGTTTATTTCCACCTGAAGTTTGATCAATCGAGTGCACACAAATTTTTCAATACTTTTTTTTTTTATACATATTTTGTTATTTACTCAAGTGGCAATGTAACTATTGCGACGTTTATACTTCACAATATACGCAACAAAAACCTATATCACGCTCGATTTGCCATTTTTTTTTCTCCCTCTCTTCTCTCGAAGTTGCAGTATGGCTTAACAGCCAGACGCGAAATACGTGCGTCAGTGAAATACTGGCACTCCAGACTCTTCAGCGGAAACGTATCGGGTTTAACACTTCGGTCGACGAGCCCTTGTAGTCGCTTATCTGTACGAGCCCATTTTAACGCGGTGCATTGTCTGTGAATTTCATTTCGCAGATAGCAAAGCGTCAGCACATTCTCCTTCTTTTTCCGGCTCAACTCCGATATTTCCAGTTCGGCTACGGAAAAAAAAAAAAAATCTTTTCTTCGGTAATGCCGTGGCAGACGGCATTTTTTTTTCTTTCAATTCACCGTCAAACGCACACAAAAGTCTAAAAAAAAAAAAAAAACCGAAGAAAAAATTAAAAAATCGTAAACACATAAGAAACGATTTTTCGTCATTAATCGCAACATCCGAATCCAGGTTACTTCGTCTGCGTATCTCTGGTTATATTTGGTTCCCGAATTGCCGCAATCCGTATTGCTAGCAAGAGGTCAAACGACGACACGTTGAAGCAGGAAGTCGAGTTATAAGGAGCGACGCGACCGATTGGTTTTTTTTTTTTTTTAATGAAAGGGGCCGAAATTGATAAAGCTCGCGGATTTGTCGACTCGCGACGAGGACAACTTCGAGGCTGCTGTCTATCGGTTTGGTAATGATACATGTAAAAAAAATGAAATCATACATTATCTATGTATACACGTACGCAAAGATAACGCCGTCGCGTCGGGCTACTGGTATTCATATCTCAGGATCGGTGGCGGCCGTGGGCTATACGATGTCATAAACTCGGTAATTCTATTCTCATCCCATATCCCTTATTCCGGCCCCTCGTTTCCGAGCTCCTCGTATTGCTCTTCCTCGGTCTCATACTGGATATCGTCTCCGTTCTGCACCGACGCTAAAACACACACACACACACACACACACACACACACACACACACACACACACACACACACACACACACACACAGACGCGCAGAGTTTTATATATATATATATATAGAATAACGTCGACTCATCCAATAGACCAAGTTCACCGGGTGATTTTTCATTCCCCTAGCTCTCTCTCTCTCTCTCTCTCTCTCTCTCTCCTCAGGACGGATTCACATAATTGTATTTTATTGTTGGCCCCGCAGGACGGAAGGCGAACCTCCGGTGGCTGTGAGAGAACCGCTTCTCACTCCTTCGACCTTTTCCACCTCTCTATCTCTTCTCTCATCCACTAGGATTTAAGAGTCGTTAAACCGGCGTACTCGAATTTCCTCCATACTCGACGCCTCCATCCACCGGTGCCGGTGACTTCGCCGTTTCTACCGGCGGGGATCCTTAATATGCGCATAATCTAATTTTCCACGATGAACCAGAGGTTGATATTAATATTATTATCATCAGCGTGTAATTTGGAGTAATTTATTATGTACATGCGACCAAGTTCGAGTCAGGGTTTTATTTCTTTGTGGGATTATCGATAAACGGCAGTTAAAGCCATTTTCGGATCGAGGCCACCATTGCACGATGTAGGAACAAGTCGTAGTGAATGCTATGTTGGAATTGTTGGGGCGGTGGATATTTATTTATTGGAACCAACATTGTTTTTTTTTTTTTTTTATTTCATAGATGTAAATATTTTCACTGTGTGACCTGTAATGATTATTTTTCTTGTGCTATTTACAAAGAATCGTTGCCCAGAAATCGTTCGAACTACTGTTATTTTTTGTTTCGGAAAAAAATCGTAGAAATCCAATTAAACGATGATCGTTATCGAACTGTAAACACTAAATATCATGAAATAAATAATATCAAAGCCCTTCACAATCCCTCAAACCAAATGCCATGCTCGATCACGAAAAAAGAGCCAATCACAGACAGACTAAAAAATCACAGCGTGAACTTTGCACAACAACATCTCGAATCCATCATTCAGCTATTTAGAAAGCTCCCGTCAAATAACGTTTCCAAAATCAAATTCGCAACACACACTATCTTAGAAATAATCTCCGCACTAGAATAAAATGTATTCGCGCTGCGAACCTATTAATAGCTCACGTTATTAGCTTAAGCTATTAGTATAACACTATAATTGATTGCATTCTCTTATCCCTAAACAAGATTTTAATTTATTTCCATGAGGCACTCTATTAATAAATACAAATATACGGGTTGAAGGATCTCGGTCAATGACCCATTAGCCTGAGCGGAACAACAACAACAACAACAACAACA
The DNA here is from genome assembly GCA_963575735.1 of Amblyjoppa fuscipennis. Classification (NCBI taxonomy): domain Eukaryota; kingdom Metazoa; phylum Arthropoda; class Insecta; order Hymenoptera; family Ichneumonidae; genus Amblyjoppa; species Amblyjoppa fuscipennis. Next base: position 7,847,267 of record OY754495.1, on the reverse strand, counting down.
ACAACAACAACAACAACAACAACAACAACAATAATAATAATAATAATAATAATAATAATAATAATAATAATAATAATAATAATAATAATAATAATAATAATAATAATAATAATAATAATAATAATAATAATAATAATAATAATAATAATAATAATAATAATAATAATAATAATAATAATAATAATAATAACAACAACGCTTGTATACCATGTATTTCTGAGGTTAATAAAGCGCATTTACCACTGCTACTAATATTAATGCTTCGGTCGATGTCCAATTGGCAGCTTGCATGTAATTTCAGTCTGTTAGGTATCAAAAACTGTTTTATGTTATATGCGCTGTCGACAACATCACGACTACTACGACTAATATTAATATTAGAAAAATTTATATTAAATATAACAGTTAAATAGTAGCGTTATTAAATATCAAACATTGTTTGAAATCTAATGAAAAATTGATTTTCCTATGTTGTACAACGATTGCCCTCATTGACCCTGCGCAAGCTAACCTTCGTTCAGACACGGTTCATCGCACGAACTTTTTTGCCGTTCGCTCGGTTGTACCAAGCCCACTTTTATTTTTCCGCCTGTTCACCTTTATCACCTATTTTCAGTTTGCTTTTTTTTTTTTTTTTTTTTTTTTCTACATCGCACGGTCTCACTACTTTTATAATTTACGTCGTGCAGTGAAGATATTTATGGGGTTGTTTCGCCGTGGCCGCCGCTAGGGAAAATGTGTTCTGCGAGAGCGCGTATAGAGTTTGATATCTCGAAAGAATCGTAAAAGATCTCGCTGCAAGTCGAGCGCGACAACGATGAGATGCAGGTCTACATATACCTGTATGTATCACCTTATATGCACCGGAGTATATATTACCACTCGGATAGTTTGAAACGACTTTTTTTTTTTTCCTTTTACCGTTTTCGCGTGCTCCCTTTGCTTTTCCTTAGTTCGCCCTCTAGCTTTGCTGTACCGTAATCGCAGGGCAACATACGCTTCCTCGAACACAGTTCAACACACTGCACACCTTCGGTAACTGTACTGTATACCTGTTCCTCCACATATATATATACACACATACATACATACATACATACATACATACATACATACATACATACATACATACATACATATATACATATATATATATGCTATAGATGTATAGACACCTGTGTCGGGGTGGCGGCTATGGGCTATGCGCGAAGCTGGGCCAAGCCATTAAGCAACATAAAAGCGCAACCGTTGCAAAGGCACACATACTTATCCGGTGACATGGCAGCGCGAGATGCGACGAAGTTCCTGATTCTGTGTCCCCCTCGCTCGCTGCCGGGCGAAAGTGCTTAGCTGGCCGTGTTACGGGCGCGACGAGAGCTTACCCGGGGGGGGTGGCCCGGTATCGCCCGAGCGACCGAATGAGCAGGCCCGCGTGCGTAGAAACCGTTGCCGTTATACGCGAAAGACCGTTGATACGAGAAAAAGAGAGAGAAAAAAAAGAAAAAAAAGAAAACGCAAGGCGGTTTTCGCCGATTTATATAGATCTTTCTGCTTCGTTCCTCTCATCTCCTCGTTCCTGACGAGTTGAACCTTCGACGCCAACACCAGATGCGGCTGGTACTTGTCCGCACCTGAACTCTATTGTCAAAATTTTCAAGCTGCGAATTGCGAACTGCGAACACCGAGTTGCGAATTGCAAGCTACGAGGCTGCGAACTAGGAGTCGCTAGCTCCAAACTGCGAACTGCGAACTGCGAACTGCGAACAGCAAGCTACGAGCTTTGCGTACCATATCTATATCGTCTCTTTTCGAAATGTCAACCGACAAATTCATAGCTCGCAGTGGTAATCTTCGAGGCTTATGCGCAAATAGCATCGCTGCAGGAGCGCGGGCGATACAACACCAAGAGCTTTAGTGGGGAGCTTGTCGTGAGTGAGGCTTTTCGACGCGCGCCGTCATTCTCGAAAATCTCTCGACCGTCATCGTCACAATTCGAGTGCCGAATGAGGGAGAAAGATAGACCGAAAATAGAGAGCACGTCGGGTTTCGCCTTTCGCGATGCGCGCTCTGGATGAATATAACGCGGTGGGGATTTTACATAGAAAGCTCTAGCGATTTCCGCCCGCCTGTGATCCTCGTTCCCAATATCTCGTGCGTTCTCCGGAGACTGGCTCGTCGTCGAGCGCGCGCGCCTCGTCAGCGAAATTCTCGACAATGAATGCACTTTTAATAAATTGCCCTCACGCTCGATTATCGTCGACAATTTTGCCACTCGCGAAAGCGCTCCGAGCCTCTCCTCGTCCCTTTTCCCGCGCTTCGCCGTACGCTTCATCTCGCTCGTCTCACCCCTCTGTTTGCAGAGCTTATGCCATTCGAGCTTTCGTCGATCGGCCCACCTCGCAGCGATACTCGTTCACGTGAACTCCTCACTTCGTCTCTTTCGCTCGCTACTGGCCGGAGGGTCAACGATCATATCTCTTCATAAATGGAAATTCGAGCTTTTCGGGCTGAAGAGAGGGAGAGGCACCGATGGATATTGTAGACTGTTGAAAAGTTCGAATGATGAAAATGTATTTTGAAACGGAATTTCAGGAAAAATACGCCATTGGTACGAGTGCAATGGCGACCCGGGAGTTAATTATTAAATGGGGGTTCAAAATATAATTTTCACTTTTTTACCACCTCGTTTAGTTTTTGTTTGTCCTGAAGCTTGTAAGATATTACATTTAAATCGAATTTGCGCCGGAGTTCAAGCGATGAGAATATCGGAGTTGTAGAGTCCGCGCTTAGGCCAACATTTGCGAAAAGGATAATACACTCGCTCGATAGCCGAATTCGGCGATATTATCGATTCCACGCGAGAATCGTCGTCTTTCGTTCCGGGGACGTCGTGACCGAAGGACGCTCCGAAAACTTATTGCACGGCAAGAGGGGATTTAGCGAGTTGTACTCGTGTCCGAAATGCCGATCGCGCTTGGCCAGCGTCGACAACCGGACATCGAGAATAATCTTACTGCGAACCCCGGAACTTAGGAAAGAGCCAACGCGGAAGCCATCTCCGTCAAAAAGATGAGTACCTACTATTGTTTGAACAATTTATATTGACAAGTTGACGATCGAAAGACGAAAAAAAAGAGGAAAAAAATACGAAACTTGATGTGGTATGAGGGAATGGGTGATGCTACGGAAAGTGTGATGAGTGCGTGTGATTGAGTGTGCACCGGAAAACGAGATAGACACCGGATATATTTCGAAATATTATAATTTGCTTGTATTTAAAAAAAAATTTTTATCTGTGTAGTTTTTTGTTTTGTGATATTGTGAAATTGGTGAAACATGAAATGAAGTTGCCACGTGATGACGAATAAGGCGATTGATTAGACTTTTTGATACGTGTTTATATATTTTTTTTCGTTTCTTATTTTATGGAGTTTTATTTATACCACTCGGATGGATAATTATTTGTTCTAAAGTAAAATCGTGGCTTAAATTTTAGCCGAATTTTCCTCCACGTTTACAATTTTACAAGCTTAGCCGGTCAGCCTTTTGTGCTTTCGGATCTGTCTTGATTTCTTTTTTTTTTTGCAATTTCGAAGATACAGCTTTCAACTATTATGCGGCCAAATTGACTAGCGAAACTATTAACCCTTTTTATCACTAGTTTACACATACATGGTACGACAACGATTTTTGTTACATTTGTCCCCGGTCTCCCCTAATAGATAAAAAATGGTTGAATTTTCAAAATTAAGATCGCATTTTTTCTCTTCGTTCTGAAAAATCGACAGAGTCGACTAGACCTTAAAGTATGTCGTCTGTCGTCATATTTCACGAAGAATTATTTTGACGAATTTTTTTTTTTTTTCGTCCCCCAAGCTACCGATCAATGTCCAATTCTCCTCGAAGCTTCGGCTACTGTTAACGACAAAAGACGGGGACCCATCCCCGGACGAAGGAACGGTGCGAGAAATTCCGTGCCAGTCTGCCTCGATAATTCCGAGGAGAGCCCGTTCTTAATGTAAATCTACCCCCGCTTCAATCAACCTGAGAGTTCTGCCGGTTGTATCGAAACATTGCTCTTGAATGTCGGTGGAGAAATAGATGGAGCAGTGAGAGAAAGAGCCCGCAGAGCCCTCGCGTTTTTATTTCCCAGCTAAAGATTCGTTTTGACGAAACGACTCGTCGTCAATCCCGTTTCTTCTCCCCCCCCTCCCCCTCGCCCCACTTCACATATTTTACTTTCCACTTCTCGTCTCCTTTGTTGCATCGGGATTTCTCGCATTATCGTCGAATAACGCCAGGGATTTCTCATTGCTCGCGAAATTACTCATAAACGTGCACTCGCGTAAATCTTTACGACCGATACACTCGACTCTGACGAGTTCGCGTAGCACGAATTTGTTGCAACAATTACGTGTCATCGCCAAATCACTATATAGTATGATTCGCGATGATACTGTCGGTCGTTTTTTTTAAATATCGTAACCAATGACAATCGCAACAATAATCAATAACAATCAATAAGAATCGTAACAATAATTCACACATAAACTATTATATTTTAATCTTCGTAGTAGTATTATTAGTGGATTTATTGGCAATATGCCGGATGGTACAATTTCTTAATGAAGATTGACGCGAGAATGAATATATATATACATTGCCGATTGGCCATCGGCCTAAGTCCTTCCGCCATAATCTTCATATTTACTTCCAATTAACGATACATTTTTCAAGACCGTACCTCTCGTTTGACTACTTAAAAAAAAAAAAAGTGCTCATATTACCCCGAAAGAGAATACAAAATTTGTAGGCAACTGACGAAACGAATTTATCCACCGTTGTATCAATAATTTAAAAATTTGTAAATTATATATGTATAATATATATATATATATGTGCCCACCAAGTAAAATAAAGTCGAAAGAAAGATCTTCGGAAAGGCGAAGCGACGAGATCATTATTATTCCCGGAGTTTAGTAATTGAATGTTAAATTATTCTCTCAGTAAGCTCGTTCATCTTGTCGAGAGCGGAAGAAGAGAACGGAGGCGCGGATGCTTCCCTTTTTTTTATTACGACGGTTACTTTACCCGGGGTTTATGCACCGCAGGGCAAGCTTTTACCATAATAAAAATATATGTATATGCACGGTAATTTGAGGATACTTGGAATTTTTTTTGTACTGTTTTTTTTTTTTTTCTTCTCCAACTACCGTAGCTTTTTCAAAACTTTTCGCCATCCAATAATTTTGATAGGACGACGAGCGTTTCTTTAAAGTGTATGAAAACTATACGCAGAAATATATTTCTCACGAGAAAATTGCATATACAATTTATCCAAACACATAAATTTTCTTTTTTGAAGTCTTCAAAGGGGATATTAAATCAATAGTGCGAGGAGAGTCCATGGAAATTGGTCAATAAAAAGCAGCCGTCACATATGAAATCTCGCCCTTGCTCAGACGGCGCGTGACCCTTAGCTGCGCAACCCTTCGAGCTCTCGACAACCCTGCGGCCTCTTTCAGGGCCGCCGGAAACCGCTTCGTCGGGCCCCGTTTCAATTCCAAGCATTTCCGCAGGCTGGCCTCCCGCCTGTCCTCCCTATTCGCCTCTCGAGGAATCCGTGTTCCGTTACAGTATAGAAACAGTTTCCGTTCGGCTAATGACGAGAGTCTAGTTTGTTTCCGCCAATTCTTTAACCTCATCTGCTCGCCTTCCTGCTCCCGCCTCGGCAAATGCCCTTCCGGTTTTCCACGCTTCGTAACGGCAGGATCGAAATTTTCGGATTCGGCTCCGAACAGGCCAATCGGAGTCGTGAAATACGAACGAAATCCGCAACCACCCAAGTGCGGTTTCATAGCCATGCTGACGTTGGACCAACTATGACCGCCCGAGTTGGACTCTGATCGTGAATGTAGACCCGACTACCAGTTAATGTCGGCATGATAACATCGGCCGAACGTTATCAAATGACGTTGCTCCAATGTTGGTTACCGATGAGCAGCACAACGCTGAATGGAAAATATTAATATGCAATACAAAATATTTTTGTCGATCTGCGCGACTTTTAAATGTTTTTTTATCATCCTACCATCATCAGAATAAATTGTTCAATTGGTAATGGAGACTCGAACCCGTGACCTCGGGACTGTTGGTCGACGCATCATTACGACGATACTATTGAGCCCAACGTTGCAGTGATTGTCAATTGACAGTTTAGCCAATGCTGGGCATTCATCGAGATCCGCTCATCGACTGCCAACCTGCTGCCGACTGAAACCTAATCGTCGGCCAACCGCACCTGGGCATCTCCACGGAGGGAGATTATGACGGCAGCATCCGCGAATTCGCAGACACCCACCGGGCTAATTATTCTCTCGAAACTCTCGTACAACACGGCCCACTCTCGGACTTGAATTACAACGTTAATGCATTAGCGGATGGAGCCACGGAAACCATATTCAGCGGTGGAGAGGCCAGCATGCACGGTGCGGTTCAACAATTTCCGCTGGAAACTACGAACCCCCCCCCAAAAAAAAAAAAAAATTGATATTGACGGTCGTTGGCGTCGCGATAAAACTTTCGAAGCTTGGGTTCAACGACCGTGGTATCGCAGTGATGAACTTTTGTCTAATTAACCGGGAGGACTTTGGGGAGCGTATAAGCGGTACTCGCGGAATGTTTGAGGAAAAAATTAATTCCGCGGTGGTAATTCCTTTGGCAGCCAAGAGGTCGGAAGGTCATCGAGTTCAAGTGCTGCGAACTGAAGTGGCCCCTACCTCGATTAAGGCCTACCGAGAGTGAACATTTTTCTGCGAGCCAACGACTAGAAGGCCCGACTCTGCTGTTGCGACCGTAGCTGCGCAAGATACAAAGCAATAATTTCAGTAGGCTGCCCTGTGAAAAAAAAAGAAAAAATAAGAAAATGCGCGCGAGAATGCGTTTCTGAGTTGTGTGCAGCGACATACATTGTCGAGCCGGGCATCAATCTTGGGTCGTCACGTTTCTGAGGACCCTGTTCATGCTCGCTCTTCCGCTATGCTCGGCAACTGGCTTCGTCGGATGCTCGCACCACTACCCAGCTTCCATACTTGGTAGAGCTTTTCCTTATTTTTATTTTTATTTTTTCATTTCTTTCCTCGGTTTATCGCCGCTGCTTGGCACTCGGTTAGACTTGAATGTACAACACTCGGTGTTGTGCGTGATATCTATGAGGTATGCAGAGAAACTGTTGGAATTGCTTATTGTCAAGTGCTGCGAGTAAGAAAAAAAAAACGATACAACCGTTTCTGCACACCTGCGACTTTTTCTTTGAAGCGAAATTGGAAAGATCTAAGGTACCGCGAGACGCGGCGAGAACGGACGTTGCAGTTATCGGAGGAGAGTAGTAACCTGAGAGTGTATTTACGGGGTAGTTCCAAAAGTCGTCCCAATCTGTATTTGAACTTCACTGCGGTTTCCCAAAGCTGCGCGGCAACATCGGTTTTCGAGAACTTAAAACTTTTCGCGTCTCGCATACATCCATCATTCGGAGGATCTAAATCCGTAGATCACAGGATGTTCATACATTGATCGCAGAGACTTAAGTCTGTAGATCACAGAATCGACATCCGCGGATAACTTGATCCACAGCCGCATATCACGTGATCTACATCCGTAAATCCCACAATTAACATCCATAGATTACAGAATCTCCATCAATAGATCATAGAATCTATATCAGCACATCACATAATCTACATCCACTGATCATAGAATTTATCATCATAGGTCATATGATTTACATTCATAGATCACCGGATTTACATTTATAGTTCACCGGATTTACACTCGTAGATCATCGGCTTTATATTCATAGATCATCGGATTTATATTCATAGATCACCGGATTTATATTCACAGATCATCGGATTTACATCAGTGGATGACAGGCTCTAAGATGACCGACTGTTGGTCATCTTAGATTCCACAAAATGTTGCAATATTATTTTTATTGTTTGTTATTTGTATACTGCTATATGTACTTGTCCTTGTACCTGTTGTATATTTTTTTCAACTATTGACGAAAGTTTTAGCGTCGGAAGACTCGTAAAATTTATCGATGGCTACATAGGTAATAGTTGGGATACCGTTCGAGCCCGTAGGAGCCGACTTAGGTAACTTTTGGAGTGTTCAGCAAACTCTTTGCCTTCGTGTTCTACGAGAGCAGAAACTCCGCCAAGTATACCAAGTAGGAACAAGTCAAAGAAGACTTTGACGGATCTGTAACCGCGCGTAGGGTTAAAAAGAAGCTACCGAACGTGGTCTCGACCTCAAAGAGATCCAAAGTCCGAAGAGTGCCTCTAATATCCAGGCCAACTCTGCGGAGTCGATTAATTAGAGGATCCAGGGAATCTATGGCGACCTTATCGCCGTTGCCGTCTCGAACAAGGAAGACGTTAAGAGTCCAATGGCGGTCACTGGTGACTGGGCCAGCAACCGCTCGGTATGTTCATCAACGAACTGCAACTATCCCACCGCTGTGGTTAGTACCCTGCGCCTGGCAAGCTCCGCCGCTCACAAGACCAAGTTGCTCCCGACCAAGCACGATTCAGAGCACTTCGAGGTGCCTTGTTAAGTTTTCATGGGGTTACGACGCACAGCGTCTGCGAAGCCACTGCCCCTCTCCGTTCCTCTTCCTTGAGCGAGAGTCAGTTAGTCGGTTTAGGAAGCTTCAGTCGAATAAGGGTTAAGGGCTTTTAAAACTTTCCTCATCGGCCGCTCGAGGAACGGTGCACTCCGCACGTCGCCGTTGTCTGAAGCTGCGAGACACTGTATTTCCCGCTCGAGGAGTGAAAGGAAAATCATTTTCGAACATTCATTTTTTTTTTATCGATCCATTTCTCCGAAAATCGTTTGTTGTTAGGAGTACTCTAAAAAGAAGCATGTTGTCAAGGGTGTTGAAACAACTCACATACACGTAGTACACGTGTTGCGCCAACCAAATGCATTTATAAAATGCGTTTTCGTCGGCTGGCGTGTTGAAACAACACATTTGTACTGCATATTTCCTGTATTCTCTGTAAAACACACTTTTTAGTGTGTTGTAGTGTTTTTACACACTCCGACTTGTGTTGAGAACCAACACAGCATGAAGCATGTTCATAGTGACTACATGATTTATGTGCCTAAAGCGTGTTGAAACAATACAAAATCATCGAATTTCACTATCTGTCGCAGAAGTGTATAATGCATATTTCACATTCATCGACGAAACAACTGCGACATCTGTTCTTTATCTTTATCTCGAAGGTTGTTCGTAAAATGAAAATAAAAAAGTTATTATTTTGTTTCATGCGACGTGAAAATATGATACGACTATATAGATGCGACGTCCGTGAATCTACCTAGTTTCGGTCGCTCCGACGAGTATATCCGGGGCAGAGTTGGGCAAAACGGATCCTCCATTTCGAGATGAGACGGCTTTTCCTTCGCGTCCCGCGAAAGATACCTGGCAAGAAAAGTCCATTTTGCTCCGTTATGCCGTTTTGCCCCCGGCCCCGACTGCATCGTTGTTTTCTCGAGAATCTTCGTACCTGGGGATGCAGTGTATAAAGAATAAAGAAAAAAAGACCCAAAGAAGAAAAGGTAGTAGAGAAGGTAGAGCCGGCAGTGGAACGTGAAGGAAGAAGGCCGAACCTACAGCATTCTCACGCTCGCGAGCCAGTTAGTTAGTGACTTTAGTTGCTCTTTCGGAATAAGATTAAGAGCTTTAAAAACTTTCCTCATCGTCGTCGTGCTGTGTTTCTCGGTGGAGTCCGCGACGAACCTTCCTCCTCCTCAACCTCCGCCATCTCCTCGTGGGTTGATTCCACTCTTGTAAAGTATTATTTCGCATTAAATGCCGGAGAACTGGCTTGCTCGGTTGCAGTATACGTGGCGATAGTAATACGTCCCGAAGAGCCGTATACCGATAACGTTATACGTGCGAACCGGGGGATACACACAAACGGGTGACTTTGCCGCTTTCTGAGCTCTCTGCCCGAATGCTGGCGGTGTCTCAAAGAAAATATATGTGTATGCATGTACACAGTCGTACAGGTATGTTTTCTGAGAGCGGCGGTTGTCGTTGTGAGAACCGCACGGCCGATACCTACCTTCACTGATAACGCTGTAATCGCGTTAACGGTCTCTTCAGGACCAACGACTCGTAGCTTCGTGGACGACGACGGGGATACCGAAGGATGAAGGAGAGTTTAAATAGCGGATGACAAAAACGACGAAGACGAGGACTTAGACGACGACTAGTCGCCTCAAGCGCGGCTCTGCCAGGGTATGATATACCGTAAAACCGCGAGTTTCGCGGCGGCCACTCGCCCGCAAAATCGCTTTATTATCGTCGGGTTCCACGAAGAGTAATTGAGCGTTATTAAGAACATCGGCAATCGCTCCGGGAGGATAGGTCTGGAAGATTCTTACCGCGTTCTTGAGTTCCAACAAAAAAAATCCATTTTAGCGAGGAAAGAAAGGCTCGAGATATTTTTCCATCTCTTATACCTCGGACGGTCGGAAGGCTTTGCGAATATATCAATCGTCATGAGATTCCGGACGACGTTTGATTTAATTCGGGTTTTTTTTTTTTTGTTTACGACATACCGCATCGTCAGCATCTTTCGTATTTTTCGCAAAATTTCGTAAAGATAACTTTGTTAAATAAGTGACAAACTCATTTGTTCATGTTTAAATATACAAAGCTGTCTTTTTATTTGCCGGGTCATTGACAATTTTAGTTTGTACTATTGTTTGTAAAACCAGTGCCCGATAGTGCGATCGGAAAATTAACAAATGAAAAACAGTGGACGTTTGTGGACAATAACTTTTGAAAGTACAAACTTTTTTTACTGTGTACTCTCGAAAAAAATGTTCTCTGCTCCATTTCTCATATTTTTCCAGGCTTTCGGTGATTGCAATACGAGTATATGTCTATATTCGTTTAAATAGCTGCTTCTCCAATGTCGTGAATATGACCGATTGGCCATTGCAAAAAAGGCTAATGATGTATGTGAAACTGCGTTAACGCATGGAAAACACGGACCATGTTTGTAAGCATGAATTTTGTGATCGTATAATTTTTTTTTTTTTTTTTTTTCCTCCGATGAATCAACACTTTCGCAGGACTTTTCGTGTACGCGCGTGAACGATTGCACAGCGTGAACCGAAACGCTTCCGTGAGTAATACACGGTTTCAATACCGCACGCTATGACGGTCGTAGCACATACCGCGTTGAGCGGTTTTCAAACACGTCGAGTGGATACATCCAATCGCTGCCATTTTTTTTCGGTTCTGGGTTTTTTCATTGTTTTTTTTTTTTTTTTTATCACTCACCGCGGCAGAATCGAGGGTTTCATTTCCGTCCGATTGATCGAGTGACCGCGAAGCAATTCAGCACGATATTTCGAGTGGGCGTAACCACGAGTCTCTCCGCGCGCTCGCGCTTTGTCGATTTACCTAGCTCGCGGTTTATTCCGCACGTGGCAACGTGTCCCGCACAAGAGTCCCTGACCGCCTCCATATACCTCACAAAACTCTCTCCTGGCTACAGTTGAGGTCGCAGGATTTGATCGGTAATTCATTGTCCGCGCTCGTCGATTGGAATATGGCTTTCAGCTGTTCCGCCGTTATAACCCGCTTCCACCTCAATCGTTCGAAGCTTGGAACGACTTTCTACCGATCTTGGGCGATTCGTTATTGGATGTATATCTTGAACTGCAATAGCATATACATTGTTAGGCGAGAGCGGGACAAAATGGTACAGTGGGGCGAAACGGGACAATCGGGCAAAACGCAATTTTCCAATAACTTTTGGATGGTGGCGGTGATGGCAAGTGGGTCAAAAGGGGGTTGAAAATCCGGATGTATCGTTGGGACAAAAGAGGTCATCCAAAAGTTAATGGAGAAGTGAGTTTTGTTCCACTGTGCGGTTTTGCCCCGCTCTACCTTATCTGTACGAGGATTATTGAAGTTACGGCATATCGTTCAGGAGGACGAGCCTCTGGTAAAACAGGTATCTGCAACTGTTTATTCGCGTTCCGCCGGAACAGTGGTATGTCCCTTTGAAATAAAATGTTTACGCTCTGTCAACGGCCTTGTCTCTCGATGTGTCAAGTAGGCAATACAAAAAAAAACTAGGTCTAACAAACGAAAATCACAGGTATTCCGGTTTTAAGTTTAAACTAACATCTCAAAATGCGACCCTCGGTCGGTAACGAGAACAGCGATCCATCTTTATTTGTTCCCGAATCTTCAACATCTCTAAACGAAACGACAATCGCCAAGGTCTTCATCCGATAGTCTAGCGGACGTTAATAATTTGGTTTTCCTGAGACAAGCTTAGCCCCGATCGAGGGTAGCAGATTAAAGTTTTCCTTACCGACCGAGCTCCGTCCGGGCGAAGGGCGGGTCGGAAGTTTTACGTCTTAAAATAACAAACTTCTGGAAATTCGAAACTCCCCCATAAGCCCCTTGCAACATGTCGGCTTCGCGAATTCACGGTCTCACGTACTCGCGGACTAAATCTTCTTGTTCGAATACATCCAACGTTCTCCGTGACGTCACAATCTGCTGAACAAAGCCCCATAAGTTTTAACATGCTTGTCGTCCGCCGGTCATGCACGTCACTCTCGTGCGCGCGGCAACAATCCGCGGCCTCCCGCGGCTCGTTCACGGTTACGCAGTCCGGTACCGAGAGCCTCCGTCATTCTCGGTGTGCGAGTATGCGACGCGGCCTCATCCGGAGCCGGACAGATCGGACTATCGCGCGTATGCAATCAGGCGTATTTCAGATGCACCCGCGAACGCACACAAGCTCACTCGAGCGGGACAAACGCGCGAATTCGCCATGGCGTTAACGCACCAACGCGGGAGACTTCCTCTGTCTCTCACGGTGAAATCGTTGCTCCGTCGCCGCACGGATTGTTGCTCACTCTTGGCTCTGTTTCTGATGCCGCGGACCGGACGAAATGCAAACGGATACGCCAGTGTCGGCAACGCTCTCGTCGCTCCTCCACCTTCGCACAACCGAGGCTGCCGCTATAGCCGCGGTAAATTTTAATTATGCGACGTCATTTACGTCCACGGCGCTCGGTCTCTCCCCCCCCCCCCCCCCCTCTCGGAATACCGCGGCTACCCGCTATTCTGATTTTCACTGCTGCAACAATATCACGAATTCTCTCCCTAATGTGCACATACATATGTATACGGCGGACTCCGACGTATGTGTTTGCCTAACGTACGCACGGAAGTGATGCGATTCGGCCCGCGTATCCTCTCCAACGTGCATATTGCATCCGGTGGGCGGTCAAATGCTCGTAAGCTTCGTCAACGAGAGCGAGCTCTCGCTTACACGGCTCTCGTAATCTCGTTCGTTCGTCTTTTCGCAACTCTTCGGCTATTGCGCCGATTAGTTTTTCAACTACTTTGAAGCGAAGAAAATGGGTTTATTTTTCTCTTTTTTTTTTTTCAATCTTGTGCCACGGAGTTGCGATCGAGCGTAGACTGTTAAAAAGGTTTGTACGTTTTTTTTGTTTAATTCTAATTTTAACCTTTTTTTATATCATTTTTTTTTTCAAGTTTATCCCGAGTTCGATAGTTTTCGAGATGACTGCTGGCATAGCGTGTTTGATTTCTAAGCGAGACAACGATGTTTTTGATAATAACTTTTATCAAGTTTGTTCGAAAAATGCTGAAAGACTGACGAATAATAATATATAATCCACATATAATAATATATGTGGAACGCGCTACCGGTCTTCCGGTGCAGTGGAAGCCGAAACATTGAACCAATTTAAAAACCAAATTGATACATATATTTTTACGTGATCTTATATTATATAGAAGCAGATCTATAAGTGGAAGCTTAAATTCTGTAAACATTAATAATAATAATAATAATAATAATAATAATAATAATAATAATAATAATAATAATAATAATAATAATAATAATAATAATAATAATAATAATAATAATAATAATAATAATAATAATAATAATAATAATAATAATAATAAAGAAAAAACTTTTCCGACAAGTTCATGGTACATTCTTTTAATTCAGAAGCGGCAAACTTTTTAACTGATTTTTCTTACGCAAGGCGAACTTACAATAATTACATGAACGGGAAGCCTCCGAACCACTTTTCTTCTTTCGGTCACCCTTCAGCGGAAGTCGCGAGGGAAGTGCGTGGGGCTATTAAAAGAATCGCGAGATCGGAGTGGACGCGGAGAGGCTCGCCCCTCGTCCCAGTGCCAGCGGTACAATGTAATAACCAGGAGTCTAACGTCGAAGCTTAAAAAAAAAAGAGGGGAACAAAAAAAAAAATTAAAAGTGTTCTCCCGCTAGTGGGGACGAAGCGGAAAAGGCAGGAGAAGGTATAAAGGGTCATTTGGTGAGCCAGAGTATAGAGGCAGGTGGCTTCGTACCAGCGAAGTGGTCCTCTTAATAAAACTACGCTACGTACTTTTACTCTCACTCCTTCCGTCAGTGTACCTCTCTGTGCAGAGCACCGAGAGGCCGAATAACCCGGGAAGGACTCGAGTGCGTTTTAGCCTATCCGCAGAACTGCAGGAGCGCAGACTTAATGGCGTTAATAGCCACTCGTTGCACACCCTTCGCCTCTCCCGCTTGTCTCCTTATCTGTCTGATAAGTCGCATTCGCTATCGTCGTAACGCTAGATGGAGTTGGCAGTATGGAAAGGGCCGGTGAAAGATGGAAGGAAGGGCGCGATGGAAGGAGACAAAATGAGAGGGATTACGAATGGTCCAGACATAGAGTCACACTAATCCACAAACGGCATTACACTCCACTTGTTTTCGCTCTCATTATCGTTATTGCGTAATGACAATATTGCAGGGCTTTGAACAATCAACTGTAGGCGGAATGTAAAAAAAAAAAAAAAGAAGACAAATAATTACTGAAATTCCCACAAACGATGTGGCTGGCAATGGCAATAACAGAAATTTGGAAATTGTGAAAATGTTAATGGAAATTGTAACAAAAATACGATCAACTGTGCAGGAGCTAATGGAAAATTTTACGGTATTCTGAATATTGCTGGATTTTTCCAGCGATATTGATAATAACATTCCAGTGATGTTCACGCATCCTCGCTCAGCAGGCATAGCCGCTGCTTTGGTAGTATATGCATTACAGAAATTGCCGGAATGCACGAGGTACTTCTTTCTGGCAGAGTATTATTATCAACTTTTTTCATATGAATTTCAAAAAAACGGAACAAGTATACATAGTGTATGTAATATACTAAAAAGTACGTAATTCTAGCTTCTTTAAAGATGTAATATTTTTTGAAATTCATCCCATAGGAATGATTCATCCTATCGCACAAGGTTAACTGTATTTCCGTGGAAATTCCACCCGTTATACGAGATTGTGTATAAATTGCAAAAAATAAAAGAACAAATATACATACAATATACAAAGTACGTAATTCGAGCTTTTTGAGAAATTAAATAATCTCGAAACTCGTCACCGAAGAATGATTCATCGTATTGCGCAGTGCTAACTCGTATATCCGTGGAAATTCCACCCGGTATGCGAATGTGCATATATATACAGGATCCGAAGCATCGTGGGTGATTGGTCCCTCTGTACGTGCTCGCAGGTTGGATATCAGTTCGGTTACCCGTCGAGTAATTTGAAAGGCTCGCGCGAGAGTCCGGCTAATTACGCTACAGTGTCATTACCGTTGGCCGGACAGTCTACCAAAGCTCGTCACGATATGACGAGATGACAGAGAAAATCGGTTTGGCTCGTAGGCTAACTGCTGTCTCGTTGCGGAAAAGCATATATGTTCGAACGGCGAAACTGAGGGCACGTTATATAGTATACGTACTAACTAGCTCGCAACGTGCCTCCGCGGTTCTGGTAAATCCATCGGGCCGAGTCGTGTCGTCCCGACAGTCGGGATGCGTTTGTAACGTAATCGGTGAAACTCCGGGTTGTACGTGGGCATTACCATTGAACGAGATTAGTATAATTGTACACTCGGTAAGACCCGTCACGGCCGTTCAAGTTAGCACTGGCAATGACAACATTGGTCAATGCGTTACCGATCCAAATTTGAAGTTTTCATTAACCCAATGACGTTCGATAGATTTCTCCTCGATGTATGAAGATTAACAGAAATGTGCGAATTACCTTCTTTATCGTGGGCAACCTTTCGGAGCTTTTTTTTTGTTTTTGTTAAGTGAGGTGAACAGCCCAATGACTGACCATCTAAGCACCGCATGGCATTGCAAATTAAAGAAGATTGTTAAAAATAGTGGAGGTATTGAAATAACTGGTATTACCTAAAAGTTTGCACTCTTCATTAAATAAAACATGTATTATTTTATTATTTTTTTACCATTTTTTGAACAATAAACTCGACATATACGCACCGTTGTAAATTACCCGATTAGTGTCCTACATTTTTGTCATGTAGCCGATATGCTGACTTATATACCGGGACGAGCAACAGACGGGGAGTGCGCACGGAGAGCAAGAATTAATAATAATTACTGAAATTATGCCGAAACAGGAATTTATAATTTTTAATTTGTCGAAAAAGAAATTCAGTATGCTCGAGGGACTGGAAAATTTAATTAGTTCCAGTACTATTCACTCATCCGCACCCGGCAGACATGCCCGCTCCTTTGGCATTATACGGTGAGTAGAAATCGTTGAAATGCAGCACTTTTTATCGTGTGGAGCACGGAATTATCAATCTTTTTTTCTCCCTGCATAAAGTCAGCTTTCTTTTTTCATAATTCCCCACATGATTCCCGTTGTTCGGGACTTCGAGCTCCAACAGGTGAAATATAAAAGAGTCAAGCGCGATCGAGCGATCGAATTCCGATGTCAAAAGATCGCTGATACGCGACTATCGGACTTCTGTGTCATTTAAGCCAGCGATTCGAGAATCCTTCGCTTCTCTACATGTATATTCCCGTCGCTCACTGATACCTCCCAATCGTTTCCTTTGTATCCGTTCTCTGTGCACAACTCCATCGCACCGTCTTGTTTTTCCATCATCGATTGGGTCGTTCCGTTAGACATGCAGGCACCACTGCCAGCAGCATCGGCAGACGGACGGATAGATAGATTCACGGACAGACGGACCGGCAGACAGAGGAGACGTTGGTCGCTCGACGTGAAATTACACCTCTCAACGTCCCGTAACTGCCGGTTGTTTTGTCAATCAATCCATTCTTCGGGCGCAGGATCTCTTATCTCTTGTCCCCTCAGCTCCTCTGCGTTTCCTTCCGGGCTCGAAGCACTTTGTCCCGAATGGAGCACCTTTCCGGGACGTTTTCATGCCCTCCATTCAGTCCATCCTCTTCTCCTGCCTAAGGCACGGGACAAAAAAAAGTTTATCCCCCTTTCCGTTTTTTGTTTGCTTCCTCGTTGGTTACGTTTTTTTTTTTTTTTTTTATCGTTTGCTCGCGCTTCGCCCCGCAATTTTACGCCCTCCGTCTTTATTTGCCTAACTTTTTTTTTTCTTCTTCCGTTTGTTTTACCTCTCCCTTCCGCGCCTCCCTCGGCCCTCTTTATTTCTCACTCGTCGACACATTGTCGGCCAATTGCAAAAGAGCGCCCCAACGAGGACTCGTTTCTTACTTCCTTCGTTCATTCGCTCGTTTTCCTTTGCCACCACGTCTTGGTGGAGTTCTGAATGAAGGACCGTGAAAGGCCCCGGGGGGCGGGGGGGGGGGGAGGGGGCGGTGTAAAGAGACTGAGGTTTCTTTGGTCGAGAGCGGACTCTTTCATCGCTGAATCGAGAGAGAAAGCGAGACGAAAAAAAAGGTGAATAAGGGCGTTGGAAAGCGGCGACGTGGCGAACACGGCGCAGTACGAAGGTGTTTGTAGCTCTAGGTTGCTCGTTTCACCTTAGCGCGCACCATAGCCGGAGCCTCCGCACTCACGTCGCCTTTACTCCTTTTCTCAATCTTCCGCCTCTTCGCGCTTCGCTCACTCGAGTTTCTCTATCCCTCTTTCATCTCCGATACGAGACTCCGTCGTTCTTTCCAACAGCTTTTCTTTTGGCTGCTTCTTCCTCTTCTTTTTTAATCCTTTTTTATTTCTCTCTTTTTTTTTTTCATTTTTCATCCTTGGCCATTTATCTCGCTCGCGGGATACCCGAAGAGCCTGACCCACCCAACTCTCGCATGCAACTCGGCGAGAGGGTCTAACGACGATTTATTAATTATACCGGACGGTGAGCTCGCCATTACGAGCCACGCCATTCTCTGGATACAATCGGGAAATGCAGACGAGTGTCGAAAGTTTTATTCTCGCAGTAGTCATCGAGATTCTCAGAGATTTTATTCTGTTAAATTATGTCACGATTAAACCGTCCGATTATCGTCAACTTATTATTCCTTGTAAGAAATAATCTTTTTTTCTTTAATACTCAGGTTATCGGTAAAAAACGAAATTTTTTTTAAATTTACAAAACAAATTTTCTGATGCCCGATGAAGTTGCCTTACTGAAAAGAATGCTAGTTTGGTGGTTTTAAAATGACAACTGTGTATTTCGACTGACCGTCAATATTTTGATGGGAAAATAGTATATTATGCCACAAGGGAGGAAAGTGCGTTTTTTTCACCGGGGGTGAAGTTTGATTGATTGAGAAATTCACACGAGGTGAAAATGCACTTCCTCCCGAGTGGCATACGCTATTTTTTGCCCGAGTATGCTAAAAAGTGGCCACATTTCTATGCCTGCAATGGGGATGGAAAGTGACTCACTCCAGTACTTTTCGGCCCGCGGGCGGAAAAGTCGCTACTTTTCCGACCGCTGCGTTACTTTTCGGCCCGCTGCGATACTTTTTGGCCCGCTGGTCAAGAATCGACCACTTTCCGCCCCCGTTGTAGGCATGGAATGTCAACTTTTTAGCGTAGGCGGGCAAAAAAACTATTTTCGAGCTCAAACACATGTACCAATAGCGTGCGAAACGACAATAAAAAGATCTACCGCAGGTTAGTAGGAAAAATTTCCAAATACCGACATCCTTCTTGGGTTCATCAGGAGTAGTCAATTTTTTTTCTATCGCACCTATCTTTACAAAATTTCCCTTTCGAGGAAAAAAAAAACCCCACAAAATCCATAAGAAAAATACCCACCTCACTAGATGAGCAATCGTCTTCGGGGAATCTTTCCCCTCACATCCGGTGAATCAAGTGCTTTTATTTGTTGGCCAAGCTGTAATCACATTAACGTGGTTTCCCCTGGTATCCGGTAATAACGGTCGAAGAGTCGATCAATTTAGCGTGGAATATACCCGCGATATACAGTAAAGGTCCGTCGGTCATGTTCACGAGCAGGCTCTATTATCATTAGCGATTGCACAATCATTCGTGCGTGATAGTACAAATGCGACTGACGCATGCGCACGGGAGCGTTTCCCGAACATTAACGCAGGTATCCTGCGCCGCTTTAATTTGATAAGCGTACCAGGTTGCGAGATTGGTATTCGCTCAATCGTCCGTTTCCGATCTCCCCGACGATGTAACAGCTTTCGCATTTGTAGTTCCAGGAGCCGAAGTGAATCAAAGGGAAATTTGTAAATCGGGCGAAAGGCTCGACTCGACGGTGGTTGTCGGTCAAGTGGAGCCTACATCTAAATGTGCGCCGGGGATGCTGGAAGTGAAGCTCCGTAGATCGAAGCAGACTCGGCAAAACCAAAGGGTCAGCGACCACGCCGAAAACGGCTGTTGCAGGTAGTAAGTGCCGCCCGAGCCACACCCGGTAGCGTTTCCAATAGTGGGATATATGTAACTATAACCCGCAAGCGGCTAACCCCACTGTTCTAATTAAGCCCAGACTAAACCTGAAAGTTAGGATTATTACTCGGCGGTGGCTCTCGTCGTCGTCGTCGTCGTCGTCGTACAGGGAGAAAGAAACTTTCACCCTCTTCCTCTCACTTGTACTCGGTCCGTCGTGTCCTCACTGGCAGGGTGCCAGTTAACCAAGCTCGTTCCAGAGCTGAGCTGGAACACCCAATCATGATTTTAACAGGCACTCTATATGCATCCTATATATATATATATATATATATATATATATATATATATATATATATATATATAGTATATATATGTATGGATATATGTATGTGCGTATATGCACGCATGCATGTGCACTCCGCCGAGATCCTTTATCGTATACCTTAAACCGAGATTATTAGAATTTGAATCTTCTATTGAAGACGTTAAAGAGAAATGGAATCTACCGCGAAGCGAACGAGTTCCCGACCTCAAACTGTAAATTATCCAATCAAATAGGACGTGTGGTGGAGATATGATTTTCCAATCGAAAAATTTTGCTGGAGGTGTTTGATTTTAATTTTACGAATAAAAAGCCTTATCCTTGACCCAGTTCCTGTTTCGTTGTATCTTTTCCTCTAAAATTCATTTTACTCTTAACTTGATATTTCATTCAGAAACTCGTGTCAGACGTAAAAAAAAGTACTACTTTTCAAAAAATCACAAATGGTTAAAATCCCATAAAGCGATTCTAAAACTTCGGACAAGGCCCTATCTTGTGTATTCTTTCTCGCCAATTCGACTGTGCTCCGTCGAAGGGGTCACATTTACCCGTCTCTGCGGTTCGTATTCATCGTATCTCCCTCATGTCGGCGTTCCAACGCTGGAACGCCTTGCAGGCAATGCTTATCCTCACAGCTTGCCATTATGGCATCGAGCCATCGATATAATTTTGCAATTATCGGTTCTCGGTATCACAAATTCACCGATCGATCTTTGGGCGCGAGTCTCGCGAGATTGTAAACCGCTTAAGAATTCTTATTAATCTATACAACACCGCCCTCCTTCACTCCAGTTGTTGCTCTTGCGTAGCCAAGCTTCATCCAATTACCACACCCTTGTTTAGCCACATTTTCTTTTCCTTTTTTTTCATCACTTTCCTTGATTCTTTCTTGAGCGTTTCGTACTTGCTGGAGGTGCCGGGGAGGATGTGATTCGTTTGCAGAGTGGGGCAAAGGTGGAGCCACATAATTTTGCTGATTATCGGCCTACAACTACAATCAGCCGAATCGTCGTATGACCGACAATTCAAACGCACTGGAAAATCCAAACGCTTTTCGGGCACGTATGACCGAAAGTCCAAACGCACTTCACCCGAGTAGAAGTGCTTTTGGACGTCTATTCGGGTCCAAACACACTTCCCGTTTGGACACCCAAACGTACTTCCGAAACTTTATTATTCCGAATCTTCATTTCAGAGAACGTTACTCTTGGGAAATAATAATTGGCCGAATGTTATTCCGCCGAAGCGTCATTTAGCCGAACGTCATTTTTCCGAATACCAATTTCACTGAATTTCATTTCCCCAAATCGTTAAATTTCCAAACGCCAAGTCGCCGAATTCATCTTCCGAATAGTATTTATCCGAAAAGTTTCGGAAGTTTGACTATTCGGATGAAGTGCGTTCAGATCCACGACTTTCGGCCACACGACGATTCGGCCGATTGTAGTTGTCGGCAAAACGATGTGGCTCCGGCAAAAGTTTGCGTCACCCAGGCTGTGCACTCGAGACTCGATCAGAAAAGTGGAGGCTAATACGAGTTCGTTTCGAGGAGGGTTGAGCGGGCTTGCAGTCGTGTCGAGGTGCGTCCTCCGAATTTCGTCGTTGGTGGCTCATCCGAAGATCGGAAACTGGAACGAAACTAGGCGATAATACATCTTTCCTGTCACGTAGCACGCGATAGCATTATGATAATGCGAGCGCGGATAAGGAGGATTCGGCGGGTGGTCGGAAATGGCTGGCGGCGGAGCGAGGAAATGTGTAGACTATGAGTGAAGCCGAGTGGCAGAGCCGCGGTGTTTCTCTTGCCGGAAGAGGAAGGAAGAGGCTCTCCGGCGAAGAAGAGACTCTTGGAGGTTTATACATACATATACCTTCTACAGCCACCCCACCCGTTTCATCCACAAAGAATGACTTAAGCGACACTTTTATTTTTACACGTTTCAAGGCAAATCGCCTACTCGCCCGCGAAGCACATCCAACTCCGCGCCTCTTCGAACACTCGAGGAAATTGAAGAAAAAAATGAAGAGGAAAAAAAGTCCAATGTTTACCGACGAAGCCGCAAACGTCTCGAATTCCTGAGCTTTTCTTGCAATTGCGTTTACGATTCTTTCCATTTTCTTGTCAGTGTTCGTCACCAAGGCTGGTCTGCATGACGACGTGCAATGGATTGTCCACCTTAAGTTGTCATTGCGAGTTATTGGTTTCTGATGAAAAATAAAAAGGCAATGTCGGACGGAGCCGCAAGGAGAACACGTGAGGTAGCAGTAAAAAAAATATCGTGTTTCGATGGTAACTCGCGTTTTTTTTTATTGCTTCTTTGCGGTGTATATGTACACACAACGTACCCGGAAAGCACGCTTAGACTCCGATACAAGCAGCATGGGTCGGTTGCGGGTTTTTTTTTTTCTTCCCTTTTTTCCTCCTCCCGTCGGTTTGCTGAACAACTTCCTACGAGCAGATATTTCAATTACGAATCCCACTGTAGAGAAAAGTTTGGAAACAGGCCAGTATTCGGTCTCGCTTTTGAAGCATCGACCGTAGTGTAATAGCCAGCCGAGTTCGTACGAGGTTCGCTTAGCGGAGCAAAGGCACAGACGCAAACACACAGGCCGTGAATTCATACGCTATCCTGTAAACTGGATCTGCTCGGGTAACCGAGATTTCATGATCGGTAATCGAAAAACAGCTTCCGAGATATCGGAGTAAGTACACAGTGCATAGATCGGGATCCTGTTTTCGTTGGTAATACAGCGCTATATCTTCACATGAAGCACCTGAAATTTTCGGTACAATTTACCGAAAATCTTTTTAACAATTAATCATTAATTTGGAAATTAACTTGGAAAAGTCACAGGAAAGAATTTTGTTTTATAAAAAAATTATACACACTTGCCAAATCCTTTGAGAGCGTCATCAAAATTTTGCAATCTATTCCAATGTTTTATGGATACAAAATCTTATGCGAGATAGTCGAGATAACGATGTGTCAGGCAAAATGGACGATTCTTTACCAATTTCGTCGAGGGATATTAAAAGCAAGATACACAGACAAAGTCTCTTCTCACATGGAAAACTCAGGTCCGTTTTGACCCGCTCTCCTCTGTTTCCAGTGACCACCAAGGATTTTTAATTCAAGTCTATTCGGGACTTCATTTTAACAAATGGTATGTATTGGAATCGATAATAACACATTTTCGATTTTTTTTAGGTATGTAGCTGACACGGATACGAACAATTTTTGTAGACAAGTCAACCATCCCGTACGAGCCTGGTATGTTTTATATATTCAAGGTATTCCATATTTGTCATTGATATAGGAAAAAAAAAACAGCTAGCCTAAAGAACATTCGTATTACGGATTTACCACGTCCACGCTTTACTTCCCGATTTACTCTCAAATATCTGAAGAAAGAAAAAAAAATACTAAACTCGATCGGTTCTCGTATTGATATTAATCCATATTCGATAATTAACCGTACGACCGAAATGTGAAACTCGGTATGATGATCGCTTTGAAACCTGAGCAATTATTAACGTATGGTATCGCGAATTCTGGTCGGGTACGGGGCATTTGAACATTTTCACAAATATAACGGCTATGGGTTCTGCAACCAATTTCCGGTTGGATAAATGAGGAGTCGATGAGGCCAGCCGGCGACCGATTTCGTGCTCCATTGCCAATTGCGTTTTCGTTGCCGTTGCACAGATTTTTATAATCCACGCCACGTTTATACACCGGATCCAATTAGTCATGATCATTATTTTAAAGACTTTTTCACACAGCCTCGTCGTCCCCGCTATGATGTAATTATCTCTAATTTTCGGTCGAATGAAAATAAGCGCGTGCTCAAAGATAACTGATAAAAGAGAGAGAGAGAGAGAGCAGGGCAAAAAATACTATTTAAAAAAGAAAAAATTGTTTCGGAACTTAGAAAAAAAATTCGCACGAAGCGGAGGAGCGATACACCCAGAAAAAAAAATGTATTCAACCCAAATAAAATTTATATAGGGCAAATAAAATTGCTTATTTAAATATGGGCTTAATAGAGTTTTATTGAAATCTAATAAATTTTATTAGAGTTAAATATCGCATATACTTGAATCAAGTAAAAATATCTTTGAGTGAAATAAAAATTTAATTAATTCAAATAAAAATATTCTAATATCCGATTTTATTGACGATTAATAAAATTGTTTTCTGGGTGTAGTTGTCTTCCTTGTTGGTCTATTAAAGTCTCATCCCTACTATGTGCTATATGATATAGTAATTTTTCATAGATGATCGATAATTTTTACCGGGTCCTTCTCTCAGTGTAGAAACTGGGGTGAAAGACTATGAGATAAAAAGATGAACTTAGGACTTCATTCGAGAAAAACGTATTTGGGGAGAACTATATTATAATCTTTCACACTCCGCCTTTTAGAGCGGAGTTTGAAAGATTTTAAAGGCGAGCTGTAACAGAAAAACGGGAAAGAGACTAGACTCGAGGAAAGATCGTGAATTTCTTGTGATACAGGCCGGAGCAACTGAATGCGATATAGAAGATCGAGATACATCGGGAGAGTAGGCAGATGTGTGAATAGCTGGCATTGCCTCTGACCCGAAGTAACTATTAGTACCGAAATAGTAGCAGGAAGTTAATATAAGCTTATATCTACGATAAAATGTATTACATGTTAAGTAAGACGTAACACAACTCCCGCGACTGTTTTTACTAATCCCTTGCGGCACTTATAAAAATGTTTGATCTCGAATGGAAATCACGGCTCCGTTTTCCTCCGGGTGTTCCGTTTTGCCCCTCTCTCCTGTAGCCGCAAAATCGGGAACTAATTTACCAAATGAATTGGGGGCGGGTAAGGTATAGATGTGAGGAAACAGGTCTAAAAGGGAGAGAGTACGAGCTAGAGAGAGTTTGAGTACGCGTCGTTGAAAGATCGGTAATGGGCCAGATCCCCTGGAAACCGTTCGGTTATCCTGGGTCACGTGTCGACCCTCGACGCTCGTTCGAACCTCCTCTCATGGTAATCGCACCTTGGCACGGGTTAAGTACCGTTACCCATGCCCGATCTCTCCTCATTCTCGTTCCTAGCTCCTCGTCTTTGGGATCTCCATTAACCCCAGTGATTGAGAGCGTGTGTTAAGAGTCTTAATGGGCCCGACCTCCGACCGCACTCTACGGATATGTCTCTACCGATTGAGCTGTTATCTTTTTTTTTTTGTCATTCTCCAACGACGAACGAGCTAATGGAGAACAACTTTATGGGTTTCCCATTGGGATTCGTTTATTTTCTGATACACAGGAGACGACAAAAAGAAAGAAATAAAGGGAATTGGCAATAGAACGGTCAGATCGGTCTTACGGATGATCGATAAATTACCCGGGTGCGGTTTTAGAGCCGGGTTGACGTTGGACCAACTATGACGACCTGAGTCAGAAGCTCGACTCGACTCTGGTCGCCAATGTAGGTCAGAAAAGCAGTTAACGTCGGTATGATTACATCTCCCCAATGTTATCGAACGACGTTGAACCAAGGTTATCTGCCAATGTCCAGCCGACGTTGAATAAAACACACGAACAAGCAATAAAAAAATAATTTTTTATCACTCTACAATTGGAATCATGAGAATAACTTTTTGACCCCAGAACTACTAGTTGATGCTCTCGCACTTGGCTATGCTCATCTTGGAAAGATTCTTTTCGAATATTATATATATATATATAAGCTGCAACGTCTAATGCACGTTTATGTAATATTATATTACTAATTGTTTTATATTATTCAAATTTTATTATTTCATTTTTTTATTCACATTTTAATTGATAATGTTGACGAAGCTTAGGCTGTCAGTACTGGAGTACTGTAGATAAAACTATAATAAAGAAATTTGCAATAATAAAAAATCATTCAACAGTCGCCCAAAGTGGCAAAAAAAAAAAAATATCGTTTACCAAATTTTTTTTATTGAACATTGGCTGAGCATCGCTAGCGGGTACTGGGCCAAGCTCTTTCGAAAACGGACGTCCTGAGCGAACGTCCATTTGATATCGCCGAACACGCATCATTACGACGACACGCCATCGCCGGCTCAACTCTGGCAGGCAGCGTCTAGCCAACTATCGATCCCAACGTCGGAATGGTTGTCAATCGACAGTTTAGCCAATGCTGAACATTAGCCGAGATCCGATCATCGGCTGCCAAGCTGCTGTCGACTGACAGCCAATCGTCGGCCAACCGCACCTGGGTACACGTTGATTTTTTCTTTCCTATCATTCGTTAATCAGTAGTGAAAGTTTAATTACAAAAAAAAATATAGAAAAATCGTATTACATTAAAATGCGTATAGCGTTTGCTATCAAATGAGATTATCTTTAAACATTTTCTATTAAAATATATATATATGTATGTATATATATAACTATTACAATATTTTATCTGTGGAACCATGAAGTTTCCACTCCACGAAAAAAAGTGAAACTGTATTAAAAAAAAAAAATTTTAACGGAAAACGAAAGATATTTGTGTTTGGCGCCGTCAAGTAAATTGCCAGACCGCGAATAAGTTCCGAGGCCCGGTCGTTTATTGGACCGTTGATTACCAAGCAACATATTGCGAAAACATCGATATCCTTGGTGTGCGCGATGCCGGTTGAGCGATGAGCTCAAATTGGAACGATAGTGTGTATTCGTGCACGATGCACCTCCCCCGAGAGACTGGTAGATCGAAAGAAGCCTTTTCCCGTCGACAACCAGGGTTTTTCCATGCCGTACCGCACACATGCACGCCGAACTACATGCAGTGCCTCGCGATCGAACTGATTCCCAAAACCGCTCACTCGGAGTCGTCCTGTCGATGGGACGAGACAGGAGTCTCGTTCCATCGGAGGATGATAACGGCGGCGAACGATTTCGTCGGTGAGGCACACAGTAGTTGCCTTTCATTCCCGTCCCGTGACACACATCCGCACAGTCGGAGGGGAGAAGGTATAGATATCTCGTGGGAGTCACCGGAAGTGGAGGATCCCGAGCGGTGAGCTTCCCCGAAAGCTTATATACCGCAATGCCTTCTTGCTCCTCTTCTTCAATACTTCACCAGGACGTCGATCGACCGACGCGAACGGATCGAGTGGTTCCTCTCCTGCCTCTCTCGCGTCGCGATTCTTCACCGCTGCTGCCAAGCTCCCTCACCGTCCCAGCCATTGACGACGTCGGGGACGAGGTGCACCGACGGGGCGAACCCCAATACCGGCTCACCGACTTCCCCACCGCTATCCCGGTCCGTCGATATCCTTAAGGACGTCGTTGACCCCCTTTCCCAACGAACTGTCTCGGCAGTAGCGTGTGCGGGGCTCGCGAGCGTTGGATATATTGGCCCTGAGTGGAGCCGCGACCCTCCGAGAACGAACTCGTCGGCCGATTCAATAATCGACGAAAACTAGAAGATCGGGGAACATCCTGGCTCAGGATGTACAGAGTGGCGACAGCGTGGCTGTTGGAATCGGTGGATTCCTACGAGGTTCGACCCTGCGGAGGCGATCGCAACCGGGAAACGAGGCAAAAGTTTTCTCGAAGTTGTCGCTGTCCTTAAGTTACTAAGCTTGCAAGCCGAGCGCGGTAAAATAAAAAAAATCTGAAACGATGGGTATTAGACTTATTGCGAGCTATTGAATCCGAGAGCAACATATTTTTGGGAGTGGGCCTGTTTCGAGAAAAACCGAGATTTTTGTTGGGACTTCCGGTTCCTCACTAAGCCTCCGACAATGGCGGGGCGAGAATTACATTGTGATTTTCTCGAAATAGGGTGCGGCGAAAATAACTACACTGAGAGAAGGATATAAAAAAAAATAGCTGTCATCTAAGAAATATCACCATAGCTCATGGTGGTACGTAAACTAGGGCGCCACCTAAGGCAGAGAGTCCCAGATTTTTCAAGAATTCTTACTGTAATATCTACGGAAAATTCTTATAAATCCAGCAATTACTGTCATACACAGTAAAAAAAATTTGTACTTTTTACAACAAATTATTGTTCGCAAACGTCCACAATTTTTTGTTTGTTAATTTTCTAGTTTTACGAACAAAAGTACAAACTAAAATTGTCAATAATACAGGAAATGAAAGGACAGGTTCGTATATTCAAATAAGTAACAAACAAGTTTGTCACTTATTTAACAAAATAATTTTTACGAAATTTCGCATTCCGATTTTACGAATTTATTTTTTTACTGTGCAGGTGGCGCCCCAGTTCCCTACTACTATGTGCCATGGTAATATCTCTAGCGATACGATCATATTTACCAGATCCATCTCTCAGTGTATACTTTACAGATGGCGATTTATCTATAAGAAATAAATTATAGACTTGTCGATATAAATATCCTTCGTTTTTAAAAACACATAACTCAGGAAGATTTCATAAAAAAAAAAAAAAAAACAATTTTTTTTTTCCTTTTCAACTTGTTATAGTACTTTTTTTTCGAAGCAAGCGTAATGCAATTTAGAGTGTTTACTTAAAAAGTTAATTTTGCTTTCTTCTCGGAAAAATTCGAAGCGTTAAAAATAGTTGGTTAAATAATTCTTTATCGACTGCGGTTTTTCACTTCGCCTCAATGTATCGGGACTTTATAGATTATCCAAGTATCGATGCTGAACCATGGATATTCATGTGTCATAGAAAATTTGGAAATCTATGGTGAAAAATTATGAATATATCGTTGGTTTGTTTGTGTATAGGTAATGTATTGAAATTTGATATATAGCGTCGACCCGTGCACGGGGCATCGATCGATTGGAAACGGGCAATAGCCGATATCGCCCGAGGCAAATGGAATTAATATTCGTGAGACCGTTCACGGATTTACTATTATACAAATATGTACTAGGGTGTACGCGATACGCTACGTATATATTTAGACTTCTGTGCAAGATACATAGGTATATTTTGGAAATTCGATAAAGCACTCCCCTTCGAGCAGCTACGCAACGAGCATCCGACTATTTACGACTGATATTTACGCTCTACTCGCCATGGGGTTTCGTAAACCCGCAACGTAAATCAACATACCACCGTCTCTCGAAATATCAAATATGATAATTATAATTTTATTTTGATCCTTGCATTTGACAATGTCGCCGAAAAATCATCGTTCGTCGAGCTGGAGAACTTTGTCAAAGAGGTTTTTAAATAATAACCCGCAAGTGATGGAGTCCACTTTAGAAAAATATTTCGATTACCCACTGACCGTTGAAGGTTCAGTGTCAATCCTTTGAGGAACGGTGACTCATAGATTCAAAATCTTCTTTAAATGGAAAGCGCCTCTTAGAGAGGCTGAACTTCCTTTCCGGACATAAATGCAGCGTATTCTTTCAAAAATTTGGAAAAAAAATGTAGGCATTTTTTATGCCCATTTTTTATTCGCGTAAAGTGTATTAGGTCATAACAAGATATTGACGGTGATTTTTCTGAATGCAAGCATGGGTCAAAGGAATCGAAAGGATTCCGTAAATTTTTCTCATTTCTATCGCGAATTAATTGGACCGCGCGGCAGTCGGTCCTCCGCGTACGCACACGAAAATATTAATACGAGGATATCCGCCTATTACTGTCATAACTCGACGAGCGGTTCCGAGCCAGAGAGGGCGGAAGGGTGTAATCGCGAGTTCAAAAGATATAGTCGAACGCACGAGAGTCGTTACCGCGATAATTTAATCCCAAGCCGAGCGGTAGTATCGCAACGTTATTTACGATGTACTAGCGTGTAACGCCGGTATCGCGTAACACGATTTCAGAAAATTATTTCCACGAGTACGGTAGTACGAATGCACGTTGGTTCAAGGCCCGGGAGAGGGTGGAAGGCTGATATACGCATGGTGTCTGTATCCAGGTGGGGCCGAGACCGAAGCTACTTGACACGCAAAACTGCACAGTAAAAAAATGTAAATAAAAAAAAAAAAACCCCGTCCGAAAAGTTGTTAATGCGCGAGAGGCATAAATAATTTCAAAGACCGGGGAAAAAATAATTCCCTGGCTGCATCGGCGAGGCCTTCCTAGCCCTTAAAACTGTATTACGCTTCTTGTAGATTAACAAGTTTTCAGTGGAAGGTTTTATGTTTTTTTTTTTTTTTTTACAAAATCACTTTTCGTTTTCATTTTTTCCTTATTGTGTATCCGATATTTATTTATATACCCAGATAAAGACCACCTCATGATGTGTGAGAAAGGGCAAAGTGCATTCACTGTATTTAATAATAGAAATATAGATTGTGTAACATTTTTGAAAACGACCAGTCTTACCCTAAATCGCCATTCCCAAAATTTTGCCATAATCCGAACGGGAATTTTACGTTTCTCGTTCGCTGGCCACTGTTGTCGAGTCCAGAATTTATAGATCGCGGTACCATAAACGCTGAGCCGGGGAGTGAGAACGGTAGCGAGAGGAGAGCGAGCGAATTGATCCGGCAGCATGGGCGTGTACGGCAACGACCGCATGCAAGCCTCGCATTTGTGAAACCACCCCTTCGAGCACACGTCACAATGGACTTAATGCCCCAGAAACATTTGCCTCGGCAATGGTATTAGATTGGCCCTTGGAAACACCGCAAATCTGCCATTGTTCCCCCATCGGTGCGACGATAACTTCGCGGCGATAAACGCCTCAAACAATGCTCGGAGATGTGTAAGAGACAAGAGAATTTCGTATAATCCTCTTTTTCACTCTCCTTCGTCCCATTACTTGGCAATTATTTGAGTACCTCGTAAAATCGTCTCAGACACTTGGTTTTGAGCTTTTGACAAGTGTTCGCATTGACGATCGGTGCTCGAATTTAAGTGAATGTGTATGCGAACATACACCTGGCTGATATAGACGAGCGGCGTCAAGTAGAAAACTCCAGTAATGGTCAGACATGCTGGCGCTACTGCTGTATCTTGGAGATGCTTCCCTCAACGATTCTTTCGATAAATTCGATTTCTTTCGGGTACCAGTTCAGTCATCGGAGACGGACAAATGTACGTCCGATACTTACGGAACGGAGCGGTGTACTCGAATACTCCATTATGTGTCCAGTTTTCTACTCGACTCTTTGAAGTCCTATCACTTTTAAGGAACTGCATAAATCACCACGAAATTTTGAGCGCATCCTTAGAGGATTTGAAGACTGCTTTAGATTACCTGCGCAAAGCTTCCTCCACGACGAAGTAAAAATCGATCACCGAACTTTTCCATAGCGAAAGCTATGCGCAAAATTAATAATAAACGAGAAATTCATGTGCAAATTCCTTTCCACATTTTTTTTTATTATTACTATTATTGTTATCTACGAGAAACAGGACCATTCGCACGAAACACCCGGGGGAGGAGGACGGTTTGGCCTTGTTGCACGAAACTAAACTATAAACGTCATGTTGACGCGGTTTAGTACAACGTTCGAGATCGTGATCGTAAGTCTCGTTGGGCTCTAGACCAGGTTCTCTGCCGATGGCTCGAGGTAAGTGAGGAGTTTGCGGAGGTAAACTCGCCACGCTCTCCTCGTCGAACTCTCCCTCTCTCACCTTCTCCCATGGCTCAGCCCTTGCCTCGGTCGATGATGCTGGCGTGCCTACCGTCGGGATACATAAATATCTCGCTAATTGTTCGCCCTGGACTAAATCCCTCCCCAGCGCGGAAATGTTTATCCCTGCCCGAGGCGAGAGTGTGTATTAGTTTCTTAAAAAAAAAAAAAAATAATAATAATTGTTATTATAAACGGACCTGCACGATACGTACAGGGCAGGCAGACCGGTCGGTCCAGCCCGACGAGGGCGCGCGAGCCGGAGGGAGTTGAACGATTCCCTCTAATGTACGTCCATGACCTCGTCATATAGACTGAATAAACGCCATGTATTTTGCGTGTACCGGTGGTGCATCCGTTCAGCTTGAGGTAACGAGAACGGCTACAAGCAGTTCACGGCTGTCCTACCGACCGTTCACAAATCGCCCTACGGCAACTGCGAGCGTTGTTCCTGCCGCTATTGAAACAAGGAAATTATTCGATGTGGAAAATTGGAGCGAAGCGAGGATTGGGACTACAGAGAAACTACACGGCGAGAGGGAGACCGAGGACTGTTTCAGAGGGCTTTGCAGAGGTGAATCTCTCGTCGGGCAGTTGTAATCCGACAGATTGAACGAAATGAAATGACCCGCGGACGTTATTACGAAGAGAATCCGCCGGTGGTGAAAAAAAAAAATGAGAGAATCGAATGAAAATAGACAGAGGGATCAGACAGATCGCCGGAGGTGGAATCTGTGCTCGGCGCAGAGAGAGAGAGAGAGATTGAAGTTACAAATGGCATATGGCGATTCGAGGATCCGATAGGAGACGAGGAGGGAACGGATGTTTCTCGCATAATGATCGTTAAGCCAGCCTCCGGGAATGAGGCTGCGAGAAACAAAAATATCCCTTCATATTCGCCATGGAAAATCAAGAGAGAAAAAGTTTTTGCGATAGCTTACAATTGCTTAATAACGATAATTTAAATCAATAACGGCTGGAGCTTTACGGGCTCTTTATTGTTTTTACATATTTTGCCGCGAGGATCTACGAAGATGTTGATGCTCCATAATTGCCGATAATTATAGTTATTGGTTCGCAATATCTTTGTGGATTACGACCGTCGTTTCTTTGCGAAGTATCGCATCCATATTTAAAGTAGCAGATAAAACCGGTCACCAGCATTTAATTACCCCAACTCGATGACCTATCTCGCAGGAGACAATATATAAAATATAATTTCCTGCAGACATGCGGAGCATAAAAAAAAAACGGATAGGGATATTTCAACTTTTACAATGTTCAAAAAAGTATACATTAAACCATCCACGACCTATACAAGTAACCTACAGAGGGCTTCCATACAAAACCAACTGTTGGCCGATTATCAGATCTGAACTTCGGGCCAATACAAGCTGCCACCATCGGGCCGGGCTTGTCATTCAAGGCTCGACAGATGATCAGGCCAAGCTCCCATGCCAATAGCGGGCCTCGAGCTTGAGCCGAGCGTTGACCTTATCCGTTTACCCTACATGGGATACTTTTTTCCATGTGGACGTCTTCGTCGTTTGACTCACAATCGTAGCAATGGAGTCAGAAAAAAAGTCAAGTCCGTTACAAAATGAACAATTCCCGATGAAGTTAAAGGGCAAATAATGTAACAGCCTCGCTGAAATTAATGAAACGTCGAAGAGCGTATCGGTAAAACGAAAAAACTGAGCGATGACGAAGCGCTTACATTTTTTATATCTATGTGCAGTGACTCTCGAGTGGAGACTCTCTTGACAGAGCATTACAAAGACTCGCGCGGACACCTTGTGCAGGAAATCTATACCGGCGCTCCTTCGTACCCCCTTTTTTTCTCCCCTCTTCTCTTAACACTCGTTTTTTCTTTGAAAAGTTTGAGGGTCTGAGGGCTCTTCTCGAGTGCATATTCCTTCGCGATTGAATTTCGCTGCTCTCTTTACCCGTATCTCTTCCATCGTTCCCGTGGCCGAGGCTTGAGCGACACAACTCGCGACTCGCGGATAGGGAAAATCGAATACAATGGTCGGAACAAGTTGCCCCGAAGTAGCTGTCGAAGAGGTACTCCCGAAGATTGTGGCATCGCGAGTGGGGATGAAAGGGGTATCGATCTTGTGTCTATGCCCGGTGCGAGTATCGAGGAGGCGCAAGCTGAAGCGGCACGAAACGAGAGTATGACGTGGATATATAGAACCCACCGTAGGATACACGTGGATACGTGTAGCAGCCTCGCATTGTGTTGTATTATCGGGTGGTCCTCTCGGTCTCGCTTCACTGGGGCACACGCGAAAAGGCCCATTGTGTCAGGGGCTTTAAGTTTTCACGCTGCTCACCTTCCGTCTTCCGAGGGTACGAAACCGCCCCCTCCGCACCACCGGGTGGCTACTCCATTTTGCTTCTTGTCCCCGTTTTCTCAACCTACCGCTACACCCGCCCCAACTGTGGCCCGCGAAGGCTCCCGTCTCTTTCATATTCTTTCCTCGAATCTCGTCGCCTGAATGGAACTCGGGGGATCCTTTATGCTCAAAGTTTCACGGATCAATCACCCGGCTCGTTCACGCTACCTGCGGGAGACAAAAATTGTTCCACGGCGACCGGTCACACTCGGCGGGGAGTTTGATTCGTGAAGGGCCCATCTGAGACGTATTCGATTCTTCTTGCGAATCAAATAACGTAATTTTTTTTTCGATTTTTATTTAATTCGAAATCATCTACGGATACTCAACTAAAAAAGACGATCAGTAATGAAACTTGGGTCTTACGAATAAAATTGTATTTCGGCGGCATTCGTCGAAATAATTGGAAGCAATAAAAAAAATAAATTAAAAAAAAAAAAAATAAACGAAAAAAATATATCGAATTTTTCGGTAGCTTGTCAATTTCAGGAGGTCGGTCGAATTGGTATAAGCTGCCCGGTTTCGGCCCTGTACACGCCAATCAATTTGTCAGGACGCCATGTTTCACTTCTGTATCCCTCGGCTATCGTTGAAACAAAAAAAACAAAACAAAAATACAGCGCACTGTTCGGGGGATGAAAAAAAGGAACATGAACACACTCTCACATACACACACATACATCGGCCAATATAAATAGAGAAATGGAGAATGAATGGAAGTATGCGCCTGGCCGATCCGCACTTCATGCACCGTCCGGCACGTCAAGTTCCGAGTGAATGTTATGCGGCAACGTACGCCTGGCAAACTTTAACGCACTGTTTGTACGTTACCTATTCGGTGAATTCGTATATAATCTGCGGTAGTATAGTCCCGGATGCGCGAAGCTATCCGCGGTCTCGCATTGCCACGGTGATGCAGCGCACACAGCAGACTATGGGCAACGGTGTTGCATTGATGTACACGGACCGACGGAGGCCCGTAGTCATGCTGCGGATACTGTCAACTATATATGTATATACAATATATATGTATATACAATATATATGTATATATAATATATATATGTATATATAATATATAATATATATATGTATATAGGTTATATGGTACGTGCTGGGATAGTCGTCGTCGGGGCTCTCCAACTCATTCCCTTGCGCTTTCGAAACTATTTCATGTCGGTGTTTCTGCTTTCCACCATGTTGGACCTCCCTGCGCGGGGCCTGTCGTGCTTCCGTTATACTATTTTCTGACGCTCTATGTGTGAAAGTTTAATTTTGTTTTTTTTTTGTTTTCCCCCTCCCGTCATTCGATACGTCCACTCTGTTTTTATACTGCGATATCGAGTTCCGATACCTCTTAATTCCATCGTAAAGAACCCCCTTTTGTCATGAAAAAAGGAATAAACATCAGCCACAAAAATAAATCGAGGTTCGCTACTACACACGAGTGCTTGAATATTGGGTGAACATTTAGTGAAATTTATAGGTTTTTTTTTTTTAATTTATTTTTTTTTATTTGTAAATTTAACTCTGTGATCTTGTATGGTCGAGTGGAAGAGAAATCAAGTTTTCAGAAGTCATTGTCTGCGGAAAGATGAATACGTGTGTCACCGAGACTGGGCTATTTATCCTGCCATTCTGCCAGAGCGCGCTTCTCGAAACCGGAGCGTCGTACCGGACGCCGTTGGCGTCGACGGGTATGGCGACAGCGGCTTCGGGTGGAGGGTGGAGAGGGGGGGGGGGGGTGCAAGCATCGATTTGCCATTTGTCTCCCTCGCAGCGGTTGGGACATTATTCGTCGACGTCTCTCGGGTGTCCGTTACAGTCGCCAGAATGAGACGCGTTGCCACCGGGGTGCAGCTACGGAAGAGTCAGACTCTAACGTGTACTTACCGTGTGTTTAAACGGCGTAGCTCGCGAAGAGCGGGTCGAGAACCGCGCGGTCGTCGTCGTACGACCGAGCGGACGTAATATACATAGTTTAATATGTATATGGGACAGAATAAAAGTGAAAAATGTGGCCCGCTTACGTGCTGATCGGGCTGGGCCATATTCACCACTCTTACCTAATTTGCAAGCGATCGCAGGTGAGATTCCCTCCGGATCACCCTAACGATCGGTTAACTTTGTTTTTTTTTTTTTTTTTTAATTGTGAGGGATACTTTTTTTTCATTGTACGCCTCAAATCGTTTACGGGTTAAACCAATCTTTAATGCTTCGTGTAAGCATATGGAAAAGGGTATACTTGACTATGTGGAAACATATATTTGCGCTAAAAAAATATCAATGACTCAAGTAAAATTCGCATGGGAGTTGCGAATGAAAAAAAAAAATTATTGTTTCAATTACACTTTCGATTCGTACAGTTCCATAGGTGATCGAAATTATGACACGGTATATTGATAGTCTAGCCGTCGTTGTTTCAATGTCATACGGAGTGTGAGAGTTGAAAGTAGAATAGAAAGTAACAAAAAAAATTTCTTTCGCTTGCCGCAGGCGAATTAATTTTATCAGTGTGTGGTGTATGAGATATGTTATCGACGAAAAATGTTATATTTCGCATGTGTTTTGGAATATTTTTTCTGTAAATGTATGTGCTTAAATATATAGACTATTTATATCGATGGTCCAATGTCAGAATTATGTATAACGCTTGTACATATTTATCATACATAATCTTCGAATGTAATATAGAGTAAAAGTGATGAAAAGCCCCGATCCATGCATTGATTTTACGTGTTAATCCGGCTGGATCATATTCGCCACTTTTCCTCTACCTGTTGCGAACATAATTTTTTTGTACTCACTCAAATTATGGGCGGTTATCCATGAGAATTTTTGTCGGAAGCCAACATCGCAATCAAATGTAAAAAAAAAAAACAAAAAAATGTTAACGATACTGATATCTACAATTAATTCATTTACGTTCCATCAAATAAATTAGCTTCAAATGTCCCTGTACAAATATTTCTCTGAATGTTTGCCGCCGCACTTTCAGAAAGTGCGACGACCTCTATGACAGACGATATCGTGCCATTTAGCGCGGAGGACCTCGTCGTTGAATTGATCAGTCGACGAAGGCGGCGATTAATCGAAAACGTCGGAAAGTCACGTCGACGACGGAGCGGTTCGAACCATGACGGTGTCAATCATTCGCGTCCGTGTGTCGAGGCCTCTAACGGCAGGGACAATGAAAGCGCGCCCGGGAAGATGGTCAATCGAGGGAGACGCACCGCACCGACTAGAGCTTTCTCGTTGAAACACATCGTGCGGTCGTCATCGTTCGCATCCGTCGAAGCGCCGGTTGCGGCTTTTGACGATTCATCCGACTGATTTGGTGTCCGCATGAAGTCGTAAAACCGGCCGGTACGGGAAATCGTAAAAGGAGTGCGGCGCGGACCAGAGCAGCGCGAAAAGGCATCGAGGGTGAACGGAGAACGAGGGCTCGATGGGCCGTCAGGGCGAACGTCGACCTCTCGACGCCGACAGAGGAAGCGAGCAATTACCGCGGTAGTTGCGAACCTCGCGAGCCTCGCTCGGGAAACGCCTACGGACACCGAGCGAGCCTGAAACTTCTCTGCGGCAGAAATTCGCGACCGACATTTTCATCGACCGTCGTCGCATCCAATTTATCACACCGATTTTCGGTGAAATTTAAATTGAAGAGTGATCGAAAGAGAGGGGTGCGGTAAAAGTGAGACAAAAATATATATGATGAGATCCATTCGCCGGAATTAAGAGGGTTCTGCTTCCTGAAGAAACCTCGTTTTTTTTTTTTTTTTTTTTTTTGAGATGTGAAAAGTATCGTGTATCGTACGTATAATACCGGAATTGAAATAAAACTCTCCCGGAATTTTATTTCAATTTCGATAGAGTTTTATTTCAATTCCGGTAGAGTTCTACACTGAGAAAAAAAATTTGTTCGATTAACCAAATGTCGCGGTGACATACTTTCAAAGCTGTTATTTGTTTGGTACAAATAAAGCATCGTCTTGTTAAACGATTATTTGCTTCAATTTATTCAAAATTTGTCGATTGAAAGAAACATTTTTTTTGTACCAACAAAATACACCTTTGAACGTATGTCACCGCGCATTTGCTTAATGCAACCATTTCTTTTTCTCGGTAGAGATGTAAATGTGCCTTTTTTTTGACATTATGTGCTTTAAAGAAGGGATGGTCTTTGCGATCGGCAAAAAGTTCTTGGAACTTGAAGGTTTAACTACGACGAATTATTGTCGGTCCACTAACGGCCCAAACTCCATGCACTTGCAGATCCGCTACATCGCATTAATCCTGTTGTCCCGCCGAATCGAATCGCGGCTGCGTATTGGAGCGGACACGCATTCGCCAACCGGTTCGATCCATCGGGTCATGCAGAAAAGTAACACAGAAAAGAAATGGATCTGGCACGGCTATCCGGATAATAAGCCGCGATTCCTTAGCGAATTCCTTTACGAGTTCCTTTCGTCCCACTTCGCAGTGGCCAGAGTGTTATCGGCGTCCCGTATATATGCGCGTACCCTAAGCAACCATGGAGCGAACAAGGCTGTTAGCGGAGTGAAAAACGTACACTCGAGGATACGGAAGAGGATCAGGAAGTAACGAGACGCAGAGGGAACGCGGCGCCCAGGCCCGCCGAGGGAGCGGTACAAGAGTAGTGAGTACCTCGTTCAGGATTTCCTTTACGGACGTACTATTCGCAAACTTGAGAGTCGTCAACTTGGTGTCCCCTATTTACTCTCACTGCACCGCCTCTCTTTATTCTATCCATACATATACATATACATATACATATACATATACATATACATATACATATACATATACATATACATATACATATACATATACATATACATATACATATACATATACATATACATATACATATACATATACATATACATATACATATACATATACATATACATATAGTTCACCTTCTCACGTACGATCCTCTCTCTCCCGTCATGCCACTACAACCGATACCACCCTTTTCGGCTCCTTCCCTCTTGCCCAGCAGCCCGGCCATCATTGGCGCCTCCGCACCGTCTAAGGAGCAGCAGCGGAGGCTGTGGACGTACATGCAGAACTCCGACCCTCAATCTTCGCCGGGGGGTGACTACACGCCGCTCTGTTACCCCCTCGCACTCCACCTCGCTCGAAACTCACCCTCGCCCACCTTGTGTGTATATGTTTATGTACTACAGGGTAGAATCCTCTGCGGCAGGAAACTCCTTCTCGGAAAATTATTCATCCGAATGCCGCCAGCAGAGGCTACCGACGCTCGGGACGTCCTCTTTCGCGGTCCATGGAACCCCCCTTATTTGCGTCCAACAAGGCAAATATCGTCAAGGCAGTCGTTATCGAAGTAGAATCGAAACATCGCTGCCTCGCGAGGTGTATTTCGGTCGAGGTTGACATTACAGGAAGAGAGTTTTGGAACAATCATTTACCTTTACGTTACCTAAATTTGCACGGGCACGACGGTATATTGATGGTGGAGTAAGATTTGCACGTCGTCATCGTAGTCTCCTCTTTCGCCCGAAATTCTTCGACCTCCCGACGGCTTCCGCCATATCATTGTCTCGTCACGCTTACATTCGCAAGGACGTCAAAAATGTCTACCTTCCTAATGTTACTCTGCGAGCGACTACCGTCTCTGATTTTCAAGATAGGAGAATAGGAGAATCGTGCTGAAGGGTAGGAGAGTTTGCGTTCCGGAGTGTATATAAGCGGAGGGAAACGCGTTTCGTAATTAAAAAATGTCGCGTCTTCGCGCGGGTTGTTTCTCGTTGAACTATAAAATTCTACCATGCGGTAACTTCGTATCGTAATTCTTACTGTACCTTTCGGAGGAAACTTGAACGAGTTGGGTTTGTCAGTAAAAAAATAATAATGTTGCGTGTTCAATGTCTCTGTTGGGGAGAGCGGGGCAAAATGCGACAGACAATCGGGATGCGTCGATGGTGTAAAATGGAACATGCGAAAATTATTGGAAAATTGCGTTTTTAAAAACCTAATTTTCCAATACTTCTAAGACGTCTCATTTGGCCTTTACAGATGCATCCTGCTTTTCAGTCCCGTCTTTCCTCGCTCTTCCCTACACTGACGAATTTACAGTCAATAATGAATCGTGCCGTATTCGGAGAAAAGCGGTGGAGGTGTTAAACTTTTATTTAATTTTGAATAGGAAAAGAAACTTCATTGATGCTCGGGATCGAGAAAACTTCGAACCGCCGTGAAGTTTTTTGCATTGATGAAGTAACGCTTGGAGTTATTTATCACTCACGGAACAGTAGCAGCTCGTTTCGCGGACTCCGGAAAGTTTCGCGAGTGCCAGTCACCGAAAGTTTTATTCTTTTCGATTTTGGTTCGGATTTTCTTGCCAAACATTGGGCCAGGAGTAACACAAGTGAAATATCGAAACAAGTCGTAGATGGTTCTTGATCTAATTGAATTATCGAAACATCAATAGTAAAATCAGACCTGTACGGAAATAAAGTACATGCTCAAAGTAAATAAAAAAGCTGAATAGTAATTTGCAGACATCCAGCGTAAGAGACGTATTATCACTTAGTAAAAATGAGGTTCCATCTTAAGTTGGAACTTAAGATAGAACTTAAGCACGCAACGAAGTTCGGGCTAAAGTGCGATCTTAAGTTTAATCTGAAGTGCGATCTTGAGTTCAGGCTAACGTCTTAAAATTCGACCCTTGGAGCGACAATGGATGCATAAACTCGTGTCAGACAGAAAATACAATATAGAAAAGGATATTTTTCACATACACTTTATTTTTCCACGGTGAGAAGTACGTGAATCGAGAATACAAGTTGTTCACACGTAAAAATCCTGAATGGCAAAGTGCTCGTATACGAGTGCATCGAGGCTGGTGGGTAACTCGGTGCCAAATGTCGTTCGAACGTCGACCCGGTGAAAGTAAAAATATTCTTCGGTCTGAGTCGAAGTAACTTTGCTCTCAGTCATCGGTGCGGTGGATGACACGCGCAGTCGTGTGGAAGAGAGCGGTGAATAACGCGGGGCACAAGTTGCTCAGACTCTCGCTACAGCAAAAATCGTGCAGGAGGCGCAGTGGGTTTGGGTTTGGTAGGGAAGCTTTGCAAGAGCTTCGGGTTATTGCCCGACTCTCGTACCGGCCTCGAGCGGAAACTCCTGACTCTCGCCTGCCTCTCGCATCCCGGCCGAGAAGTAGTTAGTTATGTCGCGTGGTTTGCATTTTAAGGAAGCAATGAGAGAAGTGCCGACTAACGACGCGTACGTCCTCAACGAATAGATGCAACGGAGTGCGAGGTGAGGAAAAAAGGTGCACGGTGTGCAACTTCCCCCTCGGAAGCTGCATTCATCGCCGTCTATATTATAATATTGTACACGTATACATCATTCGGTGAAACACGTACGCGCTTGACGTTACGCACCCGCGACGTTTAAGTGCGCGTCCGAGGCGAGAGTAGAGGCGGTCGAGCGGAGTCGCGATTGTTCAAGCACTCGAGGTCTCCATTCATCCGTCGGATAAATTGAACCGTGTAAAATAATTATAAGATAGGCTTAATTGAAGTATCGTTTCATCGAGATCTTATACATCGTCGGACTTACTTGCTAATTGAACGACTTTGCGATTGAAGGTGACGGTGAAATAACTCGCAAAATGTAATCGCACATCTGTACTGATTGGATATTAACTTTTGATCGGTTATACACAAATCGATCGATAAATAAAATTCTTTTTCCAATTTACTCGGAGAGAAATATGAAAAAAAATTAGAAACGAAAATTGAAAAAAGATTTTATAGTGTCGTTGATTGCGAATTTCGATAAGATAATGAAATTGCGAAAAATTACCGATTTCCACGATCAAAGTCATTCTCCCCGTATACCCCCGATGCGAGCCAAGAGAACATTTCCCCAAAAGTCCGCCGATCGTCGAATTCGGTTCGGCAGTTGTCCCGGTTGGCCCTAAAGTATCAATCGAACGATGGTTGCCCAGCTCGAACTGACCGTCCGATGTGCAGAGTTGGCTAATACCCGAACAATCGGGCAAACCTAATCAAGCCGGCGATCGAGTGAGCGCAGCACGTGCTCCGGGCGAGGCACGACGGTCCAACTAAAGAGGCTGGATTATTCTCTCGTGAGTGCATCAATAGCCGTGCGTAGCTCTGTTAACCCTGTACGTAACGACCACGTAAAGCAAACCGAAACCAATGCCAGTACAGCTCGACTGTTTCCCGTCGTCTGGCTGTCTCGGGGATTGCGTGAATGCGTCTCTCAGTCACCGTCGTTCTCCGCACTGTTTCTCTCCGCTACTATTATAAAAGGCCTACTAATGCCTCTCCGCTCTCTCCGTCCGCACACCCGGGAACCGAAGAAAAACAATAGATATTCCTGGAGGACTTTATCCTCTTCCTCTCTCGATTCGATGGCTCTATCCGCACACCAGTGGATACTCCACTATTGTGCACTTATCCAGCCTCCCTCCCGGCACGGAGAGATGGAAAGCGCACCTATGCAATGCTCGGAAGGACCGGCCGTACAGCTTTTCCTGTATACCGCATTACCGATCTCTCGTCTACTCCCACTTTCACTTGGAGGCACTGTAAAACTTACCGGTCGTGCAGTTCCACCTTGCACGTTCTGTATACTTCGTTCTATGTTTCTCTCTATTTTTATTTATTTATTTTTTTCTTCCTCGCCCTCTTCTTTTATTACTCCGAACAATTACTGTAAAGTGGTTGATTCGATAAAACTCGAGCGGAGAGGCTGGGTTCTCCGTACGCGTTTTATCCTAACTTCCCAGCGGGTGTGGGTGTGGCTTCTCCGGTGTGTTTCTCACTATTTTCACTTGGGAAAAGCCTCGGCCACCGACGAGTAAATAAAAGAGCGCGGTTAAATTGAATCTTTGCACGCTCCACGCTCTGCGGTTTATCCCGACCGAGTTTTTCCTCGGTTTAACACATCGAAAGGGATCTCTCTTGCTGCTCTTGTGTCCGCCACGTACGGAGATCGCAGGACGTGTGTGTGCGCGCGCGTGTGCGCGCACACACGGCGTGTACAAAAATGGATTGTTGCCATGCATGGCTTGTTGTATGACCGGACGTGTGTACGCTCATGCAACGCCGAGGCTACCGCCCGGTTGGTTATGCCGATGAAAACCTTCACTCTTCCGCTCTTCTACAAGGTGTTATAAAATTCTGTTACCTCGGATGGACGGATGAAAGTCCGGACTCTGGCCGGCTGAGTGTCCATCGTGTTGGTTAGTAAACGGCGTACACTCTTCTTTTGAGGCACACTGAGCTAACGACATTTATATTTACCCGAGTGAAAGAACGTACCGGGATGACGCTGCGCGTTAATGCTCGGAGGCATCGAGAAAGACGATATCAGAAAAGGGAACAAATGGAACGATTAAAAAAAAACCCCCTCTTTGAAAGATCCCAGAACAAAATGAGAAAATTTCACATTGCCTCCGTTCACTTTCCGTCATTATCTTTATGGAAAAAAAATAAACGGTTATCGCGAAAAGAAAAATAACTGAAACTAAAACTTCTCTATGAGCGGAAATTCCCCCTTGAGGAAGCGCCATGATTCAAAACGCATGGGCTGGCAATGGGGTTTATAATAAACAGGGGATAAGGATTTTCGTGTTGCCCTCGCCCCAATCGATTGGAATGTTAACGCAAATGCGTACATCGTGCTTGCGGTAAAGTGAAATTTTAATCGAAATTCCCGGTTTCCAACATACACCAGGAGCGGGGAATGAATACTGCCCGGAGGTCTCGTTGGTGCATGGAGCACGAAATTCGTGGGCTTCGGGCTCGTACAGGAATGGCCGGGGGTGAATCGTCCACGAGAGAGCTCTGCCCCGTTCTATTATCCTCTTCGTTTCTCATCGGGGCTCCTGTTTATTAACGTACCTTCATTGATGCTGTCCGTTCAGCCAAATAATCGCCATCTAATAATCCCCGGGCAAATGATTGACCGACTACGCATGCATGCACACTAACATACACCGGGTAAGTACAGGATGGATGAAGCTGGCAATAGATATTAGGATTTTGCAGTAGGAGTGCGGATCGAGTCACTGACGACGTATATCACGGACAACGGTTCAATGGACGCCACCGGTTAATAACGTTTATGATATGTATATCGATCGGACCCATTGTGTTTATTGTTCGGAGATCATAATTCCTCAGGTAACACCAATTATCGTCTCACTTCGCTTCCTCTTCCTGCCCCAGCCAGAAACTCGCTGATACTTCCCAAAGGCTACACGTTGGGTCTGCATAATTCGTATGCTCGTACGAGCTTGGAGCTCGCGTTAAATTAAAACCATCTTTGGTTTTGAACTTTGTGCGCGTTAAATGAGAACCATCCTTGGTTTTGCACTTTGTGCGCGTTAAATTAAAACCATCTTTGGTTTTTAACTTTGTTTGCGTAGAGCGAACGCATGACCGGATAGTCGTTAAGAGGTCGAGATAACCAGAAAACTGAGATTTTTTCAGTGCTATATATATATATATATATTTCATGATCATAAACATCCGTGATGTCAATAATTTTATGACTTGAGTGAAGTCGGTCTTGGATGTTATCAGACTGGTTCGAGATGTGGTAGAGTCGAATTTTTTATTTACCAGCGAAAAGGCAGGTTTTCGACTAATCGATCCTACCGGGAATTGATCGAATTCACTGCATCACGGCTAGTGAAGGGCATTGACTGACGTCCTTAAATTCGTCATCGT
This sequence comes from Amblyjoppa fuscipennis, assembly GCA_963575735.1. NCBI lineage: Eukaryota > Metazoa > Arthropoda > Insecta > Hymenoptera > Ichneumonidae > Amblyjoppa > Amblyjoppa fuscipennis. The sequence goes on along the minus strand of OY754495.1, from coordinate 7,802,466 downwards.
GTTTCGTGCCAATCGCTCGCAAATTGATGTGCTTGTTTGTTGGAGCGCTTTTGTAGAGTGATGCAATTATCTCTAATCTCGCGATGCAAAAGCAAATGGCCGATGGCGGAGCATGACTCCGCGTGAGCCAATCAAATTGGAGCTGTTTGATGCTCAGTCCGAAGATGTTTGTTCTTGCTCTACGGCATTCCACTTAGAGCTTCACCTGGTAAGAGCCAACCGCTGTTTTTCCTTCATTATTTTTCGATAATTTGCTACTTCCTGTTTTTGTCATTCTTCCGGTGACGTCGGTTCCGAACGCCAGCAAGCAAATCGACCGAGTAATTATTACCATTGCTAAGACGGTACGAGAGCATCGGATAATCAAATCTCGTTAAGGTCCGAAGTTGTCACTGTTCAACTTGGAAAATCGGTTTACGTATCAGGTGCCGCGCTTTACAGCTCGTATGATAGCCCATGCATGGCATGCATAATTCATTCACTAATAATTTCATTTGACTAATATTGCATGCGATTCGCGACAGCCGTGACGAATTTCTTTTCTATCAGATGTTTGACTCGAAAGAAACAGTCGATCCTCCTTAATAGCAATGCATCTTATCCGACAGCTCACAAATAACTGAAGTACAAAAATATAAATACATTTAGTACCACCTCGTCGTCAGCGAATAGTCAGATGTCTTTCTTAACAACAAATTAAAGATCCTCGCGTACTTTTTCATTGTATAAAGGACGCGCAATGGGAAAGCGAATGAGAGACGGAGGGGCCGAAAGCTCGGCGGACGTTTGGAGTATGTTCACGACAGCCAACAGCCGCAACGAATGTTCCCGGACGAAACAAACTCGTCGCTGTGTGTGGAACAGCAGCGCAGCGTGGAGCTTCGACAATAGCAATAGAAACAGTGGAAACACCCTTTCCTTCCATACCCTCCGGATCCCCGTGGTCTGGGCAGCGAAGTTGTTTTCGCTTTCACCTCTGTCGGCGACCCCTCGTAGAATCGGCTTTTAACTTTATCCCTTTCCATCGAGAGGTGAGGGGTTTGTCTCGGTGAACTTCGTGACCACGGACCGGAGTAATCGGCCTTCGACCTGCCTCCCTTTCGCTCCCTGCACTCACTTCGCTCTGGAACGGCAAGCTTCGACGTGGCCGAGCCGTTACAGGTTGAAGAGACAATGGGACAGGTGCCGATCAAACTCGCGCAGCCCTTAACGAGGCGCGACGAGGAGGACCGACGGTATTTACATGCAAGCTGCGACATCGTGTACAGGCGAAATTGTTCACGCGACAGGCACGGAACGGAGCTTACCCTGACTCGGATGAACGTCGTTCCGTCATGCGAAAACACTGAGGCCCACGACGCGATTGCACTTGGACACTCGAGCACATTCAATGACGCTCCCAAAAATATTCAGGTACGGATGGAACGAATTCCAGCGATGATTGGCGAAACGATTTCGTTTTACGATAGACACTTCGGATACTGCGGAAGATCGTTTGTTAGAGTACACCGATGTATACGTGTAGAGGTATTCGGGTTTGCACGAGACGGAATGCGTTGTTTTCACAATCATTCAGCTCCGACAGCGTCCGTTAGTCCAAGCACTGCTGTTGGCTCGATAGGACGTGCGGAGGGTCGAAGCCCGAAGGAGAGTGACGCTTGCACAAACGACGAAATTAGTTGTTCAACGTCGATCGGACCGAATGCCAGACATCGCTGTTGGCAGTATCGCTTCCTCTTTCTCACTCTCCGGGTGGGTCGAAACCGGACATTCTGGACTACCATTGGTATAAGCTGCACACGGTAGGGTTCTTGAGCGAATGGTAGGATAGGTATTTTCAATCGATAACTATTTCCTTTTCCGTTTTTCACCTGACACCGTGTCCACTCCTCTTTCTCTTTTGCATTCACCTTTCATTCCGCTCTTTCCTTGCTCCCCCCCCCCCTCCTCCCCTCCCCCCTATTTTCTCGTTCCATCTATGCCTTCCGCTGTCGGTCTCGTCGTGTTACGCCAGCTCTCGTCTATCGTTTCGCCAACCGATTGGCACATTTGTTGCAGCAAATTGCAATGTTCTCTCTGGCACGCCCAATTGTCGGACCTTCTGCTTACTTCCCCCGGTCCCTTTCACCTCCGACAGTGGCAATACCACCGCTCCTACCTGTGTATCCAACAGCCTCCTCATTCCCAAAAGCCCGCTCTTTTTCCGCCTCTTTCTTTTCACTCTGATTCCATCTGTCCTCGTCGCTTGTATATTCCGGATCCTGATGTATCCAGCTTGGCAGAGCTATCCCGTTCTCCTTTCATCTCGCCAACCGGTCTGACATCCTTTTCCATTATTTCCGCAGCGCGTCCTCCTCCGCCCCCGTAACGACCGTCACGGTGGACCATTCCGCTCCGGCCCACGCGACCTGTGATACGGTTATGGGTTCTGCGCGTTTCTACTTTTCTGCCCGGTCTGCACTGTCCACCAGAAAGAGACAGAGAAGCCCGGCAAGCCTGGAGGCGATTTTGTCCATCTCGCCGGCATGAATACGGGAGATTCGCTCGGGGATATAGTATATCGACGGGAAGCTTTCGGCTCAACGATCATGACTGTAAAACAACAATGCACCGGAGTACAACACTGTGTCGTACACATTGTACGCTGTGGTATTAGGTTCAGCGACGGGTGGAGCGAATGTGACGGCTCGAAAACATCTCTATTTTCATGCCGGTCTTTGGGCCACGGGAATCCATTCGCTTGCAATCGACATCAAAACCCGCGAGCTGAAACACATTGGAGCCGCGAGATTTTTACGTGGAACTTCAGACGCTTACCGATTTTCATCGAGATCGCAGTGACGTCATAGCCAATCGCAAATGAAACGGAGAGACATTCGGGGGACATGATGGAAGCTGGATACGGCATGCGCTTATCCAAAGAAAAGCTTTGCATAGGGAGAGAGGCGAAATGGACCCGTGTCCTCCGTTTGAGATGAGACTTTTTTGTCTAGTAAAGAATTGGTAAAAACAGTGCTGAGGGTTTTCCTTTTTTTTAATATCGCGGTCGCGTTCATTGATAAATATACGCTTCAAACGGATTGTCTACGGAGATCAGTAAATGTTCATACGTTACATTCAATCCTGGGAAGTAAGTGAGGTCACAGATGTCGCTGGTTATATAGCCTGAGGAAATGTGGTGCAACGATCATTAAAGATGGAACTTCAAGGTCCGTAATGTTCATAATATTACAGTAGAACTTCGATTAACCGGGATCCTCGGGACCGAAGAGTCCCAGGATAATCCAAATCCCGGTTAATACGAATTAGATAGCGAAAGTATATAAGTGAATGATGGCTAATGATACAGGTTTATCTTGACTAGTTACAATGACATTTGGTACATCTTGCACTTAATTGTCAAATAGTGTGAACTGGAATGTAAAGCTTTGGATATATTTTTTTTTAATTAACAGTAAGTGAGCCAGTCTTTTTTTGAAAGCATTCAGTGACTTTGGTTTGTTTCTTGCACTTTCTTGGATTTTCATTTTTTTTAAATTTAAGAAACCTCGGGAGATGCACGATTAATCCGCTTTCCGGGTTAATCCGACCCCGGTTGACGGGGGTTCTACTGTATTGTTTTCTTTCGTCGAATAACAGGAACAACGTCAACGAGAAAAATGCCTTCCGGTGAAAACAGTATTGCATCGCCATTCGATTAAAATTCTTTAACATCAGCCTCGCCGGTTTTACCCGCCCGTCGGTTTATCCATGCCCCGTCGAATATCTCGATGACGTCCCGTTGTAACGCGACAAGACCCGCATCGATTAACAAAGATGAGATTAAGGTAAAAGATGGGAGGCGGTAAAGAGACGAGCGGTGAAACTCCGACTGCTAGCCACTCGACCGTGATGCGGAACGAGTTAGATTGCTGCTCGTGCATCAATTAAGTTATCACTCTCTCACTCCGCTCCGTATCTCAGGAGGATAGTGAGTAATATTGGCATGACCGAGACGGCGGGCGGCTTGGGTTCCTCCGAGCCCGCAGAACCCCATCCTCCCCCGATGTACCCACTCACCTCAGCACTGGTATGATGCTTGTGCCGTTACCACGCGCGGAACTTGTCTCTCGCTCGTCCTCTTCCCTTCCCTCTTCGGCTCTCTCATTCTCGCTCATCGCCAGTTTTCCCCATCCTCACACTCCGGAAACCTCCGCGCCATCTTCGTCTAACCTCGAAATCCTTCGCTCTCAGTTTTTCAACTGCGCCCTTTAGCTTCGAGCCTCGCACTATCGGCGCTTTCCGTCTATCCTTTCCGTGCCTCTCAATATCTCCCCCTTCGCTCTCTCGATCGATTTGTCCTTACTCGGGTCGGCACGTTGAACGGCTCCGCCGTGAAACCCGCAAGCCTCCGTCACACAATTTCACGTCTTTTTCCCTTCTTCGGCTCCGCCATTTCATCTTTCAGACTTCCTTGCCTCTTATCCCATCGCGCTCATCTTCCGGCTCTCTCCGGAAAGAACCCTCGGTCTCCGTCGTTCACGCGAGAGCATGACGAGCCGCCGAGAAGTCAACGTCGATCGGGCCTCGTGAGACGACGCCGTCGGTCGTCACCGTGTCTTTCGCTTATCCAAAGTACTGAGCAACATACCGATATCCAAAACTGTCCTGAGAGCCCAAGAAAAAATTCTCATCGCCTCTCATTGGCTGTCTATGGAATTTTGGGGGACTTGAACTATGTTAATCGTATCTCTGTCAGAAACCGGGTCAGCGTCAGAAACTGATTTTTAACATTGGCACGCACGACATCTAGTCGGAATCCAGACTGAACTGCCATTCCACTAGTCCATGATGCAGGCAAATTGTTGAAGACCAAGTAGAACAGGCTCGACTGCTTTATGGTTTGCGTTACAAAAAGGGCGTTCCATGAAGAGAAAGAGGCGGAGATTGGTTCAACCCAATCGCGAAGCAGCCATACAAAAGAAAAACAGGAATGGCCAAAAGCTGGAGCTAGAACGACAATTGCTTTTCAGGCAACCGGAAATAAAGTGTATCACTTCGAACTCGATGCTCTCACGGAACTAGATGCTTGTATGTAGGAGATATATATCCGAATGTGTAGTATGTTCGCTGGCTCGTGGCTCGTTGCGAGAGAGGGGCATGAGGTCTGCATGGGGTCTTTCTGGTACACGTACAAGACCGGCAGCCCTCGTCGGCTCTCAATATGTTCGTCACGTTGGAAGGAACTCTGTCTTCTTACAGGATGCTTGCCGATGTTGTGGGTCGGGCGTGAGTCCTCCGTCGTATGCTCGACGTTTGACTCTATTCATCAAAATGGAAAGAGCACGTTTAAGTATCGGAAGCGTTCTGCATAGAACGATCTCTCGCCACTTCCGTCTGTACGACGTTGACGCTCGATAACGCTAACTGCACTTTGTGTCTGTAAAGGCGAAATGAAAACACGCAGGAGACAAAACAGACACTCATTTTTTTTTTTCTCGTTGGAAAAACAGAAGTCATTGCACGTTTATCAAATACAGTAGAACTCCGATTAATCGAGATGCTCGTGCCAGAAGTGTCCTCGGATAATCGAAATTCCGGTTAATCCGAACTAGACACCGAAAGTATATAAATCAATAATGGCTAATGACACAACTTTATTTTGACTAGTTACAATGACATTTGCATTTGAAAATTCAAAATGGCGTTGTTAATATTGCTGCCGTGTTAAGCTGTATAGTATACATGATACTACTTACATAGCGCAAGTTATACCTAACTTGCGCTTCCATGACAAAGCGTCTCGTATAGTATACATGATACTACTTACATAGCGCAAGTTATACCTAACTTGCGCTATGTAAGTAGTATCATGTATACTATACAGCTTAACACGGCAGCAATATTAACAACGCCATTTTGAATTTTTGTTTAACAAAGAATTTGGACCTCCCGTAATCGTAAAAGTTTCGTTACACTCAATACTTGATCGGAGCAGTATTTTTCGAGAGAAACCAGGTGTAAGATTAAAATGAAACACCCTGTATAATAATGATATAACATGGTAATATAACAGTTTTATATCATTGAGTCGCAAATGGCAACTTGCGTATAATCTACACGTAACACTCTGGTAATATTAGTTACATTACTGTTACATTGTTGCTACATTACTATGTTTACTGGGTAATCATTTTATAGATATATTGATCCACAGATCGATAGATCCATAGATCCATAGAATGTAAAGCTCTGGATTTTTTTTTTTCATTAATAGTCGGTAAGTTAGTCTTTTTTTTTGTTTGCAACTACTCAGTGACTTTGGTTTGCTCCGCGCCTAACAAAGATCGGAAGACGCACGGTTAATCCCCCTCCCGGTTAATCCGAGCCCGGTTAATCGGGGTTCTACTGTATACGATTGTTTTTCGAATGTGAGAGACAACGAACAGGATTCACAAAATTGAACTTTTCGAATGCGACTGCATCAATGCGGCTCGCATATCAGAGGATATTCAACGATCGGCGATATTCCACCTGTCACTTTGCAACGAATTACCCCGTATACTTTTTGGTATTAAAAGAAAAGGAAAGTTTCGGGCTAGAATCCTCGCAAACATACACAATTTAGAGGGATCACCTTTCGTGTCATCCCCGGACCCTGAAAAATAATGATAAGGAATTATGTTATCCTGAATTTTTCATTCTTAAGTTGGATCTTCGCCTCTTCGTTTTTTTTTTCGTTCCTTTTTTTTTTTCTTCATCCCTCCGTCGTTTCATTCCCGGCGCTCATCCGTATAATCCCAGAAGCGAATCCCGCGGGCGTGGCATCACCAGCGGCGGAAGGGCGGAGGTTACAAGTCGCTCCGAGACTGAGAAATATAGTGGGTCACTAAACTTCTGTCCTTCCCATCAATTTCACCGACTAAGAATCGTGAAACCGGACAATCCCGCAACGGAGGAACTCCAACGGATCCCGCGCGGCACCAGCCGTTTTCTCGTCGTCGTTCGCCCACGAGCCTCCGATGTTTGTTTTTTTTATCGCGAGCTCTCTTTCCACGTCCGCATCCCCAACAGCACCTGCACACATTTCAAAGCTTCGAGATAGAGAACAAACGGGAGGAATGTTTCCGTTCTTGGTTGCGCCTGTCCCAGGGGATAAAGTTCATCGGTCTCGGTCTCCTAGTAGGGGTGTAACTCTGGCCCGGTACTGGCGCAGTGTCCGGGCAGACGCTGGCCAGGACTGGTCCAGGGCTACATGTTCACTGGGTATCCTACGTAAAATTGAGACCCGTCGTGTACCTTCTACCTTTTCATGTAATACCTTTCAAGACTGTGGATGTGTAACTTGAGTAACGCGGAACAAATTTTACAGTTATATAAGCGAAATAATATCTGTCCACTTTAGGATTTTTAAATTACTTTCCTTTCTCGGTCTCGTTGGGAACTGATACATCCACGAGACGCTTTGTCATGGAAGATACCGGCGTTACGACTCGTATTTCCTATGCGGTTTCTTGTGGAACGTGCTAGTTCCATCTCGTACAGAGGAAATATGAATCCAATTCTCGTGGAAAGTCTCACTGCTCCCGAAATGTACAGCCAACTGGTGTGCGTATGTATATGTATATGCCATGGAAGCCAGCTTATAGTGAGTACATGTAGCTGCGGAAATCCTGGGGTATACATATTTATTATCCTCCGCGATGCGGAAATTGAAAGTATCTAAGTATATGCGATACGTGTATATCTATATGCACGGTACAATGTGGATATCCAATATTACTTGGGATTGGAAACAAGCCCGCGTTTAACGACTCCCCTATTCTTTGAATAAATCAGGGCAAGAATTGTCTTTGCCTCTGTGCAGCTATACACCTAATGATACTTCCTCAGTTTTACATTATATCGAATTTTGTAAAAGGAAAACTGCAAGCGCGTAAGACATTAGCAACAAATTGTCCTGTCCTTCGACGTACACGTTCTTGGACGATACAAAAGGAGTATAGCAAATTCATCAGACGTTTATTGTCTGCAAACGTCCGCCATTTTTCTTCTCATTAATTTTACAATTAAAATAAATTTAAAATACAATTTTCTGCAAGTCAATAATAATAATAATAAACCATTTTTACCCTCACATAAAGTATTGTCTAGGAAAAGGGCAAGAATAATCGAGGGCAATATCTCAGAAATCGAGCCAAGCGACATGGAATTGTTTTTTTTTTTTTTTTTTTGTAAGTCCGAGCTACGAACGCATGATGAAAATTAGTTTTCGAAATAACTTGCCAGTGAATTCAACAAAAAGCAAAAAAAGGTAAAGACCTGCAATGAGAAGAGGCTCTTGCGAATGGAGAGAGGGCCGGTGGACAAAGACATACGAAAGCAGTGCTGCTGGTTTTGAGGGCAACGAGTGAAAGACACATACACACGTTGATACACCGTAATGTATATAGTGTAATAAATATAGATAACATGCGTGGGTTCCTAGGCGAAAGGAAGGGAGAAAGGATGAGATGAAGGACGGGATGAGAGTGGAGTGAAGCTTGTAGCACGAAACGTACACTGTACTGTATCTACACAGTACGAAGTTGGAGGGTGGAAAACCCTCGCGACTACACTTCGCTCCGTTTCGGTTGTGCTCGATACAAGGGATTACCAGAGTTCAGGTCGCGGATTAATGGGAAACCCGGCGGGGTTTTCCCTGGTTACCTTTCTCCCTCTCTAACCCCCCCCCCCCCCCCCCCCCCCCCCCCATCGCTCCCCTTCACCCAAACAGCTCCACAAGCTTTCTCCTTTCATCTTCTCTCCTCCTTCACTCTGAGGCTTTCTCTCGTCCCTAACATACACTGCGGTTATACCTGGCAAATACATGTTTGTACCATACATACAATTTATGTACCATATAGTACATAGTGTGCGTACATATGTAGGCGATGTACAGTGTACTCGCAGATTTATCTCATTTCCTCTAGCTCATACGTCCCATGTTCAGCTCCCTCTCTTTATATCTCACGGCCCGTAATAGCGAACTATCACTCGAGGAAAGTCGTGACGTATGTGTAAACCACCGTGAGAAAGATGAATGCACAGGCTGAACAATCCCATCCTACGGGCATTGGGAATTCGTAAACCGGCGGAGAACAGAAGGAAAAAGAAACAAGAAATATTTAACGTCACTTTTGTGCACTACCTGTTACAGGTGTGTGGCTTGCATGTAGGGTACGTAGATGAAAAAATTAACAAACGCTTCTTGTCGACAAAGATCCCGTAATTTTTTCTCGCTAATTGTACAGTAAAGTAAATGTAAAATAAAAATAAAAAATAAAATAACGAAAAAACCTTCTTGACAATGACGAGCGCAATACGAGGATAAAAACTGTCTTCGTATACAGCATTAGCACACCATCAACTTTGCACTACTGCATAAACTACGTGAAACAACAAAAATAATAATGACGAACGAAATAAGTATATAAAAGAAAAATACAACAGCCAATGAAAAAAAGAGTTCTTCTTTCTCATTGCCTAAACGATATGACACCGCGAACTGTTAATTTGTGTATCGGAATATAATTTATTTACTCGCGTTTATAGCTTAGGTTACATTTTTTTTGGTCACAAGCATAGAACATTATACAATGAATCAAAGAATCAATACGGAAAATTTGGTCAAGTAATATTTTGTCGTTTCGACAAACACTGGCGCTTTCGAAAAGACGCCAAAGTGGATCATCGCAGTGAAATGCATAACTCCCGTCTTAGGCGAAGGGCAGTCGGCAGTTAAAAAAGCAAAAATCAGGCGCCTTGTGGATAAGAAATTGAACGTGATAATACAACAAAAAAAAGCTATCCGATTCGGTCGTGCGAACGTTTTTTCGACAATGAGAAACGTCGCACGTTCCACGAAACCAAATTTCTTTCACGTTACTCAAAACACTTTTCACACGAGTGCGATGTGTAATTTTTGAGGATTACGTTAGGGTAGATGAGAAGTTGAATATCCAGAGGAAGGTGCCGGAATTACTCCGTACAGCCAAGACTGTGAGAAAGTTAACGAGCAAGAGAGCGAAGCCAGCCGGGCAAGACCGGAGCGAGTTTGGAGATTGTTTTAAATGCGACAACCCACTCGTTTTCAAGACCAATTAAAACTTTGCTTCGCCCTTACCCTTCTGTCCATGGCCCACGCTGTCCGCGCACTGTTGCCTCTTGTCGTTTTTCTTTCTTTCTTATCCCCTTCTCGGCTCTCACTCTCGTTCTCGTAAGCTCTCTCTCCTCACCTTCCTCTGTTTTCTTCCTTCCCGGGTTCACCGCTCGCGTGATGTTTGTCACATTAGCAGGGCGGCAAAAGTTTAGTTACGAGAGATAGAGACGTCCCGAGTTTTGCGCTATGGGAAACTTAACTTTTCTCGGACGGGGGAATGTAACTTTTCCATCTCGCTTTACTCAATAGCAAACCTCTATCCTGTCTTATATATATATATATATATATATATATATATATGTAACATTCTTCTCATCGCCGGTTTCTTCTCCAGCGACCTATCCACCCTATCTTGGCGTTAATGAATGCCCTCGACTATGCATAGTAGATTCGCGAGATCAGCGAAAAACGTCGACTTCTTGAAATGCTAATTTTCAACCCTCGGCACGGAGAAAGAATGTCCAACCAGCTATTAGCAGAATGCGTATTGAATAAATGATCTGCGAAAAAGTCGGATGAAAGAGTGACGGAACGGTGATTACATGATGTGCCAAGAAGACTTCTCGATTGACTGGTAATATCTCTTTCAAACATTACCGATAATAATGATAATGTAGAGAAAATGAGATTCATTTTATGCTCCCCTGCTGAAAAACATTTTTTTTTTTTCGTTCGGTGTTTGTTTTTGCAATACTTCAATGTTGAACTTTTATCGAAACAAAACAGTTCAGGATGTAATCGTTTCAAAGTTTAATGGAATTTTAGGAATTGGAAGTACAGCCTGAAAAACTTTTTTTTCCCGACAGCCCGCAAGCCAACGTGTTCTTGAATCATTGAAAACATTTTTTTTAGTGTAGATAAAAAGGTAAATGCGACGAACGTCAATGTCTTCGAATCGTCCGCGATGAAGACTCTTTGTTTTTTAAGAATCTAAGCCCCGGTAAACTCGACACTTGAGTAATTATCCGGTAGTCTCACTTGCCCGTTGCAGTGAAGAACTTTCCAATCAGCCAGAGTGGCTGTCGTGCACCGAGAATAGCTCGGCATGCGCCATGCTTGTGAGAACCCCATCTTCGCGCAACATAATTCACGGACCATTTGTAACGCGGGTTCATCGCTTTCAGCAAAAATTCCATTATCTTTCGAGTGGCTCAATTGAAACGTTAAAAAATGCGTTCGCGTCATCCTCGTAACGCTCGGTGCTTCTCGAGAGTTTTTTTTTCTTATCTTTCATCCGAAGCGATATTTTGTTTTTAACAACTACGTACTTCGAGGGATTGAAGAGGGCTTGTTTTCATTGATTATTCAAGAACTTGCGCATGCAGAGTGGTTTTTCGTTTGGACTGCTGAACGCTGCGTTGTATTAAGGAGGAGGCCACGACGGGGTGATAGCCCGAGGTTGAGAGTGTGGGAGATTGGAAGTGTGGCGTCGCGCTTCCCGATATTGCTCTCTTCAATTTGCAACTCCTAAGCCGTAGATTCGAAGTTAATTCAGTCTGGCGTTCTGCCCGCTCGCCTCGTTGCCCTGACTCACCTCTGTATATATACTCGCATACACACACACATACAATTCTACTATAGATATATAGATATATAGATCGCCGTTTCCTCCCGCAATACATATGTGCCGGAGAGTCCATTCGTTCGTCGATGGTTCTCGCACGCTCGGGCCAACTTATAGCATCCCTTAGCCGGGATGTTCGTGCATGCCGTAAATCAAAGTCTCGCCGCTATGTCGGATCGACGTTTACACCTCTTAACCTCTTGTGGCGTTATGGGCGGATATCTGCAACGAACGATGGAAGGCTACCTTAGTGCATATCGCTATGCATTTCGCTACGATGGCCTTAATGTATCTCTGGGGCGGGATGCTGAATGCATGTTATGCTGCCGTTACGGTAACGCGAACGTCAAACTAACAAAATAAGCTATAGTACATGGCGTGGCAGGTGTGACGTTGGGAGATAACGACGCCGGAAGTGATGGCTCTCCAGTGTCGAATAATTTATATGATTTATATAATAGGCGAGCAGTGTTGCAATACGATTTTATTTTTCTTCTAGTGGTACGTTCTACGTAATTTCATTTGAAAATTCTTTGATTCAAGTGTCAAGTCCGTCAACACGGGCAACGCAGCGATGCACTAGCTACAGTGTAACTCTCAGTGTGTTCTTTTTCATTCTTCCGAAAGTCCTTTTCTATCCGAACGCTCCCTCTCTAGACACGCGTCCCTTTACATTGAAGGCTTACCTACCATCGAACACCGACACCATCTTAACCCTTTACAAGTCACACCTCCATACCCACTCTTAGACGCTACCGTAGCAACGCGTGGTCCCCACGCCACGTCCGTTAGTCCCGTTTCGGTACGGTTTGGGTTTTCTTTATAACGTACCTTCCGGTGAGACAGCAATTTTCTTCATCTTCGGCCTTGATTTAACGAACGATTAGATTTGATCTTGATATTATTTTCAATACCGTAAGGCTATTGATTTATGTATTAATCGTTGAAATAACTTCTATTGTGAACGGGCTCTGTGAGCTGGGTCGCTCGGGTGTGCGGGTTGCGAAACGTGTCAACCCGAACAGGCGATCGGGGGAAATTCTACTGTGCGGATCCGTGTGTTTATTCAATGCCATCTACCGGGACTCGGCTACCTCCGGGACTTCCGTGACGTGGCAATATAACAAGCACTCGGCGAATTAAACTTCCTCTCCGGTGGATGCCTATCGGTTCGATAGTTGTGACAATAGGCCCTCTTGTAATTTACCAGCTGAACGGTCTTTGCATCGCGTGAAAACAGTGACCGGTCGAAGTAGGTGTAGATACGTAGTTGTGGCGTGTACCCACCATCGGGCGGCAATCCCGATGGGCTCTTTGTGCCTCGACGTTTGTGTATCGGTGGCCAGTTTTAGAACATGCGTTCTATACGCGGAACACAGCGGCGCGTCTGACCAATACGGCCCTTGTACTACTGGCTCATCGGATCCATACCGTTAGAGCGAACATTCAATCGTTGCGGACGAGCGGGGGTCGATATGGACCCACGTATTTCATTTAACATCGCACGTTTTTCTGTTTCACGTAAAAAAAAACACGTAAAAACGGCGCCTCCCTCCCCCCAACGGATATCAATGCATAGCACTGAGCAGAAATAGGGGAGACCGGGGACAAAAGTAACAGAACAGTAGTTTGCGGTACAAGTGCGGTAAAGCAAAGTTTAAACCATACTGTGAAGTATGTGTATTTCACAGTCCGCGTATGATATTCGCTACATCGCATAACGAATGCCGGAGAAGTGTTGCAAGAGTGCCTAAAATATGTCGAATACAACCTTGAAAAAAAAAGAAAAAAAAATCAAGTGACAACAATTTTCCAAGTTTGGAGACACTTTTGAAAAAAAGTCGATTTTCGGGATTTTAGAAGGTCGATATCTCGGCGCCCAATGGAGCTAGCGAAAATCCGAGGTGCTCGTCGTGTTATACGGGAAAAAATACACAAGATAAGGTATTGTCCGAAGTTCTAGAACCGTTTTATGGGGCAGTTTCAGAACGTTGAAAAACACGAAAAATCCACTCGAAAGGGGTAGCCTTGGAATTTTTTGACGAAATTTTTTTTCTTTTTTTTTATAAAACGAACTACTAAGTATTTCGACGTATTTTTTCCCCGCTGATTACGAATCCGCTGGCCTTTTTGGGGGTAAAGTACAGTGAGACATTGAAAATCTCGATTTTATGTACGAAAAATTGTATTTTTGGGATTTAAATGGAAAATATTGTGTTGGGAGTAGAATAATTTTGTGAGACAGACTTTTTTATGTTACGAAAGAGGTACAAAGTAATTTGTATATGATTTCTTTATTTAATATAATTTTGAGCATAGCTTCCTCAAAGACGAAGCTATGCTCAAAATTGTACAAGTACTTTTGTCTTAGTACTCAGTAATAGTACTTAAAGTACCGAAACGTACTTTGATACTTTAAGTAGCAAATAAGTACCATCTACTTTAAGTACTGCCCAGCTCTGACGTATTCTATGCTGGTGGTGTATTATTGAAAACTGTATGTCTACGTATATTGTCTAAGTATATGTGCTTTATCCAGTGCAAAGAGTTGCGGATCGTAGCGAGTACTCACTCCTATCGGAGAGCATGAAAGCTCGTAAATTATTTATCGCCAGTGCCCTCGGCCATTGGTGCAAACTTCCTGGAATGATTGTACGTTCGTGTTTTTTCCTTTCTTTTCCCACTATTTTTCTTCGAGATGCTGAACTGTATGTACCCCGTAGGTAACCGATGTCGAGATGGTTCAAGATCGAACGGCGATCTGCTCAACGAAATTGAGGTCAAGTACCATAATCGAGGAACGCGACAGCAAACAAAATGAAACTGCTAGACCACCCGGTTGTCCCCGTCCGAAACTTTACGGTAAACTTTATCGCGAAAAGTTCCACGAACTATTTCACGATCGAGTACCGAACCGTCCATTCTGCGGTGATCGCATTGTTTTCCTTTCTACATGTGACGTATAGAGCGCCAAGAAACGGCAAACTAGAGTATGAGAAAGGGTCGATTGAAGCAGATAAAAACAAAAAAAAAAAGGAAACGCCTTCAAGCTCGAAATTTTCTGAAGATCTCGAAACTCAGCACGCTTCTTATACAATCTCTTACCCCACCTCTTCGACAAATATTCAAAGTAAAAATCAACGAAATTCTGAAATAAAAAGGAAAGGTGTGATTGTGAAAAAGAAATGTTGATTTAGAAAAAAAAAAAATGCATCGCAGCTGACCCGAATTGCATGTAATATCAATAAACCGAAGTATGCATGCAATTCATGGCGTCTATTTCGCGAAAATAATTCATTTATCGAAGATTAAGAAAAATATGTAGTCCGTTTTAAGAATGTCAACGACTTCGTAATGGTCATTGCGTATTATTGGCCAACATTACAAAACGAAAAGCCAAATCATTTCCCAAAACTGATATGACTAAGTTTTAAAAGAATAACTGAGACATAAAATGGTTGATAGATTGATAATTATATTACGAATAAACTATACGGTTAAAATTGCTCAGACTTCAGGAATAGATGCGTAGAGTCTTCATATAGAAGATTTAAAAACAAAAAAATTGGGTCCTTAAGTTGGATTATCTCTGATAGTCGATCCTCCTTAAATGTACAAACCTTCCATACCGTCTGCAAAAATGGGTCAAAAATGTAAGCCCAACCCGTCACGTCTGCGGCTTGTCCGGGTCGGGCGGGGTGGGTTAAGGCATCACCTTAACGGGCCACGTCTTTCGACATTTTTTACAAGCGAGTGATGGGGGTCGGGGGATGGTCGCTCGTCTCTCACAAAGTCCCGAGCGATTATCCTGTGTTCGTCGAGAGGAAGATAGCCGAGGGTGGCCGGGGGTAGCGCGGGGTGGAGGGGACACGGCGGTCGTGTGGATCGCACGTCGGTCTCGGTGGAAACGATCTTGCGGTGATTTTACACCTTTAATATCCAGTTTAAATATTCATGAGGCGAGCTAGACAGAAAGGACCGAATTCTCTCGTCGGCGAGGCTGCGAAGAGGAAGAAGACGAGGGGCGAAGAGGGTTCGGCCGTGGGGTTGGAAAGGCCACACCAACCCCCCCCCGCTCACGACACGCCAGAATCCTTCTTTTCCGCACAGGCTGGCTGGAAAACGGGGCACCGAGGATGAGGACCACGATGCCGACAATCCGACACGTTCCAGTCGGTTTGAGTCTACGCGTACAAGAGGGGCCCCCACAGGTACAAGCAAACAGGGATGCTGAGGGGGAGAGGGGTTGAATCACCGGCGCCGAGAGTGCAACGCGACGCCTGATGGCGTTAAATTTCTCGTTGTCGAAGCGCGAGAGCTTCTCCAACGGCCACCACTTCGTGTTACTCCTCGTCCCTCGTTCTCTCCCGTTCAGCCGAGAGTCCCCTACGCTCGCCTCGTGATTTTATCCGAGATAAAACGAGCCCTTTCCTTTTCTTCTTTATCGCGCCTCTGTCGCTCGCTCTATTCCGAACCCCCCCCCTCTCAACCCGGCAAAAGAATCACCGTGAATTCTCGTGACGTCGTTCACAGGATTATTATATTTATGCGCCTCTTAGCTCCGTTCTGCCGTGTATCTCTTTTCAGCATCCCTCTTCTTTTTTTTCTTCTTTTTATTGCGAGACAGTACGAGAGGAAACTACCACTTAATAAAAATCTCGTTTCACGACTCTATACATATATTTTTTATTCTATTCATTTTTTTGTTTTTGTTTTTTTTTTTTTTTTTTTTTTTGCGGGGAAAGAATATTATCAGTAAAGTGTGCAAGCTTTGGGAAAAAGAATGGGGCTGGACTTTGTCGTAAAGCGGTCGTTCAGTGTCGGATCGAGGGGAGACGACTTAATGCTGACATCAATTTTCCGACGCATTAACAGTCCGAACGTTCTGGAATTTACTTATCCCTCGTTACGAGCGCCTTTACAACGTTACCGAAACAGTAGAACTTTCGTTTCTACGTGATTTATAATTTTTCGAAATAAAAACAACGTATTGAGTCGAGAGAAAAAAGACGTTCCATTTGTAGCAACGAAAACATTTGGTCTACAAAGATACCACAGTCGGCGCATTTACATCTCTACCACACATCACTTCTACCAGATAACAACTCTACTACATAACAACTTTAATAACTCTACCAAAATCTCTACCACTGTATGAAAAAAACTGTACCAGAGCAATCCCCTCGCCAACAACACTACCGCAGTATAGGCAGCTAAGAAAATCTCTACCAGAATCAAAATAAAACTCTACCGAAATTGAAATAAAATTCTACCGGAATTTAAATAAAACTCTACCGGAATTGAAATAAAACTCTGCCGGAATTGAAATAAAACTCTACCGGAATTTAAATAAAACTCTACCGGAATTGAAATAAAACTCTGCCGGAATTGAAATAAAACTCTACCGGAATTGAAATAAAACTCTACCGGAATTGAAATAAAACTCTGCCGGAATTGAAATAAAACTCTACCGGAATTGAAATAAAATTCTACCGGAATTCAAATAAAACTCTACTGGAATACAAGGCTAGATTGTAGCCTTGTATTTCGATAGAGTTTTATTTCAATTTCGGTAGAGTTTTATTTCAATTCCGGTATAGTTTCAATCTAAGTCTGCTAGATTGTTATTTTGATTCGGGTACGGTTTTTTTTTTTAATGTTGCTAGAGATTTTCTTGGCCGCCTATATTATTAATGGTAGAGCTTTGAATAGTAGATATGTTTTTCTGCATCCAAAAATGTTTTCACACAATACTAAAGTTCTATAAAAAAAAAAAAAAATCCATTTTTTTTCTGCCAATAAAGTGCCCACAAAATTGACCGCTGAGCTTTTTCCACTGTTACAAGTCGGACCTCCCCTACGAATCGTAAATCGATCCGAACGTTCCTGCGAAGTCGAAAGTGAATGCCCAGTTTTTTTGTTTGGCTATGAAACAGCAGCACTGTGTCATAAAAGCAGCTGTTTCCGTCTGTACAACTGCCGTTCCGTGCATACCCGTTATGCAAACCCATTAATCACGATTAAATCTTTAAAGGGTCTACTCCGCGGCTTGTCAAGTAATCTATCAGGCCAGTCTGCTCTTCTCGTTTCTCCGTCGCTCTCTGGCTCTCGTCCGATATAACGATCGAGTGGCCGCGCCGCGCGGTCGAGTTGTCACTCGTCTGCGAGAGTGTCCACTCCGAAGCCGCGAGTCCCGATAAAACAACGTTACTGCGACACGTCCGAAGAACATATGTATCCCGACAAGGCCTGCGAGCTTCCACTGATAAATGACCGTGCTCTTCGATCGATCGGCTCTTGCTTCATGCCGCCCAAACCTTCATTTCCGCGGGCACTACGCTTTTACGATACCAACATCTATCACTTAGCGACCACGCAGAGTAATAACTTTTTGCACGCAGATGAACTATGAAGATTTATGAACCGAGTAAAAAAAAAACAGACTTTTTATCCGGCGCCAGCCGAGTAGAGTTTCCTGCGGACCCATGTAGGGTGAACGGATGGGGCTGACGATCGGGCCAACCTCGAAGCTCACAGCTGCACCATTGGCATGCGAGCTTGGCCCGATCACCTATCGAGCCTTGGCTGATAAGCCTGGGACGATAATGGCAGTTTGTATTGGCCCGAAGGTCATTCATGATGCTCGGTCGATGATTGGTTTTCAATGTAGGCCCTCTGTAGGTTCCTTATATAGGGCGAGAATGGCTTTCTCGTATACTTTTTAACAGTTGAAATGTCCCAATCCCTTTTTCTTTACACTTCGTGTATCTGTAAAAGATTATATTTTATATACTTTCTTTTAAAATTATTTCTAACTTTCGCTTGTGAGAAATAATTTGGATTGGCGCCATCCAGCGGTGAAAGCCGCTGGTTGATGGCCCAATGTTGGTTTCACATCGGCAAATCGACGATTGGCGAGTCGATATTCGCCCGAACATTAGTTTAATATCGGCAGACCAATGGTTGGTGAATTCATGCGTGGCCGACCACTGATATCAAATCGACAAACCAAGTATATTGGCAAACCAATACTTGGCCAAACATTGGCCGAAGGTTGGGGTATTAATATCGTTATGCAGACTGGCCTGCTGATCAGCCGTTTTCGTTCAATCGGCAAAACCTCCATGGGAAAGGATATGAAGATCGATATTTTCGTCAGTCTCGTACGATCCCAAACAACGGAGTCATGCGAGCGGCGCAGCCCTCTTTATCGATCCGATTATGAGCAACCGAATTAGTCTGTTTGTTGCGTTTTTTCTTCCCCTCCTGAACGAGGATCAAATCACCCTGCGAGTGGCAGGAGTGACCGTCCGGTGGTTCTGGGCAGCTCTATAGTAATGGATTGTGTAATCCCTTGAAAGTGGTCGTGCCGGTACGGTGTAGACTGTGTAGAACGGTCGAGGGAGGAAAGGGGGAAAAAAGAGTGGCGGACATAAGTACAGCATGGCCTTGTTGGTCACGATCACTTCCGTCCCATCCTTCCGACCAGCGAAGCACCAGAAACATATAGCGTCGCTTGGCAACCGCAACCCCAAAACATTACCCCGAGGGCTGGGAGAGGCTTAATGGATACATATTGATATCATTTGTACACTCGTCGACCACCCCTGTTTTCGCCGTCCTATTCTCCTCGTCGTCACACACTCCCTTCCCTCACCCGTCCGTTTCCTCGTCGTGTTCTCCCACACGCGATCGTCGGGATCGGGAAAAGCTCGAACCCGGTGTGTACACAACGCGGCGAGTCAATCAGTCCAGCCTCTCCGCGAAACGACATTTTCATTTACAAGATTTTGGTATCACTAATTGTTTTCAAAGGCCTACGAAAACGTCGATGAAACTGATTCGTTCTGCGAGTTCGTTGCGAGCTGTGATTGACCTGATCGGATATTGGGCGCTTGCGCCCGTGCCAATGGCCTGCCAGACTCGCCGACATCCCCCGAATTGACATCATATTGCCTACTGAGGCTTACATTGTTGTTCCCAATTTTCGCGAATTGTCCATCTATCGATAAACATGTAGGGCTAAAATAAATAAATAAATTTATCACGAGCCGTTTCGATCACATCCACTAACAAGCTCCTTGCTGAATATTTCATAAAATATTTATAGCGGAAATCAATAATTTTCTGTAGGAGTGGAGAAGGAGGAATGGTCGAGGCTAAGATGCGGTAATCTGCACAGATTTGGGAAGAAAGGTTTCACGGTGGGGAGTTGCAGGCTGTGTGAAGCTGAGAAAGAGGATCTTGAACATGTGCGGATCTGCTCCGAAGGCAGGATGCTAATCAAGAAGGACTTGGCGAATTGGATTGACGGCTGGGTAGGCGATCGGCGGGTGGAGGACTTGTTCGGGGAACTGATTCGGTTTTTAAAAGGAAGACCAGTAGAGGAATTGTGCAAATATGCGAAAGAGTTTGGGAAGCTTGTAAGAGAAAAATCGAGAATCGAAGCGGGGGAGAAGACCTAATGAATTAGAATAACTTTAAAAAAGTGTGTATAAAAGGGCATAACAGTGACATATAGAGTTGTTAATGTCCTGTGGGAAAGTATGGTTGACTGCAACAATATTTGTTTTCGAATGAATCGAACGGTATTACACTTTGCGTGTTCTTTAGATTAAGTGTATGGGATACGTATGTGAGCCGGCGGGTGTGACAGCAGTGATATGTGAAAAGAAAACAGGACTGAGAATTATGGTATTTTGTTATATTGATATATGTAAGACAATGTAAAAGGCAACTGAAGCCATAAAATGGAAATAAATACTACTACTACTACTCAATCATTTTCTGTGGCGATTATCAATTTCAAAAAGATTTGTCTATGAGAGCATACACTGAGATTTTATGTGACAGCATTCTCAAAATTGATACGCCTTCGCAGTCTCGGTCCCTTTTCGGGCCAATTTCAATCGAGCGCCGTGGCTATACCGGTACGTCGCAGTGAAGCACTGAACGTTAACCCTTTTTTTTGGTTCTTTTCCCAAGCGAACGCCGTGCGCACATCAAACATTCCTGTAATAACCCGCGATTTTGCGTTCCGCAGAGTAAGCTACGTGTGTCAGAGCTGTTGCTCGTTCGTTCGTTTCGCATTAATGGTCCAAGAGAAAATTCCAATTTCCCAGCCGCTGGCGAAGCAGCCTGCTAAGCCCCACGCCGCACCTTCGTCTCTTTCTGCTCGTCCGCCTCCATTCCCCTGGTATATATCGTCCGAGCGAACACCGTTCTCTGCCAGTGCCGCTACCGTGAATAATTGTTCGAAGGCGAGAGTCGATTGATAAAGGATTTCATGCGAATTGGAATCGCGAAATCGTTAGTCGGGCGTACGGATAGCTGTTGGACGAGGGCCGTGAGGGCGGAGGAGAGCGGCGAGGCGAGTGAAGTCCACAGCCGTCTGCCGCCGGACGTTCAAACAAGAGAATTCACCCGATGATTATTCCCAATTGTCGGCGGTATTTCCCTTTCAAGTGCTCCGTCTCCCTTTGCCCCATTCCACGTTGCCGTCTTGCCAACAACGGCCAGAGCAGGAATCATTGCAGCACGCGGGCTTCGAAACACGCGAGAAATTAACGGCGGATCTAAAGAGCAGCAGCAAAAACGACAAACGAAACTCATTCGGATCTAGTGCGCATGCTAGTGAGCTCTCCGATCGCGAATTTCTTTGAAGGACCCGCGCGTATCTTCGCAGAGAGGACGAGAGTCGACCCGTCGCTCAAACTCTCCGAGGGAGTTGCTCGTGCGCCGAGAATTTGAGGACGGAAAGTAGGAAACACAGAGATGGCAACGATACTTTAACTACGAGCGAAAGAAATTGTAACCGGAGTGCACGTATCACCAAGTGCTCTTCAATTTTCATTGCACCGAGTGTTCTGCGATCTGTTTATCTGCTCAAACGCAACATTACAGTGAGAATTTTGGGCAAACGTTTGTTCGGTATACATAATACAGTGGTCCGTACCGCACACACATATCACTAGGATATTTAATATTATAACAAATTATTCAGGTGAATCGGACCGTTAATTAAGCTTCCAAGCGTGAGTGTTATTGGACGTAGAAATCCTTTGAATGAATAATGCTATAGTGCCGGGGGGAGAAATATCAGGGAGATCGAGCACCCACACATATATATATATATATATATAAGTCACTAGTCCAGCAACAGCAATATGAGGTTCATCGGCATCGGTGCGAGAGAGTACATATTGCAGATGCACATCCTCCCGCCCAAGCAATCTCACCGAGGCAGACAGAATCCCACACACCGCGATGTAGACAATTATATCAATGGTAATTCAGTTTATTACAATGGCCATGGACGCAATAATAAATCACCTGTAGTGCTGGGTGTCTGTTGCGGTGGCAGGGAAGCCCTTATCTCCACAACAATGTGCGACAGAACTGTTACTCGTCACACAGAGAACAGCGAGGCGTGGATGGACCAGTCCGTACTGGTGCAGCAGCGGCAGAAGCAGCAAGGGTTGCTTCACCGTTAGACAACGAGCCGTGAATCGGAGAACCAGAAGCGGTATCGCATGCCACAATACGCAAGGCAAGCTGAAGATCCTACTAACGGATCAAGCCGTGTTCTCCGATGTTCCGTGCTATGCCAGGCCGACCGCACTCCTCGAACGGTAATGCAGAATCTGGAGTTTCGGGCTCTCGCTATAGACAGAGGAATCCTCCGTAGACCCGCAATGGGGATCCTTGACGGATGCAGACACGACGCTCGAGTAGTAGACAGCACTATTTAATATCGCTCAGCGGCCTGGAGTATGCGTCGAAGTTTAAGGGAATAATATGCATCGAAGTTTAAGGGTTTTTAGATATCGAAGTGGATTTAGTCGGATCAAGTGTCCTCAAAGAAACAAGTACAGGAAGTTAGCCCGCCACTTTTGGAAATTCGAGATCGTAAAGATTGTTCTGAGTTGTTCCAGAGTCGTTCTACAATGTTCCAAAGGGATCAATTTCTAAAATACAATCCGTAGCAGCAAGGCGAATAAAAAAAAAACACTTTTGTCGCGAGTTCCCCACTTTTCGGAAAAAAAATCTGGCTGTCCTAGATTGTTCTAATTGCTTTAAACATTGTTCCGAATTCTGAATGTCGAATGTGTTCGAATAACCGTTGCGGAAGGATCATCAAAAAGCGACTTGGTCCCCCCCACTTGGGTTTCCAATGATCAGAAACTGGATGGTGTCCGCTAATGAAACTTACCATAATTAAGGCCTGGGAGTGGGTAATTTTGAAAAAGTAATTTTAACAAGCCTCGCGGCACCCTTCGAGCGACCGATATTCGGTCTGATATAAAGTTTTAAAATTTCTATCAGCGGGGTTGTACTTACTACGTTATTAATTTTTTTTTTTTTCTATGCAGCTCATTCTCATTTTGTAGTACCTGCACTCGACGCATAATGACAATGTAAAAAATGCCGATATGAAATGGCAAAAAGTTTAAATGCCGAAGGACGTTTCTGTTCAATATTTCGTCCTTTGCAGCTACTTTTTGTCCCTATGAATACGTGACACAGTTCCCGACAAATCCCAACAAGTGCAACAGTCGCGATATCATCGTTCCCGATATCAGTCGCAAAAGAGGGCTTTGAAAAATAATTTTTTTTATCTATACCGATGACGGTCCCGTTAGACAAGAGGACCGAAAGAAACGACCCACTATTACGCCCCCCCCCCCCCCACAATCTTTCTCATTTTTACTAGCCCCTTTTTTTCTCACATTGGCGATCGAAGATCGCTAATGAGAAATGTACCCTTTGCACGTGTATCATTATCGATCGCCCGCAGGTACAGTGAGCGTAGGACGGAAATAGATGGCAGGACCGGGGAGAAAAGTAGTAGTTGTGAAACATTTTTTTTTTTTTTTTCGTTTTTTCAAGCTCTCTTCTTCCAGCCACTCGGTCTCGGATATCTACTGCCATGGTATTGTTGGCGGATCCGATGAAACGAGTAGACGCCCGGGGATTGTTTTTTTTTTTTTTCCTCTACTAAAAAAGAAGAGAAACAAAAAAAGATAGCGCATGCATGTACAACAGTTGGCGGTACGAGTCGTACAATTCTCCGTATTTCTCTGTGACAAAAGCAGCGTCGAAATGAGAAATGTTCGTTGAAAGCTTGTCGTGAAAATTTATCATTGAATTGTACAAGAGTCCGAATGCCATTAAATTAATCTATAATTGGCCAACCTATCGTACCACTTCTCCAATTAGTCACCAATTACTTTTTGTCTCGAATTAACCAACGGCTATCACCTTTAATTAAAAGTTGGTTTCGAATTTATGGTAATTAGTTTTATAGATTATAATTACCATGGTCGATGTACCCTGCACACCGCCTTCGTTCGAATAGACGCTGAACATTTCGTAACACGGAGTCACTTTTGCTCGTGAGCTTACTAGCGAGTACTGCAATCTGTACCAAAGCTTGGCGGATCGTCCGACAGAGGGCAGCTCGCGTAACGTCTCATAAGAGAAGACCACGTCGAGCTACAGGTTGCACAGTAAAAAAAAGTTGTACTTTTTACAACAACTAATTGTCCACAAACGTGCACAATTTTTTATTTGTCAATTTTCCGATCCCACCAACCGGTTCTAGTTTTACGAACAAAAGTACAAACTAAAATTGTTAATGACACGGGAAGTAAAAGGACAGGTTTGTATATGCAAATCTTAACACACGCGTTTGTTACTTATTTAACAAAATTATTTTAAACTACTGTGCAACGACTGTTACGAAAAACAGAAAATAGTTAATGGGTCGGGTAAGCGAGACATGTTAAATAACAACAAGACATGATATTATTTAACAGCGGCTATGAACGACCAATCGGCATCCATCCATCAGGTGGGGAATGATGTGCGCACTCGAGCATCTTCATTTACGGTTTCGGCCAAATTGTTGGCCCTCTTCAGAAATTTATTCGTTCCTTCGTTATTTGTCAACGAGAGACTGTTGTGCTCTTTTGTGTTCTTTTCGTCTTGTACATTTTTAAATCACGAAATATGCGTACTTTTTTGTACCCATTTACTGTGGCGTAAGCCCTTAATACCGATATTCCAGTTTATTACACAGCGTGAGTGAACTCATGCTTCGTTAGTCAGGTCAGTTTATCCGGTAGTCAGTCGCGATTGTTTACAAGCCCTGCAAGTCTAGTTAATCGTAACGATGTCCACATCCCGGCAGGGTGATACAAAGCGCGATTCGTTGGTCGGTCAATAATACCCTTGAAAAACAAAAACAACAAAAAAATCAAGAGAACCCCGCGCAGCGTAGCATATTTTCACGCGTACATGAAGAAATATAATTCGTTCTATAAAGTTTCGATGTCTGACGCTTGTGGAACACGGCCCTCGGAACAGTTGATACATTGTCACCACTGGCTGTTTTACCGGAATCAGCCTCGGGGAAACAAGTCACATCCTAGACCCCTGTTCCGTTTCCATTCGTATAGATATTTGTCCCGTCTGTATACGCATACATATTGGCAGTTTACGGCGGCAATGCCGGAGGCCAGACGCGAATCATGAATTGTCGGTGCGAGCAACGGCTCTGCGAACTGTACGGATCATGAGATTATTTACAGATAATCTGGGAATAATGCTTGTCAATCTATCGATTCGACGGCAGAAGGCTTCGTGTACAGCCCGACTGCAAACCTTTATACACAGTACAACCACATGCGCGCGCTACGTACAATAGAATAGCAGCGAAATACAAACGCCGGTGAATTTCTCCGACCCGGTATTCGAGTGAGCGAATCATCGAGCGCTCGAAATCTCGGTGCTTGCACTACCGCTCGGACATGAAATCGAAGCCGTCTGACCGGTGCGGGACGTTACTACTGCCGCCAGGGTTGGCCCCTGCTCCGGCCAGTGCCCAGCGTCTGATTCCCGGCAATATCCGCGAGTGAGACCGAGCTTCACACACGGAACGCCAACCACTCCCTCCCCCCCACCCAACCCTCTCGCCGCGTTCGTCCCTTTTGCTCACTCTATTATATATCTTCATCCTTCCTCTGTGTTCCATTGGTACTCAATGATCCGATTCGATGTACTAGCACACGCTGAGGGTGTGTTAACACTGCGTTTCCCACATGTGGCAGTCAATCATCTACCTCTGACCCTAACGACCTCTATGCACCGCCACCAACTGCTTATGCTTGCCAAATTGATTTCTCATTAGAGATGCGTCTACGTTTGTATCGTGCAATGTATGTACCGCCACTGTTCTCGAGCTCATCGCATCCAGCGAGAGAGGACGAAGGGAGAGTTACTGCGAGTTGGTTTGCAGCATCAATTTTTTTTTTTTTATGAATCTCCAAATCACTATCGAACGATTACGGATTTATTTGCTGTTCGCCGACATTAAATACACACGAAAAGTATATTTGAAATATTGAATAACGCATTTTTTTTTTTGTTGAATTCATGATTGGATAATTTATTATCAATTTTTTAAGATACTGATGCATCAAACTCAAAAATTGCTGTATTTGTAGAAATATATATACGAGGGTCTTTCTTAAAAAGTAGGTACATTTTTTTCCATACACCCTTTTAGAGTGTAGACTTCGATCACAAATTGAACCTCACGAAAGGCGGTCCCTAGCAAAAATTCTAATAAATGGCGCATTCTACGTTTGTCCACAAAAAATTCGGCAACTCCTAAATTTAATCGTTGACGTCCACCGTTCGATATCGCAGATGTATTTTTTTTTTTTTTTGTACACGTGAAGTCTACCTTTTTCAATTTGGGGAGCTGGGTGCGGCATCATGAATGCATATTCGATACATTATTTCAAGTGTAAATCTCTGGTTACAAGGTATAAATATTCAAACCGATCGTACGGCGCGTAATTCGGTGCGAATTTGTGAAACATTTCTGCAGAGGGAAAGCGGGCCGCAGCTTACGGTAGACGGATTAGTCCCATACCCCGGCTTTAGGAACAACGTCCGAAGGGTCGGTTTGGTAGTCGTCTCGTTGTGTAGGTGAGGTCGTCACCGACGCTTGTTCCTATTAAATACTACCGTTTGACTGCCCGTCGACTCGGCCAGCGAGGCACGATCGAGCCAATTCATTCTACACGAGGATTTACGGATTAAATTCAATGCGGTTCCCGCGCGTCCAAAATCCCCTTCGTCTCTTTGCAGCACTTCGAAACGCGTGTACATGCACACAGCCACACCTTTACCATCGTCATTGGAAGCTCGCCTCGATCCTGTATCGAGGGGCTCCATCACGACTGCACGGAATTTCAATATACAATCCTACCTCAAACAACGCCCTCGACATTTTTACCAATAAAAGGAACAAAAAAAAAAAAGACACAAAAAAAACATACATATCTATAAATTGTTATATTGGTCACCGAACTCCCGATACTCTTTATTAAGCCATTCGCCGATGAATTCACTGAAAGCAATGGTCGGAACAAGGAAACACAAGGGAAGAAAAGAATGAAGGAAGTGGTCGGTTTTATCGGGCGACTAACCATACGGAAATTCTCACAAGCGTAGAAAAAAGAAATCGAGCAGTCATGTAGGCTAAAAATAAAAACGCGGTCGTGAGAGATGTAACGAGGGACGGAGAACAGTAACACACGGAATGTCCCGATTCGCCGGCGATAGTTTCGCAGACATTACCCTCTTCCCATGTAACTCACTTCGCATGCCCCATCTACTCTCTCCTGTATTATTCCTCGGCACACAGTGCGATAGAAACGAGAACGCGTTACCATATCCACGTTTGTTAGTACCACAGCTTTCACGTCCAATCTCTTTCGCATCTCTCGCTCAAACTTTGTATACAAAAACTGAGACGACTTCTTCCCTCCGCCCGATGCGTTCGCTGACCTTTATCATCTCCACCGCTGCACCGAAGGACATCGCTTTCTGAAAGCATTAAAACATATCGCCCGCACAGTACAAATGATAATTTTATCCCTCGTATGCCGGATGAGAGTCTTCCTCTTGCTTATCGCCTGTACTGTTACCGTGCAAATAAAATATTTTTTAAAAAACCGAGCTCAGAATGTACACTGAGATAAGGATCTAGTAAAAATTATCAATCATCTAAGAAAAATTACCATAGCACATAGTAGTACGGCGTCAGCGCGCCACTTATGGTAGAAAGTCTGCGATTATCCAAGAATTTTTACCATAATATCTAAGAAAATTTTTTATAAATCCGGTACTTCCTATCATAGGTGGCGCCCTAACGCGCCTACTACTGTGTGCTACGGTAATATCCCCCAAGTGACATAGAAATGTTTACTAGATCCTTCTCTCAGTGTAGAAACGGCAGGCTCATTGTAAAGAATTTAGCAGCGATGTCAAGATCAGTCTTGACTTGCTTTGTTACATACGACGAAACCAAATAACTGCGTCCAACTTCACCCTCTTAGGTGGTTGCGGACAGGTTTTAGTGTAATCTATAGATTTCTGAACTCCGCATTTGTCACAAACGTTTTTCTCCAAAGTTCATATTCCAACTAAGACGTTAAGGTCGTCCCTTGATCAGCAAGCATTCACCACTTATCCCACGCGGCTCTTCCGTCTCTCGAATCCGCGAGATCACGGGACGTTAAAGCAGCCCAGTTACGAATAGTATTTCTGATCCTGAAACCTGACAGGGTGGCATCGCACACCCGGATTGGCCTTTCCTCGCGAGCACGAGAGAAAACAGGTTGCACGTCCGTTAAGTGAGCGCGGGTGTACGTTTTGTGCGAGAACTAGATACGCGGTTGCTCACCGGGATAGCGGTAGTGGATGGTGAGTGGTACCGCGGAACGAAACTGCCGGCTGGCTTGCGAGCCGGGTGATCATAAACGGTTGCAATGTGTCCTCGACCGCTACCGGTGGCGAACGTAAAAGTCCCTCGGCCATAGACGACAGATTACCCAACCGTAGAAAGATAGCAGAGCACAGCCAGGGACGACATACACAGGAACTTCTCCACTCTCGCGCGCAACTTGTATGTACGCCTCTCCTCAACCGACAACCAACAACCCTCATTCCATGGTCTTCCCGTGTGTCTTCCACGTTGCCGCGACGCTGGTGTTCGTCCGGTTTACGTTAGTTCGCCAGCGAAAGCGAGAGGCGAGGTGAACTTCCGTCTGTGTATGTGAGTATACAGGCTTCGCGCGGTATGTAATACGGCGTCTGGTGGCGTCACATGGCCATTTAGGAAGAAAGAAGAAGAGAACGCCAGTCATGAAACGGCATACCGTGAAGCCGTGGCAGGAAAAATTCTGTGTTCACCGACCGAGGAGCACGGGGAGGATGGCGCGGCCGAAAAGAAGCAGGAAAGAACGAGAGAGTATCCACGGAAGAGAAAGACAGAAGGGGATGGAAGGGAAGGAAAGGGGCTTGCGGGGTCAGCGATGGAGCCGGGGTTAGCGGCGGTAGTGGGCGTAGATGGGAATTCTAGGAAGCAGGAAGAAAACGCCAGAGGCCATGGTCTTCGTTCGTTTTCTTTGTTGTTCCTCTTTGCTCGCCTTCGTATATGCCCATCCTCTCCGACCAACCCTGCCATCTACCTACCCCATATAGTTTTTTTCATTCGCCATTTGTCCACTTTTCCTGTCGCTCCCTTACCCCATCTACCGTTCTCCCCTGACTCATATATTTTTCCTCTGCTTTCCATGCGTACGTATGCGGATCTGTATATATATATATATATATTTTTTTTTACTTCTCTTCACCACGCTGTTGGAACGCGCGCGCTCGTTAGACTTTGCCGGGTTGTAGCGAAGCTTCGCCGCCGGGAATGATACAGCCGGGAGAGTCCGGTACCGGAGAAATCCTACGGTGGAGATGAGAGAACCAGGGAGGAAAAAACAAAGAAAAAAAAAAAAAGAAGGGATAAAAGTGCAACGACGGACTCTTGCTAACAGGCGCACAGTGCATTGACGCCCTGCACGGTTGCGCCACGGACTGCCCCGTTGTGCCAGGCTTTGTTGTCTTCGTCGTCGTCGTCGTCGTCGTCGTCGTCGTTGCCGGGTCGCTAATAAAGAAAAATAAAGAGGCACGTGTGGCACGGGGTCGACGGCCCCACGGTACGATAGAACCGGATATTAGCTCTGCGGTCGGGTGCAGCAGTCCAGCCGATACGAGTACAACATTGTAACGATGCCGGTGTTTTTAACCACGAGGCATTTTTCGTAACAAATAAAAGAGGCGCCATCAAATGGACGGAGTTCAATCGTACACTTGCATGCTAGCACATTCATAAACGTTGCACCACCATTTATTTACATCTTTTCGCATCACCGTTCAATTCTTCAAAGTTATAAATATATAACAGCGTTTCTAACGGACTTTCATTGGTACGTCGTCACTTATCTACACCGCGTCATGCATGCAGTGACATGCTGATTTGCACGCATGTTCAATCGTTCACTCGACTTATAGGACTTTTACGCATCCCCCGATGCGAGGCAATATGGATTCAAGCTGTTCCTAGCATTGAGAACAGCGGCTACTTCATTGGTATACCGACGACCTTACACAAGACTGACGACCTTACCGACGAAGTACCCGCGGTTCTCATTGCTAGGAACCGCTCGAACCCACACTGTCTCGCATTGGGGGGGTGCGCAAAAGTCCGGTAAGTCGAGTGAACGATTGAACATGCGTGCGATTCAGCATGTGACTACAAGCACCGGTGTAAGTTTGCTCATGGCGCCAGAATTTTAGTGTAAGGTTGAAAATATGGTAACTCCGTGCGTGTAGATGGGACGCGGGGTAGATAAGTGACGACGTACCAATGAAAGTCCGTTAGAAACGTTGCTGTATATTTATAACAGTGAAGAATTGAACACTGATGCGAAAAGATATAAAGAAATGGTGGTGTAACGCTTATGAATGTGCTAGCACGCAAGTGTCCGATTGAACTCCGTTCATTTGAAAGCGCCTCGCCTCGTTGTGTAGCTGGGTTACCACGTTGTACAGTGAGAGAAGGATCTTGGGAAAAGTACCAAGTCATATGGTAAATTTCGACCAGGGTACACAGTAAAAAAAGTTTGTACTTTTTACAACTTATTGTCCACAAACGTCCACAATTTTTGATTTGTTAATTTTCTGGTTTTGCAAACAAAAGTAAGAACTAAAATTGTCAATGACACGGGAAACAAAAGGAGAGTTTCGTATATTCAAATAAGTGACAAACGAGTTCGTCACTTATTTAACAAAATTGTTTTTACGAAATTTCGAATTCCGATTCTGCGAATTAATTTTTTACTGTGTACATGGCACACCAGCGCTGCCACTAGCGATTTGTGAAATTTTCACGAGAGTCATAGCAATTTTTATCCAACGCGTATTGTCATTTTTTTTTTTTTTTTCAGATGGCGCGTTGACAAAATTTTGCGTACCTGGCTAAGAATTCCGTGGATTAAAACTGAGAATTTCGTCGACAAAATTTTTGTTTTATGTATGTATACATAGAAAATATTTGATCGACATAATACGCTGCTATAAGCTACAAACTTAAAACAAACGCTTGGCGATCGCGACTACTCCGATTACTAAATTTTCTAGCAAGAAGAACTTAAGTTCAAGCAACAATTACAGGATATTTGGCTAATACTTACGATAGCAAAAGTTACCACACTTTCTAGCAGACCGGATTAAGTTTAACATGAATGTTTGTCAGGATGTTGCCGTAGTCTCGATATACCTGAAAGTTCTGTCGGTTTTTACCAGACTTATGGTAATTTCTATCAGATCCTTCTCTGAGTATGCTGCGTTATTCATACTAGAAGATGACTTGGCGGCTGCAGCTTACCTGGTGAAAGCCATTGAGCCGGGTCTTTCACGTAACTTCCATAGTACGCTCAACGTCAACGCCAGATCATGCATAGATACGTTTTTTTTTTAGCTCGCGCTATTTAATCAAGTAACTGATTTCCACTGATTTCTCACTGTTGTGTGATTCCAGATTGAAGATGAAGTGGCCGCTGGTATTAACCTGGTTCGTCCTCCAGCAATCGTGCATACAGGGCGTACCTCTAACTGGTAAGTTCAGCTTTCCTATCAGTACCTTCAGACCTGCGAGATCACCAGCGTACGTTTGCATTTAGATATACCAGCTGAGCATATAGTAGCGGCGTCGAGTCGACGAACGACGAAGGAGCTTTACTCTCTTTCGCGGAAGTACCTAACGTAGAGCCGACGCGGTAGGGCGGGAGGGGGTGAATTAGCGAGGAGCTTTGGGAAGCTTGTGTTCGCGGGGGACGAGCTTCGTAAGCACACGCAGGTAGCGTCAACCTCAACCGGAGCTTGGGCTTCCTAGGGCATGGCGAAAGCCGTTCGTTTGGTATAACCGGTAAGGTACCGACCTAACCGGCGGGGGGCGACGGAAGCTCAGGCTGGGGCACGGACGGTAGCTTGCGGAGAGCAGGGAGAAGACTTCGTCGTTAATACGGCCCCGGTACAGAATGGGGTAGACCGCAGGTCCGCGCTTCGACGGTTACTTCGCCCTCCTTTACCTAATCCGTGTTTAACGGAGTGTGGATAGGCAAATTGAGCGCTCCAGGGTTGCACGCGGTAGCGTACCAAGCCCCCCCCTTCACAATCCCTCATCCCCCTATCTCACCGGCACACCGAGATAAATCCACTTCGGGAACCCTCCTCGATTATTCTTACCACGCCAAGACCACCGAGAAAATAACGTCCCTTCGAATTTAACGACTCAATGGAGATTATATGATTTTTCCAATTCGAACTTTCCATCGAGATTAAAAAGAAAGAAAAAAATGTAATCTTAATGCCGCCGATGAACCGTGAAAAATTCTATTGGTAACGAGGATCCTTGTAAATATGGTTTCTTTTCCTATTACGAGTGAGTAAAATTAAGCCGTTGATCGATCGCAAGCGTCTGTTGCGATTCATTATTACTTCCCGGTAGGGGCAAATCGGAATATCCCGGCAAAACCCACAATATTCGATTCGCTTAGCGATGAACTTATATACTCCGTTTGACAAAAGTGTTTATGTAACTCATGCATGAGAAGTGCTACTTTTTGTCCGAGCCGAGAGTGGCGTAAGTGGCGCTTTATAGCCATGTGTACTACAAATACCCGGCGCATGCGCACAGCGTGTGTATAAACCCGAGCAGAAATGGCCGTCGGGCTGACGTAAGGTCCCTATCAGGCACCCTTATCAGGCCCTGATCAGGAGTGTAACGCCATTGCCCTATAAGGTCCTAATCAGGCTGCCTGATCACGGCCTAATAAAGGTGCCTGATCGCCTCCTGAAAAAATATAATAAATAATTTTTATTTATATATTAGCGTTATTTTATCGGAAATGTGAACCTTTTATATTTGTTCGTCGGATTAAATGAACTAATCACTACAATGTAAATCACGGAAAAATTAATTTTTTTTTTTTTCACTCATGGTCGGGCTCGAACCAGCGACCTTGCCAATGAGGATTACTGGGGATATTAAGGGAAAAAAAGGTTTACTTATCTATTTCTCAAATACTTTAGAATCATTTTTTGGAATTTTCATTGCGCAAAATCCATGTCATCCAGGCATGCATATTGCACGCTTAGAGGAGGCTTGCCTGATTCACCTGCTAAGGCCCTGATCGGGGTACTATCAGGTTAGCCTCGGCAAAAGCCAAGGATATCGAGTCAGATGTCCTTACGTGTACGTAATCGGGCTCTGATTAGGTTCACATCAGGCTCGCCTCATCTGAAGCGAGGATTATTTAGTCACGCTTCACGACCTGTGACTTATCAGGCCCTTATCAGGCTCGCCTGATCAGGCACACCCTGGCTATACCTTATCAGGGCCTGATAATGTATCAGGCAGCCTGATCCCAATTTCTGCTCGAGAAGTTCACTTTAGCTCACTTGTATCGCAAATGACTATATTGTTCGTTTACCAAGTGAGTAATTTTAATCTAATTCTAGTCATAACGCGTATCATTGTACACCCTCCGTGCCTCACCCTGCCATTTCCGCTCTCCGTTCTCGTTAGGCCGTTGAGGTAGGACACATATTTCTTCGTCCCTGTCCCTTGTGTCTCTAGCTCAAAGCCGCCCGTCCACCCCCTTGAGAACTATAGAACAGCAATGCAAATTGAAATGGATCACTCTGTGATGCTGAAGCGTCTGGCGGACCGAGGCAACACTGAGCGCAGCAGGCGTGTCGGTGTCGGAGCTGCAGGATAATTAGAAACGCGAATGAAGAAGGAAACGAGTTCTGGTGGGGTTTCCATGGATGGTTGAGCGAGACACAGTGTGTGTCTGCGCGAGAAACCGAGAAGGAAAATGGAGTGAATGAGCCAAGTATATGGTGTGTAGGGTGTTCGGGCGCAAATTTCCAAGAGCACACATCGCTAACTAGGTTACGTAATACAATTAGCGCCTCCACTAATTTCTCAGCGTCGAATAGGCAACTCCGGAGCTCGGGATGGTAGTTCGCTATTAATGGGCAAATACAAAGCGTCGTCTATCTGGGACGCCTATCCAACTCTCCCACTCTCTCTCTCTCTCTGTCCCTTCCTAAGGCAATGTAAGTGTATCCGTGGATTCGCGTGAGTGTGCGCGTTGTGTGTGTACAACTCCGTTGCGTATCTCGTCGTCGTGCTCCAACTGTCGCTTACTCTTGCACTCACCGCACACCGGAGAGCTCGCGCTGGAACGGGAACTATTCGAAATGCAACTGCGATTGTTCGCGCGATACCGGCCCGGTTGCCATGCGGAGCAACCCCGGTATGAACCGTGGCTAATTGAAAATCAACGAAATGTTATTCCTAAACTATACACACGTGTGTACTCGGGACGCGCATACGCGACAGTACGTTGAACGTTTATCTCACCGCCAAACTACAGGTTTGCTGGGACAATTACGAAGCTGGAAAAGCGTCGACGAAAATTCACTGTCACGCGAATCCGCGCACCGCTTACTTCTTTGACTCTGCTGTGAATTTCGGTGATTTCAAAGACTCGTCCCGACATATCGAGACTTCTGATACCGTGAAAAAAGCAAGAGCAACAGCTAAACTCACTTTTTTGTTTCCTTTTTTGTTTTGGTGAAAATATTAGAAAATTCGAGATTTTAATGAAAAGGTGTTCAGAATCTTTGAGAACATCGATAAATCACATTTAGAAAAAGATAAAAATTGAAATTTTCATGTCGCTTTCTCATATAATGTTCCATTGTTCGCGAAGCTCCCTCTATGCGGAAGCCAAAAACACCAAAATTGCTTTCTCATAGAAGAAACTTCGCGAGTAAAGGAACATTATGAGAAAGTACTAAGAAAATTTCAATTCTCACCTTTTTTTTTTGTTAATTGGAAGAAGTGCGCGCGTAAGATCTGAAAACTGGTCGCACAATGTGCGCCCGCATTTCATTTTGCTCCACTTTTGTTCGTCTATCTTTAAAACCATCCGATAATTTCGTTCATCGGACTGGCAATGGGAAAACTGAAAGTTCGACAGCTGTTCACGTAAAATAAGCGACGCACTTCCCCTACACATATCTCACCTTCTAACACCATTGAAAAAGTAGTACGTTTCTAAACGAGCGAATGTGCACGAAAAGTATGAAACGTCCAAGCTCATTTTTTTTTTTTACCCGTCGTTTCAGTTTTTATCGCATCGTGAGAAAAAACGAGTCAACTTTCCGATTAATTTCCGAGCACTTTTATCCGGGATACTTTTTGCTCGTGTGCATTTTTCGTAAACATTTTTATTTTTGTTTATTGTTTTTTTTTTTGTTCGTCGAATCGAAAGGATGAGGCTAGACCGTAGAAATATTTGCTGAAACATGGAATCGAGAACGGGGCAACACACAAGAACGCACACACATCCATTCGCGGACAGTCGAAACGGCATGCGGGCCTCCGCGAGCGTATCGACACGCCGTGAGTTTTATTCCCGGATTTTAGAGGCCTGTATATGGGGGGGGGGGGGGGGGCGGCTTTCACGCGTACCGACGACACAACGATCGGGCCGTGTCCTCGCGATGGTTGAACCGCTGGCGTGTACGTATTTTTCCTCGTACGTGACGTATCAGTGCGAAGTCTTTGCGCACATAAAGCTTAATTCATTGAGCACACGATAGTCGAGCGACGATAGTTATACCGGTCTCGTGTGTGCATGGCCACATGTTACACGCGCTATTGTATCCGTGTATCCCGTAAGTCGCGAGTCTATTTATACAGAACAGTTTTTAGCGCCGGACACACGCGTTTTACACACTGCCGCAATATTTACAGTCCGCGCGACTCTCGGCCTGAAATATTTAACACTCGCCGTACGATAAATAGACAGAGCCGACGAAGCGTACGGTTTAAAAGAGTCGTCTATATTTCGAAAGAAAAAGAAGGGATTCAACAAAAAAAAATTAAATTATCCGGTACGCTTTTGCAGAGTACGTCATTCCTCTCTCGCGCAGCGAGCTGTCTATGCGTACTTTGACGAACCCTACTAATTACCTCGTGCGTCCGCTCATTTGCTTCAACTCTGATTAACTTTTACCGTGTTCCTTCTTTTCTTAAAAAAAAAAAAAAAAAAAAAAAAAAACCCCAAAAATTCCTGCTCCCTTAACTCATTTCGCTATTTTATTCTCGCCCCCTTAGAGCCGCCTCTCTCGGTCTCCCTCGCAGCGAGATTCACTCCCGTCGGCCCTGCGCTCTTTCACCGCGGATTTCTCTCTACCGACGCAGTCCGAGTGAATTACACGGAGTCGGTATATCTGTACCCTTCGGTCCATCCTGGCGCGCTCCTCCTCCTCCTCCTCCTCGTCTTACGAACGATAGATCCGTTTACTTAGAACCTACGGTTATAACTTTAGCCCTCGTCACTTCTATAAGCGTCAATATTGAATCGCGCTAATCACTCGCTAACAAGAATAATCCCATTGAGCAGTTCGTCGGGACTCATCGCGATTGCATACCCATGGCGCTACCCACAGGCAACGCCGGCTACGGATGGCGATGCAATTGAAGTAGAAAGTTTACTCAGAGTCTCGTTAATTTTCATCGTTTCATGAGGATTCAGATTAGCCTTGACTAGAATCAGAGGTATAACTTTGGGTTCGCTGCAGCTTTCCGGGAAAGATCGGCCTGTGGGTCATTAAATTTTTCCATCGCTCTTTCAAAAGTCCATTCCGTCTTTCGACGCGATCTTTTTTTTTCTTTACGAACATTTTCCATAAATGTGTTCTTTGAAATTCATAAGAATCTTCGTCTCCGAATGGAGGGGAGTGAAATTCAAATTTTTTTGCTTGAATCGAACCTGCACGTATATCGGTCCTCGATAGAATTTTCTTCGTCGGCCTTACCATTTTCACTGATCTTCGGTGGCGAGATTACGTGCAGTTGTGCGAAAGGCGCGGTACTTTAGTACGTCGTAGTCGCGAACCTGCTGCGAATGCATGTCCGCTCTCGGGTCGGCTCGACGTATCTGGACCGCGGCAGATAAGGCTTATCGGGAGCCGGGGAGGTTGAAAAATTATGTGAGCCTCCCAGTTCATAGGTTTGCCGGGTCTTGCTCCGTTCGGTATTATCCATCGCCGGCTTGTGTGGAGTGCACTTGCACACGCTCAGGTGTGTACGACTTGAGGCGCGGCTTGCGGGTAGGTAGAACGCAAGCTTTGCATCGCAAGCTTGCCTGGTTGACCGTGTAATTTTCAGGATCTCGCGCATCACGAAAAAGAACTGTGTGAAATAAGAAGAAAAAAAAAACGCCACTAAAAAAATAGACGTAGAAACTGAGGGAAAAAGGGAGAATTTACACGTTCGAAGAACAGTAACAGGATGGAGAGAGGGAAAAAAAAACAGTGAACAGGAAACGTGAGAGCGTAAAAGAAAACGTGAAATAGAAGGAAAAAAAAATAGAAAAGAAGGTTGCAGACTGCCAGAAGGCACTCGGGTGTGCATTACAGGATACATCAGAGTCGACGACGACGGACGAGTAGGGACGGTGAGTGCGGTCGAATAGCGTTGTTGGAGCCGATGAAAGTGTTTTTTACGAGTTTTTCTTACCGAGAACCGGAGAGAGCTCACTTCGCCCCCTCATATCCTATATAGGGTACATTATATACATATATTATAGCCTGAACGTAGGCCGGTGGGGGTGTTGCGAAGTAGCTAGACCCGAAGCTTTTGCCCTTCGTTTACGATGATTCGCTCTTCGTACTTCCTAGTACGCCGCCACCGGAGCGTTGACTGGGCGACGGATGGTCAAGTCCACGTCCAACCCTGGATGTGCGATGAAATAAAAAAGTATCACCCACCCATCGCATTGGTTAACGGTCGCGTGATACTTGAAGAAATATTTCATCGTGCGTCCACGCTGATCCAAATTATTATTCGCGACTGCATGGTCGCACTGTGACAATAACCGTATTTTCACGGTCATCGAGTCACATGCTTTTATGTTTTGACGTAAGATGCGATTTATGAAAAGAAAAGATACATCCATTTTAGACACACACTCCTTACACCTAAGTGCCTATTAAAATAACTATTTTTCACATCTTCATCCCATCGGACGTCCGTGTCATGGTGGATTTTTGCAACGAGTCATTTGTAGACGAATGCTCAGAATAAGAAGCTGTTTGATCGAAACAACTTTGCTGCTTGTACGGAAAATTTATTGGATTACCCACATTATCCTAACGATACATCCGCATTTTCAACCCTGATTTGTCCGACCCGCCACCACCGCTACCTTCCAAAAGTTACTGGAAAAATGCGTTTTGCTCCGTTATCTCGTTTTGCTCCCACGGTCACATTTTGTCTCACTCGCAGCTACATTATTCGGATGCAGCGGCCGGGCGAACAGTAACACGCCATCCCATTTGGGAGCTTCTAGGGTTAACGCGTGCAGTATGATAGCTTAGCATCGCCTTAATATCCAAAATAACAACTCGGCTTGTGAGATCCTACCTGTGACGCACTCAGCCGGTATGACGGTGGCGCAGATATGCATGCATTGACGCACGTATACGTACTGTGTGCAGATAGATAGACGTGAGCGCATTGGACGCATTTGGATTCGCTATGTTTTAGAGTCGGCTGATCCGGGCATATACGACGAGGGATGCACGAGCGATGGAGCGACACTAAAGCCAAGATTTATCGGTGGCTTTCACGCTCGACATCGACCCGATCGTATATACGATCGCTCTTCACGATCGTGCGTTGTGCTCTCCTCTGCCTCCCACCCCATGCCGTCTGTTGAGCACCAGCCTGTACCGGTAATTTCTACATTCCCGTAGTCGCAGCTTGCTCCATTTTATTTTCGTGCAGCGAATCAAAAACCCACCATTTTTTTTTATCCTTGCAAAAGTAATAAAACAAAGTTGAACTCGATACGCTAAATATTGCTTTGTCACGCAGTCTTTTCTGGGACAAGACAATCTATTCATGCTGAAAGCGTTCTGCAAAAAAAATGTTGGCTTCCTCATAGAAGAAGTTTTTTTAGGTAAAATCAAATAATCGCGTTTGAATATGCAAGAAATCGCTAATTTTGACAATATTTACTACAAAGATTATGTATGAAAATTATAGTTCGTTATAATTCGTTGTTTCGGAGCCATGAAAATAAAGCGTCCCCGATGAGAAAGTAAAAACTTTGTCTTAGAGCGACGGATAGTCCCGGTGTTTGTAAAATAAATAAGACCGTGTTACTAACAAAGTTCCACTCAAACGGCTGTTGTGCGCAAGAAATGCTGTGAGCTCTGGCCAAAGTGCGGTAACTTTACGGCAGCTACAGAGAGAGAGAGACGTGGAAAGTTGCGGATTGACGTCAGCATCGTTTACACTTTATGCAAGAAAATTCGATTGCCTCTGGAGTGAACCGCCATCGGAAGATCTTCAAAGATTCCAATCAATTCGATACGCGCGGAGGGTGCAACGTCGACAGGAAGACACACGGTTCTACCTTCGACTCTCCGGCCGCACTTTGCGGCGCTCACTTCCCAATGACAAGTTCTTGTCGATCTTGATGAAACCAGCGTCCCCTTTACCGGGGGCACTTTGGTGACCACAGTTCCGTTGAAATTTCGTCACAAGCGAGAAGGGACCGAGCCCGGGCGAAGGTTCCGTCAGGCTTACACGATTGGTACTGTACGCCGGACGAGACCGAGATTGTCACGGTGTTCTTGTGCTCTGTCGAGCGACACGTCCGAGAGGTCTGACCGCGTGGCCTTCCTTCGGTTACCGCTATGCCAGGGCAAAGGACACGACGAGACTCCGTCAAACAAGCTGAACGCTCCTCGACAACTGTTGGCCCTTCACAGGATTCGCGATTCGTGAGAATGCGACACAATCGTCCAGGCGTAACACTATCTGGAGAGGCTGATTCGAATACCTTTCGGTAGAACAAGAAGATGACTGTTGAGTTCTTTCAAGCAGTTTCTAAGTGAATAATCGGCGACGATTCAGCGATGAACGCCAGAATTGCATCGAGTAGTTATCGATTGTTTTTTTGATCGTATGTATACTTTTGTAGAAACAGAAAACATTGCTGATCACGCATCATCTAGACCACAACTGTAGGGTCCTTAAGAAATATCTGTGAGAGAATCCCTTGATTCCTATACGAATTGGGAGATCGTACCTATATTAGTCCCTCTTTGTGGAGGCTTGTGAAGGTCGTCCTTAATTGAAGTGAGAGTCTCCTATGAGTACGATTTTTCGAGGGTCCTCACTGACCTGATGGTTCCAGCTTAAGCCAACCAAGAATCTTACTTTCAAGATTAGAGCCCTACCGAGTCGGAAGGCAAGAGAACGAGAAAATATCTTTGATTAGTTGAAAAAAAAAAAAAAAACAGTGTCTTGTCGGAGAGGAGGTTTACTCGTGTCTCCCGTTGGTATCTCGTTTTATCCGACGATCTACACCCAGCGCTATAGGCATGGATTACGACGTAGCGAGAAGGGTGGAAGTATAACCGACGTTAGGATGAACAGCGGTGGAAGGGGCACCAGCTAGTCGCACCAAACGAACCCCGCCAGCAGTGTGCGACGCTTATATATACCATGGTATACTTACAGTTACCTCCGCCCCAGGGGCTGTATCGCTTCCAATCTCCCGTAATACGTCGCGCTGGATCGCCATGCGGACTATGTTCTCGGCATTGTAAGTAATCCACTGGCTGGATCTGGGTTTACCGTGGAAGACGAGCGTGTTCGCGGCTGGTGGTGGAGTGGATGCGTGAACCGCGCCAACTTAC
Source organism: Amblyjoppa fuscipennis (assembly GCA_963575735.1). Lineage (NCBI taxonomy): Eukaryota > Metazoa > Arthropoda > Insecta > Hymenoptera > Ichneumonidae > Amblyjoppa > Amblyjoppa fuscipennis. The sequence continues at coordinate 7,761,517 of OY754495.1, read as the reverse complement.
GCGGAAACTTGTACGGAAAGCAGATGGGGAAGATATCAATCCCCTAGATCTTGCTTGGAGTCTCAGCCAACGATGATCCTGGTCGCAATTTAATTTTCCTAGAAACATGTTACACGAAATAATGATTAAGTTAAGAATAATAAGCTTTGGAGACATGACCGTCGTTCGTAAACACCAAAAACAATATTTTTGACTTCCAACGCGGGTTCACGTTTCGAATACTAGACTGGGAGCAAGACGAGTGACGAACTCTGGATCAGCGGGCAAAAACACATCGGATTTCTAAGACAGATAACTGGATTTCGGCACAAACTTAGAATCCATTTTTCGAGTAATCGACGATTATTGTCGAATTTGCGCATCGCAAATGGTATGACAAATCACCACTGATGATCTATCAACGTTTATTCTTTCTGTCTCGTCATAGTTCATATTGCCGATGTCGAAATGTAGATAAAAATCGAAGTGAGAGACTTTCCCTTAATATGTATGCACATTCCCGTTCTTTCTGAATTATAAATACCAAAAATCAATCACAACGAAATAGACATAGCAGGGTTACAGATGGGAAGAGAGAGAAAGAGTCACTGGCGCTGATGTTCCTGCAGAATTTTCGTTAGAGCGCTTTCAGCACTATTGGTGAATTTACGTTAAGCTCCCTCCCGGGTGCTTTCGGCATCGACTGGTCCCGCATCGTTGTGTGCTATTAATTATTAGGGTACGACGGGTTGCAAAGAGAGAATAGCGTAGGTCGGATTAAGCCCCGAGCCGTTCCAACCTTGCTGAAATATCATCGATCGGCATAAATTGCCGTTGCAATTAATATGAATCAAGAATTAATATGTTATAATAATTTGAAGTGCACTTCATGACCGACGTCTGGCTAATACGACTATACGGCAGTGGTAGCAATGCGCGAATGGTGCAGATACGTGAATATGCATGGCAAGATATAACGGTTGGATTGTATTCACGCAAACTATCTACATACGTACATAGACACACAATACAGACAAATTTACGGTTATGTAAAACGCGGTATATGCGATCGCTGGTACAGAATGTAATGGATGCATGCGGATACGTGTACGTGTCTGGTGTGGTACTGAGATCCAGGAACCACGAACGAATGAGAGACTAGGTCAAGCTTCTCTCGCATTCAGCCACTCTGCATCGCCCAGAAACATAAATATGTATTGTGTTATCTTACCAGACCGTGCTAACGCCAGCCCTCGCTCCTCCATCCCCGGTCGCATCGATGCTTCATACGAGAGTAGATATCAATACGACTTCGCCGTTACCGCTGATGCCTGTGCACCGACGTATCTGAGCTCATCTGTGCACCGATTCTTTTCCTTCGCTCCCGGAGAACTTTTTGCCAAGAACTGCGGAGAACATTCTCAAGATTATCTGTGCGATGTCACTTTCGGTTTGATGATCTTAATTTTTCATTTGACAATCTGAGCTTCAGTGGTGCATGTCCGGGCTCCTCAGCATTTGCAAGAAAAGCGCGCAAGACTTTATAGTAGTTCAATGTATTTCTAGGATTCAGGAATGAAGCGAAAGAAAGTATAACATAGTCAGGAATCTAAGATAGCGAGGCAGGCGATATGAATTTCCCAGAGCCGTCGAAGCTTCAGATTTTTTGCACAACGGGAATATGATTTTCGTCTACAGAAGCGTTCACCAGCTGTTCTTGTTGCTAGTTTAAAATCTCTGAGGCCCGTACCGTTGTTCACCATTGTCGTCGCGCACCAGCATCTGCAATCTAAATGACACGATTTCCGACCACGTTCGACCACAGCCCGGGCTTTGGGAGACAATCTCCTATATCGTCGAATGCCCCCACAGAGACGGAGGGAGAGAGAGAGAGAGAGAGAGAATTCGGAAACCCGTTAACGGACAAAACACAAAAGAGAACGAGATACGGAACCGCAGGGGTGGTTTGGGTGAATCTAAACTCGAATATCGGCACGTAGGGAAACGTATGGGAAAACGATAACACCGGCGGTTTATGACGCATTCTGCATGTTTTCACGATTGTCGTGAGAACGGTACAATGTGCAAGTTTATATTGGATTTTATCTTCTATTTTTCGACTATCGCTACGCAAATAATGTATGTGAAGGAGCAACTGCATCGTTCATACAGTTGCAACACTGCAGCCTTTACATTTCTCAGCAATGCAACGGTGCAAAACTCTCGGAGTCTATTTGCGATATCAAAATATCTCGTGTTGAAATTTGCGAATTCACCTAGATTGAGTCTGGCGTATGACTGCCGTTTCTTACATAGGGGAAGTGAACTGGCACTGAACAATACCTAGTTAGGCAAACTCATTTATGTCTCGATTGATGCCAGCTGTGCTGGTAAAGTTACGGTAGGCATGTGCTATCGAGGCACTGGCTAGGAAACCTCGATAGAGATGACACCACCGATAAAGTCGCTCGGTTGTGTGCGGTTTTCCTCTCTCTAGCCAGACAGCGGTCTTCATAGGCACAAGACAATATCTGGTTAGGGTAACTCATTAATTTTAACTCGTCAACTTAAACTCGTTTCATCACGAATTTCAACCCGCCGATGTTGAAGTTTGTGATGAAACGCATCGGAAAGTACGGAGTCCGTTAATTTATTATGCAGTTCTGTGCTTTTTACTCCGTGCTGGGGATAAAAAAGGCAAGCCTAACAAGAAAGTATTCGAAACGAAATTGATGGAGATCAAAACTGAGGTAGTGAAATAGTTAGGTAGCACAGTTGGTCGGTGCTTAAAGTACATGAGTACTTATTTGGTACTTTAAGTACTGTTACTGAGTACAATGATCAAAGTACTTGTACAATTTTTAACATAGCTTCGCTCTTTGAGGAAGCTATGTTAAAATTCGTAATAAATGAGGAAACCATGTGCAAATTACTTTGTACTTCTTTCGTAACGTAAAAAAATATCTGTCTCATAAAATTATTTTACTCCCAACCCAATATTTTCACATTTAAATCCCAAAAATACGATTTTTCGTGCATAAAATCGAGACTTTCAATGTCTCACTGTACTTTAGCCCCAAAAAAGCCGGCGGATTCGAGTTCAGAGGGAAAAAATACGTCGAAATACGCAGCAGTTTATTTTTTTAAATAGAAAACAATTTCGTCGAAAAATTACGAGGCTACGTCCAATTTCCGCGTTTTTCAACTTTCTGAAACTGCCCGATAAAACCTTTGTAGAACTTCGGACAAAAGCTTGTCTTGAGTATTTTTTCCCGTAGAACACGACGAGCACCACGGATTTTTCATAGCTCCATTGGGAGCCGGAATATCGACGTTTGAAAATCACGAAAAACGACGGTTTTTCAAAAGTGGCTAAAAAATTGGAAAACCGTTATTCACTCGATTTTTTTTTTTTGTTCGAAGGCTATATTCGACGTATTCTTTCCTGCTGAACACGAATATAACAATTATTTTACTCCCGGCCCAATATTTTCCATTTAAATCCTGAAAATACGATTTTTTTATGCATAAAATGGAGACCTTTTTCACTTTCGGCTACTGTATTAAATCCATACATCTCAGATTTAGTTGTTATACATCCAGTCGACCTCCATTCACTACCCCAAGGTCCCCACTCGTCGTAGTCCAGTCGATTAGTCTATTTACCAAAGATTGGAAACGAAGAGTTTGGACGTTTTGAAAAAATATTGGCCCTGAACTGAGCCGTTTGATTTGAAAATTCTTCTCCAAATTTGGTACTTGTGGAACTCCGTCTATTCCGATTAAGAGGAAAAAGTACTTTGTACTTTGTATTTTACAAAAGTACCTTAAGTACGGACATTACTTTGTACTTAAAGTACTTGTGGTCCTTAGTACTTAGTACTTTAAGTACTTTGCGGTACTTTGCCCAGCTCTGTTAGGTAGTGAAGTATGCAATGAATACATAATGAATCAGATTTTTTAACCGTGGACCAAAGTGAGATCCTATATTTCCATTTGATCAAGCGAATGTCATCTGAGGCTCGAGGACAGACTCTGCACTCACTTAGTATTTACGTTAACTAATGAAACATTGAATTCTATAACTAGACCGAACGATTTTCAGGCCCTTTGTTCGTGTAAACGAACACAAGTGGGATTTTGAGTTCACCATGACCATACCAAAAAAAACCCGATATCATTTTAACTTACACTCGCTATTGTGGCATTGCCGATTACAGTTTCATGTCCTACGAAAGATTTGTTTCCAAGATATAATTGTCTTTTCCTGAACTTCTGTTATTGAATTTCAGTCAGTGAAAATAGAATTCGGGTATTCATCTGAAGAAACACGAACTTCTAAGATTAAACATTGACATACGTGCGCCGTTAAAATATTCCACGAATAATCTACTTTATTTCGCTCCTCAAATAACCTCGTTTATTTTATGTAAAAATCAGAAAATCACATCTGTGATCGAACAAGCTTACCGAAATCAACGTAATCTCTTTATTTTCCTGTCGCAGCTATTAAGGTGGTTTAAGAGACGGTAGTAAAGTGCTGATCACTAGAGGGCAACTGGCGTGCGACAGTCTTCTAGATAGTACATATAAGTGAACGGTTCGGCTTAACCGTCTCCTCGTACAGTAGTAAAAGAATCGTACTGGAGAGGAGCGAGATAAAAGCCGATGCAGAGAACACAAAAGGCAGGTAGAACCGACTCTTCTGGGTTGACACCTTCCGAAGGCAGTGTGAATCTATAGAGAGAGAAAAAGAACGAATGTTGGGCGTTTCGCGTTTGAAAAAGAGGTGAACGCGTGGCAGAAAGACAGAATGAGAAGAGGAGAGTAGCTAGTGATCGCGCACCGTGGAGAAGTAATTTCGAGGCTGTCACATCGTTGTTCCTTCGCGTACAGTCGGAGTCCTCTCGCTCACTCGTATCCCTCTGACTCCCCATCTCCCTTCATCCTCACTGGCAGACTTAATAGCCTCGTATCATCCTTTGGCTTGTTCCTCGAACGCGACGTAAAAGCTTTCGAGCTTCAACGTCCGGACCTGGAGAGATCCTCTTTTTCTCTCCTCCTCTCTCGCTCTCCTGTTCGGCTGTGCTTCTCTCATGCTCGGTTTGTCTCTACAAAAAACATAAAACATCATTCGGAAAAACATCGATTTCTACAACCACCGCCGCCAGGATCGTACAACCGGAGCCTACATCACCGATGCAGCTATTTCATACCCTTTGCCCTTTCACTACGCTTCAACAGGAATTATATAGGGCATTATGTACAATACATGTCTATCACGCTCCCGTATCACGTTTCTAATTATACCGAGTTTACGCTGCAAATTTTCGCGGTGTTTTCTCTCCACTTATTTTCACTTTGCATGGATCTACCAATCCATGTACCTTACCTTATGTACCTTATAGCGTCCGCCATTTACAAAACACCTTAGGGGGAACCGTACAGGGTGGTCTCAGAGCGAATTGTATTTTTGTACCCCTACCCGGAGAAGTAGCTCCACCAATGTAAAGCTAGGGAAAAGAAATTTCCCTGTCGCACGGTCGACCGCGTCGTTCGCGCCACTGCATCCATCTTCATTCTTTCGCTTGATACCAGTGTCTTCAGAGCTATATTGCGTAACGATATTAAAACTGGTGGGTTAAAAAAAAAACAGAAGTCCTCTATCGAGATATAGCATACGGCTGTTAGTTGATTGTATTCTGTTCTATTTTATTTTTCATTCGTTTTCGTCTTCTTCGGGACGGTTTTTTTAGGATTAATCCTAACAAAAAAACTTTTCTGTTATTGTGAAATAACGTGAAATAGTTATTACAATACGAATGCCGTAACAGGCTCTAAATAACTACAGCTATGATCCCGAGGAAGTAGCGTTTCATACAATCATGATTGAACTTCACTTGGGTAAGTTCGTTTAATTATTAATTCTACAGCCTCCCCTACAGTGAACCAGATAGGGTCCCCTATAATGAACCATATAGGATCTTCTATAAGGTCCCGTAGCGAACCTACAGCCCTATGGGACCCTCTAGAGCCAATACTATATTACCTTCTGCAGGGAACCCTATTCCGAACTCCTGTAGGGATATTGCCCTCTGTACATATTGCCTTGGCTCTCTATTTTGACGGTTATTCTCGAGCCTGGTAGAGGGTGATATAGTGTGTAGAACGACGGGTGGACGTTGAACTATCACGAATGACGTATACGAGAAAGAGGTAGGGGAACGAGGTCGTACTGTATAAACTTCGTCAACCCTGAGCAAATAGAATCCCCGTCTGTGTCTCTGCTGCGCGCCCGCTTTTCGACCCGGTTTTCTCTTCCGTCCTTTGCCTCCTTTTACCCATCGCCTTTCAAGGCTATACCGCTGGTTTAAACTGTGTCTCGCTCTTTCTGTTTCGTACCTCACACAGCAACTACTATACCATACCTGCTGTATTATACTATATCTACCTCCGTCGGTCTCTACTTCGCCGTTTCGCCGCCGGCCGACGTCGTGTGACCCCTTCCTTTCTTCGGCACCCTCTCTTCCCCTCCCAAGAGACGTGTTTGAGTGCAAAACTTTGCAGCGTGCTGCTGCTGCTACTGCTGCAAGCCTGGTCTCTCACCCGCTCTTCCGAGCTTCTTCGTTCTCCTTGCCGCCCTAAGCGATGTACCTTAACTTTGGGCTCAGGGAAGCACCGCCAGCGCTAGAGGGATGACTGTCTTACCTGTGTATGGCCGAGACTGGCTGAGAGGAGTAACCAAAATTTGTGCGTCGAAGCGACCTGCCGCAAGAGACCCCTCTGCACTTACACTGTACGAGACGTATTACCGAACACGGTTCCATAGCGTCGTATGTTTATCCAACCGGCTATCCTGATAGGGTATCTCTTAAGTAGTGCACACAGATGAGTTTGAGATAGTGTACGAAATATGTGGGGTACTTCGTGAAGAAGGAATTTTAGGTGTCTACGATTTTCAAAACCATCGTCTTGGAACAAAAAAAGTTTTCCTAATGTTTGATATTGTTCGTGAGTATGCGAATGAGACCGGCAGAGGGATGGTGTGGGTTGAGCGCGATCAAAAAACAACGAAAATCGTTGCTACAAACTCGCTTTCTCTCTATAATTTTTGGCCTGAGTTTGTGAGGGTTCTGCAGTTTCCATAAGAGAGTAAATGGTCATTTTTGAAATCATTATTCAGTTACGAAACTTTTGATATCCGAATAAGTTTTTTTTTGCTCTCTTGATGCTGTAAAACATGCGATTGAAGTAAAAATGAACTATTTGCCTAAATTGGACCATCCTGTTTTAATAACATAGTTTAATGAATACAATGCGTGGGCGGAATTAAACGTTGTAGCCATGTACATTTATGTTTGGAATTTCAAAAGAAGTGACCAAGAATCTTAATAAATTTGTTATAACCATAAAAAACCTGCTAATAAAAAGTGACAGGCTCCAAACAGTGGCACAAAACCTTTTTTAATTTGGATAACATTTTCAAGGTATGAATTTAAAAAAAAATTAATTTTCCATGTCCGAACTTTATCTAGTGCAACAAGATAAATTGCAATCATTACAGATCAGCGGTGTACGAAAAAGAAACTTGGAAACAGAGTTAAAAAAAATAGAGGTATAAACAAGAGAAGAAGCCGCACGCGAAAGATCAACATGGACCAAGCTTACTGTTAAATGCCTTGTTTCTTGTGAAGTTTAAAATCCTCTGCATCAGGATGGGGTACCCGATGCCGCTGCGGGTCCCGGACTTCTCAGCCAGGAAACTCGTGCTCTACACATTCAGGTCTCTGATGTTGCTGTGGGATCGGAGCATCTCGCGAGATAAGTGGGTGTGGGTCTGCCCCTGTCCCCAGCTGCCGAGATAACATCCTATTTGCGCGGAAACCGCTGGATTTCGTACTGCAGCCGGAGAGCCTCCCCTCGCGAATTCAACCCTCAGCATTTCCTTCCTCGCCCCTTCTCTCGACCTTCCATGCTCTGACGTTATCGACCTTGTCTGCAGCATAGCCCACTTCTTCGGTGGATATTCCCCCATAAAAAAAAAAAAAAAAAAAAAAAAAAAGTTACTGACAAAAAATCCACGACAAAATACTGCACGAAAAATATATTTAATCTTGGAAACCAGGTCACAAGTGACACGAGTGACGTTCAAATTATGGAGACTTCGTCTGCAACCGCCGTTGGTTTTCTTTTCACAGTGTATAGCACAACTAGTGTCTTGTAAACTGAAATTTGTTTATCAAATTTTTATCAGAATATGTCATTTTACACGAAAAAAAAATTATGTATTCGGTTCTATCTATATAAACACATCTGACACAGAGGCGACATGACTTTTCGAACAAGTGGCCAGGTCGCTCCGATATTAGACGTGTCAATTCTACCGACCTACATATCCCCGAATTCGTACGGAGAAAATATTAGTCACACGAAACAGAGCTCGACATTGTACGAGTACAACATTTTATTTTCCTTCCTTTTATTTTCAAAGGATTTATTCCAAATCGATATTTTCCACTCTACTCCCGCTTCAATATCTCTGTCCGCATTCCATATCCTTCGGCGCCCTGCGCTCGTCCCTCCTCCGCTCGCTTCAGCCATTCGCGAGCAGGATGAATGGCCGATCCTCGAGTCATTTTAAAACCAACGCGCGATTTGTATTACCTTGTCGTCCTCGTCGTTGTAATACAATATGAATCCCACCCCTCCCTCCTCAGTCTCTTTCATTCCGAAGCCCTTTCAATCTTAGTTCGTGTTGTTCCGCTCTCTCCCACCCTCGATCGTGTAGTATTCGCAACGTGACTTGACGCGGGCACAACGATTGAGAAATACACAGAAAAATAAAGAGAATCCACGGAAAATTAGACGGACCCTCGGTCTCATGAATAATTAAACGCCAACCTTCGATCTCGGATATCCGCTACGAGAGAACAAGAGAGGTCGAACGAACTGGCTTTTCGCCACTCTCTTCTCCCCATCGGTAACACTCCATACTATACATATTTCCTTATCCATGTTTCCCCCCCGCGATTTACGTTATTCCTGCATTCGCTTTTAGGTTACCGCATGCGTGGATTTTCTATCACGACTGATGAATCCGCGCACGAAGGAAATGGTTGTATTGATAGAGAATGTGCAATTAATTCATACCATTTGATACAATGCATTACCCTGCCGCCTCTCGTTACAGGTAATAATTTAATACGTCTACCGTCTAGTTTCGAGATGTATAATATTGAAAAGAAATCGATTCATCTAACATCAAATATTACGACAGAGCAGATAATTTTGTGTTTATATAACAATTTTGCAGCCCTGTCGAAAGCAGCATGTCGCGACCTCAATCAAATCTCGACTCTATTAGTTCAATTTCGGAATAGTCATACGACAGATCTTCATCTTGAAACTACCGACGATGTTTTCACGTGCAATTTTATCCAGTAACTCTACTCGCTACTTAAAAAATAAATAAATAAATAAATTAAACTATAAAAACCACAGTTCTCTCGTAAATTTCCCTTCGTTCGTCGTGTGACTAACGAGACGCGACAGACGATAATACGTCATCCGAGGAAAACGATTCGTTGGCAAGAGATAGAGATGAATGAAGGTAGATACGAGCCTTCACTCTTGACCCAATTTATAACGTACCCCGTTAATTCCTGGCATATTGCAAACATCATTAAAGGTCTCGTTAACGTGGGCAAACGATAAGAGCTCTTGGCATCTGTTCGGTATCTCTTGTTGACGCGAAACAAACCGCTCTCTCGCGCCAGTAGTAATGGCCACTACTCGGTCAGCCAACGTCGCCGTCAACGTCATCAGAGCGTCGCGTCTTTGGAGACACTCCTCCCCGCATTTCATCGACCCGAAAGACGTATACGCAACGATAATAGTGTTTGCGAGATGGCAACACCCGTTTATCCACCTCTGGGACTCGGCCAAGCTCTTCGTTCTGCTGTGAGACGTTGATTCTCATCGCTATCGACCACTTCGGTGAGAAAAGAAAAATGCTCTACGAAACCTCTCACGGAACATATATATATATATATATATATATATATATATATATATATATATATATATATATCGCGTAAGAATACATGCATATATATATATATATATATATTCTTAGAGCATACACTGCATTGTTATGTCATCTGTATATAGTCAGTATAGATGCGAAAGTAGCACCATTTGTCTTACCGGATGCGCATCTCAGAAAAACGGTCGGTGAGTTCCATCGAGATATAAAGTGTTTTGTGTACCCGTCAATTTTTATCAGCCGCATTCGTACATCCTTTCTTCGATGATTACATTCTCGCTCTGCGCACGAGAAATGCTGTTATATGTTATGTGCGCCGCATATCTATGAACTCCAAATACAGAATATAAACCGGAGTTTCGAATAGAGATTGTAAATTCAGGTAGGTTTCACTAGCGGATATATAGATTATTAGAGCGCATCCGTGTAACGAGTCGACCAACATAATCTGGAGCTTCGTGAATTCTGTAGAACGTCGAAAGCACGTATATCCCAGGGGGTGCACCGAGCTTTACGTAGATAGAATACGATATTTCGGAGGCTTCGCGGATGCGAAACGAGTCGAAGTTGACTTGCTCTCACGAACGCAATAGTCATGGAAGCAGTTTCGCAAACTCGTCTCGGTTTTCTACAAAAATTCTTCATTGTTCAAAGTCGAAGTATTATTCTACTGTTGTTTATATTCAAGATATTAATTAACTTCGCTAATAATGCATGTCTCTATGTTTTTACGCGTTGCGAAATTATGCGAGGAAACATTGTTAAGAAGTTAAAAAAAAAAAAAAAAAATTGCTTCTCAATGCATGAAAGACTTTGATTAATTTTTCGGTAATTCCTTCCAAGATAAAAGTAAAAAACTAAAAATCTAGGAAATAATTTACCGAGAGGTAAACGAGGTAGCTGTCTGACGTGTCGTTATGGCTGACCCATCGGTGCTAAGCATTGCTTTAAAGGGTATTCACTTTAATCGTATTTCGCAGCCACTCAAATATATCTCAAAAGCAATTGAAAATAAATGATTGCCTACACATATGGTATATCGATGCCACGCGGAACATTGCAGCGTTCGCTTGCTGAATGTAAACGACGAGACAAGTGCGGCGTGTTACGTACCTTCGTGTTACATTCGCCAAGGCTCCTTCGAGACTCGATGCAGTAAAAATAATACTGGATACTGCCCAGCAGTGCCCTTCCTCTCATATCAATAGAAACGAGTGACACGAACTCTCTGTGGATATCACTCGTAAGTACTCGCTGACCACCGAGTAGAGGATTCGTACCGAATAATTTATAATCCAAAACTTTTCAAGAAAAGTCAGCTTTCTTCTATACGTCAATTCTCATGGCGACGGTGGTTTTTAAATGTACGCAATTTTTTGCTAAATATCAATTTTTATTGCTTTCTCTTAATCGTTCTAACGATATTAATTTATTCTATTTGCGAACGGTCAATCCGTAATTTCGAGCACATCGAAACGGTCTTTATCTCTCAGCGTCCGCGTTTTAGCCCGGTCCCTCCTGCAAAGCTACCGAATAGAGTATTAACTAAATACTTGTGAAAATAAGCTAACCGGTTGAGAACCGCATCGGGACGAAGTATCCAGAATAGCAAGAGTCGGATGCCAGGGAGTCACGGGGCCTCGGAGTTCCAGGCTCCTAAATTGTTTTCCCGTCTGAAAATTATTCATAGCCGCTCTCTCTCTCTCTCTCTTCCTCTCTCTCTCTCTCTCTCTCTCTCTCTCTCTCTCTCTCTCTCTCTCTCTCTTTCTCTCTCTCTCTCTCTCTCGTTTCTGCACTATAGTATAATGCCTCGGGTGAGGGTATATAACCCCTCGGCTTTCCCCAATATATATAAACCGCGCAGAAATCTTTGTTCCCGTGATTTTCTTCCGTCTCGTCGCATGCCAACTCAGAATGCGGCTCCGCGGCCTCGAAATTCAGTGGAGGGCTTGGATTCAGTTTCAACTTCGCTTTTTCTTTCACGTTCCTTCAGTTTCTGCATCTATTCGTCTCACTCGGTTTTTCATTAATTTCTATCTTCCGGTTATGTGCGTGTGCGTGTGCGTGTGCGTGGTAGAAAGGCGAATGAGTTGAGAAATGCACGAAGACCCGACAGCGAGAGACGGACTCTCGAAACTGCCTGGCCATTCTCCGCCGTTCTCGACTATCCAATGTTTAAGCACGTTTGCCGTCCGATGTAGTCTCTGCATGCTGACCTACTCCGGCATTGGCCCCAAGTGCCAGCCACCCACCGTCGTGTTTGACGGATGTTCCATCCCTTACTTCGTGCACTCTGAATTAATAATAAGATTTTTCTGTTGGTCGTCGACCACTGATTGATGGACCCGAGACTTCATGTTGGAAGAGAATTGGTAAATGCCCTTGCGGTAGAGGGTGGAATCGTTTCGTGTCTTCTTCTTCGCTGCTTCTTATCGAAACGCGGCTCTGATATAAGAGACTTGTCATTCGGTGTAGGTCATTTGTGTCGTCGCAGTAGAAGAAACTTTTGTCCTTTCAAGATGGAAGGATCAACAATCCTAACTGAGGCTTATTAGCAAGGGTCTGATTACTACTTACTAAACCAAACTCCCCCGTGGCAACACGCTGGGAAATTATAAGCCGAGATCGAGCAGTCAGTTCGACGGCTCTTCGGGACATCGTTTGGAAGCACCTCGTGATGTTCTGTTCACATCACATTCCTGTCTTTGACTCTCACACGTTTTGACAGTTACCCGTGAAGCATGGCATGAATTCAGCTTCGGTCCATACTCGACTGCGACGACATCAAACGATCCTCATCAATCCGCTTTAGCATCAAAGTAAGAAACGATGATTTCTCGACTGCCGACTATCGGTTCTCGAATCGACTTCGTACTTGTGATGAGGAACTTTAATTCTTCAGTGCGGATTTATGGAATGACTCGTAGTCGGAACTTTTCAACGTCCTTCTCCGACGTGCAACTCGAGGAATTTTTTTCGTATTGTCTAGCCTCGAAGGAGCGCCTCAGTCGACTTGTATTGATTTCGTAGAGTTGGAAAATCGAGATATCACCTTAGAAGAGTGGTGGGAGCAAATGTTCATAAAGTTCGCACAGATCCTCTTAAGGTGTAACAAAACATTCCGTTACAATTCATGTAGCCGTTAGAAAGATTGATACTTCAACGAGAGCGCAAAGAAATACTACGGTGCATCAAAGAGTGAGGCGTAAGAGCTTCTCTCGTCAGAATTTCCTCTTGGACCGAATATAACAATCTCGGATCTTCTTTTCACGCCCACTGAACAACTTCAATTTTGCGAAGTTTTACCCTCTCTTAATCATCCTTTATTTCTTTATGTTTCTTTTTCTCTAACACTGTCTTTGGCGCTTTTCAAGAGTTGCAACGAGCAGATCTTTAACTTCTCATTTATCTCGATCAGTGCGGACAGAGGGCGTTTACAATGAGCTAGGAGCTTTGAGAGAGAGAGAGAGAGAGAAGTAAAGCTTTTCTCATTTGTGTCGATCCAAACCACCCAACTTTCGCGACAACAACAGAGAGGAGATAAGAGAGTAAGAGCCAGTAGCGTGCGAGCGGATTTTCTCTTCGTCCTCACTTGTGCTTCTTTTTGATTCTTCCCGTACTTTCCAACCCGTGCCGTTTTATTTCAATAGCTCTGAACCTCTCCCGTCGCGGTCATCCCCCGCTTACAAATGAGTGCGCGGGAAACATTTCGATCCAAACCACCCCTCTCGTTGCGACCCAAGCGCGGTGGAGAGCCATCATTCTGCGGAAACCCCCGCGCAACGAGTTTGTATTGCTCGTAATATATAATTTCCATACCGTTGAATTTTCATTCGTTCAGACGGTCGGCGACCAACTTGGTCGCGAGTATAAATATATATATATATATATAGATATATATATATATAAATTGTAGGAACTTAATTTGTGCCTCGAATGCTCGCGCATTCAGAAATTGTTCATAACCATTGGGCTGCAAGAAGGCTAAAGAGGCCCTTCCGCATCATTCTGTTTGGACTTCGTCATAATAGCTTCCCCCCACGGTGCCTTTTCATCTCTGTATCGGGAGGGGTTTCATAATACAATAGTGAATGAGCAGATGAAGCCACAACCAATCGAGTCATTGCCCTCTTCTCTTTACACCATCCTAGCTTTCCATACCTTTCATACACCGGAAGCTTGCTTCGCCTGTGGAGAGCCCGATATACGAGATGCCTCAGTGTAGTGAATAGCCGATAGACTACGGGCAACGCGATAACATGATAAAACCATTACACTCATCTATGAGGCTAATAAACTTATCGCCGTTAACTCAAGTACCATTATTAATTAGCTCTTAGCCCGATTGTCTGGCCACTTTTTCTTACTTATGGCGGATCACTTTCACTCTCGAAATTTAGAGTTTGTTTATTTCTACCAGGTTGTTGCGGCTCGGCCCTTTGCGCCCTCACTATCGAACTTAGAAACCGGAGATTTACCGGAAATGCGACACTTTCAGTTTGAAAATCTCATTTTTCAACCGGTAGTGACGTCACACCGCAAATACGTTTCTCGGATGTTTCTCGAACTTGCCCTTAAACATATCTGCGCACATTACCATTACACCCGTGCCGTTAGGCAGTGGCGCTCTTCGGGATCGTTTCAAACAGCAACTTTTAATCGGACATTCGAGAAAACTTTTTCTCCCCCGCAATTTCGCGGCCATACTCGAAGAACGTCGCGGTTGAGACGACGATGTAACTGCAAACTTGGTCCCGGCGAGATATAACGAGGTAGACGGAAAGAAAAGAGGAAAACAACGCGAATGATCCATTCGTGTCGTGAACGCAAGATAACAGACGTATTGCAGTCTTCATCTTCATCATGAAAAGAAGAAAAAATTGACACCAAGGAAACCGACCCAACCCAAACGTCCAAAGCGTCCGGGCAGTGTGAATCGAATCCGAAGTGGGCGTTCTCGGTACGCGCGACGTTTCGTCATAATCCGAGCGAACGGAGTAAACCTAAAGCTTGAAGAGCCAGGGAGGATATCGCGTTCGTGGCACGATAACTGCAGCTAGCTGCTGCTGGCAGACGTCGCCCTTGCCTCGGGGAGTCCAAACTTTCCAACCTCGTCTCCTCCTCGGCCAACCCCCTGCGAGGTACCAGCGGGTATTATAAAGTTTAAGACCGATTTCTTTTCCTATTTTTCTTTGCGCCTGAAATTACGAGCTCCGCCCTCCCTTCTCCCGACCCGCCCTCCGCCATCTACTATATACATCCTGCCTTCTTATATTTTTGTGTGTCGCTCTCTCTCTCTCTCTCTCTCTCTCTCTCTCTCTCTCTCTCTCTCTCTCTCTCTCTCTCTCTCTCTCTCTCTCTCTCTCTCTCTCTCTCTCTCTCTCTCTCTCTCTCGCGCACTCCCTTACCTTCAACTTTCACCAGCTCCTTGCCAACCGTTTTCCGCAAGGAAACTCCCCACTGGCAATCCTTCAGCTCGCGGTGCCGCGGCAACTGCCACTGGACGTCCTACTCGGACCCTTCTTGCGGATCCTCAAGAGTTCCAATTTGATCTTTTAACCTGTCTGACGGCATTAACGTGGGTAGGGGAGCGTCGACGGATGCCGACACCCTAAGGGAGAACCTCAATATCTCAGCTGTAAAGTGAAGTTTCGATTTAAAAAAAAAAAAAAAAAGAAAAGAAAATCTTTAATAGGTACAAACTTTGGGATGTCAGCTATAAAATACCAGCGTTTCAGGCTAATTTATTTTTTCTAATTTACTATTACTAGTTACTCGCCAACAAATTCATGAGAGCGCAACTGTAGAATTGTTGTGCACAATGAATTAATTTGTTGGCGACCAACTGATTTGTCGGTTAAGCGTAACAAATTGTCCGCAACGTATTCGACCACGCAATTTGCAGGTGCAACCAATTATCTTCTCCGTCTACCCTTAGTCCTTGCCTAACACCAGCCATCCATATTTAAAAAAAGATTCAACAACGATAACAAACCATTTATCTAATACGTGCAAGTTCATTTAATAAACGGACACTGGAAATAAGTAGAAATCCCACCAAAGAAATTAAAAAAAAAAAAATGTTTCTAAATAATCCAACGCTATACGATTAATTTGTTTGTTGTTGAAAGTGAGTCTCCGACCGAAAAAAGCTCAACACTGCGATATGTCACGTCTGTGCGCGGCTGTTAGGTGAGACTCCGACATCCAGGTCACTCTCGTACGCTATCGATGCGGACTTCAACTTTTTTAAATTAAAAAAAAAAAAAAAAAAAACAATATAAAAAATTCTATTCAATGCTACGTGCAGCGAATGCTCGAAATAATTCCATGAGCCTAGGTCAGATTGGTCGGTGTTCGTATAATTCGTACAACGATTCGAAATTTTGTTCGCCATTCACGTGTGATTGGATTCGGGGCTTGCACGAATCCGCTATACAGTCTCATGACGTGCCGGCGATAAGTATATCGTCCGAATACGTAGTTACAGTGACACAGTACAAATTTGATCTCGAAAATGCGGCAGCAGGTACGTATAACAGCTTAGGATATCGGATAGAGAGACAATGGCGTTCCGGGTCCTCGGAGTCTGTTTGCGCCGTCGAGCCCAGCGGCAACCGTGGATATATACGGCTTTGGGATCGATGAAACAAGAAACGGCGAGATGGGGCAAGGGAGCTTGAGGGTGAAGCGAGAAAGACGGAAACACCGGAGATATAGGGTGGCTTTCCATTTTGGCGTAGCGCACTCACCTCTCGACCCTCTACCCCCGCCCCCCTGCCGCCCCCCTGAACCACCCGGCTTTAATTCGCTTAAGGCAAGTTCAGTGCTAGTTGGTACGCGAGCGACATTTATAATATTCACTTTGTGTCTATGGGATTTGGGAAGTTCTTGGATGGGCGAGGAGCGTATCCGGGGTCGGTTTGCGAGCGAACGGCAAGACTGTGCATCGCGGTTCAGTCACGCAAATGGCGAATTTCTATCTCTCCCTCCCTCACTTCACCACTGTCATATCTACCCAATGTATACACCGAGACGAGTTACGAATTTGCCACGAGATACTATCTTGGTAGAACGATATTGCATGTATATGTATGTATTTATGTGTAGATCTATATGCATTATTTAAATAATACATAATAAACGAAACATGGCAAACTTATTTCTGCTCTTGAACTGACTATCCCGCTGTGTCCACGTTCCAACCTTATTCTGCGTAGGAGGGGACGGGGAAGAAAGATCTTCTTTTAATATTAATACTCTTCCTTAATTCCGTTTTAACTAGCTGTCTACTCTTCTTCAACTTTGCGTCTCCGGGCTTTACCCGTTTTACTATTCTCAAGTACCGTATTCGCTTTTTATCTCTCTCTGTCTCGCTCTCTCTCTCTCTCTCTCTATATATATATATATATATATCCATCTTTCTGTTTTATATAATAAACTGCTGTTTAATACGGCCTCGGGTTCTTGTCTGAACCAACAGGATTTGATTTTTTTTTTTTTTTGTGCAAAACAGCAAAGTCTCCATGCAGCCAATTAATGCGAAGGGTACTTTACGCAGTAGAGGATGAGGCCGCAAATGTAATTTAGCATGTCCAGTCATTCGTAAACCTTATTACTTCGTCGAGAGGAATGTTGGTTAATTTTTTCGAGTTTCGTTCGGAGAAAGCTTTTCGCGAGTCATCGAAAATAATTCGGAAGCAACTTGAACATTTTTTTTTTTTTATATGCAGTTTATTAACCCAAAAGAGTGGGGTGTGATTATTTATCTGGTGAAGTCTTTTTTACCATAGTCCGTTTTGATGTATGGTTTGTTTTGTTTGGTCATATTGTACTTGATAGATTTGAAAATATTTTTTAATTCCCTTTTTACATCGGAGGGATTTTTTTTTTTTTTTTCGGAACGCGATGTACAAGTCTCGGATAGGAGCTCGCCAAAGCGCCCAGCCGTTTCGGCTACGATAGGATTTTGCCCGGTTCTCGATTCGTGACACGAACGAATTTTCGCTTTTCCGAATAAGGTCCTAAATCGAAATCCCGGCAAACTACGTCGAGGCACGCATTCCATTTGTCCTGGTCGCTCTTGCGCGTTGCGCGAACGGCTCCCGGTCTTGTCGCTTTTTACCGGGAATGAACGCGAGTCTCGTCGTCGAGCAAGAAAAGACTACACACACGTAAAGACCTAGTACACGAAAAGCCATCACGCGTGATTCAACCACCGAGCCAAAGGCTCATCCCACAATGTTTACACGTTTTCCGATGTTTGTCCTGGATCAACCGCTCGACCACAACCACCCACTGGCATCCACTTTCTCAACACGGAGCCCTTATTTTTATTTATATGCGCGACGTGCTACACTTAGACCGCAGCGGACAGTAACGATTATGTTGCAGTAAACTGTAATATAGGTACGGTTTGTAAACGACGCATGCCGTTTTAGATTGTAGCATTCCCACCTAATAAAGCTACAACGAATGAGAAATCAGAGGGAAGAAAATTGGCCTTACGGAAACTGTTAGCCTTTTTTTTTTTAACCCTTTGTGGGACAATATGGCCCACTATGCAGCGTTACCACAACGATTACCTTACTTCCACTCTGTTCCCGTACGAATGCTATGAAAGTTTGCCAAATAATGCTATACCTCACCGAGATAAAACGACGAGCCAGAATACCAGACCAAGCTAATGCTACACCCGAACCGCGTTGGAAAACTAAAAGTCTCACCATTAAATGTCATCTCGTCTACCGCAGTACCGCGTTCTCGTAGGCGGAATGTCTTGGTTAAGTAACCCTTGACGTAAGGGATTCCCCGTTGCAGCACTGTAAAATATACAGTTAAGGCTGCCGCGCTACGCGATCGTGGAGTCGAAGAGAGCGTTGAGGGAGACGACCGTTGCGGAGATGATTTCGAGAGTTGCATGACGACAGGTGGGAATGGGGTATTATAGAGTCGACTGACGGAAGCGTGTAGATTCCGGAGCCAGAGAGGACGATCCGATCTCGCTACTGTCACCCTCCCCCGCATTCAACTCTTACCCCCCCCCCCCCCCCCCTTAGAAAACCTTCTATCACTGTGCCTCTCACTGGCAAACCGAGAGCTTTCTCATCTCCTCGTCATTCCGCGCCACCAGAACTTTATAACGAATGCTGCTCTGGATCTCCGTGGGCCATAACTGCGTATGTGTGGGTACGAACCTCCCACAGAGAAACCATTGTACGTAGCAAACCCGCGAGTTCGGACGGGGACTTCGTCTCTCTCTCTCTCTCTCTCTCTCGCTCTCTCTCTCTCTCTCTCTGTATGCAAACGTTAATGACTGAAATGAAATAGAATTCAAGTAGTTTCGCGTTCCATACTAATGCCTCTTCTTTCGGTACTTGACACGGGGTCGCGAGGTTAAAACTACTGTAATATGAATACGGAAATTGTGTACTGCGCGGAGTCGAATGAGGGGCCGAAATTAATTGATGCTTTACTGCCACTACATTGGTAACATTCGTGGCCTCTCCAAGGAAAAAAGTTATTTGACGGGTGCCTCGCCGATAAACATTCGTTCGAATTGAATCAAAAATCAATCGTTGATTCAATCAAATTCCGAATGAAGTAAAATTTGTTCGAAGTCCGGCGGGTTGCTCGATCATTTGCGAAACTCATGTTCAGACAAAGTTGGAAAATTTATTTGAATCGAGCGCACTTCGTGTCTCTCGGTGTCTTACGCAATCGGCAAAAGTGATCAGCGATTGATTTACTGCACCGATTCATCGAAGATTCAACAGATATTGTTGGGAATTTATGGAAATTGGGAATGCTGCGAGTGCGAGGTGAGGGAGAGTTCGTTAAACGTACATTACATTCTCAAGTTTCAACACCATTACTGTACACAGTAAAAAATAATTTCGGATCATCGCAATACGAAGTTTCGTCAAAATAATTAAACAAGTGACAGACTCGTTTGTTTAGGTTTTTCATTTTACAAACCTACCCTTTTATTTCCCGTGTAATTAAGAATTTTTATTTGTACTCTACTTTGTAAACCTAGAACCGGACGGTGCGTTCGAAAAATTAACGAATGAAAAATTGTCGATGTTTGTGGACGATAAGTTGTTGCAAAAAGTACAAACTTTTTTACCGTATACGCTGATTGTATCACGACTAGTGGTTATGTTGGCTCGCATGGATTTTGTAAATTAACTTTGTTTCTGTCTCCACTGCAATAAGAACTCTCCATGGTGCACCGAAAGGGGAGCTCAGCCGGGACCCGCCATGGGGCAAACATCCAAAACAACAAACAAATCGACAGTTTTCCAAAATATATCAAAATATATGGTGAAATATTAAAATGTACCGCCGGATCTTGGCTACAATGTTAGCGGAGTACATATATATATATATATATATATATATATATATATATATATATATATATATATATATGTATATATATATATATATATATATATTGGTGTGTGTGTGTGTGTGTGTGTGTGTGTGTGTGTGTGTGTGTGTGTGTGTGTGTGTGTGTGTGCGCGCGCGCGTGCGTGCGCGCGTGCGTGCGTGCGCGCGTGCGTACGTGCGCGCGTGCGCGCGCGCGCGCGCGTGTGTGTGTGTGTGTGTGTGTGTGTGTGTGTGTGTGTGTGTGTGTGTGTGCGTGCGTGCGTATAAAAAAGGAGCTATTTGTCCATGGCTGGAGTGTGTGTTCGATCCGTCGAAGCGTTGGCGGGCATTCTGAAGGGGATGAGATTCCAAAGGCTGCGAAAGTGTAGGAGATATTGAAAATATCCTCCGCCTCGCTTAAAATTCGTTCTCCACTTGGTATTTGTATTCCATTTGCTCACTCACTCCGTACATAATATATGCGTCTTAGTATATAAGTGTCCGTATATACATGTATTATATACATACCGTTACCGAAGATAACTCTCGTTTTACCTTCATTTCGTCCTCCGTGCGTAGCCTCCATGCATGAACATTTTTCGAGCAACGTAATACTGCTTTTACTACGAATAACACGACCGGCAAAGTGGGTGAATATACGTCGAGCTGCACTGTGCCATATATGCGTCGCACAATGAGCAAGCAACTCGGTTCCGCGCCATCGGACGAAAGTTTGTTGACGCCGGCAAGAAAATAAGCGTTGGAAAATAGAGCGGAAATTCGACCCAGCGAAACAAATATTTAACTAAGATTGAATTAAAAACATACACTTAAAACTATCGCTTGCGAAATGTCGAAGAATTTTTTTGTTTCAATTTCAATTCTTACAATTCCATTTGATATTGTAACAACTGCGGCAAGACTGGCAATGTAACATGTTGTCGTTTCAATCCCATATGGAATTTTAAGAATCGAAAGTAAAATTGAGATAACAATTTTTTTTCATTGGCAACTCGCAAGCGAATTTTACTTCAGACTTTGATATTCCTTTCCAGCTTCCTCTATGAGTGAATTCATTTGAAAAAAAAATAACTTTTTCATCGGAGCAGGTGACAATCACAAAATTTCTCTGATGTTGAGTTTCTCTGATGTTGAGTTCGGTAATAAAATCTCTAATAAAGTTTCTTCCACCGAGGCTGGTATTAACGGTATAAAAAGAAGTTGTCGCCGGAAGTTGATGCGATATCCGCTTCGAATCTCGATGTTCTTTTGACCGTCAGTGCGACGAGCTACGAAAGAAATTCTTTGCAGTCTTTGATACCGACCGGAGCCAGGTTAGGTGGTTGGAAACGCGTTTAGTGTAATCTTAACAGAACGAAGAGATCCTCCGCTCGGAGTCTAAAAGAGGTACACATCAGCGGATGAATGACAAATTCGTCGTGCATTTTTAATAATTTCCATCTTCCTTCCCTTTCATTCCCTCCGGGCTGTGTTTCCATGAATTATAAAAATGTTTCGGAGACGCGTTTGATGGGAATGGGGAGGATCGTAGCGCGACGATGCGGGACGAACGAAGGTTTCCATTTGCGGTGGGAGACGTAGCGACGGTGAGGAACGAAAGCGACGCCATCCACGATGAAAACTGGGGAAAAAATACTGCGAAGTCAAACGAATAGAGAGGGGGAAATAGAGAAAAACGAGGACGAAAAATACGGAGATGTAGCCGCCTTAACTTTATCTCGACGAGTGGTTGGGTGTGGCTATCTTGGCTCGGGTATCTTTCTACATCGAGGGGGTTTTCAGCGGCACGCCAAGTCTGCATCCTCTGTGCAAGCGTTCCATACGCCACTTCGTATAACCCACGCCTCGCCGCGGCCCTCGCCCTTGTGTATTTAATTTCCGACGGAACGGATGGTATCGCTCGGGGAAAATGCCGCTTCTGCCGCGGCTGTGGCTAAAGTGGTGGCGGAACGAGTCGGGCCAAGGCGTGGAAGCGCAACTCGCCGCGGAGGGTTGGAAAAGGAACAACTTACAATTGCTTCCGCAGGATACTGCAAGCTCCCTCCCTGCGGCATTCTCACTGACCTACCTCACTGTCCACCTTACACACGATTCCATGTTTTATGCCTCATTCCCGAACACCGAGATATCACACTTTACGTCCACTTTACACCCGGCCGGCGAGAAATCTTCAATGGCCGAGTGAAAAGAACACTCTTGGCGAATTATTCGCGGAAGAAGAGGCGAAAATGAAATTCCTCTCTGTTGAGCATGCTGAGAATGGAGAAGCGTTGAGGCAAGCAAACACATTGAAACTGTAGAGATTGTCGTTTTGCATTATTTTATACTCGATGTTGATACTTATTGACGGATTACTCCGTTTACAGTTTTATAAAAATAGAACATTTCAATAAATATATCACTTACTTTGTTATCACATGTGTGTTCTCTTCTGATTTCAGAACATATACAGAATTAAATAATAATAATAATACTAGTTGCAAATGAATAAATTAAGTTAATTATCTTGGATGAAATTAGTTACAGAGTAGATTAAAAATATATATACAGAAATATAGAAGAATATGGGATCATCGGAGCTTTTGTAATAATGCCGGAAAGTTATTAATACATTGAGAAATAAAATTGTTGCTCGTCCAATAGTCGGGAAATCTTCTTTTTGTTCTCGCGTATTCAGGAAAATATTTTATTTCACAGGGTGTGAAAATGGGAGTTTTACACACGCTTCGCGTGCGAAACCCTCATTTTTACACCTTGTGAAATAAAACTTTGTGCGAAACTCGTGCGAAAAACATTTTCTGAACTCGTGCGATTGCAACACTCGCCTTCGGCTCGTGCTGCAAACTCACACTCGTGAGAAAAAGTTTTTTCGCACTAGTGTCGTAGTATTTGACAGGTGGCCGTAAATGAATATGTATTTGATTCAAGTAAATATCTAGAGTAAATTTGTTGAACGTGAATCCACCCTGATTAACCCGTGTAAATCAATGATATATGGATCTGATGGAATGCACAACTTTTTACAAAATTTAATTCAAACAAATGTTTATCCTCGAAGCGGTCGCCAAATAATGTTTTTCCTGGGGGGCGAAATGAATTCGTTTATTATCAATTTATGGAACGAAGCCATGCCAATGTTGGGCAACTTCGTCCGGCATTTTTAATATGTATCGTATATTAACGAGATATGAAGGGAAGACCTGAACTTTGATCTAAGCACTTAACCTCGCAGTTTTTCGTCGCTAAAGGCAACGGTAAACCAGTGAAAATCTGCTATTGACGCTCCGCGAATGCTGCCGAGCCTTGCTCTCGCTTCCGGCCTTTTTTCTCTCTCCTTTTTTCTTCTTTTATTCGCAGTTTCCCTCGCCCCGTTTAGTTATTTTCTTTTGTTTCCCTTCCTTCCGCGAGTTAATGCGCGCACCGAGCGTTTGTTCTGTTTAATTAAATCTACTTTACGTCGGGATGTGCGGTTGCATGTTCCATCGTGCCGGCGGGATAACGGAGAGGGGAATTGAGATATACTTTTTTTTTCACCCCATTCTTGTTTTCTTCCTTTTTCCCCCCCTTTTCCTTTCATTCTCTTTACTTTTCGCTCTCTACGACCGGTACAGCCCGTCAAGCGTTAAAGTTTGTGCGTGCTCGTTGTTAAAGGGCCACCACGTCACCACTTCGTATTTCCGTTCCTGCCTGCGGGGAAAAAGAGCACTGCGATGCAGAACACTCGCATGGAATTCGAAGCTCACGATCAGGAGAAAAAAAAGCACTTTACTTCGCAGCTTATAAAAAAAAAAAAAAAAAAAAAAAAAAAACGAACCTTTCGCGAACGAAACTTCCGCAATTTTCTGCAGCAAAAGGTTCACATCACTGTGTATGCTATGTACCGGTACGAATCAATTCAGGGGCTTCTTCGCCGATAAGATCCCTCGGTTGAGAGCCAAGGCGAGACAGGGTGCTCCATCATATTTAACTAAGATAGCCAATCGCTCCTGTCACTGGCCGCGTGATAGATGATTTTAATCAAGTTATTCGTTGCTACGAAGACGAACGTTTTACGCTCTGCACAGACTGTCCGTGAACGTTCTACTACAGATTCGGAGTAGATATCGAAGGCAAAAAAGGATATATCTTATTCAGATTCGTCTGTTCGACGAGCGTTTGCGCGACTTCGTCGGGAAAAAGAGTAACATTAATTCGTTAGGTGGTACACCGGAGGGAAGGATCTAGCGGAAAGTACCGATCATCGACGAAAAATTACCACAGCACACAGTAGTGAGGCACTCGAGCGCCATCTATGGCGGAAAGTCTCAGATTTTCCAAGAATTTTTAACATAATATCTACGAAAAATTCTTATAAAACCGGCACTTTCTACCATAGGTGACGCGCTAGTTCCGTACTACTAGGCCGAACTGGCCAATGAATGAACAGTTGAGCAGACGAAAAAGCTAGCGAACAGACGTTTCTTATGCACGTACTCTTATGAAAAGTGTCCATTCGTTGGCCGATTTATTCTATATGTCATGGTAATATCTATCAAGCGATATAGTCATATTTACTAAATTCTTCTCTCAGCGCAGCTTGTAGAAATTTTTTTTACTCAATAAACTATTTGTACGAATTTGTATACCATTATTTGGTTCATACCATTACAATCTTTATTTATTTTCTAAATGTAACCAACGACGGTTTTTACATATTATTATTCTTTTTTATAGGTGGCCCTGATTTTTCGAAAGACGACACCGATGCATGATTTTTTAAAGATACAGACAGAATCAAATTTATCGGAAGAGAGCAGAGTCACATACGTACGTTAATCCGCCCTTGCTTCTAAACTATATTCCACCCTTCGCTGAAGGTTTTTACTGCCGGCGTGTGGTACGCTTCCACCGT
This sequence comes from Amblyjoppa fuscipennis, assembly GCA_963575735.1. Lineage (NCBI taxonomy): Eukaryota > Metazoa > Arthropoda > Insecta > Hymenoptera > Ichneumonidae > Amblyjoppa > Amblyjoppa fuscipennis. The sequence continues at coordinate 7,736,207 of OY754495.1, read as the reverse complement.
GTCGTTTTACTCGTCAACTTTTACACACTGTCTCCACACCCATCTGTCGCATTCGCGGTCCCTTCAGTTGTCGCGCATGCATAGGTTTCCGAGTACGCATGCGATCGTAAAAATCGTGGGTAGGTAAAATTTTACGATTAAAACGAGCTCCTCCTCGTTAGAACGCGTCGTTTTACGAGCCCGAGAAAAATTTCACACACGTCCATAAACCGTATATAACATAATAATGGCTTTTCCGTGAACTATGAAAAATCCCCTGCCGAGTGAGCCGCATTCGAAATCTCGTGTGCAGAAAATTTATTTCACGAAGGAGATCATTCGTAAAAAAAAATCGTTTGTGAGAGAACGAAGGAGCGACGGTTAGAACGGAGGCTATTAAATAACTTCTATAATCCTCCTTTCCTATTCGAAGAGGCTCCCCTTCCGAGCTATGCCCCCGGGGTAACTGTCCTGTCGTGAATGATTTAGTAATTATATTTCTCAATGGCCGACAAAAAAAAATTCTCGAGGCACGCGAGAAAGTAACCGGTCGGCAATTCGTTTAAAAGTCGTTCGTTCTGCGAAGATTGCCCAAAGTTTCCGTTCTCATAATTATAAAGAGACGTTCGTAATTTTGATGATCTCGTGCCGAGATTATAGATCTTCGTTAGGGCTTTGGATTCAAAAAAGTACCATGAGCTGCGGCTATATTCTTCATATCTGGGGAAAGAAAAAAATGGGCTACGCAAAATTTACTACTAAAAATTCAGTTGATAAAGTCCAATCCAATATTTTATAATTTGATGTTTTCATCGAAGACACCTTTTTTACTTATTGTTTTCTCTTCGATTTAAGTTACCTTATACAAATTTGTACAACCCTTCGGGATCCCGAGTCAAATCGAGCCGACATTCGAAACCCATTTTTTTCACACGTTGCCAGTAATTTTCTTAAATTATAACTAACAACGCGAATTTCAGAAGATTCGAAGTATGCTCTGCAATTATTTTCTTCCAACCCGCCGGATAGCTTTGAAATTGTTTCCAAAGTAGGATCGACTTGACCTATTTTTGACCGCGAACGGTCAATAAAAGGAATAATTGAGAATAATTCGCGATAATTATAATACTTCCTACGATTTGTACAAAATTTCGTAAATAAAAATAAATGGCGGTTCATTGCCGCACACTTTCTACTTCCCGGTGTCATCGATGAAATTTACTCCGAATATAAGAAGAATTACCATTATAAGTCCACAGTTTTTTTTGTTGCCCCCCTAAGTGATCCAACAACGAAATTTCTTCCCAAATTCAATGGATCTGTCTCCGTCCGCATTAACAATGGACAATGCAGAAACGATCCGAAAACAGTGACTCTCGTTGGAAATATTGACAAAGCCATTAGTCGAACTACAGTAGTTCGGTCGATGCCTCGAACCGTTCTTCGATACAAATTTTTCCTCGACCAAAGTGCAACTCTATTTGCAGATGTCTTTCATTGAACGAAGTTGTTCAATTTTCTCGACACTCTCCAATCCCCATCCCCTGTTGTTACTTTTTCCTCGTTGTACGAAGTTGTCCCAACGGTGAAAGTCAATCGGCTTACGATCCGGAGTACCCGCGAATGGTGAATACGTCTCGGTATTATATCCAGCATCTGGCGGCGTTAGCGCAAAAGCTTACACCTGGATACACTTCGATTTTCCATCGAATTCCATCGAGCGGATACAGAGAAGCGCGGAGAGATTCGCCGCCGAAGGAGGAAGCTCTGAAACTCACTATCTCGCGCGGAGCGTGGGACGGGCTCGTTCTTATGAAATGCAAACTGCTTCCGGCAGACAATGCTTAGTCCCGACGTTTTCTCGTTGTAATTCCTTGTCGAAGCGAAGTTGCACCCTCCTCCGCCATTCGACCCTCAGGGGGCCGCTCAGCTTACCGAGGCGAACGTTCCGACGCTCGCGTTGATAATCCGTTTTTTGCTGCTAAGAAGATTTTCTCCATTTTTTACAACCTCGTTGCGATCTCGCCTTGCAGCCCGCATTCGAAATATTCATGGAATCCCCGAGTAATTCCTCGAGAGAAGAGGTTCGTCGGTGCTCGCTCTGATACGCTCGTTGCCGGTTCGCTGAAAGCTTCGCCGAGCTGCTCCGTAGAGACCAACGATGCCGCGGCGAAGGTTTTCTCGTGCCTTTCGTATTGTACACTTGCGTGTAGCAACGTCGTGCCTAAAGCACAAGAGCGCAAGGATTGCTAACTGCGTCGACGCGAGTTCATTGAACTTCGCTGCAAAGAGGATGTAATACTTCGTACCAAATGCATGAGGCGAAGTTGACCGATTCAAACCGCTTCTGCGGTACCAAATTTACGTGAACAAAATATCGTCGCTTGTAGCGCGAGAGAAGGCGAGTTCTGCCTATTTCATAATCGCCATTGGGAGTCCGCTTTTTCATACGAGTATCGCACAATGCTTTTTGCAACAAATTGCAGGAGTTGCAGCCCTTTTCATGCTTGTAAGATTTTGCAACAAGTGCACATGCGACGGAGTGTCTCGCACTCGCGCATAAAGCGTACCCGAAGTAAAATCGGACCGATGCACACGTGCGCATCGCCATTATAGTTCGCCTTGCTGTGAAGCGCCACTTTTGCCACGCTTTACAGGCACGATAAGTGGCACTTCTCATGAATGCGTTGCAAAAACCAGTAGCGAGTGTGGAGAGCGGAGAGCGGAAATTGGAGAGCGGGGAGATGAGAGAGGAGAGCGAGCGCGAGAGGTATATACGATTAGATCATATACCAAATTGGTGCAGTCAGGGCGTGGAGAAACACTACCTTGATCGTTAAGCAAACAGTATAATTTACCCAGAGGATATAGATACACCATCTACTTCGTGGATTGTGTGTCGTAACACCGTAGACTGTACACGGATTCACGCAAATGGATACGTCAATTTTCGACGGCTGGACAATTCCGATTGCGCGGACAATTGAATTGAATTGAAATGAACTAACCGAAAGGACGGGCGCAAGGCGCCCGATCGCTAGTATATCAAGAAACGCGGTAAGATCTCGTTATAGAAGTGGAGTTCGAGAATCCTAAATCATTCCCATATGATGTATTCTCGGGTTTTGGGTTTTCGTAGCATATGGAAGTGGATTTCAAAAATCCTAAATTCCATATAGCATATCGGAGCGATGTTCCCCCCCCCCCCCCCTGAGCCTTTATCGGTGAAGCTGACCCACTCCTTTTTGGAAGCTTAGACAGTTTCTATTGTGGTGGAGATAAGAGCAAAGTTCATTTACAAAAGTTATGCGAGCGCGCGATTTAAAATGTAGTAATTCCAATATCGAATTTCGCAGAGCCGTTTATGTTCGCGCGTAGAATAATAGAAAAAAAAGTGTCCTAACGTGTCTTTAACGTTTCCTGTTTCAGGCTGCCAGTTTCCGTCGCATTGGAGCGGCAGTTGGTTTCAATCCGGCGTCGACGGAATGGTCGTGGTGAACGGAACGAATATCTCGACCAAAGGGCGATGTATGCAGGTCAACGGCGAGAAATATCTCATCCAAGACTCGTGAGTTCCTAAAATATTTTCACGTTTACGGTGGAGACCATGCGGCGCCGAACGCCGGTTTGCGTGTGCTGCATGAAACATAAACGAAAAAAAAAAAAAAAATACCACGAAAAAGAAACGAAGCTGTTCCTTTTTTTTTTCATTCTCAATCCCTCTCATGGACTATGAGCGCGCGCTGGCTCTTCCATTTTCCGATCTTCCTATATCACTCGATCGCTCGGGATGTTTTATCACGTTAACTCGTTGTCGCTTCCTCGTTATTGCAATAGAGGTGAGCACTGGCCCGAACCTTTTATTAATTAACTGTCGATCGTGAGAGAGGGGAGTTACTGTGCTCGTTCCAGTATGGGAAAACAGCGCGTCCTGCCGCCTGGTTCAATACCGTTCGATCACCGAATTGACCCTCGGGCATTCTGCGAGCCGTAACGAAAAAAAAAATGTCCCTCCCACCCGCCGAATTTTTCTTTTCCATCTCGTCATTACTCGCCTTTTTTTCGTTTACAAATATTGGAAACGTCGGGGAATTACAGTCAATTCTCATCCACGGACACAGCACTTTTGCGCTCCCGGCCATCCGACGTTTGCGATATCGCGTTGGTTTTATTGATATTTCACAAAAAAAAAAGCCCGCGAGCGATGAAAAGTTTTGGCAAATATGCCTCGAAAAATTCGCGGTCGAAGGCCCGTGTTCGCGTGTAGCTGGAAATAATAAAAATAAAAAAATAAAAAATAAAACATTTTCCCAAAAAACAGCAATTTCAAGACAAATCGACCCTTCGAAGACTCAGGGCTTTCACGATGTACGTCTCTTAGTAGGCTCAACGACACATATAGCACCGAGTAAAATAGACTGTGTACGGAACTGTAACGGAAATTTTCATTCCAAACATTTAATCCGCATTAAAATTGTTTGGATTTTTATTGCCTATTCGTGGACACGATAGGTCAAGTCGATCCTGCTTTGGAAATCATTTGAAATCTCTCCGGCGGATTGGAAGAAAATCATTACAGAGCATACTTTGAACCATCTAAAATTCGCGTCAGCACGAAGGGTTGTACAAATTTGTGTAACGTAACTTAAATCGAAAAAAAAAAAAACAATAAGCAAAAAGTCGTCTTCGATGAAAATATGAAATTATAAAATACGCGTTGAATTGACTTTTCCGACAGAGTTTTGCAGCCCATCAAATTTGGCGTAGCCAATTTGTTTCCTTCCCCAGATATGAAGAATACAGCCGCAGCTTGCGGTATTTTTTTTATCCAGAGCCCCAACGAAGATCTACAATCTCGGCGCGAGGTCATCGAAAATTACGAACGTCTTTTTATGATTATCAGACTGGAAACGGAAACTTTGTGCGAGCTTCGCAGTACGAACGACTCTGAAACGAATGCATCGAACCTTCGAAGACTCAGGGCTTTCACGATCAGCGTCTCTCAGCAGGCTCAACGACGTATATAGCAGAGAGTAAAACAGACTGTGTAGTAACTGTAACGGACATTTTCATTCCAAAGAATTAATCCGCATTAAAATTGGTTGGAGTATTTGTTGAAAACCGTGTAAGATTTACCGACGGATTGTCATCGTCTCGAGATGTTTCGCCTGAGAGAGCGGGATAACAGACGTACGCCAACGCCCATGCTGGAATGGATCATTATTGTTCTCGCGGAGTTTAAGCAGCGACAAGAGGGAATATCCAACCCTCCCGGACCCTCCAACAGCCCTTCCGCGGGATTACGTTTCACGTTCTCGGGACACGCACAAAGGTCGCCGGATCTCGTTTGGAACCAGAGCAAGAAGCTACAGATATTCGCGAAGAATGAGAGGAAGTGAAGAGTGGCAAGGGGGAGGGGAGAGAAGCAAAACCAGAGAGCAAACGAAGCTTTCGCTGTAGCGAAGCGGCGGTCTCGGAGCCGCGAGCGTGGCTGCCGGGGATCTCGCTCGATTCTAAATCCGCGTGGATTGGTAATCCAAGGATTACACCCCGCCGCTGATCCAATTTCGGACAAGCTTTCGCCGCCGCGCTGGAGAACGTCTGTTTTTGTTGGCTGCCCTCGCGAAGCTCCGCGGGGAATGGCGGATAGACCGGAAGTTGGGGCGGTAGGAAGCGGCAATTCCCTTCCAGCGCGACCGACCTCGAGCTCTCTCGAATTATGTGTATACACATAATATGTACATCTCAGGCACACGCTGAAGAATGTGCTCGGCTATCATGAACTCTTGAACGCTGCAAGGGCTTAGTCTATTCCCATGGCAGAAACGGCGCTGGCGTAGACGAGACAACCTCAAAGTGGGTTCGGATAAGGCCGGATAAGGTTTACAGTTGCGACAGACACTTCTTGTCCGGAAATATCCACGATTTTTCCGTCATTTTAACCTTTTTTTTATAAACTTTCTCATCGGTTTGTTGAAGTTTTTAAGGACAAGTATCGGCGAACCGATACCTAAGTAGCCCAACCATAAAACTGTTTATTAGTTTCCATTGGTCGGAAAGTGCGTTAGTTGGTTAAAATGTAAAAAAAAAAAAAAACCCAAAAAAAATAGTAAAATGAAGAAGAAAAAGAGACTGTAATAATAATAAAAATAAACTCTCGCGGACGAGAAAGGTTTGTAAAATTTGCAAAATTTTTGTACCGTGTATTCTTTCGTGTCGCGTAATCTGGTAAAAATTGATCGCCGAAATGCATTAGCAGAGTAAATTGCTTCGAGAAAAACATTCCGGGCGTATCGGACGGTGGGAGCGCCAAAAATGTTTGCGCCACGTTTGCCGAGCCGGTAAAGCATTAACCCTGCCCTTCCGTGCTTGTTGGCCCTAACTGAGAGACCGCGTTCCCTCTCCGTCCCGTGGGGGAGAACCTCGCAAAATTCGATATCCAATTAATGGTCATAATAATGTGCCCAGTGCAACGATCGGGGGATTTCATTACGCTATTGACCGTAAGCGGTTATTAGATCGTTTCACGAACGGGTTAACCCGCTTGCTAGAGAATCTACTTTTATACTATACTGTACAGCGATGGCGGAGTATAGGATATAATATGTCCGGAGAGAAAGGGGGATGGCTCGGCGTAGCTGCGGCGCTGATTAAAATGCGATGGGTAAGCGGCCTCGACGGCGGGATCTCGTCCTATATCGCTGCGTACGGGGGAACTGGCCATTACACCGTGGCCAAAAAGGGCGGATTAAAAACGGTATTAAAAACGTTCAGCTAAGTGGAATCGAGAAAAATGTAGAAGAGCGGGATTACTCCGGCAATATTTTACGTCGAATTGTAGCCGTTTGAATTCTCATCGATCCGGAGTTCAGATGAGTTGGCGGTGCAGAAATGACCAGTTCAGTTTTTTTCGTTATCCCCAAAAATATCAAAGTTTTTTTTGTAAACATTGGAAAAAAACAAACGATATTAAAAACGTTCAGTTAAGTGGAATCGAGAGAAATGTAGAATATCGCGGTCGTTCGAATTCTCATTGATCCGGAGTTCAGACGAGCTAGCTGTACGAAAAATCTCCATTTCCGATTTTTCGTTATCCCCGCAAATACCAATAGTTTAGGTAAAAATTCAAAAAACAAACGAAACTTTTTCGAAGTTTCAAGCATATTTCCCGGTGCGGATTCAAATTGGTCGATGGAGCTGTAACCGTGTGTGCTGCAGCTGTGTTCATTTGGCTATTCGGTACTTTCGCGAGCATTATTTAGCAGCTTGACGTAGATTTAATCCCTAAAAATCCCTTCGACCCTCCCATCATTTTATTTTTCTTCTCCCTGGCAACAGCACGTCTTCGTCGGGACGCGAGCGACCTGAGTAATTTCCACGCTGTTTCCAATGTAGAGCTGTTCGCGAGACTCTCGCGCCAACGATAGCCGCACCAGCGAGGGAAAGTCGCGAAGGGAGGAACGAACGATGAGCCCGTTGATCGAAAAAACGAGGACTCTTCTTATTACCTTTGCGTCCGGGGTTGCCTACATTATCCGTTTGGCTTGCGCACGAAAAAATATCCTAGCCGCGATGGTATGGTCTTCCGATAATCCAGTTTTCCCATTTTCACATTAAAATAGAGAATTCCTACGAGCCTCGGGCAACTCTGCTCCATCTGGCTGACCCTGACTCAACCGCCGTATGCATTATACTGAATCTATATACGCAAACCCACACCAATCCGATCAGGTTTCCAATTGTGAAGGGACTGCGAAGGTTGCGTCTTTTTTCTTTTCTCCTATCTCCATTTCTCTAATTATAATTCCGTTTCGAACACCGCGCGACGGTGAGATCTTTTTACACATTTTTGGACACTAATGCCAGTGACACTTCTCAATTTAACTCTCATTACGTGTCCAAAAAAAAAAAAACAGTAAATAATTGTCAACAGTTACTTGCACTAAATCGCTCGATCGATTTATAATTAAATTATTTTTAATTAATTGTTCGCTACTCGTGGATTGATAAGCAAACGTTTCGGTTGCCAACGAGCAGCGTCGGAAGAGCAAGAAATGTCGGATTACCGATCTGCAGGCTTCGACCTCATCAATCTGACCACCTCGCACCATGTTACGGCTGCCGATGCGGACACGCGAACCGCGCTGGCCGTACAACGGTCGGACGCGATTCATACGAAAACTTATCTAATCAATCAGTCGACTGATCAACCACCTTCCGCCAATAGCCGCAATCCATCATGTCACACGTATACAGACTTCTGTTACAAGCAAGATAACTCGTGAGCCGTTTGACTCTCCTGTTCGGCGAGGTATCCACAGGAGTCGGCCGAATCGAAACAGCCAACAAGCTGCGACGCCAGTAATCACACTACGCCGAGAGATTTTTTTTTGGTTATAATCCATATAAAAATATCGGAGAAAACTTCAAACAGCATAGTAAACTGAAAATATTCCGGCAGTTCGGGGAATCTCCCCATACTGTTAGGGGATGCTGGAGTTGTTTTTTTTTGTTCCTTTTTTAAACCTGCTTTACCTGCTTTACCGACGGAACTGGACAATTTTTAAGTTCCGACGTAGAATTGTTAATATGCTACACACATATGCGTCAAATCATGCACGATTATGATATTGACATAAACGCTTCGGTGTGCAGTCTAATTTTCATTTAAATCTTACATGGAATTAAGAAAAGCGAATATTATAGTTTGCGGAAGTGCATGATCCGTGTATAATCATACTCGTTTCGCCAATTTTATTTGTTATCTTTTTTGTATATATTTATATAGGTATATATATATATACATATATATATGAGGTATTCCATCCGGATTCGAACGGTCAAAAACTCGATCCTCTCCAAAAAAATTGTCATCTCACCACAATTCATGATTATATACAAGTAGTTTTTGTAATCTTTTTCAGAATTTTTGGACTGTATTTTTTTGAGATATCGAAAAATTGAATTTTTTTTTAACCCCTATATCTTAAAAACTATTAGTCGTACCGATAAACGTTTGAGACATAAAAGTTGCAGTTTTCGAAAACAAAATTTTGTAGATTTTTTTGAATGCAATAAACGTCTATTTCTATAAAAAATAGACAAAAATATTTTTTTTCAGCCAATACGTCATGTTTGATTTTTCTTAAAAAATTTCAGAATATACTCTCAAGTGTATAGAGTGATCTAATTTTTTTTTTTTTTTTGATGGTTGAGATGCCCGTTTGATAGCTATGCTCTGTTTAAGATCGATTTATAATTTAAAAAAAAGGGATATTTACCACTTACCATTGAATTTTATACAAATTGTGATACTGTCCATTATTGTGGACATCGTCACAATTTGTATAAAATTCAATAGTAAGTGGAAAATATCCCTTTTTTTATTATAAATCGATCTTAAACGGAGCATAGCTATCAAACGGGCATATCAACCATCCAAAAAAAAAATGAGATCACTCTACACACTTGAGAGTATATTCTGGAATTTTTAAAGAAAAATCAAACATGACGTATTGGCTGAAAAAAAATATTTTTGTCTATCTTTTATAGAAATAGACGTTTATTGCATTCAAAAAAATCTACAACATTTTATTTTCAAAACTTCATTTGAAACTGCAAATTTTATGTCTCAAACATTTTTTTGTACGACTAATAGTTTGTAAGATACAGGGGTTTCAAAAAAAAAAGTTCAATTTTTCGATATCTCAAAAAAATACAATTCAAAAATTCTGCAAAAAAATTACAAAAACCACTTGTAAATAATCATGAATTCTGGTGAAATTAGAACTTTTTTGGAGAGGATCGAGCTTTCGACCGTTCGAATCCGGATGGAATACCTCCTCATATATGTATTATTTATTTCTCTCGCAATTCTTTTTGTTTTCCTCTCGTCTCAGTAAAACTTGCTCTTTGCGCCACGCCGCTAATTATTTTTCATATTCGCCGCCGGCCGTCCGCGGATTCACGAGGGGAACGGAAACTGTTGTTCGCAGACAGGATTCCCGAGGGCTCCGCAGTCGGAAAACAAGGCGGGATATCCGCCGGCTGAAAATCTGTCGGAACGACCCTCGCGCGAATGCCCTAAAATATTTGGCCTTCCGTAAAATATTTGGCCTGCGGCTGGATCGAGGCATTTGCGGAGTACACCGAAGCAGGATTCTACAATTTCTCACACTACCGTTCCGTTCTCTCGCAACCCTTCAGGATTCCTCGTAAATTCGCCTAATATTTTCCCAATCTCGGCACGAGGCACAGAGCGACGCGGCACTCTATTTTAAATTAAATTTTTGTCGGGCAAGGAAACGTAATCAAATACATTAAATTATTTCCCGACGATACACTGAGAGGTAGGAACTGATAGAAATTACCATAACTCCGGTATAAACCGACAGAACGCCATCCTGACAAACATTCGTATCAAACTTAACACATTCTGCTAGAAAATATGGTAATTTTCGCTACTGAAGATAACACTGAAGATAGTACTGCGATCCCGAACCGTTTGTGGGTTATAGCGTTATATGTCTGTTGTCGAACGAACTACCCGAAGCTAAGCGAAAGACGGAGAGGGAGTTTTTGTTTTTTAGAGCAGGATGAACGACGTTTGGATGTTTTTCGGTCAGTTAGTTTTTCCGATTTTCCGAACGAACATGATCAGGAGAATTTTGAATAAAAGAATTTGAACACCAAAAAAAAAAAAAAAAAACAGAATAAAAGTATTTGATCGAGAGAGGGAGAGCTCGTAAGAGAGCGCGTGTGACCGTCGCGAGAGACGGTCCTGACAAATTTATTTGGCCTAATCGTGAGCGATAAAGTGGTGGCTTTGCAATGTCTATTTTTGTATGTATAGCACATATCTAAAAAAAAAAATTGCCCGACGAAATTCTCAGTTTTAATCCACGGAATTCTCAATTTTATTCCACGAAATTTTTAGCCGGATATGCAAAATTTTTCCGACCAGTCTTCTGAAAAAAAGATCACTGTACGGATTGGCTAAGAACAGCTATGACCCCACTGAAAAATTCACATATCGCCATCATATTGCCTGGTGAAAATTTGCCATATGACTCGGTAGTTTTCCCGCGAGATCCTTCTCTCAGTGTACGTTTCTCTCGGCATGAAATTAACGCATTGACCGAGTGCTGCTCGAGAGCCGCGAAATTCCAAAACGACGTACAGAGGGAATCTATTGTGCGTTTGGGAAAGCCATAACGATAGCCCGAAATCGATATTCGAGATCGATCCGATTACAGCAGCCTCCACCTTGAGCCTACGAGCCTTGCCTCATTATCTCGAGTACATCTCGCAATTATCGTCGTACACCCGATCCGAATCAACGTTTCGCTGCATCGTAGAAACCGGTACCGTAAAAATCGCGAACATGGACCACAGCCTGATCGGCGCGCAAATCAGTGATATACGAACCGTACCGCTATTCACTACTCTTGTCAGAAATAAAACTCGGAAACTGCAGTGGCTGAGTGCAGACAGGAGAAATCAATTTTAGTGGGCCAAGAGCAAGAGTAACCGTGCACTAACATGGAAGCAAGTGATACTAAAGGCATTACCGGTATTGAACGATGCTGCATGTGTGTATCGTGGCGGAGTTGGGGGAGGGAAAGCTTCTTTAAATTTTACGATTGCATAGCGCGGCGCATACCCAACGATCACTGCCACACTCGGTGGTGTACGCGTAGTAACACGAGCGAGTGTGTGTGTGTTTGTGTGTGTGTACGTTCATGTATGAAATCGGAGCTTTCGCGTTAACCGAGCGTGTACCGGGAAGCCCTTAACATTCTAACGGCTCCGTTTCCGCCTGGCCGGCGCGGCCAAGGAACGCTTCAAAAGCGCTGCCACACCGGAATCTCATTCCCGGATAACACGCGAACATGCAGAAACGATTCTTGCATACTGTTATACGTATGTACGGAGGGAATATTACGTGGATATATATATGTGTATATATATATATGTGCGTGTGTGTGTATATATATATATATATATATACATGGTTGCGTATATGGGTATATAATTGTATTATATAAGCGGGCGGTGCGGGGAAGTTTTACGCAGCGGGGAAGATCGAGGCCGGATAGCGCACTATTATAGTGATTTCTCCTAATTGTTTCGCTAATATTAAGATACGAGAACGCCGGGGAAATTATACATTCTCGAATAATCCGGTCGCGCATAAATTTCAAGTAATTCAACGACGGAGACCGAAGATAACGAAATATTTTATTATTGGACATGGAAAAAACATGTATGTACGGCGATATTAAATATAGCTGCGTCCTGAATCACGCCCGTGACAGTTGACGAGGGTCTCAGTCGGGGGGGAAATGTTTTTTACTTGTTTTTTACTGGCGATAAAGATCAAGTGCATGGAAAACAATGCTTCACCAATTTTTTCGGGACCTTTGCTGTTTTTCTTCAGATTTCATACAGTTTAGGTGACATTGAATATTCAACAAAGTGATACCATTTTTATTGTAAACATTCCCGATAGACATGTGCGGCAACGAAAAATGAAAAAAAAAAAAAAAAAAAAAACAAAAAAAACAAATTTTAGATAGAAATAAAAAACAGCGAAAGACCGAAGGGAAAATCGGAGCGTTGGCAATCCGCTCACGCGTTTCGCGCGAGGCTATTGAAGAGGGAAACAAAAAATACCAGCTGCATGCCGATTCTGCAGCTTTCGGTAAATTGTGGTTTGGCTTTGACCGAACGGAAAATAAAAAAATATATCTGATTTCGATGCTATCGGTGATGTATTCTTTTTGTTCATTTTTCCTTTTTTTTCGCAAACCGTATTCGCCTACAGGGCTATCAATTTTTCGCCACGTTTCATTCGGTTTTCGGCATTTATAGCCGACAGTGAAAAAAAAAACAAAAAAATAATGAAAAAAATGTAAAGTCCCTTGTGCACACTATATATATATATATATACGTGGATGATTATTCGTATTAGACGACCGTTCGCTTTGATCGGTATTCCACGGCCGACAGACCGTCGAGCGTTGTATCGAAGCTTTGACCGTCGAATCGAGGAGGATGTTTCCAGCAGGATTCGACTCTTCAGAAAATTCCGTTTGTAACTTCATCAATGATAGATCGACGTCGCGGTCACCGAACGACATCGGCTTATAACACTTGTAGCAGCTGGCAACGGAAGCCGATAGGTTCTGTGCGGGGTCTTACAAAGCCGCTTGATCCACCGCCGCGACCGCGGCCATCGGTGACTTGTTTAGAAGAGCGGAGGGTTTGTCGGGTAACCCGGCTTCTGTCTCAGCCTGTAGCATTAAGGTCCGAAAAAAGTCGGAGAGATTTTGCTGGATTATTAAAAGGGATTATCTGCCTGATCGTCGAGAAAAGTTTGTCGGCATAATTGATGAAATAATGGGTCGAATCGGGACATCTTCAAGACGCTTTCCTTTTCGAAATCGCAGAACTAAAAAAAAAATGAAAAAAACTAAAATTAAAAACATAAAAAATCTTTCACCGAAGAGTTAATGCGCGTAGAGAGCAAAAAAAAAAAACTTCAACAGGCATATTTTACATATTCGCAGTCGACGCCGGCCGCATTAATATTTCAGTGCATCAAAGAAAATTGTAGCTGAATTTCTTTGTCGAATTTTTTTTTTTTTACTCGCACCCACCGCCGAGCTTCTGACGTTGATCTTTCCGCTACGTTTCTCCCGTCACTTTTAAAAGCATTTTCCGCGCTCGAAATTTTCTCTCGCTCGCAGACGGCGAATCAAGATAATGCCTGTATATCCATTGTATTTCGCGTTTTCGTTTATATTTTTTGTCCGTGCAACACAAGAACGCGCCGCCAGCGTAAGTCAATGGAAGAGGGTCGAGGTTGCAGGTAACGCGAGAAAACAGTCTATCGTTCGTACTATCGGACTGTGCAAGGGAAACAGGGCCGGGGGCTGGTCGAAAAGCAGAAACGTGAAATTCGTTCGTGAAAATGGAAGCGCTTTCCTCACTCGCCCGCGCTTAATATCCTAAAAGCATTTGAGAACCAACGTTTCTAGCCACATCCGCATATACATCGATATATATATATGTATGTATGTATGTATGTATGTATGTATATAAATGTTGTGTGTCTGTGTGTGTGTTTATGTGTATATAAAGAACATTGCACCGACGTGGAAAACGAGAACTCGCAATGGGTTCTGAAAAAAGTTTACTGCACGACTCTCGCCCTCTGCTCTCTTCTGGCTCCGCGCAAGCTCGTGTGTACGCACGCGCACACAAAAGCAACGAAGTTGTGACTTGTGGAACACGACAAACCGGTGAGAAATTGGGTTTTTCTGTATGCGAACGAGAATTGGAGAGAGATTGCCAGCTAGTTGCTAGCTTGGAGCCGGTAACATTACGGCTCTCGCTGTTTGACACTGAGTAAATTGAAAAGCAATTCGGCACGCATGAATGTGTTCCCGAAAAAAAGATGTTTCCTTGGTACTGTGCTGCGAGGATTATATGGATTGGCCTGCGCTTATGATAACAAAAGCAATCAGGTTAAAGTTACGGCTCATTAAAAGAAAAAAAAAATTTGAGTCGTTACTCTTGATTGATAAGATCTTTACTAGTCATAATTATTAGCAACATGTGGCCGTCCTCACGAAAAGGGTGTTTGTCAGTATGAAGCAGAGCTGGGCAAAATACTCGAAAATACTGAAAATACAAAATACATTTTGTACTTAAAATACATTTATAAATACTTCCTTTAAGTACTTTTCAAAATATCTCGTTATAACGAGATCCATCCATCCGAGATACATCCATCCTGTCCGTAATGATTATAATCAATACGGACAGGATGGAGGTATGGATCCATCCATCTTGCCTAACTGTACAGCCGCAGTATCAGAGCTGGACAAAGTACCGAAAAGTACTTAAAGTACTAAATACCGCAAGTAGTTTACGTACAAAGTAATTTCCGTACTTAAAGTACTTTTATGAAATAAAAAGTACAGAGTACTTTTTCTTCTTAATCGGAAGAGGCGGAGTTCCACGAGTACGAAATTTAGAAAGGAATTTTCAAATCAAACGGCCCTGTTCAGGTCCAACATTTTTTTGAAAACGTCCAAACTCTTCGTTTCCAACCCTTGGTAACACACTAATCGACTCGACTGGATGTATACCAACTAAATCTCGGACATATGGATCTAGTACAGTGGCCAAAAGTGAGAAAGGTCTCGATTTTATGAATGAAAAATCGTTTTTTTTGTGATTTAAATGGAAAATATTGGGTTGGCAGTAAAACAATTGTTATATTCGTGATCAGCGGTAAAAAAGACATCGAATATAGCCGCGAAACAAAAAAAATTCTAGTGAACAATGATTTTTCCGTTTTTGAGCCACTTTTGAAAAAAAAACGTCGATTTTCGTTATTTTTACACGTCGATATTTTGGTTCCCAATGGAGCTGGGGAAAATCCGAGGTGCCCATCGTGTTGTACCGAAAAAAATACCACAAGATAGGGTGTATTTTGTCCGAAGTTTTAGAATCGTTCTATGGGACTTTAACCATTTGTCATTTCTTGAAAATTTTTTTTTTTTACGTCTGACACGAATTTCTGAATGAAATATCAAGCTAAGAGTAAAATAAATTTTAGTTTTGTAATCCGGAGTGAAGAATAAATGAAAAAATGCCTCAAAACGACGATATGTGAAAATTTCAGTTTGCGATTTCCTAGAATAATTTTTGCGGTACATTTTGACGATTCCAATTTTATGAGACAAACTTTTTTAAGTTGCGAAAGAGGCGCAAAGTAATTTCCGCATAGTTTCCGCATTTATTACAGTTTTCATTTTAGCATAGCTTCCTCAAAGACGAAGCTATGCTCAAAATTGTACAAGTACCTACTTTGCTCTTAGTACTCAGCAATAGTACTTAAAGTACCGAAAAGTACTTTGATACTTTAAGTACGTACTTTAAGTACTGCTCTATCCGTAGAACATGATAGGCACCTGGATTTTTCCACGATTTCATCGGGAATCAAAGAAATCGCTCGGTGAGAAAAAAAAAAAACAAAAAATGTGTACGTACGTCCGAAAACCCGAATTTTCGAAAATTAAGACCGGCCAAGTAGGGAATTTTTGTAAATTTTACAATTTGTATTGTTTTTTCGTGCAATCGCGTGCTCAGCATAGCTTGTACGTCCTTCTGACATTAGCCCGCAAGATCTTCGATATTTTCGAGTTGTCAAAACGGCCTATGCACCGCACGAAAAGAAAATTAACTGAGCGAAGTGAACGTCAAAAATAAAAAATAAAAATTGGTTAAGCGACACGAAAACGTAGAGGAGCTTGGTGCATTGAGCCCGAAGCGGGGACTGTACTCGACTGCGTCAAAGACGTTAGGCGTCGTATTTTCGAGATTTCTACGACTCTGTGGAGAAATCGCGGAAAGAAACGACGAGCCAGGAAAACGGGGGATGATGGTGAAATTCTCGCGGCGAACTTTCAATGCTCCGTGAAATGTTTCCCTTTCTACAACACCCGCTCGTCGGCCCGATTTTTTTGTATTTATTTTTCTAAACTTTTTTTTTTTTTATTATTTCTTACTTTACTTTTGCGCTCGTCTCTCTATTTCTCTATTTCTCGAGGGGTGAACTCATTCTCGGCCACTACTCGTCGGTCCTCGTTCCCGCACTACTACACACACATATACATATATCCATACATATAAACGGCAACGAACTCTCGCAACCTTATCGATGTGTGCGCTCGGTGCTTTCCGCGAAAGATTTTTCTTTCCGGCGGTTCTTTCCTTTTCTGTCTTACTTATTCTGCCCGTTCCGTTCTCTTGCTTCTTTCTTCGGTGGCGCGTCGCACAATAATCCGGAGTTTCTACACAGTGTTCGTACACAGTGTTATCGAACCGACTAAGGATGACCCAGTGTGCAAGTAATATCAGCGAAGTGCCGCGTCTGAGAGCGCTGCGGGAGTTGGTTCTATATCCGCATACATATACTACGCATATACATATATCCGTACACACACGCCTATCCGGTAATAGCAGCAGCACTAGGAGCAAACCGACATGAGTAGCACCGGCAGTGCAGGATCGCCGAGAGCTGCCAGACACGCAAGTTATGTGTTGAACGTGAGCCCGAGACCACGACCTACGACAGCCGCACCCCCTCGGCAAAGTACTTTTCTCACCCCTTTTTTCTACATGCTTCACAGAGACCATATAGAATACATGCCAACGAACCTTTCACTGAGCGTCCTTCTCCAGCTCATCCCGTACACTTTATTTTTATTTTTTTTTTCAGTTTTTTTCCCGCCCCCCCCCCCCCCCCCCCTTTCGCGATGGGAGAACGGATAAATCGTTTAATTGACCCTTTGAAGCAACCTGGGAGATTCCTGGTCCTAACTCTTTCTTTGCAATTTTTTTTTTTTTTTACCCTTTCGATGGATTTTACTAAACAAAAAATTATAAACGCATGATATTTGCGGCTATAAGATGATTTTTTTTGTCAATGACCTTACGTATGTTTAACTACAAAAAAATTGTACAATGGTGAGAAATGTTAATTGAACGTACCGAATTATATCTATGAGGAGAAAGCATTTACTATATTTTTGGCTTCCTCAGAGAGGAAGCTTTCCGAATAAAGGACCATTATGAGAAAGTGATATAAAAATTTCAACTTTCAACTTTCAACTTTCAACTTTTATGAGGAAGTGATGTGAAAATTTCAATGTTCAGCTTTTATGAGGAAGCTATATGAAAATGTGAATTTTCAACTTTTTTGCCCACATCAATATCGTATTTAACTTTTAGTCAAAACTGGTGGCTGACTCAGGTTTAGCCCGAAAAAATACACCAATCTTACACTTTTGGTCAAAACGGATGTAGGCTCTGTGCTCGGCGCGAAAATAACATAGAATTATGTGTTCCAAATTTTGTTTCGATCTTTCAATTTTTACTCGAGAAGTTCAAATGACATCGCTTAATCTGATTATTTCAACTCCATCATATCCATCCTGTTGTGTATTTATTGTCTTAAAACACGATAGACCCCTGGATTTTTCCGGGATCCCATCGGAAAGCAAGGAAATCGTTGTTTAAAAATACCGAAAGACACTAATTTTTGCAATTTTGGCTACAAAAATGCCCGATAAACTTTTTCGCTAGATGTCGTTCCAGGACTGTAATTCCATGTATTTTTTCATGCTGATCACGAATTTGACACTTTTTTATACATAGATACATTTTCTACATGCTTCACAGAGACCATATAGAATAGATGCCAACGAACCTTTCACTGAGCGTTCTTCTCCAGCTCATCCCGTACACTTTATTTTTATTTTTTTTTCAGTTTATTTCCCGCCCCCCCCCTTTCGCGATGGTAGAACGGATAAATCGTTTAATTGACCCTTCGAAGCAACCTGGGAGATTCCTGGTCCTAACTCTTTCTTTGCAATTTTTTTTTTTTACCCTTTCGATGGATTTTACTAAACAAAAAATTATAAACGCATGATATTTGCGGCTATAAGATTATTTTTTTCGTCAATGAACCTTACGTATTTTTAACTACAAAAAAATTGTACAATGGTGAGAAATGTTAATTGAACGTACAATTATATCTTGGTAACCGTGAAGAAAATCGGCCTGTCGCTGTTCGGCGCATGGATGTACGGACTGTTACGTGCAGACAGGCGAGTAGTGAGTTCGCTCGGTATGAACCATAAATAGCTCTTTCAAGTCAAGGCGTTAGCCCTTTACTCAGAGGCGAGGTGAAAAGAGAGCTCTGGTGATCGTAATATAGAATAACTTGATAACTTGAAAGCTGAATATACTGGAATGGGTACTGAATATATATATTTCCGAGAGTGGAAGATTTTATGGTGAAAGTTAATTAGTACATTGGAACTGGGGTGAAAGAATGCGAGATATATATATATATGAGTGTTTGGAACATGATTCGAGGAAAATGTATTTGGTCTATTGCCTCTTACAGCGGAGTGTGAAAGATTTTTAATGAGAGCTGTGACAGAAGAGCGGCAAAGGACTCGTCTCGGAAAAAAAAGTCATAAATTCTGATTGATACGGGCCAGAGCAACCGAGTTTGCGGTGGAGAAAAGAGAGAGCGATATCGGAAGAGTAAGCCTATGCGAGAACACCTGGCCTTCCGGTTGACCCGACATAGGTAATTAGCAGCGTAACTAAGTTATCTCATTCCTAGAGAAATCGTGAATGCCTAGTTTGCTAAAAAATTGCATAGGAAGTAACAGTACCGAGGTGATTAGGCCAAAGCGGTGGACTGAGAAAAAAAAATGGCTGGATTAACCAAGGTGCGTTCCCCCACGTTCAAAAGCGTTATTCAGTTGCTATAATAAAAAAAAATTTGTTTGAATCGAAATATTTTGAATCGCCTGAAGCGAATAATCGTTAAAAAAAAAAAAAATAATGATTCAGTTGTACCAACGAAATAATAACAGCTTTGAACGTGCGTGACCGGGAATTTTGTTAATCCACCATTTTTATTTATTTTCTTCTCAGTGTGGCATATCTGCAGATACTGTCACAAAGACCGTGCGGAAACTGCATATTCGCGTAATTACAACGGCGACGCAGCGTTCGCGGCCACGTCCGTTGCCTTTACGCAATGTTGGAAATCAATAAACCCTGTCCCCGGGGACAAGGTTTCGGGATTAGTTCGCATACCCCACGCGCACTCACACCGAAGTGGCTGGGCTCCACGGCGACAGAGTAATGTTCCGCCGTATTCGAAGCTGGGGCCTGCGTCGATGCGAAAGGGCAACGAGCCACCCCCGCTCACCCTTTTATCTGCGGTGTGTTGTATATAGATTTCACGAACGACAGACACTTGACTTTAAAGCCAAACACAATCGTTCACCAATCGAACAATCCAAATGCAATTGTTGTCCCGAACAAGCATTGCGTTAATCCGAACGATGACCGCGATGTGCACTGCGGTTATTCACTTCGGATGATCCATCTTGACTGTAGAGAACGCATGATCACTTCTAACGAGGACCTTTCTTCCTCAACACTGTTTTACTACCACAACAACGATAACGATCATTTTGGCAAGACCGTCCCGATGAAATTACACCGATTACGTATATGATACAATATTTTAATGACGAAAATTATACAGTATTTTATCAATTTCATTCTTATTCCGAAAGCAATGAATATTTGAAAATTCCGCTGTCGATAACCGTAAGCGAATTCCGCGAATATTCACGAAAAAAGGCGATAATAATGATGATAATAATTTGTACAAGCCTACTCTGCTGACACTACATAAATTCTCAGTTATCCGAAATATTTCGGTAAACATACTCGCTTCACAGAAAGAAAAAAAAAAAAAAAATTGATCGACTTTATTATTACCAAACGTGATGAAACATTTGAAAAATTCGCTATCGATAATCCGAAAACAGATTTCCGCATATTCCGGAGAAATTTCGAGATCACTCATCCAATAAATATGATGAGGGCGCGAACGACTGGTATACGCGATGAATGAATGCGGATGGAAGGGAGCCCTCATTTTTTTTTAATTCTCATAAATTCGGCTTTCAACGATAGCTGTATGTAATGAAAAAAAAAAAAAAAAAAAAAAATGCTCGTTGTTAGCGGCAGGTAAGCAGCGCAGAGAATAATTAAAAAGGATGAAAAACGATTGGAGCATTAAAATTTCACGATAACGACGGGATTAAGGGGAGAAGAGAGTCTCGCGCTGCTAAGACTTCCGGGCATCAAATTATGGCTCAGTCGTCGTCCGTATCGTTCTTTACGGTGGAGGGCCCGCTTAACGGATAGCGATCGACGCGTCGCGATGCATTATTAATAGAGAGCGACGGCAGTTCATTGCGTGTTAAAGCATTAGAAATTATCGAGACTCCGTGCTGGCCGCGACAGTGAGAAGAGCAAGTGGGGTGAGGGCGTGAAGGGTGTGTAAACGACGCGACCGGAAGAACTCCTACTTCATGAACCGTGCCGCTTGATGTAGAGCTCATTTATATATGTATATATCGTACCGGGCTGCTCCCGGCATGCTCTCGTTAAAATGCGAATACTCGACTTAACGTCAGCGATTCGTTAACGGTTAAATAAATCCGGAGACCGTAGAGAGGTAGGTGCGCTATAACAACCCAGATGGCTGATGTCAGACAAGCTTTACATCCCGACAGGCCGAACGCACAGCGGCGGTCGAGCTGAGAAGATGATTACGATCAATCGAGGAATCATAAATATTAGAGGATCAACGATGTAAATTGGTAAAAAAAAAAAAAACACTATTGCTAAAATATTGCTCTTTCGTTATTTTTCATCATAAAAATAAAAAATAAAATTCTTCACGAGCAATTAAGCCCGAGCTCTGTGCTCTCAGGCTCAAGATTTCAGCACTGATTCATAGAGATAACATTTTCGAAAAATCTCAAAATATTAAATTCACGAACGCCTCGCACGAGCATCACCGAATATGCTTTCGCTAGAATAGCTCTTGAAAACTCACACTCTTTGGTATTGAAACAAAAACAAAAAAACAATCAAAATTCCCCGTCCGTGTTTCGTAATTCGAGCGACTCCGCGCTTTTATCGCGTGATCCGTCGACGAACGAACCGCTGCGGGAGCGTACGGAGAGGATCACCAACTGAGGCCAGTGTAAGCTGAGTGAATAAAATATCCGGTGCACCACGGAGACAGCTCGCGGCTAGCATATTATTCGTTTGGTACGATCGGGTTCGCGACATGCTGCGAAAAACTCGGCGAAACGGTGACTCCTCCGACGCACTCGATCGCGTATCGCCCATGGCGATTTTCCCCGAGCTCGGTACATCTTTCGCGGTGTACCCACTTTTGCACGCCCTTTTCTCGATGCCGTATGCTCTCACAATCGGGTTATCGAGTTTCCGTTCAAACGGGATCTTCGCAATGTTTAGATATAAAACCGAGAAACAGAAACGCCTTTCTCGTGTTGCACGCACACACGCGGCTGAACGCATCGCCTGTAGTACAATCGAGCACGGAAAGAAGTCGTTACATCAATCGGTGAACTACTGTTGTAGGATGCGTGTCAATAATCGTAAGCATCAATCGTTCAGGACTGTAGATAGCGCCGCGCAATTTTGTATGACGGCCACACATTTTTCCCAATGCCTTCTATCGAGCATCAAACGATTCGAACGATAATCGTCCGGTGGATAAAATAACGAGAAGCAAACTTATCGGATCGTTACTTTTAATCTTTGGCATTTTTTATAGAAGCGATTTGCTGGAAAAATGTTATGTTGATCTTGAAAGCAAACAATATATAACGCACGAAAGATCAAGATTTTAAGGATGTTTGTCAGTCAACTCAAAAGTTAACTGATAAACATCCTTGAAATTTAATATTTGGAAACACAAACGAAGAAAGTCTCTTGCTCCGAATCAATTCTATAAAGCAGATTTCCCGCAAAGTAGTTTTTAGCTTTATGATCCTATTTTTCCAGATACTTTTTCATACAATTGAAGAAGACATTTCTGAAGATAGAGCTGTTGAACCAACGTGTGCAAATGTGGTACCTCAGACATTAAAGAGTTGACACTTCTCTGCTTTACATAAATTCCGCGCGATTTTCCAGATAAGACGTTATTGAATCGTAAATCGGTAAATCGACATTACCGGTATTACCACTATTATCGATATTAATCGGTAATAATACCCGTGGGAAAGTTCCGGAGCATATCGAGCTCGTTTTGAGAGATGAAAAATACGATTATAAATCGGGATAATGCGAGCGCATTGGGGAATACACGTCCGGTAAATGTCAGACGACCATTTCAACAGCTATTGCCTCTCACCCCATTCCGTATCAATATGCGATATCGCTATAGGTTCGCCTCGCCAGCAGCCCCTATTTCCGTACTTCTCCAGCATCAGCGGACGAGAGCTCCTCGTTTTAATGCTCATGCTTCGTGTCATAATCTCATAGCCGTGCAGGGCAGAGAGAGCGAAAGTCGCCGGACTAACTCGGGGACAAAAATTGGGTCAACCCAATTACGTTCTCGGCTTCGGAGTCTCGGCGAGATAGATAAAGCTTTCCGCGGGCGATGATCATCGGGCTTTCCATTTGTTCCCGCCGACGCTCCTCGTCATTAAGAAACATTGTTATTTTTTTTGTTTTTTTTTTTTGTTTTCGTCGCATGAACTATAAATTTGGCTCGTACTGTTCGTCGAACCGTCATCGCGATTAGTCAGCTGCAATTAACACGCTATCTGATTAACGTTCGTGTAGCAATACGCGTAACTTTGTCGTTCGGCATGTATAAGGGCGGTGAGTAAGGCGGACTGTTTTGACCAATTTTTAGCCGTGGATTAAAAAAAAAAAGAACTTCTTATCTGAAACGTCGAATCCGTTCTGTATTCGCTATAGAGTCTCTGTATTCGCGCCACTTCCCACATTGATGTCGAGCGCCCTCAGCAATTTTCAGTCGAATCCACAGCCTTACCGGGCTCCTCCATTAATTCATCATAATCCGTCACTGTCAAATCAGGCAAACGTTGCGGCCGCTGACAAAAAATCAATTTTTTTTTTTTTTAAACCTCCCGATACGTTACTAAAACGGTGAGTGTAAAAAAATGAAAAGGGAAAGAACATTTTCGCCGAAAGTTAAAGTTACAATAATAAAAGTTAAGTTAAATACCGCGTCTCCCTGTTGTACTCGAAAAGCCAGAGCCCAAGAGGGAAAGGCTTTGCACGTCTACTTAAAACTTGTCAGTAGAACTGGTCTCGCTCCCGTCAGACAGCAGGCGCACTCGTATACACTTTATGTACTTATACGTACTTAGCAACGCCGTCTCGTTTCTTCGTAACGTGAAACGCACTCCGACATTTTGTCTAAACTTTGGTTTTCTCCCGCTCGCACTTTCCCGTCCCTGATGATTTAGCCGACGTTCCGAGCATACTTTTCCCTCAATTGTTTCTATACACTCGGGAGTAAAGGATTGAAGTCTGACGTTGGGTAAGTCGGGATGATATGGTAATGTTTGAAAAAAAAAAAATGAAAATCGAAGGCTTAACGTTAAAAAAAAACCTTAAAATTTTGCTCGTAACCAATCCTTGAAACATCGAACCGATCTACTTCGCTCAGAACTTTCGATATTTTCGATGCATGAATTAATTGCAGCTTTATAAATAGATATTTGCAATTGGCCATATCACCCGTACCCAACGGGTAATATGGCCATGGTAATAGTGGCAGCGGCTTTGGCTTGTCGAAGCATCGACGGATCTCACAAAACATATCTTAGTGTATTTACACTAAGATATGTTTTGTGAGATCCGTCGATGCTTCGACAAGCCAAAGCCGCTGCCATTATTACCATGGCCATATCACCCGTTCGGTACGGGTGATATGGCCAACGTAAAATTACGTTGTCTACATGAACTAACGAAAGACAATAATTACCTGCGCCAAATGTTTCGGATGTCAAACTAAAGCGATAACGATTTTACTGGCCATATCACCCGGAAATTGCGGGGTTAATGGCACAATTTTTCGTGCAATCATTTTGCATCCACATTATACTAAAAACTGTGCAAGCGGCAGCGCCATTCGTTTGTTACGTAAAAAGATATTACGTTTTTTCACATCACTCGCGCGGCCATATCAACCTTATTTAGCCTATGCGGACGTTTGTTCTACGAGACTAAGGTTCATCAAAATCTGCTGCTCATCTGCAAGAGCTTGGTTACTTCCCGACGTTGTCAGACAACCACGTACCGAGGCATCGGAAAGCCACGTTTGACCATTGAGTACAGCTCGAACAGACACGGCAATTAAAAAGTTAGAAATAAATATGTGATACAGTCGCGCACGTGACGCAATCGAACTAAGAGGCCAATAATCTTGCGCGTCTTTTCCGAGACGCTTTCGGTTACTTCGCCGCAATAAGCCCTGAGAAGCTGCACGACGAGCATTAACTCGATTGCCGCGAATTAGAGCCTTCGAGAGAAAACCTCGAGGATAGCGCCGAGTCACTATATCGCCTTCGCTAACGTCCTTTACCCTTCGTCCGACGTTGTTTCTCTATGCCCGGTGCTTTCTATTCGTAAAGATCTTTTATATTCCCGCACATCCCCAATCTCATCCGTTCCCCCCTTTAAATTGCGAGGCTAATAAAGTCTGTCGTAAAACTCAATCGATTCAACCGTTTTTTTTTCTCTTTCTTTCAGGGATTGCGTGAGATGCATCGTCATGCACGAGAAACATCCGAACGTTTTGCAATTCAAGGAAAGTGAGTATCGCGGTCAATAATAGTGATTCGCTATACGAGTGCGATAAAGTGAACTTTATACGCATGTTGTGAAGTGCTACTTGCTTCACAGTCCGCGTATGACGTTCGCTACACCGCACTGCTATCGCGTAATATTTTCTGTGACGGATACAGGAGAAGTGCCGCTCCCGAAGACTGCTGATTGTGGTCCAGATTGAATCTGTGTCCAAATTGCACGATCTTAACAGACAGCGATCATTGACAATATGTTTTTTCCTTGTTGACAGCGATCTGCTTGGGCAGAGACACGAATCTCGGCTCGGCGTGCGACAATTTGGCAGGCGACGCGGTCCTTTACTCGCTCTTTCGTTACGGAGCTCCGCCGTCGCCCTGCCCGATAAGGGGACCACTGGAGTTCACTTACAGCTTAGGCGGCGATGGCAAAGTGTGCTCCAGTACATCCTCATTCGCCGAGACTTGCACTCAAGACTCGAGGTTGCTGCTCCGTTATCTGGCGTGTCCCGAAGTCGCCAAGACCGAGAGTACAGGTAACTTATTGTAATTGTTTTTTTTTTTTTTTTTTTTCGTTGCACAAACACTTGTAGAGCGCTGTAATGTTCTCATTTGTCCAACTCGATCTATTTTCACATTCAATACTAGAAGCAAAGAAAAACACAAAGTTCACTTCGAATGAATGTCGTTTCACAGTCAGCCGGATATAATTTAATGACCAATGAAACTAATGATTTCTTTTACGATAGAGAATCGATACAAACATGACGAAGTGAAAATAAAAACAATAAGGTTTCTCATTATTTTTCTCGTTGGCCTTAAGCTCAAATAATTCCCGACAACGGCCAATTATATTATAAACGAAGAGCCGAACGAACCAGTGGATATCGCGTTTCAATATCGCGTTGGAGTTTCGAGGTGCAAACGAAAAATGAACGGAGTTCAGCTGCAAGAGCTCCACCTCGGAGCAAAAGAATTTCTTGGTAAATTGCGTTATTAAATCTCGTTTTTTTCCTTTTTTTTTTTTTTTTTTTTTTCTCTCGTTGGGTCTGCCTTTTACGCTGTTGCGAAGCAGACGTGGAACTGGAGTGCCTGGCGACGTGGAAAGAGGGCAGCACCCAATATCTCGTAGTTCGTAGATTCTTCAGAAAGACGAAACTCAGACTGTTGAACGACGAGGAACGTTACAGATGTTTCGTATACAAGAAAACGTCCAACGATACGTGGAGGCTCGCGGAGAGCGGCGACGCTACGTGTTCCGCCCTCTACAGCGTTACCGAGGGTGCGAGAACTCTCACAATGAAGCAAAGTAAGTTAAACTCAAATGATGTCAGCATCGCTTCTTTGTCCATATTATTTCTTCCATTATAGGACTCTTCCAACGTCCACCTTTTCAAACCTTTGACGCTAGAGCGGCAAATACCTTCCCTCAAAATTCTTACATCAGACAATTTCAAGAAAGAAAAAAGTTCTTGTGTAGCGTCCAATCTTCCTATAGACTACTTTTATTCTTCTAACGGTTTAAGTGTCACATGTAAAATAGCTTTCCTCGAAATTACTATCGTGAGCTATCTACAGAAAAATAAATACAATTTTGCAGGTATTCGTGGAGGACAAATAATTTTTAT
Source organism: Amblyjoppa fuscipennis (assembly GCA_963575735.1). Classification (NCBI taxonomy): domain Eukaryota; kingdom Metazoa; phylum Arthropoda; class Insecta; order Hymenoptera; family Ichneumonidae; genus Amblyjoppa; species Amblyjoppa fuscipennis. The sequence continues at coordinate 7,709,320 of OY754495.1, read as the reverse complement.
ATACTTTTACCTCCCTTCGGATAATTCATGTTTCGTTTATTCTATTTTCAATTTTATGGCGTATCGTGCATAAATTGACTCGGCGTGATATTCTGACCGAGTAACTCTTGATTATTTAGTTTTTGCTTGTTGCGCTCGGTAGTCCGAGAGTATATAAACTCGGAGCGGGCATTTATCTAGCATGACGCACGGCATGTTAATATTTCAAATCGTAGATGGGCCGGCTCTCGACCCTCGTAAATTTGGCTCCGCAACGCTAAGAAGCTTAAAAATAACGCTCTCGCTCGGATAGCGTACGCAGTTATGTACTCGACCGAAATTTAGATACTATAAGCTTGCGAAGCTCGTACAACTGCACGGGTACGCAGGTGGAAGGAACTATACTTTGTATTGCATTAACAAACGAGCTTCGCAATGTAAAGATTATATTAAGTTTATATGCAATCATTAGGTGAATAATGATTAATGATCATACACGAACAATATATTGTGTGACTAAAAACGAAAATACGTCTTCTTACTGTCGGAAATACAAATAATCGAATCCCACGAAATTGTTCAATTGTTCAATCAGTTGCATGAATCGTTTGAGCTGCCACGAGTCCGGAAATCAGCAGGGGAGAGCGGGGCAAAATGGAACAGTGGGGGCAAAACGGGGATAATGGGGCAAAACGAAATTTTCCCATTACTTTTGGATGGTGGCGGTGGTCGTACTTGTTGCAAAATGGGGTTGAAAACCCGGATGTATCGTTGGAATAAAATGGAAAAATTCAAAAAGTATTGGAAAATCGAACTTTGCTCCGCAGTCCCATTTTGGCCTCACCGTCCCATTTTCCCCCGCTCTCCACTAAATTTATAATCGAACATTGTTTTCCGTCAATTTGCGGAAGATACGCCCGTCCGATTATTCTTAAACGTGGCGAAACGGAACCACGGCGCAAAACGGACCCGTCTCCTACATTTGCAATGAGATTTATTTTTTATTTTTTAAAGAAATGGTATTCCAAAGAAAATTGTGTCCTTTTTCGCGCTCTCCCCTATACGCAATTCGTACAAAGAAAAAGCATGGCAAAACGGAGCCCCGGACCAAAACCTGCGTCCTCCATTCGAGATGAGACCTTTTTTACCTCCAGCAAAAAAATTAATAAAAAAAATAGTCCATTTTGCCCCGCTCACCCTTACTACCAAATTGCCAAAACTTGCCAAACAGAAACGCATAACGCTCTTGATATAGGACGACTCCTAACGCCATACCGACGTTCCGGGCATGCAAGTAGCTACACACTTCTGCGAAACGTCAGCTCGCTTTCAAGTCAACCTTCTCGACGTACCAGAACTTTTCCCGCGACAAACCCTCCCCCCCCTCAACTTCCCGCCCCTCCGGTATTCTACATTCCCATTTAAACTTTTCCCACGATTCAGATTAGACTCCTTCCTCCACGACTCTTACCTCCGCTATGGACCCGCCTCCTCACGCGCTGACAACTCCTCGACAGTTTACGACGAGTCGTGCGACTCCTTGACGAAGCTCTTCGGTGTTCAACTCTTCGCAGATGACTTGTCGAGAGCTCGCGAAATATTTCTATAGCTTCAATCCGCGCTCGACTCTCTACGCCCATCTCATTCTCTAACGGATTCTCTCAACTAATATTTTTCTTTAATCGAAGACTGGCCGGTAGGACGCGGTTCGCCAAGACCGTGTCGTCCCTACCTCGTGCCCAGAAAAATTCAGGAAAAATATGTTTTTCCCTCTTTAGTTCTCAACGCGAGAAGCGGAGCGGCAAAGTTGCTCAACTTTACTCGCGATTGTTCAATGGAGATTTTTATTTATCTTTAATATTTTTTATCCCACCCATGCCCGACTCGTAGAATTTAATTATTAACTCATAAAACTTCATTTTTTTCAAGGTCCGTACAGGTCACGAAATATTTACCGTTCCCGTGTTTTAATTTCAACGATTTTTTATTTTTATTTTTACACAACTTTTGAGGGTTTTCATAAAATTTTATTATTTTTTTTTTGTTTTTTTTTTTCAGGACCCATTCAAGAACGCTGTTCGTTTCCGACTTGGCTGGTGTCAACGAAGCCGTGGATCGCACTGGACAGTTCGACCGGACAGCTTGTCGCCTCGACTCACAACATGACGATACTCGATCGCAACGAGACTCATCTCTCGTGTCACAAGTCGATGAGTCTCGACGATCGTCAGCAATCCGTGGGAGGAAACCGTCGAGAGGATCAAGTTATGATCGTGGCGAAAGTTACTCACGGCTGGTGAGTGGAGCAATTTTTTTTTTTTTTTTTTTTTTTTTTTTTTTTTTTCGAAACATCACGAACAGTACAGTTCGACTGCTATGGATCATTTTTAAATGTGAGGAAAAAAAAATTCGCCCGAGACGCTTCTTTTCAATATTTCAAAGCATTTCCATACGCGGGGCTTTTACTCCTTCTACGTTATTTTCACCGCTGACCTGATTCCATTCTTCCGCCGGCATTGTAATCATGCAATAAAGAACGAAACGAGGAGGCTATATAAACCGGCTATAAAAGTCCGCGCTACGGGTTCGCGAGCGTAATTTATCGATATAACTCGAGATCCGAATACCAAAATTACTGTACCACATTAGCATATTGTCAAAAAAAAAAAAAAAAATGTTTCTCTCTGAGCTCGAATGAACACAGCGAAGTCAACGACTGCTTTGTCGACCGAATCGAAGGTTACGGAACCTAAAGTGTTATTTTTCTTGTTGTTTTAATTGTATGTAAATGACCTCCTGTTATATAAGTATCAAAATCGCTGATTCCCATTCACACGAAGATTTCCTATACTTGCTCAAAAAATAAAATCTTCGAATAGCCTCTCTGCGTGAAATCTCGAAAGATTCCACTCAGCCCCTCAATCCCGTAATTCTGGCCTCGCGAAAAAGGTACATACACATTTTTCTTTAAAATGAAAGATAAAACAAAAAAATTGAAAGAAGTTGCGAACAAGCATAGTGAAAGATGGTACGAGAGTAAGCAGTAAAGACGAGAGAATGATGGTAATGGGATTCCAGCGGTTAGCAACTTTGTTTTCTTGCTCTCCGCTCGAACGAAAAGTGGAAAAAGACTTTTACCCCTGCGCGTTCGAAATCCCCCCTTGCCCCCATCCGGCGAACCAACTCCATCGTCGTTCGCCTCCTCCTCGCCGCCGTCGTCGCTGAAACGCGTCGATGGTATTATTTATGGGTGGTACCCGACCGTAAGGTTTCGAAAGTCGTCGCAGGTCGCACCACTCGTGTTGGCTCTCGTTGCATTCCTCTCGATCTCTCACACTCGCCCCCCCCCCGCCCCTCTTCTTCTTCTTCGAACTCACCGGAAGTTGTGGAAAAACGTGTCGTCCAAACATCGAACGGCGAAGTTTCGAGTCCCCCGCGTGGCGAACGTTCACTCTCCCTCTTCATCCCCGTCGACGCGCTCCCGACGTGCCACCGCATGATTATTTAATCCTCTACTCCTTTAACGAACCATGCGCCCTGACGAAGTCGCCGACCGTGCTCGTACCGTGTGTTTCGCCGAGCTCTCCACAAGCTGACTCTCCACCCCCCCCCCCCCCCCCCTCAGCTCCCTGACTGTACACACATACTTACGAATCGATTAAAACGTCCCACCCGACGACGACGGGATAAACATCCCTTCTGGAGCACTGCCCGGTTCGGCTTCGAGGCGTTCACACCCCTTCGCGAAATAAATGGCCAAGCGTCACGGAAGCTTCGTGTTCAACGACCGTGGACATTATCGCAACGATGAATCATTGAAGATTAATTTTTTTCATTCCCCCCCCCCGAAACACTCTATCCATGTATTAGCGTGGTTGTGTGAAGAGGCAGATTTCTGAGTTTTCTGAGTTGAAGGGACGGAAAAATAAAAATCTACGATTGAAGAGCAAACTCTGGTCATCCAGGTGGAATCCATGGAATAAAGGATATGTGTATATCCTTCCAACTCTTCTAATTCGATAGATACTTCTTTCATGTTTTCAGGAAAAAACGTATCGATCGAGAAAAAAAGAAGGCAATCTAGTCCGCGGTACTGCCCAAACTCGTCGCTTTTCGCATAAGTCTCGGGCGAATACACGCTCGGTCACCGCAATCGTGTAATCGAATGCCAACGGAAGTATAATATATCAACGATGAAACGTAATTCGAAACGACGAATGCATTTTGTTACACGGTTCGTATATAATAGCTACTATCTTATTTGTATCTTAGGTAAAGGAGATAACGCGATGAAGAACCCGCTCTCGTCGTACTATTTTTGTCCAATTTAACGTAAAACTTCGTCGTGCCGGTCTCGTAGACCGGAGTTTCGTGCGCGACGCAGTGTACATAGACATCGGGACACAGAGCACGGTACAGCTGGTTATGGGCTCGAACGAACGGTACCGAATGGCACGAACCTCTCCTATATCCGACGTCGTATTTATACGAATGCTTTGACTTTCGGGATTGTTTCCCCGTTTGCCGGGATTCCGGCCCAGTTGGCAAGTAGCGAAGAACCAACGCTCCTCCTCGCTGTCCTCTGCGCGGTGCCTGGGTGTCTCGTGTACAAATTTGGCGAGGCGGGGACGATATCGACCTTTTTCACCAATTTTTCCGCGGAACCTTGAAAAAAGCATACTCGACTCAAATTTTGTTTAACGAATAAGGTATTCATTTTACGGATTTTTTTTGCTCCTCTCTCTCTCTATATATTTCTCTGAATAGTTCTGAAAATTTACTTTGGTTATGACTGAAAATTTCTTTGAACACGTCTGGAAATTTCTCTGAAGGACACAGAAAATTTATCCGAAATTTCCCTGAAAGGTCCTCTGAATTTCTCAAAATTTTTACACTTTTCAGAAAAAATCAGAGTTTTCCCCAATTTTTCGGAAAATACACTGAATTTCTCGGATAAACGTTGACTGCTAGAGGCTGTGCCGTAAAAATAGTAGGGATATTAAGCAAATAACAGAGAAACTCGGAGAAAAATATCGGTTGATCTCTGAAAATCACTGGAACAGTCCGGTTAGAGTTTTTCAAACAATTTTTATTTTTATTTCGTTTTTAAATTATTTATATGTACGCGGCAGGCCGTTTTACAGTGGTTTTCACATGTGCGTTGTCAGATAAATATTTTCACCAGAGTCGCTAACTACGCTACGCCAAAGATTGTACAGGATCGAACGCGCATTAATCCAATTTTGGCAATCTCACGAAGACCTTAAAGCTTATTCGTTTTGTAAATTTTTGTTTCGTTTTATGGTTTTCGTTAGCGAGGAGGAAAGCAACTGTGAGCAGGGTACGAAAATAGTAAGATAAAAGAGGATAACGCAAGAGCGATGAGCACAACGAGAAAGAACCAATCGCGAGGGCGATGTACTTTGGTACTTTGCCGGTGAGGCATTACCGTTGAGAGTTCGGAGTCGTCTCCGGGGAGATTGAAGCAGGAATAAGAGAAGTCGGAGTAGAAGGAATGGTGATGGAGGAGGTCGATGGACAAATTCTGCTCGAACTATCGAAGAAGCGATATTTGAGATATTTATGCGCGTCGCATGGAAAGTTACGTTTTGTACTCTCGGCGCGACACGAGACGTCCCTTTGAGCGCGATCCAGACCCCCCATGGACAAGATGGAGGGCACGTAGTTCTTGGAAATTCAAGAAGAGACAGAAAGAACGTGAGCGGAAAAACACGTATCTACGATATTGTCAGGAAATATCGTCATCCCGAGATTCTATCACGTTTCATTGACTATTCGATCGTAATCAACTGCCGAGATCTTTCGCAGCTTGTTTTTTTGTAATTTTTCCATTGGGATTTAAGGATTTTCTTTTCTTTTCAGCCGACCGGTTCATCGCCCTGGATTTTCTTTTCATCAATTAATAAACTGATCCAAAGTAGTAGACCGAAAAATTATCATCAAACTTGCAATTTTCCATTGATGATATATATAACCGGTCCCTGAACAACCATGAGTACCCCAATATACTCCGATGAGCCTGCAACTACCCTGCAAACTTCGGCACTGAAATGTGAACAGTCCTGCGAAACTACATTACATTATCAGAGCCGAATGTTTTCGATGAAACTGACTACCAGCGTAATCACAGCGCAGAATTCTACCCAGCGAGGATGGGTCAATTTCACCGAAAATCTTCGACATCTTTCCGTAATTAGTGTGTCGAGCTTGTACTCGCTGTACAATTATCGTGAAACCGAGAAGCGAATTCTCGAATTGTTCGTAACGCAGAACGATAGCTCTCTCCGTGGCCCGAGCCTCCTCGTGCTTACGGTACGTCTGTGTAACACGTCCGTTACCACGTTCATGAGAGCATACGAAGCTGGCGAGCGCTCCTCTATTGCCACCCCAGTCGCTGAACGACCAAATTGTTGGTCGCAGTTGCATCGGAGCATGGGCACTGTAAGAACCGCTGGATTGCACCTCCGGGAACGTTTCCACCACTGGTCCTTCATTCCTTCTCGCCCGCCTGCGTCAAAGCTATTCCGGCCGTACGTACTATACACAAACGCCGTACAAACTCGGAGAATGCGTATGAGCTTAGAAAATACCCTATGCAATGCAAATGCCCGAGAGGGAGCAACTTAATTAATTAAGCCGGCGGCAAGACCGTACATCATAACTCGCTGTATAAACACCCGGTTATGCTTACGCAATATACGGAATTGCACCGTATCTATGCTAAAAGAGTCGGCTTTAGAGATCCGCCCTGAATACGCGCTCAAAAAAAGTGCAGACCAGTCTTAGGGTAGAATTTTAAGACATCAGTTTGAACTTGAGATCGAACTTAAGATCAAACTTAAGTCCGAACTTAAGATCAAACTTAAGTCCGAACTTAAAGTCAAACTTAAGTCCGAACTTAAGATCGACCTTAAGTCCGAACTTAAAATCAACCTTAAGTCTGAACTTAAGATCAACCTTAAGTCTGAACTTAAGATCAACCCTAAGTCTGAACTTAAGAGCAACCTTAAGTCTGAACTTAAGATCAACCTTAAGTCTGAACTTAAGATCAACCTTAAGTCTGAACTTAAGATCAACCTTAAGTCTGAACTTAAGATCAACCTTAAGTCTGAACTTAAGATCAAACTTCGATCTTAAGTTCGAGCTCAAGGGGGATCTTAAGTTCAAACTAACGTCTTAAAATTCGACCCTTAGCGACTCCTCTTCAACTTGGTACAATAAGCGAAGCCACGTCATTTTGCCGAAACTACAATCGGCCGAATCGTCGTACGGCCGAAAGTCGTGGATCCGAACGCGATTCATCCGAATAGTCGTACTTCCGAAACTTTATTTTTCCGAATCATAAACTGCCGAATCTTTATGTTTTCGAATCGTCAAATTTCTGAAACTTTATTATGCCGAATCTTTATGTTTTCGAATCGTCAAATTTCTGAAACTTTATTATGCCGAATCTTCATTTCAATGAACGTTACTCCTGGGAAATAATAATTGGTCGAACATTACTCCTCCGAATATCATTTAACCGAACGTCATTTTTTTCGAATACTAATTTCACCGAATTTCATTTACCCGAATCGTTAAATTTCCAAACGTCAAGTCGGCAAAATGACATGGCTCCCAATAAGCTTGAGAGTCGTGCAGACAGCAAAAGAGGGTTTTTGCTTTGACGACGATTTGTTGTTCGAAAACGGTCACAATGATTTTTATGTTTATTTCACAAGAACTAAAGAATAAATAAAATTGTCAAAGATGTGACAAACGACTTTTATTTATTGAGTAATTTTTTTATTTACCCTGCGGAATGATTAGCTATGTCAACGTGTTTTTTTTTTTGTTGTTATTTTTTTTTCTTGATTATCGGAGGTTTCTTTAGCCTATAGTTGAAAAAATAAAATTGCTGGCGATATCGTGTGGACGATGTTTATTCGTTGAATATTCTTGTGTTGCCAGAACTGCATTTCAAACATTATAGTGCAGAGGCGATATATCATAGATACGAGGCGTGATTTCTCAGCGGAAAATTGTTGCGCGCTTTACGACGTGGCGCAAAAAAAAGGCGGCGACGTTTGCTACTTGGCCGATGTGAGAGGAACGAAGCAAAAAGTCGAGTTCATGGGACAAATAACGAATTCTCCGATTCGTCATAAAGACACCGTATCGTAAAACAGAAAAATCCTATTAGATCAGAGTCGGGTATACGCTGAAAATTGTCTCCATAAAAATAAAAACATTAATGCCGCTACACTGCGCTTCGGAAATCCGTGGACCACTCAAGGGAGATGTTGTATAGTGGGGTGGACGGGGCGAAATGAGACAGCTGAGAGGCAAAGAACGTTCGGATGAATCGCGGAGTCGTGAATCGACTGTTTACTAAAAATAAAAAAAAAATGTTATTTAAAAAAAAAAATGCAATTCGTGACAATTATTCCGAGAAACTGAGAAAAAATTGTGTTTCGCTTTAACGATTTTACTTCATTTTTTTTCGGAAAGTTTCGTGGCAACCCATTTTGCCCCTTGTCTGCAGGTCACAGCGTTTCGATTTTGTCCCGGACATTTTTATGTGTACTTCATGCCTGCGCTCGATTATCGATGAAAATTTTATTGTCTTTCCACATGATCTCTTATTTTTCTTTTAATCGATCCTTGCTTTATTCACAGCGACAATGGATACGTGTGCATCGTGCTTCACAAGAGGGACGATCCTGTCATCGAGATGCAATTTTCAGAAACTTGGACGCAGGGACCGGAGGAGGCTTGTAATTCGAGCAAATTCGATTATCTAACGGCTCCTCACAAAACATACATCAGTGAGTAATTACACAATCTATTTTTGTTTCCACTATACTGTGCCACTAATAAATTTTCCCTTTGTCATCGAGCCCTTTCACATCCCGCTTACACATCGATGGGACTATTTATATCTCCCCACACTGAAAATACATTAATGCGAACCGACAAATAGCGAGATAACTAATTTCCTTTAAAAAAAAAAAAAAAAAAACTAAAATGTTGCACCAACTCACTATGAATTTTCCCAACCAGTCGTTAACTGTTACACCAAGAATAGTAATGCGAGGGCAGAAATTCACACGAGGTGAAAATGCACTTCCTCCCGAGTGGCATACGCTATTTTTTGCCCGACTATGCTAAAAAGTGGCCACATTTCTATGCCTGCAATGGGGATGAAAAGTGACCCGCTCCAGTACTTTTCGGCCCGCGGGCGGAAAAGTCGCTACTTCTCCGCCCGCTGCGTTACTTTTCGGCCCGCTGCGATACTTTTCGGCCCGCTGATCGAGAATCGACCACTTTCCGCCCCAGTTGCAGGCATGGAATCTGGACTTTTTAGCGTAGGCGGGCAAAAAAATGATTTATTGGACGGGCGCCCCGCAAATAAATATTTATTCAATTAAAATAAAAAATATCCATTTAAATCAATACAAGTATTTATTTAAACGAAATAAATATTTACGTGCGGGTGGCCGACAAATAAATTATTTTTCTGGGTGTATAAACCGCGCGATTCATCATTACTCTCTGCGAAAAAAAAAAAAAAATCCTTACACTCCTTACCGACTCCATTTATATCTCGTTTTCTGAAGTTAACTCGTCCTTTGCTCTCTACCCATAAAAAAAAAAAAATAACGAAAGAGAACTCGACGAAACGTTCGAAAAAAAGGATAATAAAAATATTCCAACGACGAATTCTCATTTAGCCCCACGCGTTGGCTAGAACTTTTTCGCGTAACGGATAAATCGCGATGGCGAGGTCTAATCTCGTTACCTATACCGGCTCCGGAGGCTTTCGGATAGTCGCGGAAGCTTCGGGGTGGCGTTTCCGCCCCGGCCGCTTCCCGCCGCTGTAGTGGTCTCCTCCTCGGTGCACCGGGGGAGATTGCAAATGCTGTAGGAGTTTAACAATCAATTTCGCCGGCTTTATACGCTCGCGTAAAGGATCATACGGAGGATTCGTCGTAAAGCCACGCGGGGACGGTGCGGGATATGCGCGGAATTGGGGATTGGGGGAGAAAGCGGGTAACGCCGCGTTATCCTGGCTCGGGTAGGGCGAAAGCACCGCGTACCGTGAGACGCCGTTCCTTCGTCGTCGACGTCGTCCTCGTCGTCGTCGTCGTCGTTCCCGAGCCGGAATTTACAACGTTCGACGCTCGAGAGAATTTACGCTGGCGCTTTCGCGACGGCGAACCGCTCGCGTAAGGGCTTCTGCTGGCGTTGCTGTTGCCGTGATTGTTCCCGAGCACGTGTACGTCAGCGTGCTTGTACCAGGCGCGACGCTTTGTTACGGCTCGTCGCAAGAGCCCGTTGCTTTTCCAAACAGTCAACGAGGAATGAAAGCACGAATTTTCGGGACTCGCGAGACAATCCGCAATTCGCAACGGGCCGCAACCTCGCGGGTAGTGCATTCCGAGTAAAGACTGCATTTCCATTCGCCACGGGGATTAGCGTCGAAGCTATCGCGTTCGAACGACAAACCCGATAGACGCTGTATAAACGAAAGAATGGGCCATCAAATTTAGGATTTCATCGCAAGCTCAAAGCAGAAAATAAACGCCTTTCGAAATTCACTTGATAAACTAATTACAGGGTCATTTTTTTATCCCAATCTCATTATTATTATTACTGGCGAGCGGGCGCTTGGCGCCCGATCGCTAGGTTCGTTTATTTATGTTATTTATTGTTGACAATAGATGACAAATGCTTCGTCTATTGAAACGCGATCGCCGGATAATATATTCTTAAGGAACCGAATCTCATTTCCGATTTAAATTTCGAATTCCCCTCCCGTGTGCTATATGGGCTACTTGTGATTTTCGGATTTCACTCCCATATGCTATGAACGCCGAAATCTTGAGAATATAGCATATGGTAGTGATTTAGGGAGGGGGGATACCGTGCCCGTGGAAAAATGGGAAGGCAGTATAGGAAGGGAAAACAATGGCGGAGGTTTTAATTCGATATCTCGAGATTTTTTGAAAAAAAGTGCAGATTTCTGCGGCCGCAGAAATCTACAGCCGCAGAGATCTGAACTTTTTTTTCAAAAAATTCGAAAACCTCTGCCACTGTTTTCAAGTGGCATATTTCGCAACCGATTTCATTCACGAAAAAAATCTAAATTTTTTTTTTTTTCAAAAACTCCATTTTCGTCGAAAAATTGTAAGGGTACCATTTTTTTTGGGTAAACAACATTTTTTAGAATTTTTTCGATTGTGAAATCGGGTGGGAAATATGCCACTTGAAAACAATAGCGAAGGTTTTAATTCGATATCTTGAATTTTTTTTTTTTTTCGAAAACCATTCTATATGCGACATTCGAAATTTTGGTTTGTTAGCATATAGAATGATTTTCGAAAAAAAAATTCCAAGATATCGAATTAGAACTTCCGCCGTTGTTTTCAAGTGGCATATTTCCCAACCGATTTCATTAACGAAAAAATAAAAAAAAAATAAAAATTTCCGACAGAGCATTTTCGTCAAAAAATGGTAAGGGTACTCTTCCCGTTCTTCCACATTCAGAATGGCCAATTTTTTTTCCCATATATCGAATTTTGCCCATCGCTATTGGCTTCAAGTGATCCATTTACGCATAGTCTTAAAACAGACTGATCGAAAAACAACCAATAACGAAAAACATATGACTACCTATAGACACGAATGACGTTAGATTCATCCTCACCCATTAATTCACTATATATGTCGGATATTTTATATCCAAAATAAAGTTTCAAATGCCGATCAGCATATTCTAACTTTTCCTGGCACGTCGATGATAAGCCGATTATTTGCCAAGACCAAGAAATGTCGAGGTGACAGATTGTAAAACACTAGACTCTCAAAATCGGAAATCGTTCATTGGGACCCACTGGAATCCGAATCGAGCGGCCATTGGGAACCCATGGATGACCTTAGAACTTTATTATATACAATTGTTATCGTTTGTTTATTTATTTTATTGCAGGGACAAACCCTTTTACTTTTAGAAACTTTACAGTTAAGATAACAACCAAGATATAGCATGTAGCATGTGTAACATAACATCGTAATATATAAGATTAATTATTAATTTTGTTATCAACTTTTTGTAACGCCATCACGGCCTTCGTCAGATCAGAATTTCATTCGTACCCTCAGAATCCGTACTCAAAGCTTCACGTTGTAGACCCTTGCTTTATCGGCAAGTGGATGCGACAACTCAAACCCGTTTATTATTATTATTATTATTATTATTGAGAATACATTTATGTTTTGTTTAACATAACATTTCGACGGATAAACCAAGGGATTGTTATTATGCCACAGCGTCCGATCTGACGACCCGCCAGTGTCCGTATCTCGGTCAATACGAGGTGGTGTTCGTGATGCGAGCTCACGTGAACGGTGAGTACGGTGCGGAGAGTTTCGGTACAGAGGGAGACGAGGGCCTAGCGCAGGACGAGGATAACGTGGCGCAGGTACGAAAAGTCCGGATCACGTCGACGACGCCCTTTCCGAGGCCCTGTCAGGCGACGAGCCTCTCAGCCCTGGATATCGGTTGCGAGCGGTCAGATCGCATGAAGTTTCCAACGTCTTGCAGCGACGAGGCATTGTCCGGTAAGTTTTCGCCTACGTTCGCCCTACCTACCTGTCGCCCTTGTACAACAGCCGCGCCATAGACTCGCTCCCTTACGTACCACGCTTCACTTGGCGCCCTCCTGAGCTGGCTCTACTTTACTGCATCGGAAACTGCGTCGTCCCGAATAACACTTCGGGTCGCTTCTTGTACTCCGCAGTAACCGGCAGCGCTATGCATCTACCCTCGTCAAAGTTCCCAGCCGTTTCCCGAACATTCTCCCCCGCCTGTACTCATTCTCCTCTGTGTATAAGTAACTTCCGGTCGTTGCTCGCCGATACGTAAGATATGTATCGCGCGCACCGACGATCCTGTCGCATCCGGGACATCGGGATGAGCCTAGCGCCTCGGAGACACCGGATGACGTTGACCCGAATCCAAGTTTTAACGACATTATTACGTACGATATGACACTGGAGCATTGCCGCGCGAGGGTTTAGATTTTTGGTTACGCTGTTCGGATTATCGCGTTGATGGTTGTTGCGTCGGCGAAGGCTGGACTTTGTGAAACCACGATTTCCTCACGTCAGGAAACTGTTCGTCCCTTTTTTGGGGAAGAGCGCAACCAGAAAAACAAAAAATGTATTCAAACCAAATAAAATTTATTTAGAGCAAATGATATTGCTTATTCGAATATGGGCTTAATAGAGTTTCATTGAAATCTAATAAATCTTATTAGAGTTCAATATCGCATATACTTGAATCAAGTTAAAATATCCTTGAGTCAAATGAAAATTTAATTAATTCAAATAAAAATATTCTAATATCCGATTTTATTGACGATTAATAAACTTTTTTTTCTGGGTGCGAGGCTAAATGGGACCGTCGGGCAAAACTCAAATCACCTATAATTGCTCGTTCGCCCGTTTTGTCCCAACGTTAGATCCGGACTTTCAAACCCGATTTGCCCACTTTCCACCACGGACACCATCCCAAAAGTTGTAGGAAAATTGCGTTTTACGCCGTTATCCCGTTTTGCCCCACTGTCCCATTTTGCCCCGCTCACCAGAGGGATGGACGGCAGGTGCGTCGAAACGCACCGGAAAGAATGTAACGCCGATCCCGATTAACCGCTGCCTATCTCGAGGATAGAGTGGCTCGCCAAGCAATTAAGCGTTCTGGCAATCAATTAAGACGACTCAAACAATAAATCAATTGAACAAAGCAATTTAAAACAGACTCTAGGAGGGGAAAAAACCGAAGCACTCGCCGCTTTCGTAATAAATTTTCTTCTGCGTTATGAGAAAAAACAGCACTTCAAGCTGCGTCTATGAATTTTTGCAGATTTCTTTTCTTTTTTTTTTTTTTAGCACATTAACTTGTTAGTCGAATCATTCGAGGGTTTCGTATTGGAAAATTGTAGGTCCTCGTTGAACAAGTATGCGGTGAGTGAAGCGTTAATTATTTAGACTTTCGGTGGATTGACCTGTCATAAAATGTACCGAGCGAAATATTTCGATTCGGCCTTTTGCGCCTTCGAACATTCAACATTCGTGTATTTGATTCCGCTCCGAAAAAAAAATGTACGCGGCCGAAAAACGCGTTGCATCGACAAAAGTTGATTTCTCCCGAAGGCAACCAGAAGTCGAATGTAAGCTGACCCGGTGCGCCAACTACCTCGAGAGATTGGACAGCGCAATCGTTCGCTCTGGAAGGAGTTTCGATTAAATATAAACGATGTATGAGTCGGTGCAGTTAGAGCTGAAACCCGATAGTTTCGTGTTGCCAACGAGGTATTTGTGTTCCCGAAGAAAATTCGTACTTCGACAGTTTTACAGTGGCAATTAGGCCGAGGGTCTCGACGGGGATTGAGTGTATGTGTAACTATATACGGAAAGTACAAGAAGACCTTCCGTCGAGATATTGTGCAGGAGGTTCGCCCGTACGACAGGTTTCCCGGCGCAAGAGGAAACATAGTCGTGTGGCCGGAACACCTTATCCGATTACGTTGTATATCTCTACAACAGAGTTAGCTCGCGGTGGCCGGGTTACCTGCTGCCGTCCGTGCTCACGGGACTGGCAGAGAGAACTTGACAAGTATCTTAACTCGACTCCTCTCGCCTACTCCCTCTTGAATACAAATATATATATATATATATATATATAAAATGTACAGTGATATAATCCTGGATCGCGACTACAAATAAAAACCTGGAAAAGATTAATTGAACCCTTTGATAAATGGTGTAAAATCCCTTAAGGTGGAGCTAAAGTATCAACAAAACCAAAAATTATTTTAAATCAATTTTTCTGTGAAACGGTTTTATAAAATAAAAAACTAATTGCGGGTCTCACTGGGTATTCGATTAATACAGCGCGCTCTGCAATTCGTTTTTCGTTTTATAGAATCGTTTCGGAGGAAAGTGTATTCAAAATGTTTACTCCGTCTCTTTCGGACATGAAAGGGGTTTGAGTGAGATAGTGGTTTGGTCAAGTTTCATTGCACCGTCAAAGAGATTCAGTACTTCAGTGAAGTTTCTACTTTGGTTGAAGAATAGCTTCTTCTCGAAAGGAGAACTTTTTACTGTAACTTCTTTTTGTTTATATAGCAACCCGGTATGAATATTTGTCATTAAAAGAAAATGTAATTTCAAAGAGATTATTCTTCGAGCTTACAGTATAAATTTTTTCCCAGAATCGTTCAACTTATCGTTCTGATATTACACTCGCATGACGGAAACTTCGCACTGGAAAGGATTAATACTGCGTATATAAGCTTTGTCATCCGAAGAAAAAAAAATCGAACGATCATCAAAACTTTTGGCTTTTCAGAGTATCTCTGCCATGGGACTTGGGTGGAGGACGACAGAGCTTATCTCGTCGCGAGTACGGACAGCAGACGTTACTGTCTAGTCTACAGCGCATCGGCGGCATCGTCCGGTAGCCGAGAACTATCGGTAACGGGTCACTTGGGCTCGTGTCCGAGGCCCTCGCATGGGCAGCCGCAACACGCATGGACGGTCAATCTCACTTCGTATGGTAACTATCCGAACCAATTGGTGTATAAACTATTTTTCAAAATAATTTTTTTATGTGAAAACATCTTCAAAAGCAGTGCTGTCAAAGATTTCCGGGAGAAACTTTGACCTAGGAGGACCTAAAATAAACTCATCATACAGACAAAACTCATTTTTCCAATAATTTTTGGATGTCCCGTTTTGTCCCAACATTTGTTACGACCAGATATAATTGCAGATGGTTCGACTATTCGCTCGCATTATTTAGTATCGCGATTCGGTTGATTGACGATTTCGAAGAGTGACGATTCGACGGCTTGATCTTCGAAACTTTAACTATTCGGAGAAATGAAGGTTGGTGAAATTACGATTCGGAAATTTGACAATTCGGCAAAATAAATTTTCAGAAATTTGACGTAAAACAAAGTTTCAATAGCTCCACGATTCGGAAGAAGTGCGTTCAGCCACAAGACTTTCGGCCATAAGTCGATTCGGCCGATTGGAGTTTCGGCAAAATAATGTGGCTCCATCAAGACCTGGGATAACTCTTGGAGGAACTGATCTGGGGGCGCGTATTCTTAGAGGACAGTCTATAATCAGAGACTGTGCGGCTGCTCCACGTTTATTTGAACTATTAAAGATTAACTACTAAAGATGTTTTCACATTCTCATATCGCTACATTATTTTTCTCGTTACAAACGATGACAAGATAACGGATTCCTCTCAATGTTGAATAAGTAAAAATGCATTATATATATATTTTTTTGTTTCAGCCCAATGCGGCAACATATCTTCCTCCGCCCCGTGGACGTCGCACAGTTCAATCGGGATCCTCAGTCTGACTCTAGGCAGCCTCTTGGCACGTTGGGTCGCAAGGTGATGCCACTGAGAATCGGGAATCCACTTTCTACTGGCGGCTGTATAGTTAATAAAAAAAAAAACTAAGGCTTAGATGGTTCGAAGAAAGTAACGCGACGATGCTAATTCCCCCTCGATCATTGCCAAGATCGGAGGTAGCTGTTTCGCCCTTTGCTTCGAGTACCTTGCAGTATATTTATAAATACAATAAATAAATATATATATATATATATATGTATATATACATGTGTATACGTGTGTATATATATTTATATATGTATAGAAATAAGTTATAGCATCGTGAGGAGAAGCACGTGACCGCGTCGGCGAGCCTCGACTGCGAATGTGACGGAGCCGAAAATGGAGATCGAAAACCAAACTACTATAGCGAGAGAGGGAGAGAGAGTGTAGACGAGTGTACATAAACGTCGGCACGTTCGTACCAAACGAAACTTTCGAATTTCACGGTGAACTCCTCGACGAAAACCGAAGTGAGAGTTTCGGCAGGATAACGAGATTCGTGGTGGAAATACGATAATTTCAACGGAAGTCCGACGGAACCGTGTCGTAGATAGAATTGGCGAGAACGGCACGTTTCCCTCGAAAAATCTTGGTGAATCCTACGAAGCTGATGTTTATTTATAAATAAATAAATAAAATAAATAAAGCGGATATTCCAGAGACGCCGGATGTTCGGCGGATGTTCGGAGCTTCGATATAATGCAATCGATGAAATTTCATCGCTTTTTTCTATCAATATTCGAATAAACGTCAAACTGGCAGTGAATAAGCTCAAGTAATTTAATTTACAACGCGCGTGGAAAAATGTATAAAAACACGGGTAGTATTTGGAAAATAAATCGTACAATTTCATAAATCTTTCGCCGCATATGCGGCACACCAAATTTAATTTACAAATATGAGATAATATTGAACATCGACGGTGTATTTAACGGTGTTCTTTTTGTTCATTCGCGATGAATATACCGAGCGTTTAATTTTCATCGAAAACACGTGTATTGAAATTAATTGGCAGATTCAACCTTCGGCCGGGTGCGAGGTGGCTCGAAGTAAAACTTGATTGCTCGCTTGTCGGTTGAAACATATTCATTTGTATATTTAACATATGAGTATGTGAAAACCAGTTTGCACATGGGAGCTTTCGGTAGCGTGGTGTACATTTTTTTAATATCATTTTGTTTAGTCCACTCTCGAAAATTACTTATTCAGCGACAACGCTTGGGACGGCGAGTGTCATTTTGTCGATGGGACATCGATATAGAGTGGATAAAATGTATTTTAAAAAAAGATTTCATTGGGGCTCGTTTAACATATCAAGACAGATTGCAGATTAAAAAAGTCTTTCGGTACATTCGAAGATGCCACGAAGGATTAAGTGTAACTGAGGAATTTCGAGGGATGCGTATCACACGAAACGATGTATAATAAAAAGTAAAAAAAAAACAGAGAATAATAAGGGTGCAAGGGGCCAATTATATACGAATTGAGTGTTGAAACGTAGATTGAGAGAGTAACTATAATACATTAGTCGCAGTGCACTGCCACGGAAAAATCGTTGCTATTGAATGTCCGGAAAAACATTTGATACGTTGTATCGTTAATTCTCGCGGCTCGCCGACGTGTAAATCGCGGGGATAAATGAAACGTGCTTATCCGTCACGGACGAATATTATTTCAGTTCCTTCGACTTTCTAGAATCGAGATAATTCAAATCCATAATGGTATTTCATAGGGATGGGCGAAACGGTCTATGCGACATTGCGAGCTCGTGATCGAACTCGCAGCCGAACGATTGCTTGCTCTTAAGAGGATGCATGGTCCTCGATCCTTGAAGCAGAAAAACTTCTTACGGAAAATCCTATTTTCCAAAAAAAAAAAAAAGGTAAATACCTCAACTGGCCGAATGGAAGTTTTCCCCTTTCTACAGAATTTTTAGAATCTGGACAATTATTAATTCGTCGTAATAGAAGACGTAACTACGGACGTCTTCATTTTTTCAATAACAATTTTTCTCAATCAAGACTCGAGGAGCATTTACCCCCTTAATTACTAACGGTGACGAAAACGTTGGGCAATTTCGAGGAAGTAAACTATTATGTAAAACGACATATCGATATGAAGTAAAAAATAAAATAGAGGCAGTACAAGCGAGTGACCGACCACTGTGAGGTGACGAGATTTAACTACTGTACGAAACGCGACCGATACAGGTACGAGAATTAAAAAATAAAAAATGCTCGTGTTCGAAGTGTAAAAGGGCCTCGACTCTCGGGTCATCCGTTTTAGCGAACCTATACCCTCGAAAAAGTATAAATATTTTTGACTCAAACTATTTTTACTCAAAAACTGATGATCCTTGACGAGATTATGCGAATGAACTAAAAAGATGGACTAATCGCGATGAATTGTAAAATAATTCGATTAGTCGAGAATATAAATAAATAAATAAAATATATATATATGATATTTGGTGTTGGCTATAAAAAAAAATTGTACACTATTAGATAAAGCAAAAATTACCGAGGGAGCTGTCGGAAAAACACGCAATCTTGGATCGAATTGACCGATTAATTTAGATTTAAAAAATCACGAGTACAGTAGCTCGCTGTATATTATTCGAAAATCAATGAGCTAACTGCTGAAATCAATCCTCGATGCAAGAAATTAAAAAACTAAAAATCTGACGGCTCACTATTATAAACTATTGTAAATAGTATATAAAAGAAATTCGTGTAGGAAAAATATTGTAAATCGGTACCAATGTTAAAGAATTTTTATCGTGGCACATCAAATTGCTAAGCTTTCCTGTGAAAATGATGTTTCTCTTTTTTTAAGAATTATTACTAGACATTAAGGGAGTAGACTTCAGGGTATTTGTATAGAGGGTTGAATAGTTGTACGAATGAATGATGTGGCAAACCGCATCGTTGTTTTTTTGTGAAATGATGTAAAAGAAAGAATTACTACGTTAGGCTACGACGTTGAGAATTTAGAACGTCTTTATCGCGCATAAAAAAAACTTTTCACCTCACCCAATTGTTTTTTGTCGTATGGAGGACAAAACTAATGTATAAAAATGTCCTGCTTGATTATGTATATCTTTGTTATTTCCACGTGATATGATGTGCCATCCTCGAGACACCGCTTATTTTTCGCAAGCACTTATATATATATATAAATATATATATACGAGAAATTCATCGAAACTTATTCACATCTAGAAATATGAAAAGAACAATCCAAAGCTAGATAACTAAGCGATGAGATAAACCTGATTCCATGGTGCGCTGTACATATTATCAATTATGAGAATATACTTAGCGATACAGGGAGTGGTTTAACCTTTTCCACGGGCGCGTGAGACACGCACGTAGATTCAATGTACACATTATAATTCTTCCATACCGATTGAAGAAACTTAAAATAAAAATTAAATACAAAGATTTTTTCTCCAACCAGGAAGAAAATGTGCTGAAAGCAATCTGTGGGTGGATTCCGCGAGTAAGAAAAAATAATTATCTTGGGGTATGTTAATGTTCAACGTCAACATCGTCAAAACGAAAAATTCTCGCTGTGTACTCAAGAAAATTTGTTTGTACAGAGGTAAATGATAAACGATCGAGTTACACGTCCAATCGTGAGAGTCATATCGGATACAGTGTCGACGTAAAATACCCAAAGTTATTTGTAGATTGAAAGACAACGACTATTTACCGTCTCTAGTGTTTAGTGACAATTTCATTCGGTAAAGAAATATGATTGATTGGGCTCTTTGTCAGACATGCAAAGTTGAAGAGCTGCCGATTAAATATATACCCGCAGTAATGACGAGTACTCTAAAGGATAATCATACACGTGTAAACATAAGAAGTTTTTCCTACTGGAAACAAGAAAGCGAGGGAATGAAAGTGAAAGATAAGTTGAACAAGCCAGCGAATGAACACCGGTGCTTTAAAAAAATCATACATTTCTCTATGTGCAGGGAGTAATTGATAGAAGACAAAAAATGTCTTCACGTGCACTACTCAAACACAGTGATGTATTATTTTATCTTGTAGTGTTTGAAAAGCTTTCAAAAAATAGTTACGAGTCGAGTGGTTCATTTGCTGGTCTTAACTGTTCACCCTACTGAGGCTTCACGACAAGTTGCGGTGATGCGATATTTCTCCAAGGATAAACGAGTTAGCTTTCTCCGCAGTGAATGAGAGAATCGGCGACAAGTATACTTCGTATAATTCTTTGACTTCCTGATTAATAAACATAATGGAAGAAAAGAAAATTGTAGAAAAAAATAATTGAAAAAAATAGTTCTCACGGAAATTTTCGATAATCAGTGAAATAAAGAGTTACCCCAAGATTGATCTTAAAATCGATCAAAAAAATTTAACAGGAGAAAGTGAAACTGAAAGCGCGACGCATCTCTTTGCCGAGTCTTATCGACGTAAATGTCGTGAATTAATAAATTGTACTAATATTCATAGACAAATAACACGTTTTACCATTGGAGTACTGTGGCGTCACCGGAAATGATAGAAAGAGCGATAGAACACAGTAATAAATCATTTATGATCGATAGAAAGAATGCGGTGACTTACCTGAACAGGAGCAGCACAACGGAGTCTAGTATTTCAATGCGAAAAGGAAATTGGAGTATCGGATATATATTAATTATAATTGAATAAACGACGGGACATGCGAAAGACCGTTATTTACGGTTATCGATTACGACAGCTATATGAAATCTATAAATACTGAGTGTTTACTATTGGATTGAAATATTACAATGATATATAAACTTATTACTATAAATGGTTTTTCATCATTATATTATAGATGTTACTCGATAATATATTTACAAATAATTAAGCGGGACTTGTTGCTTCATTCGATCTTATCCCTTTTCCATTCTTTTAATAAAATTCATTTTTTTTTTTTATCGACTCTACAGGTATATTGCACATATACGGTAAGTTTGTGAAAACAGCTAAGGTAAAAATATTTCTCGGATAATTTTTAACGGTCTGGTTAGATTAAAAAAAAAAACTCTAACCAGAACGTTTCAGTAATTTTCCGAAATCTTCCATTTCGGGAAATGAAATTTCCGGAAAAATCTTTTCGGAAAATGAAATTTCCGGAAAAATCTTTTCGGAAAATGAAATTTCCGGAAAAACCTTTTCGGAAAATTAAATTTCCGGAAAAACCTTTTCGGAAAATGAAATTTCTGGAAAAACCTTTTCGGAAAATGAAATTTCCGGAAAAACCTTTTCGAAAAATGATTTTTTCCGAAAAGTATGAAAATTTAGAGAAATTCAGAGGACTTTTCAGAGAAACTTCTGATAAATTTTCAGACATATTTAGAGAAATATTTTCGCCAGTGTAATGCTGGATTATCATTATCTCTCGGCGAGGCGACCACAGGATTTATAGAAGGATGCTAATTTATCAACCGCCTATGTAGCGTTCGTCGGCAACCTTGAGTTCTACCACGGCAAAGAAACTTTTGCAGGCAAATGAATCGTCGGTTGAACGGCTTTCGAGAGATTGATAAATTCGGTACAATGGTACAGTCCCAATTACAGTAATTCGACAAAATGGTATTTCGCGAACTCGACCAATTAAGAGGAATGAACAAACGTAATCCCTCCGTAGATTATAATAATTTCTTATAAAAGCTACATCGGATCGGAAAAATTTCGGGAGTTCCTACCGCTCGAGATTTTGATATTTTGGACAAGTGACTGCAAGCCGTTCGATCCTATCGAAAGTTGAAACAGTCGACTTCATACCGTACCCCGAACGGTGAATATATTTTTGCTGAGCTGGGTTGTTGTTTACAACCCGGAGAAACTGTTTATCATTCCCCCCCTCCGCCCGCGACCCGCTCTAACCCGTTTCGTTGTGGATTCAATATATCTCGATAAATACGTGAATTTCCGTCTCGTCTCTCAGTGCTATCGGAGAGTCGTACTGCCGCGACGCTCGGACTACGCATTATTATTCGACTAAACGTCCCAGGTGTCCGGCTCGTCTCGTCCTTCTCGACTGAATCCGTCTATTTTATATTTTTCCTCCGAAAACTGCTGCAGAAAAAAAAAAAAGGGAGATAATCGGTCTAATTAGTCAGGATGAAAGTGACAGTTACCACATTGGGCGACGATATATTCGTTCTCGATGTTAGCGAGGATTTGGAACTCGAAAATTTCAAGGCCTTCTGCGAGATCGAGAGCGGCGTGCCGGCCCACGAGATCGTCATCGCCTTCAACGGAAGACCGCTCATGGACGACAAAAAGTCTCTGAGGGATCACGGAATTCGGGACGGAGACGCCGTCATACTTCAACACATGCACCAGAGCGGAGCCGACCAGAATATTCAGCAGCAACCTTTCAACGGAGGTCCGCTCGACTGTAATCCCTTCTTTACCATCGTACATTCCGTAGCTTCTCTGTAAATTCCGATGTTGAAAAGATTAAGAAATAATTATTGTACGAGTCTCGCTGAAGACGGGTGATGGTTAATTTTCATGATTCGTTGCTCCAGCTATGCCCCTGCTGGACTTCAGTGGCATCAGAATACCGGGCGCGTCTTCCAGCAGCAACAACAACAGGCCAACCACGACGTCGTCACCCGGCGGCACGACGCCGCAGAGAGCTCAGAATCCCCGCAGCGAAGACGATCCGGCTATGATCAGAGATATGTTTCTGGCAAATCCTGATCAGCTGGCTCTTCTTAAACAAAACAATGCCAGACTCGCCGACGCGCTGCTGTCTGGGAATCTTGGTAAATAAGGCGCTGATAATGTCTTTGAGAGGAGCTGCCGAAAGCTTGTTTCAATTTAATAAAATTTTCTTGGTGATCGGTTGAGGAATTTTTAGCAGGGACTGTGCAAGAGAACTTCAAAATTTGATAATTTTCATATTTTACTACTCTTATGGATGGCTGCTTTGCTATCGGTATATAATAAATATTGGAGCTCTTGAATAATAAGTTATAATAGTTTAAAAAATTTTTAAGACTTGAGGTTACCAATTACAAAAGTTAAAAACACTTGACTTAAACTTATAACGCTTGAATTTCTTTAACCAGCAGCATGAGTCTTGCACGTGACGTGGCTCCGCACTTTTTCATATTTTATTATGAATCCTCTCGTCCATTCATATCTTAGTACACCTATGTTTGCCATCCTTTTAAAGGTTTCAATAGAGGACCCAGTAAAACTCAGTGCTAAGAATTCATTATTCACTCCGGCCATTCGGAAGATCGCAGAGTTTCTACCAGTATTTGCATGACTCAGCTGCTCATAGAATGAGCGCGTCGTTCCTACAATAGAAACCAATAGTCATAAAAAAGAGTTAAAATAAATTTAACTTACAGTAATGTCAGAATAAAAATGTATTGCTTTTTAACGTGTAATACGTTTATAAACAATGGATGAAAGATGTTTTGGAAGAAAAAAAAACATTTATATCGAGAGTATGTGAAAATTCTAAAATATCTCTCGAATTTACAGAAAAATTTTCTACCGTGCTGAAGGAGCAGATAAAAGTCAGGGAGGAGCGTCAAGTTCAACGACTGAGAATGATGAATGCCGATCCCTTTGACACCGAGGCTCAGAGGCTAATAGCCGACGAGATAAGGCAGAAGAACATAGAGGCGAATATGGAGGCAGCTATGGAGTACAATCCCGAGACCTTTGGCACCGTTGTCATGCTCTATATAAATTGCAAAGTAAACGGTTTTCCAGTCAAAGCCTTCATCGATTCAGGTAATCACTGTTCCCAGCGAAAAAAAATTCCTCGTACGAATCGATGTACAGATCGAACGTCGTCAGCGACGCTCATTTGCGTCCTTGAATATTGTTTTTCGCACGTGAGATGAATCGTTGTACCGTACACAGCTATTTTTAAAATGCCACCTTCAGCAGCGCACTTTCGATTTCGGGGATCTCTATTCTTAGACCTTTATATATTCTCGCGTGAAAATTCGCACAAAAAGAACTTGTTTTTTCTACCCTCGAGGCTGCTGCACAACTCGAGCAAAAGTAGCGCAAAGAAAAAAAATAACAAACCAATGCGACTAAAGTCTATTTCCATCGACGCTTCGAGCATTGGCGTAACGCGCAATCTTTCTTCACGTATTAGTTTTTCGTTTAAAAAAAAATAAAAATACGCCTACGGAGTCTGTAATATTTTTGAAAACAAACAATTAGGTGCACAAACGACGATAATGTCAGCGGCGTGTGCCGAGAGGTGTCACATAATGCGACTGGTTGACACAAGGTGGTCGGGAGTTGCCAAAGGCGTCGGTGTCCAGCGCATCATCGGTAGAATTCACATGGTCCAAATACAAATTGGTAGCGATCACTTGACGACGTCCTTCAGCGTCCTCGAGGAACAACCTATGGACATGCTTCTTGGTCTCGACATGCTGAAGCGACATCAGTGCTGCATAGACTTGAAGAAGAATCTACTAACGATCGGCACGACGGGAACGGAAACCCCGTTCTTGACGGAAGGTTCGTGTGTCTCCGTTTGTAAATGTGTCACCCAAAGCCCACCTTCTTGTCAGATAATTTTGGAATCTTTACTGAATTTTTCAGGGGAATTGCCGGAGTGCGCAAGACTGAGCGGCAACAGCGAAGCGTCTTTGGACGACAGAGACTATCAAAGAGCTTTGGAGGACAGCGCTAGGGAAGCTAAGAAATTGAGGCAGCAGCAGGGTAAGTATGTATCTGTCCAGGCTATCCCGTCGTTCCTTATCCTATTATTATTAATTGTTTTCTACTTGCGTCTATTTTCTCCCAAAGGAAGGTCCATCGATTTCAAGGAAAAAAATCTTGTGTTTTTAAGCTCGTTAATTTTTTAAAATTTAATCAAAAATCTTCTGTGATTTCGTGACTTTTTGATTGTTCGTGACTTTTATTCATCTGGAATCAACGAACCTTTAGCCCTGTCTTAAGGTGATGCGAAATACTACTGCCGGTAGCAAAAGCTATACCGAATGCCGTTTTGAGACCGCAGTCCGTCGAGGAAAGATAAAATTGTCATTCCCTGGGGAACCGGCGGACACGCGGAAATCATGCTACAAGGGAGGAAAGTGCCTAATTTTCATCGGGTGTGAGGTTTGCTTCTCACATGAGCACTCACCCGAGATCAAAATCCGCTACTCCCGTGTGGCATCCGATTTTTTTTCCGACTATATTAAAAAGTGACCATATTTCTATGCTTACAACGGCAATGGAAAGTGGCCGATAAGTTTCACTTTTCCTCCTGCTAAATATCTTTTCAATCTCCAATCAGGTATGAAATAGGGCATTTTAGCGTAGTCCGGGAAAAAGGCAATTTTTTTTTTTTCCTCAGTGTTCTGCGGTCTCAAAACGGCATTCAGTACAGTTTTTCTTACCAACTGGGTGCAGGGCAAGTGCGCGGCGGGTTATGTCACATCACCCCAAGTAAACATACAGATCGTTTCATCCTCACCATTGTCATCCACTCCTCATTGCCTGGACACTGTTCGTCGTGATTAAATATATATATATATATATATTTGCAACTTTTGCACATAATATACATTCGCGGGGCCCATGTGCACCATATTTATTCCTCAGTGATTAGAGTTTGATTGACCGATCAATGTATTGCAGACGACCAAGGCGCAACTAACGCGACGGGAGCGTCGGTATCATCGAGCACAGCGATAGCGTCGGGATCACTGGAAACAACGATCTCCAGTACCGATCCATTCACGGAAGCAGCAGTACAACAAATAGAGAATCTCGGCTTTCCACGGGACAAAGTAATCGCTGAATTGCGAAGATGCAACGGCGATGGAATGCAAGCCGCCGCCGCCCTCATGGCTAAATCGTTAAAGTACTAGATAGACTTTTGAGATACTTCCCAAACAGAAACACACACACACACACGCATGTCGACATAAATCTGTTCGTGATTGGATGAACTAAAAAATGTTCGAAGAATATTAATGGCTCAAAGGACGAAGGACGGGCCGAGAAATTTCGAACAATCGTTATAAGACTAATATACGTAAGTGAAAAGTACGGTTTGTGAATTTTCAAAATTCCAAGCGAGGAAAGAAAGAGATGAGGTGAACTCCTCTCTTACATTTTTTACGGTACGGTTTGGAATTGGTACAAGCGTCCTGGCGTGACCTGAATCGGCACAGAACTGAAATTTGTCACGGATGTAATTACAACAAAAATGCTCCAGTGCTCAATAAAACTGTGCGACTGAGTTATCAAAGGCGTTGCTATCGCAGGTTCATATAAAGAGCACACAAAATGGTACTATGAATGGTTTCTATCTTTCTTTTTCTTTTATGTTTTTTTTTACTATAAGTAAACTATAAGTAATTTTCTTCACAAAATAACTGGAAGACTAATGAAAAGTGATACGGCCTGGAAACTCACGAGGCAGGCAAATATAAACGATTTATACGTATCCCACGAATCATTGTCGTGGCGAACAAACGACTGGGCTACAAAGAGCACATTGTTCCTTACTGATAAGACCAATTGCTTTGTAAATAGTTACAAAAAGAAAACAAACAAAAAAGTAGAAACGTCGAAAATTAGATTTGTTTTTCACGAATATGTATACACTCGAGCGTAAACGATCTTCTATAAATTTTATAGATGAATGATTGAACGAAAAAAAAAACATTAAAATTGATTGATATACGTTGTACTGTTACCGAGGTACAACTTACCGCTTTGTACTGTATTTCTTTAATTATGAGAAAAAAAAGTTATAATTAACACAGTTTTTTAAAATATTTTTTACGATCGAAGGATCTTTTCTGTCTGGTCGAAAGTTGATTTTTTTAAATTTCATTTATTTCTGAGGTGGAAGTTCGCCGTCGGCCCATTTGATATCTACGACTTTGGAGGTACGAACAGCTGCCTCTATGGCACTTGCAATTTTCGTCACAGCCATAGTTTCCTTGGGCTTCACCATAGAGTCGCATTTGCCGAGTGTTACGTCGAGGAAGTGCTCGAATTCGGCCCGATAGGCTCTCATGAAACGGCTGGGAAAAGAGTACCAGATAGGCGCGGTGTTCGGACCGTTCATGTCGTACATCGTCGAGACACAGTGAATCGGCTGCTCGTTGTCCGCCCGTATCATGCCCTTGGGGCCGAAGACTTCCAGTCGCTGGTCGTAACCGTAGCTGGAGTTTCTCGATAGATCAATCATTCCAAGAGTTCCAGAGGGAAACTGCAGAGTCGCCACTACCGTGTCGAAGTCGTCGATAGCTTTGATCTCCGGAATGTTCGCTATCGCGTTGGCTGTAACCTGAGGTGAGAGAAGTAATTTCAATCTTTTCTTTCAAGTCTTACCAAGTATTAAAAAAAAAGTTCTTGGCAACTACCAATGGCGAACGGTAATTGCCAATGTCAATACATGGATTCTTGGCAAATACCAATGGCCGAATTTTATCTTTAATACGTGTATTAAATGATTTTTTTCGAACCTTCATAGGATACTCGCCGAGGATCCAAGTCATCATGTCTATGTCGTGTACCATGCAATCGTGGAAGATGCCACCGGAATTGGCTAGATATTCTATAGTGGGCAACGGCGAATCCCGAGCGGTAACTCTGATAGTGTGAACATGACCGACTTCGCCCTTTCGTACTCTGTCGCGAACGGCACTATAACTCGGATCGAAGCGACGATTGAAAGCGGAGAACAGGACTGTTCCGACTTTAGCAGCAGCATCGTAACACTTGAGGGTGTTTGTCGGATTCGCGGCTATTGGCTTTTCGCAGAAGACAGCTATCCTGGCGTCCAGAGCTTTCGTCACGATGTTCTCGTGGGCGAAAGTCGGCGAAGCAACAACAACGGCATGTACGCTTAAAACGAAAAGAGTATAAATTCATTGAGGCAACGATTGAGAATAGCTAAACGACAAATTAATCGAATTACATAAAATTATTTAACGAGCTATGAAGATCAATTATGTTATAACGATAAATCTTACTTCGGGTCCTTGAAAACTTTGTCAGCTTGCTTGCTGGTAATTATCGTGACTCCGTCCAGATGCCAGTATTTCTTCATTTGCGCAAATTTGCTCTCATTTTCGTCGACGATGTAAAGAAGTTTTACGCGAGGATTGCCTTGGATCGAGGCCAAGTGAATAGTGCCAGCTCGTCCGACACCGAACAGAGCAACATTAATGATCGGATCATCGCCTTTATCGGACTTGAGCGCCAAATCGTTCAAGTAACTGCGGAATCATCGAAAAATTCATTAACGCTCATTAAGCTCAGGTTGAACGATCGATCGAGCTCGTTAGCGTTGCTCACCCCTTATAGAGATAATCCGAAGGATGCGCCGGCGGTGTGGGCTTCACGTAAGGCGAAGTTCCCTTGAACTTGCTGGTAGCCATTATTGACGCTTGAACTGTCAAGTGCGAGAGAAATGTTATAGTCTGCAGAGAACCGAACAACGAATGATTGCACTATCGCCGCATTCATATTTATAATCTACTCGTTGCAGCGTGGTGGGAATCGCCGTGTTGACGTCCCGAGAGAGATAACTAGAGGATTTTTTTTTTCTTTTTTGCGATCTCTGGCACTCTGCGCCGATTGCACAATTCTCGCTTGACATTCTCATCTTCTATCATATTGATTTAAAAATTGCATAGTTGATTTACAATTATTTCATGAAAGCGCTGTGAAATTCCATCCGACAAAACGCAACTGTTTTTCACAACACGACTCTTACCGAACAGCGGGTCTCCGTTGGTCTCTGGCGTTATGTAACGTCAGAACTTATAGAGATAACGAGATTTTTAAACTGTTTATAGGGTTCAAATATACATAACATCGGGAAGATAACAATTCATAGACTGGAATCTTAATAACAAAGTCATTTTCGAGATTAATAGAAAAACAACAGTAGCATTATGTAATTCTTCGATCCTCCGAGTGCATGGTCATTGTGCACTGATTCGGCAATATTTATCCACCACATTCGGACTTTTTCTTACAATGAACACAAAAAACGCGGTCTGATACCTGTAAAGGAATTAATTATTTAAAAAAATGGACTGCCTCGTTTGACGAACTAAAACCATCGGCGGAGCTTTATTAATTTATGTTACAAAATCTCTAAGTTTTATGTCTGCATTGGTATCAAACCGAAGGTCGTGTCACAACTCGTCCTTGTTTTTGTGAAAGGAGTCCGGCGTGAAGACGACCTCTTCGGTATCGCTTTCGACGTACGCTGCTCTCTTAGTCCTGTCTCGTCCGGGATCGGCGTCCACCAGTGCGATGCTAGATTTAACGAGCCTAAAAATAAAGTTTCGATTTTTTTGAGAAGAGCTCGACTTTTTGACCGTTCGAATCGGGACGGCATGCCTCATATAGTATATATCAGAGCTGGGCAAACTACCGAAAAGTACTTAAAGTACTAAGTACTAAGTACCGTTAGTAGTTTAAGTACTTTTATAAAATACAATGTACAAAGTACTTTATATTCTTAATCGGAAGAGGCGGAGTTCCACGAGTACGAAATTTAGAGAGGAATTTTCAAACTAAACGGCTCTGTTGAGGTCCAACATTTTTTTTTCAAAAGTCCAAACTTTTCGTTTCCAATCCTTGGCAACAGACTAATCAACTGGACTACGACGACTGAACCTTGGGGAATGGAATGGAGGTCGACTGGCTGTATAACAACTAAATCTAGGACGTATGGATTTAGTACAGTGGCCGAAAGTGAGAAAGGTCTCGATTTTATGCACGAAAAATCGTACTTTTGTGATTTAAGTGGAAAATATTGGGTTGGAAGTAAAATAATTGCTGTATTCGTGATCAGCGGGGAAGAATACGTCGATTATATACTTGAAACAATAAAAATCGATTGAACAACGATTTTTCAATTTTTAAGCCACTTTTGGAAAAATGTCGATTTCGTGATTTTCAAACATCGATGTCTCGGCTTCCCGGTGGAGTTGAGAAAAAACCGAGGTGCCCAGCGTGTTAGCCGGAGTAAAATACACAAAATCGGGCCTTGTCCGAAGTTTTAGAATCGTTTTATGGGATTTTAACCATTTGTCATTTTTTGAAAGTTAGTTTCCTTACGTCTGACACGAGTTTCTGAATGAAATATCACGCTAAGAGTAAAATGAATTTTAGTTTTATAATCGGCGGTGAAGAATAAATGAAAAATTGCCTCAAAACGACGATATCTGCGATTTTCTGTTTGCGATTTCTTACAAGCTATTATTATCCTACAAGCTATATATAAGCAATTATTTTATAATCCATAATTTGACCTCTTTGCAGTTCCATTCAAATCGGCAGTCACTGTAAGATCTCTGGGTTTCGAGAAATCGCACTCCAACGTGAAAGCCGCATCGCCAGGAGTAACGAGCTCGTCGTCGTGTTGGATAACCAGCACGTTGCTGTACTTGTCGCCGTCCTGAAGTATAAAAAAAGGTAAAATGATCGATCGGTCAGTTCTACTGTACTATTATATATTTAATATTATATTATATTTTAATATTATATTATATATTTAATATTATTATTTATATATTTACCTTCGCCGTTTCGCATTTGTCAAGAGGAATGTTCATCGTGAAGCTACGTCCACGTTTGGGATCCAAGTAGCAAGGTGATTTTTTCGAGTGGAAGCTTCCCTGAGTGTAAATAACACCAGAAAAGTCCTCGGTGGTTCTCATTTCAACGGTCATGCTCTCGGCACCGCATCTTAATCCTACACGATCGTATCCCTCGGTCGATGCACCGATCACCATCTCTTTCGAGAGATCCTGTTCCCAAATCTCCTCTGCAGATCGATGAAGTACAGAGAATTAAACAAAAATGCATCGAAGATCATATCGGAGCCACTGGATCAGCAGGCTAACATTGTGCACGGTAAACTCATAGGAGACATTGTAATATTCTTTTTTTCTATATAAGATTATTTAATTGAATTTTATCGTTTAGATATCCTGCGAAGTTACCGGAAAGAGATTCATTGAACTCCGTCAAAACGAGAAGAAACGAGAGAAGCAGCGTCGACAGCTGCATGACGAGAGAGCTCTCTCGTCGCACGAACGTCCGTGAACTGAAAGCTGACTCAAGCTCACAACCGATGGGGGACCTTGAATGAAGATCACCTGTCCAGGGCTCTCCCACCATGGATCCATAGAGTGGATCCTCCTCGGTCTTTCCCCATCAGCGCCGCCCATAAAACGACTCGTAGGCAAACGGGTTCTATAATTTAGGACTCAAAGGAAGCGACGCAGAGGCTCTCGGCCCGTGACACACATATTTTTTTATAATAATAGGAATTTTGACGTGGAAACGTTGTAAGTTTAATGTGCGGAAGTCCGTTTCTGTTGCACGTTATTTCCCGCATGAACTAATCACTAAATTATCTACCTGTACAGTTATGTGGTACTTTGAATACGGATCGAATGATTATAATTAATCGCATAGAGCTGTAAATCAAGATTCATTAATTTTCGGTTATAATTTTTTTACATAAAGTTTTAAATGCAAACTGCAGATGGAAACGTACAAAAGTTTCTAATAATCCAAACTAGAAGTTTGAAAAATTAAAGTACGAGTTTTATTGAATCTCGTTTCTGCAGAAAACGTTATTAACATCCGAGCTCCAAGTCGATAATTTATCAGTGTATGAGAACAGCTGTGAGCCAAACTCTCAAGCTTATCGAGCCGCGGAGAAAAACAATATACTTTCATGAACGAGTAAAAGCTTGCAATCGTTAACTGGAGGTCATTGAACTCTTCGGTAACCAAAATGGCGGCCATCGCAGCTGGAGAGAGCGTGGCAGAAGAGATAAACCAACTATAATTTCGGCTGAACGATAACGATTGGGTTCAATGCAACGATGACCATGAAAAATTCCAGACGTGGACGTAGATGGCGCAAAAGTCGAATCTATACTTTTCACGGGAGTTCTCGTCAGACATTATTTTCAGTTCACTGATAATAACCCGGCGACATGGCAACCGCTCGAGCAGCTCGTATTCTAATCGGCCGCGTGTCCCAGCAAACGAGACAATTTGCACCGACTATTAAATTCTACTCCTGTGAGTAAAAATCAATTGTTATATTCGCGTTCATGCGATAACAAGAGGGCCATTTTTTACTTTATATAAAGATAAGTTAATCGACGAGTTAATTCGAGACGGAAGAGAATGCGATCGATCGTCGATTGACGATCCAAGCCAGTGATAACTGGTTCTCGATCGATCAATTAATTTTATTATTATTGCCCGTTACGCGCGTTTTCGCGCGTAAACAATTTGTGTTTTACTCGCGATTATAAATCTCCAGCGCTTATGGCTATAAAAATATTTAACGCTCACATTAGTCTCGTTACAGCGTGCGATGGATCCTTACCTTTTTCTTACCATACTGTTATGTAACGAAGATATATCTTATCACATGTCGTAACGGACTGGTGAATTTTAAATGATTTTTTTTATCTCCTGACGATCGTCGACTGGGATTATAAATATGCAAATGTATAGAATTTTATCAACTGTAGCGATGCTCGAATACACGGCGACGAAGGGAGTACCTATCGGGATTGCGCCACAGTTCAATGCTTATATTTGACAATAATAAGATCAAGCGGTCAATCCATTATCGTTAGTGCGCTTATATCTTAGTCTCAAAAGACTTGGTCGAAAGAAATGAGCTTCTAACTTGGCTGTAAAAAAAATGTTTAAATATTAATTAATCGTATGGGAAGCTTTTTCTTTACATAAACTGTTTCGGAAATTTCACACACGTGCGTTGAAATTAACGGTGACATTTTTTTTTTATAAATTTTATTTCTTAAATAATTTATTTATATTCGCTTTTATTATAGAAATTAAATAAATCTTATTTTTAATAAAAATGTTTGTTAATTTCAGCCGAATAATTTGTAATTTTAATATATGGTATTTTTATTTTCTACAAAAGTAAATTAATGTTTAATTATTGCAATTCAATTAATGCAATATGAGCAAATTTCAAGTTCCATTACATTAAATTTACAATTTGTTTTTAGAGTGCTTATAAATAGAGAAAATGAGTTAATTGCTGTTTGCATTTTGTATCGAAGTCGTGCATTTTTCACAGCAAACAATAATTTATCTTTTCATCCAGTACGAATTTTCTAGTATGGGGCTTAGAAGAATAAGGATTTAATTGTACCTAAATGTATGTAGATAATGCAATTTGCTCCCTTTCGCTGAATTTACGACCTTTACAGCCCAGGCGCCAAACTACGAGCTGATCAAGGTTGAAAAGACTGGAGAAAAGAAAAATGTTGGGCTCATTACTCTCAACAGACCGAAGGCCCTCAACGCTCTTTGCGACAAGTTGGTTACCGAGGTGATTCAGGCGATAAAGGAATTCGATAGGGACGACAGTGTCGGTGCAATGGTCCTCACTGGCAGTGAGAAAGCTTTTGCAGCTGGTGAATAACAATATACATTTATACTTGTACCTTCATTGCTTGCCCCAATAAATTCTCTTAAGGTAGCTATGCCGCTTCGCGCTCATTTCGCATAAGTTCGAGAAAAATAAGAGAAAATTGCATGTACTTCTCGATGGTATAAAATTCTGAAAAAATTCATGCACACTAAAGGTACTGAAAAGATTAATTGTGCATAATAATAATTCCAAAATGTTATTGACAAATGAATCAAAAAATTAATTGTTTAACAAATTATCCGGCAACATAACTTTTTTTTTATGAAAATGATTCGTTCATTTTTCTGAATACGTATGAATTTTTTCAGATTTTTCAGTTAACGTTGATTTTTTTTTTTATATGAAAAAAATGTGTGAAAAAACAAAAAAATCAAAGTTGACTGAAAAATCTGAAAAAATTCAAACGTATTCAGAAAAATGAAGGAATCATTTTCATTAAAGAGAAAAGTTGATTTGCCCGATAATTTATTAAACAATTAATTTTTTGATTAATTTGTTAATAACATTTGGAAATTATTATTATTATGCGAAATTAATCTTTTCAGTATCTTTAATATGCATGAATTTTTTCAGATTTTTATACCGTCGAGAAGTACTTGAAATTTTCTCTAATTTTTCTCGAACTTATGCGAAATGAGCACGAAGCGACATAGCTACCTTACTGAGACGTGAAAAAACACGATCAATCGTCAATTTACGGATTCAGTTGTATTGCAAAGTAATTGTATTAATTCCATTTGGTTTAGTTATTTTTGAAAATATTAAATTTGTTATTATATTTCAGGCGCTGACATCAAGGAGATGGTGGGTAACACGTTTGCTGGAACCGCCAAATCAAACTTTTTGGATCACTGGAACGGAGTCAGCAAGGCCAAGAAGCCGATTATCGCCGCAGTCAACGGATATGCTGTAAAGAATATTTTATTCGCAATATAGACAATGGGTGACTGAGGACGACAAATTCACACCGCTATAACTCCAGAATGTCTGGACCGATCAGACTGAAATTTCACATACAGCATGTGCGGTTTCTTGAAATAGTCAATGTTTCTTGAAAATTCCATGAAAACTATTTAAATTCTTTTTTTTTTGTACACGATTTTCAATTTCGTCAAAAATGTCT
This sequence comes from Amblyjoppa fuscipennis, assembly GCA_963575735.1. Lineage (NCBI taxonomy): Eukaryota > Metazoa > Arthropoda > Insecta > Hymenoptera > Ichneumonidae > Amblyjoppa > Amblyjoppa fuscipennis. The sequence goes on along the minus strand of OY754495.1, from coordinate 7,674,257 downwards.
GTGTCCATTCTAGCTCTTACAATTTTTTTTCGCGATCGGGGCAAAAACTTGTACACGGTTGCGATATGATCGACCGATGATTTATTAAATTCGGGGAGGAATAAATTAAATTTTCTCCTATTAAATTTGGGAAGAACCGATCTAACCGTTCAAATTTCATGTCATTTTGAATGTTTTGAATTTCATGAAAAATTAGTACTTTATTTTCGACGCAATTTACCGTATCAAATATTCATCTATGAATAAAATAAGCGAAAGATTAGTGATCAGAGTGGAAAATACATAAAATATAGGCCCGGAGCGACGACGAACGAAAAAAGTTTATCGGTAATTCTTATAGCGAATATTTTTTACTTAATGAACAGCTGGGCGGTGGATGCGAAATGGCCATGATGTGCGACATAATCTACGCCGGCGACAAGGCAAAATTCGGACAGCCGGAAATCGCGATCGGAACGATTCCCGGAGCCGGTGGCACTCAGAGACTCACCAGAGTCGTTGGCAAGAGCAAAGCCATGGAGATCGTCCTGACTGGTAATCAAATCACGGCACAGGAGGCTGAGAAATCTGGTGAGTTTTCAACGTGCCGATGAAAAAACAGCGTAACACGGACCTCTTTATCAACGATACTTTAAATTTTTTGCCAGGTCTGGTAAGCAAGGTGTTCCCGGCCGACCAGCTCGTCGCCGAAGCAGTCAAGCTTGGCGAAAAAATTTCATCCCATTCTCAACTCATCGTTGCCATGGCTAAAGAAGCTGTCAATACCGGTGAGTTGACTTTCGTCCATTGGTACTTTCGATGAGAAATATTTTTATTGGAATTAATTAATAAAATATTTCAAAAATATCATTTCTAAGTTCGTAGTGGGGAGACAATAAGTGTTTCAGTTACGAAAAGAGTAATTCTCAAATAAACATAAGTAGAAGCCAGCCAAGATCCGTTGATAGTGTTATTGATAGTTTGTCCTAAATTCTAACATTTTACTTTGCAGCATACGAAACGACTCTCGCCGAAGGTCTTCACTACGAGAAGAAAACTTTCCACGCCACTTTTGCCACGGTAATAATACTACAAGTTAATCATCGTCGAATAAACATTTTTGACGATTCTCCCAAACAATTTGTTTAAAGACATTTTTTAGGGACTTAAAAAAAATCCGATCATTTGTTTTTTCCATCATGATCTTAACGTTTACAGCTTCGGACGGACGTTACTATTGCATTTAATTTTTCAGGCTGACCGAAAGGAAGGAATGACCGCCTTCATCGAGAAGCGTCCACCGAAATTCACGAACGAATGAGCAGCCATCAAATAATGATTCTTCCCTGAAGCCATAACAATCCTTATTGTACATAAATTGACTATCGCTACTCTGAGAAGTTGGTCATATTTTTTATACACGATACATTAAAGTTTCTATCAAAAGGTCGCAGTGAAAACTGCACGCATTTATACTGTAAAATGTAAGAGTATTAAATTTGTGTGCATCACATTCCAAACTCGAAAGAAAACATAATCGTTTGCTCCAACGTTTATTGCCTCTATATAGGGAAGATTGCTCAAATATTATACACTTATGAATAAAAGTACATAGCTTATAAAGTAATTTACAATTTTTTTTAAAATCGTTATCATATGCGGAAGTAAGAATTGGACTTTCGAACGCTCGATCTTTGCATATAATCTTCGCGTTGTTTTCGTGATAATTACTAGGATTATTGAGATGCATTTTGAAAGTAGGAACGATACAAGTCTCAGTGAATACCGATAACCCGCGGGTATCAAAGTATCGAGTATTCTCGAGGATAGAGTAACAGAATGTACTTTTTGTCTTTTTTTTTGTCTTCACTGGGAGATCGATGTGAGTCGCGTTTTGACGTACTTCGTACACATTTTCGTTTACTTCCAATTTTCACTTAAAACGTACCGGCGTATCATACATCTCATTTACGTTGACTAGCTAATGCTAATTAAGTATCAATAAAATTACAACCAAAGCAGTGGGCGATCGCGCACATGGGATTTCAACATTTATTTCGCATTCTACCTACTTTACCGCTTAGATACAAATCCAGGAAAAAAAAACAAAAAGGCTAATTCAAATTGGCGACAATCTTATTTTCCCGAATGCTCAATGAAAAAAGTTTCCTCTGTGAGGAAGCAAAAATGAATCGAATTTTTATCAACACTTGATTTGAATCAATTTTTATTCCTGGATCAAATCTACTTTAATTGATCGAGTGACTGCGAAATAAAATTCTTACACCAAGTTACACGAACAAAAAAAAAACATTGATCTGTTACGGATAGCACGATATATATATATATATATATATATATATATATATATAAAATTCAGTAAATATGGTAATTAAACTACCGGGTACCGAGTTTCCGATTGCTTATAAAAAAAAAATCGTAAAATATCATCGGTCAAAGTGATTCGTTATGTTTATAAAAATAAAAAGAAGAAAAAACACCGAATTAAAAAATCGGCAATTATGTACAATCGTGATAAAACTTGATTACGAAAAGTAGTGTAAGTAGATAAAAATATTTGTTGGATTGTCGTTGACTTGTCAATTTTTTTTTTTTGTGACGATATACAGAGACCAGATATGCATAAATTTGATTTACACATTGTTGTTTGTACGTGAGATGTTGGTCGATTTGCAGATCGAAATGGATCTTTCGTAATTGTGTATCTCTTTTTTTCCACCGCGGAAACTCCGGCAACCGTTGTCGTGACGAGGAAAAACGAGCGAGCATCGAACGGTCGGGGGAAAAAATAATCGTGCGTGCTTAATCATCGGGGGACGTTCTTTTACGTATATCACAGTCGTGAGCTCTGCTCCAGAACTACGTCGGTAGAGTCGTGGGGGTGAGGGACAGGGGAGAGGAAGGGAGCTTGATTAATTAATAAGTATTCAGTGCCTCGGTTATCTCGGGCGCGAGCCGCACAGGGGTGTGTCCCGCTGGCGGCTTACCGCTTGTTGCGGTTCTTCATTGTGAAACGCCTCCAGAAATTGCTGCCTTTCTTCGAGGGTGTCGCCGTGTGGCTGTCGTAAGGATAACTGGACTCGTCGTCGGTATCCTGGGCACCGGGAGGCTCTCTTGTTGGCGAACCACCGTGGCCGGAGTCTCTGTCACCGTCGGTCGCTCCTTTCTCGAAACCTGCACAAAATTCATGAAATTATTTAATAAGTCAAGTTTGCTCGAGCCGATACGATCAGAATAAAATTAAAATAATAGAAATAAAATCGTCAACTCGACAAAATCTCAACCAGTACACTGAGAGAAGGGTCCGATAAAAACTTCCAGTCCGGTACATTGAATTTCATAGGAATTTTTTTATACTGTATGTTGAAGTCCTCGAGTCAAAAAACTTCCAGTCCATTACATTCAATCGCATAAGAATTTTATTTACACTGTATGGCAATATCTCTCAAGCGACAGGGTAGAGCGACCAGTGTGAATGGACAGTTAAGCAGACTAAAAAGCCAGTAAATAGACGTTTTTCATGCACGTCCTCGCATGGAAAGTGTCCATTCATTGGCTGGTTTACGCCATACACATATTTACTAGATCGTTCGCTCAGTGTATAAGTCAAGTAGGTATCGATAACGGGATAACCCATCTAAAAAAAAAACCCTTGTTTTTATTTCCACCCAAGAAAGCTTACCACCACCGGCGCGAAGCATATCAAGGAACGTGCTCTCGGCGTTGCCGCGCGTGCGTCCCTGCTTCTGTGACGGTGTACCGAAGCTGAGGCTCTGAATGTTTATCTCGGATTTGAGCTGTTCGTGCGGCATGTTGTCGACTCTGAACTCGTTTGGATCCTCGACGAATGCCTGCTGAAGATCCCGCATTATCTTCTTCCTTATGGTCTTCTTCATGGACAAATGACGCTCGAGGTGTTTCACATCGCTCTCGGTGAGAGTCTTGCTGTTGTCGCGGCGACGCGACTTCTTCTTCTTGCTGTTCTTCGGGCTCTCCTCCTCGCCGGAAGTCGAGCCGACGGATATAGCGCTGTCGTGACCGGGCGCTTTCTCCTCGGCCTGATGGGACGACCTGCCGCTCTCCCACTTGTTACCGAAACCGAAGATATCCCTCAAGTGCGGAATGTTACGGTCCGTTGTCTGTTGTCTCGCCATTGTCTTTTTCCTTCAGAATATTCGACTATCGACCCCGATGCTCTCAGGAAGCTTCCTCTGGACGAAGGCCAACGACGACTTCCGGTCGTCTCCGCGACGACTCGCGGTAACGACGAACCTTCGGCGTCCCTCGCCGGGACCGAGCCGCGGCTGATCGATTGACCTGCAAAAAACAAAGGATACATTCTATAGTACATCGTGCATTGAATTGCTATTTTTTAATTGATGTTTTTCATTCTAATTTTAATATAATCCGCAATTTTTTTTTTAATAGTTCGTTTTATGTAGCTCTCATTCAAGCATAAAATATCGTTTGTTCAGAGTGTTTTTCGAATAATCGCAGGCGAATGAATTTTTTTTTCTCTTGTCTTTTCATAACTCCAAACCAGAAAGTTGCGACATTTTCCGCCTCGTCGCGCTGTTTAATTTCCGTCTCACCGTCCTGTGCTATTATAATACAATGGATGTTATATTATAATTTTATAATAAACGAGAAGTCCGTGCGAGGAGAGCGGCGTCTCGGACTCACGATTATATACTCCAGAAATGCTGTAGAATGTCTACAGTTTCTTATGTATAATAGCGACATGGAAGTCTACAGTGCGAAGCCGAGCGCAGTACATTTAAGAAAAAAATAAAAATAAAACAAGAAAAAAAAGAGTGTCTCCGAGTGTCCTATCCTTTGTCACGAGAAAGTTCGCAACGACCCGGAAGCTTCTGAGGCATTGAGAGACACACGGGCACGTCGTCCGCGGCATGCAAAAAAAAGAGAGTAATTCTCTTGTTGTATACCGATCTCTGAGCACTTGCGACATTTTCACACTTCACGGTGAATTTTATTGATAGAAAACACTTTGCCCGCATCTCGGCTAGCCGAGTGCATCCAAGTGTACAGAGAATTTATGCTCTTTTACGTAAAATCTCTGCAAGTATATCAATGAATTAAGCATCGTGCTCGAAAAGGTGAGAGCACGGTTAGCAGGTTCGTCAAAAACTATATTTCAGTCACTCCATTGCAGAACTACTTTTTGTAAAGATTACTCAATACGATCCGACGAAAAAATTGTAAACGAATGGCCAAATTGAATAAGTGTACCAAATTAAACTGTGCACAGTAAGAAATGTTTGAACTTTTACCAAACTTTTTTTTGTCCACGGAAGTTCACAATCATTTTCATATTAATTTTACTAACATATTTGTAAAATTTATAAACTTTATAAAAAAAAAAAAAAAAAACATTTTTATGAAGTGCTCAAACATCTTTGTAAAATGAACAAACATTTGTAAAATGAATAACTCTTTTTGTAAAATGACCACGAAAATAATCGTGGACGTTTGTGGACAAGAAACATTGGCGCCTATTTTACCGCGTGTCTTCGAATTCGTTACCAAACGTGCCTTCGTTCCTTTCGAGGCCAACGGTGCAACTCGAGGTGCACTGATTTGCCTCTTGCAGGATATCTCCCCCGACGAACTTATAAATCCCCGGGCAAAAGTTGTGTCTCGGTTTATAAATTTTTACGTGCCCACGCGCATGGAAATCAGAATGCTCTCTAGTTCTCCCTCGACCCGGCAGTGTGTGCGACAAGCACACTTCATTGCGATCGCGGTACGTGCATGTACAATAAACGTATGTGTGCCTGTGTGTGTTCTCACGGAGATACTCGATGGAGCGGTATTGTACCGGTGTCGAGCGTGCACTCGCTCGATACGGATCTCGTGGGACGCAGAAAAACGTCAACGACGGCCGGCTGCGCCTCCGAGAACACGAACACGCCACACAAACATATAGGATAAATACTTTATTGCCAGACGAAGATGGGAAAGATAATGTTCCGGGTATGATTCCTCGGTGTGTAACGCCGCAAGATTACCCCCCCCCCCCCCCCCTCGATATATCTCATTAAGATCTTCATCGCTATCTCGCGACTGTTGACAGTGTGAGTGCGACGATAACGCTACAAGGATAAGTAAAGTCCGCGATGGTTAGCGTAGAAAATATTGCGCCGGTAATTGCACACATAAAAGTAGAGATTTTTCTTTTTACCCATTTTGTTAACAAAGAAATCACTTTTGGAATTTTTCCCAACGGGATTGTGGCACAACTCCAGCAGACGAGGCTTGTTGGAGCGGATCGAAAAATATTTCGAATCAGTCAAACTGCCTCGTCATCAGGTGCTTGAAGTGGTTTAGGAGCGGTGGGGATCGAGAAAACGTATGTCAATTGACTCCATTGCTTTTCGTTCGTAATATATAATATATAATATATAATATATAATATATAATATATAATATATAATATATAATATATAATATATAATATATAATATATAATATATAATATATAATATATAATATATAATATATAATATATAATATATAATATATAATATATAATATATAATATCTCTCTGTAATATAAAAAGATTTCGCCATCGCTGCCGTGTCAAGAATCAAGGAAGGGGGTCAATAATTGGGTCAGAGCGGTCACTTACAAGGTCAATGACAAGGACGTGAAGTTGGCTAATAATAGGACCGTAATAGTGGAGTTTAGAATTGTAAGGGTATACGTATTTTAAAGGGACTTAGAATAATAAGGACTTAAGTCCATAAAGGGGTGCGGGCGTGCGAGCCACCAGCTCCACTAGTATAATATATATTATATATTCTATATTGCACATTACATAATTACTTTTCCAATTGTTGGATTTAAAAAAAAAAGCAGGGCATGTCAATTTTATTTCCAAGCCAGCCCGAAGTCCTTTAAGGTAGTCCTTGCGAATAGTGTTCACTTCACTTAAGTTTCAGAGAAATGAGAGGGAATTGTAGACACTTCTCCATGGTATAGAAATCTGAAAAAAATCAAGTGTATTAAAGATGCCGAAAGGATTAATTTTGCATAATAATAATTCTAAAATGTTATTAACAAATTAATGAAAAATAAAATTGTTCAACAAATATCCCGGAAACCTAACTTTTTTTTTAATGAAAATTGTTCGTTCATATTTCTGAATATGTATGAATTTTTTCAGATTTTTAAATTCACCTTGAATTTTCTGTTTTTCTACACGTTTTTCCCATATAAAAAAAAAAAAAAAAAAAAAAATCAAAGTGAATTTAAAAATCTGAAAAAATTCATACATATTCAAAAAAAAATGAACAAATAATTTTCATTAAAAAAAAAAAGTTAGGTTTCCAAGATATTTGGTGAACAATTTTATTTTTCATCAAATTCTTAATAACATTTTGGAATTATTATTATGCAAAATTAATCTCTTCAGCACCTTTAATATGCTTGATTGTTTTTGCAGATTTTTTATATCATCCAGAAGTGTTTGCAATTTGCTCACATTTCTCTGAAACTTATGCGAAGTGAACACTATTCGCAAGGACTACCTTAATCGTTCACTGTGACCTTTGCACGACAATACTTGTTCGGAACTAAGGCGACATTAGCTGCGTTACACTCAACGGTATTTCCAAGCATATCGAGAAAAAAAAAAAAAAGTGTGAAAAATAAAATAAAATGAAATAAATTTCTCTATTGCCCGTGCAATTTAGTCGTGTGAAACGATGCGTAGCCGATGGAAAAGCAACGTCGCGACCTTAATGCAACGACGGTTTTTTTTTTTTTTTTTTTTTTTTTTCCACCGCGTACCAAGCCGCGACGAAGTGCCGCACTGCCCGTGAAGAATCCATTTGCTCTCTCACTATCGTCCGTCGAATAGAGCGAGCAGTTCGTCCAGATTTAAAGACATAATATAGGTGCACAGAACGCTCTCGCGGAATCGAACGACCTTCGAAGCCGTTCACTCTCTTACACCGTGAACGCGATCCCGAGGAGAGACGAGATTAATATTACACCTCTGAATAGCGGAGTGGATACCTCTCTGTGCCGTCCCGATTAAGGTAGTCCTTGCGAATAGTGTTCACTTCACATAAGTTTCAGAGAAATGAGAGGGAATTGTAGACACTTCTCGATGTTATAAAAATGTGAAAACAAAACAAACAAGCGTATTAAAGATGCCGAAAGAATTAATTTTGCATAACAATAGTTCTGAAATGTTGTTAACAAATGGATGAAAAATTAAATTGTTCAACAAATCTTTCGGAAACATAACTTTTTTTTTTTTTAATGAAAATTATTCGTTCATTTTTCTGAATACGTACGAATTTTTTCAGATTTTTAAATTCACTCTGAATTTTTTGATTTTCTACACGTTTTCCCATATAAAAAAAAAAAAAAAAATCAAAGTGGATTTAAAAATCTGAAAAAATTCATACGTATTAAAAAAAATGAACGAATAATTTTCATTACAAAAAAGTTAAGTTTCCGGGATATTTGGTGAACAATTTTATTTTTCATCAATTTGTTAATAACATTTTGGAATTGTTATTACGCAAAATTAATCTTTTCGGCATCTTTAATATGCTTGAATTTTTTGCAGATTTTTATATCATCGAGAAGTGTTTGCAATTTGCTCTCATTTCTCTGAAACTTATGCGAAGTGAACACTATTCGCAAGGACTACCTTAAAAAGCACGAGCTATCGCCGAGAATCGCCCGCTCTCTGGACATACAAAGTCTGTCGCGTATTTTTCATTAAACGCCCAGAAATTCACGAAGAAATTCCGAAGCGAAATTGCACAAGCAACCTTAGTTTGTTATTCATTTGTTTCCATCGAGATAGGCGTATCTGCGCGCGGCGATGATTGTCGATTAAATTTTCTGAATCGTTCGGCTGTACACCCAGAAAAAAGTTTATTCCATTCAAAGAAAATTTATTAAGGACGAAGAAAAATGTTTATTCGATTCAGAGCCTAATAGATCATTTATTAATGTCTAATATATTTCTTTGTTTGACAGTATTATTCTTATTATTTAATAATGTTTATTTGGATCTAATAAAAAGATATTTATGTCAAATTATTTATTTATTTATTTCGTGACAGACCCGCTACTTTTGATCGTATCGGAATAATGTTATATACGAATGACGCAGAAACGAATTTTTTTTGTTAAATAAGCCATTTTTTACTATCAACGAAGTATCAGCAAGCAATGTTTTATTACAAAAATGAGCATACAGATCCGTTATCGGCGCAAGATTTCACTAATCACGTCGCACATTAGTTATACTCATGACATAACCAATCTCGATGTTAGTTGTTCGGGGAATCATTTCATGACCACAATTCAATCGAGGTACAGAGCTTGAATTAAACAAAGTTTTATGAAAACAAACCGATGAGGTGCCTCTCTATTACAATGTAACGGTTCACCGTAAGGAATAAATATAGTTTTGTTATTAGCGAGAAATGTTTTCAGACGACCGACGCATTGACAACTCTAATGCGCGCTAATGGACAATAGCCGCGTTTGTCTTGACGCCAAATATATGATTTCTTTGGCGCGAATAAACATTTATTTTAAAGTACAAATCTTTGAAGAAATTTTTTTACTTACACCAAAGTATAACCGTCATTTGAATCTAACAAGGATTTTGTTGAGGCAAGCAAACATTTATTTTATCTTAATAAACGTCATTTGAAGCTCGAAATTTATTTGATTTCAATGAATCTTTTTTCTGGGTGTAGATTTTATTTATTTATCGAAATTAATACTTACGTATTTGATACGCCGTCACAATATTTTATTTATCACAATATGGATTTCTGTTGTTTTTTTTTCAATTTTTTTTTTCTTTGCTCTATTATTGCAACGTATCGATAGATTGTGTTATCTATCGATCCATCGATTGGCAATAATTTTTTTACTGACAAAAATGATGGTTTTTTGTTTCTTATGTTTTTAAAAGAATATTGCTGAGGATTCTGATAATTAGCGTGGAACGTCTAACGATCGCGAACGTGCGAAAAGCCGTCGGGGAAAAATTTTCCAGTTCCGCAAACGCGCCACTCGACAGTCGGACTGTCTTCAGCCCAGGCAAGCGATAGCTCGGTTCTCATCCTCGCTCCTTCCCTTCTCGCCACTCTATTTTCTCGTTCCTGCATGTTTTTTTTTTTTTTTTTTATTCTCATGCCATCTCTCAAACGCGAGAATAAACTGCCGGCAGTTTGTTTGCGCCCGGAGAGCAGGTAAGAGGGATTTAATCGATGAGAGGCGCGCCGATGACGTATGAAAATCGAGGCTCTCGGTGGTTTGAGTGTGTAAATTTAAAAATGATATAACACACGTCGAGGAGTCATGTTCGCGGACGCAGGCGTTATTCGAGGTCACGGACCGGTCGTATCTCCGCTCGGTTGTTTATAGCCGGAGAATATTGTCTACCATCACAATAGCCGCACGATGAGTGTCCAAGAAACGAAGGATCGTCGACGAGGCAAATTAGTTTGTTTACGTTCTCTGTGGATTTTTCTCGCTCGCTGGGCAATGTGGCGAGTAAAAGCCGGAAGCGCGTCTCAAGGCGGCGCGAAACCTTCGCGATCCGCGTGCCGGATCCCAGTCCGGTAGCGAAAACTGCGATTTTTTCCTTCTTTCGAGAAGTTGCCAAGCACTTCCGGTCGAAAGTACAGTAGAATCTTGATTATCCGAACCAATTGGGGTCGAAACCAGTTCGGATAAACGATCATTCGGATAATCGAGTTATGAATAAAAAATATTGTAATAATAACATACGTAATGAATATGAGTTTTTTTTGTTAAGTATAAATTCGCATACAAACATTATATGTACACTTTGGAGCATATTATTAAACGCTTACTTTAAGCATTATTCTTGATAAAGTGGTCAATTTTTGGTTGTAGAAGCGCATGATACAAATTTGCACACGCCTGCAACAAAGTAACGCTCAACGATATGTGACAAAGAAATTTTGCGGCATGGTTCGAATAATAAAGGTTCGGATAAAATAAATTCCTGTTCGGATAATCAAAGTTCGGATAAAATAAAATAGAGTTCGGATAAAATAAATTGCAGTTCGGATAATCGAGGTTCTACTGTAATCTTCTTTTTTTTTTTTGAGGCATACTGACTTTTGACCGGAAGTCGTCATTGTTAAGAAAATAAATTGCAGTTTTTGTCACCGAGTCTGATATCTTGCGTACTCTTAAAAACAGGTAATCTTGGGCAAAAATATGAACGATAAGGAATATAGACTGAGTAAGATAACAGTACAAGTGCTCGAACACTTCCCAGTCGTCGGACACTCCTATGCAGATTTCATTTTGTTCTGAATGTAAGTATTTGAAATTCAATTTGACACTTGTAATCGTATCTACAAACATTATTTTTATTATAAGGTTTAAGACTAAATTATGTTTTATTGTTGCATTTTATTCAAAGACAGACGATATAGTGTCTGGAAATTGGTACAAGCGTTACCACATACGCGACCCAATAATCGGGCAGTTCGAAGAAGTCAGGTTGGCGAGCTTTCTACGTAGCTTATCTTCGACACTTTTTCGCGTAAATGTAATTGATTTTTTTCATTGCTTTAATTGATACACAGCAAAGAAATTATATTTACGCGAAACCGTACCGAAGATAAACGAACTCATGTTCGTACTACATCAGAATTCTCGAAATCTATGATTGTCCGAATGTCCTTATGTAGGGACGTCCCGAAAAAACGTGTCCGGAGACGGTTAGATTTGGCTTCTCTTGTTATTTTCTTCTGCAATTAAAAAAAAAATTTATCTTCTTTTAATTTATCGATGTGTTTTTCGGAAACTAGGAACTCTCAGCTTGACATTGGTTTCAGTTATTTTGATAAAACATAACCGCTGAAATCTGAGGATGCTCTTAACGGTCCGAGCACTGACAACCTTGCCTCAATGTGCGTTAGAAATATATTGACATGTATCCGTTTTAACTTTAACCATAGACAACATAAACATAATTCTGAAGAGGGTCCCGACCAGGGTCGAAATTGGGTCTCCTCATTAAAAATTCATCAAAACACAAAAAGAAGGGGATTCCGAAAGTAAACCATTCCGAAACCGTAGCAAGTGAAGCAAATAAATTAGCTCGTCGGCCGCAACATTCGGAGAACTGTATGTGCTCTTGGAACTTTCCACATCGTCTGTGACCTCGAAATATAGTATTTCAAACTTGTGTTTCGATGAAGTTTTCATCGGATATCTGTGTCTGGAGATCGGAACTACTTTGGCGATACGAAAGAACGTTTGAAAAATTTGCTACATCGTCGAAGGGTCAAGGTGAACTTGGCCGCGTGTGTTTGTCGTCATTCGAGTCACGGCTTCGTTGTAATAGTGTATCACAAACGAATACGTCCCGGAGTGAATACAATCGTCGAAGCGCTCGAGGCCTCGTTCAGAAAACAAGGACGGCGAATAGCAAATCGCTGCAGGGATATCTCGGTTTACCCTGAGCTTCACGAGCAGGCAGACGTCAGTCTACGTACGTGTCCTATTAGCGGTATTATAGAAGCCGCGACACGATGTAACGAGAACAAAGCTGCCAGAACGGGCTATGCGCGGGTATGAATTCCAAATTACTATTTACGCATAATCAACGACGAAAAACCAGAATCTACTTTAAAAAACGAGAGTCACCGTCGACAAAAACATACACTGAGAAAAAAAAGTTGATTGGATTAACCAAAAGTCGTGGTGACATACGTTCAAAGCTGTCATTTGTTTGATATAAATAAAGCATCTCTTGTCTTGTTAAACGATTATTTGCTTCAAATTATTCAAAATTTGTTGATTGAAAGAAACATTTTTTTTTATACCAACAAAATACACCTTTGAACGTATGTCACCGCGCATTTGATTAATCCAATAATTTCTTTTTCTCAGTGTACATACGTCAATGTGCAATTACCTTCGATACGAGTGAAACGCGCAATTTTATACGAAATCCAAATGCAAATGTAATACATAATAAAAATATTATATTGTAAAGTAATATAATATTACAATTATGTAATTTACAATGTATGATAGGATAGATGCGGTGAATATGAACCACCTTGATTAGCAGCGTGCCATATTCATCACTTCTATCATATAGGCTATATAGCACATGGTAATTGGTACACAAAAAAAATTGCGTCTAAAATGATAGTACGAATTTTTCATGATATTCAAAAAATTCAAAATGACATAAAATTTAAACGACTCGATCGACTCGTCCCGACTTTAGTAGGGTTCATCGGGTGAACATACTCCACCTGCGAACAACTTTTTGCAACAATTTATTTGACGGTCATCCGTAAATAAATATTTATTTGGTTTAAATAAGCATTTCAATTGATTTCAATAGATATTTACTTTAATCAAATAAATATTTATTTGCGTTTCGCCTGTCAACTAAATTAGGTTTGAACGATTCGAGGATAATCGTCCAGTGCCATGCGAGATTGTTGCTGATTCGTAAACAAGCTCCTATAATTCCTAAGTTAAAGAGAAAGAAAAGAAAGACACCGAATATCCTCGTGTCTCGTTCGTTGAAGGGTTGAAAGGAAAATTGTGGGGAGGAATGAAATATCGTGGAAGAAGTTGGCGGGCGCGATGAAGTAGGAAACGCGCGGCGCGTGAGCGGTGCAACAGAACGGTCAGGAGCGGTAAAGCCGCATGGCAACCGCACGCCGGCTGGCTGCGGCCGCGCTGTGGGAGAGCCACGAGAGCGCGGACCTTTCACGTTCCCTACGTCGTCGTTTCATTCGTTTCAACTATAATTACCTAACAATGTATACAAGCCCGACGGAGGTAACGAAGAGTTCTCGTTTAACGATTACGTCTGCCGAACACGGAAACCCCGGGAACTGTATATCTTCGCACGTCGTGAGGCGCGGGAGAGGTCATCGATGATTTCTCTCCGCATCCTTCGAGCCGGTTAACAAACATGCCCATTATTTATTGTACATATCTTTATCGAATCAAATCGTTCCTATCATCGCTTCGACTCATCATCGAAACATCCAGAAAAATAATTTATTTAACGAGCATTTATTTTAATTACATAAGGATTTATCGAAACCAAATAAATGTTTATTTGTGGCGGGTCCGTGAAATTAATTCATTTTCTGAGTGAAGTTAAACTGCACTTCTGTACATTCGAAATCGATTCTTGTTCAACGAGGAGTTAGAATTTGCCGAGAGGTTATTCGAACGATTTGGATAACAAGTTGATGTGCTAAAAAAATTGTTAAAATTCACGGACGTAACTTGAAGTGTTTTTTTTTTTTTTTTTTTTGATCGCGCAGAAGAAAATTGATTACAAATATCCGTATCGTTTTTGTGCTTAAAAGAAGGCATGGTCGTTTGCTCTCGGCAAAAAGTCCACGGTACTTGAAGGGTTAAACTTTTGCAGTTAAGAATTTCATCGAAAGAAATTGGGGCTGGAAACGAATGACAATGGGATGAAAGGCCTCTACGAAATTTTCATTCAAAAAAAAATAATACAATGAAAAGTTTAAAGATTTAATTAGAAAGTGAATTGTATTCCATAAAGTGAAACGGTGATTCATATCTGAACAATGTAGGCGCGTGACAAATAAAAAAAAAAAAAATTAAATTAAAAAAGAAAAGCAGAAAAGCGTCGATTTTATTTCCAAGACGCGTTTATCATTTATTTTTTCGCTGCGAAACGAAAAAATAAATGATCAATGAAAACTAATGATTATTACCGGGAAGTTAATTGGCCGAAGATAATCCTTCGGAACGAGGATCCTTTGTAACGTTGTTGTGATTACATCAGAGAAACTCACTCGCACTGATTGGCCCACAGACTCGAGTACCGTTGCGAGTCATACGCAGTGCGCTTATCGATGCTGTATTTTTCCTTTAAAAAAAAAATTGCAATTTTTTTTCTCACTTAAAAACCGAAAACGATTGAGACGAATTTAAAGAACAAACAAGAACGGCGATTTCCGTCGAATGCCGAGTGAGGGTCGCGAGGGACAGCAGAGCTCGGATGATTAGCGGGAGCAGCCTCGGCGATTTTACACGGGTGTCCCTTCGGGAAAGCCGTCGCGGTACGACTGTCGAGTTCGAGCCACGGATCCGAGACTTTCACTCGGGGGAATCGAGGGAGCCGATCGCGAGAGGCTCGGCGACTCGAGCCGCGGCCACCGTCGCCGCCGCCGACTACGATAGGAAGGCCCTGGCGGGTATGGAGTGTGGGTGGAGAACAGAGGTGAGCCGACCGAGCGAGCTCAACATCGCGCCGGGAATCGAATTCACCGCGAAACTTTGCGCGCCCGCGCGTACACCGCTCGACTGCGAAACACCGTTCCACATTCTACCTATGAAATATAATGCAGTTTTTAATTTTTATTATTTATTTTCATTTACATTTTACTCATATTATTATTTCTATTCAATTTATATGTTCATTTATATTTTGGATATTTAATTTATATAAATTATATAATTATTTGTAATATTTTACTAATTTTTTTTTACTTTTTTTTTTTTTTTTTTTTTTTTTTTAGCGTGATAAACGAACCATTCTGGCCGTTGCGTTATTCAGCGATTCGCATTCTATTAATTATCCGTAACGGTGATGGGACGATTATGCTAGCCACCGAAGGATTGCGTTTCTATTGCGGACGTTACACCTTGCAAAATTGCCTGTGACGACTCAATTTTTTATGCAAAAGAAAATAAAAAGCAACAAATTCGATGACATGATTTCGTACTCCTTCACTCGGATTAGTAGAAGTTCCATGTTTGGCGTGTATTGTTTAATTGTTTCCATTCTCTTTCAGTCAAGATAATGGTATAAAAATTATATAAAAAAATATGTCCATTGATATGAAAACGTTACACCGTTAAAAAAAATTGTAAATTTAATGCACCGGACTGGAAATTTTCATGGAAAAACTTGTGCATTACATTGAATGTATAATTGTGATGAAAAATTACTGGACTTTTACAGTGAAATTGAAGTAAATGAATTGATTTAAAGTACTTTTATACTAAAATTAAAGTGTATTCTTGGAAGTAAAGCATTTCTATAGTCTTTAATATACTGCACGTTAATTTTTCATCGCAATTGTAAATGACATTCAATATACCAGTTTATCCATAAAAAAAAAAATTTCAAAACATTATTTTCTCTTTATTTTTGAACTCTGCTCGTTCGATAAAAATGATGATTTATGAATATTGGATATTCCGAAAGAGATTGCGCCAATTGCGCTTTCGAAGATTCAATTTCACGATGCATTGTCGATGATGTGCAAAATATCGATCTCGCCCGGAGCGATCGGCACCGATAGCGCGGTGTCGAGAGTTACATATCGCATGTTTCCCGATGCCTCGTGAGATCCGCTTCGCGCTTTGTTCCTACTAACGAGCCGTCGGAATCACTCGCGGAATAACGGTCGAAGAGACTCTCCTCGCATCCAACACGAGAGATCCCAGTTATGTCGATTTTTTTTTATTTTTCCTATCCACCTTTACACCCCCGTCTACCACAATTTTTTTTTGTCCAACTTACAAAATTAAATTGCGTCTCAATTGCAACTCCGACTTCGTTCCCGCTTGTTTGCTTTCCGTTTCCGGGAAATCCGCAATTTCACACAGGCGAAAATTTGCAATACCGCACAGTAGATGATGAGCGCTGATAAATATTTCGTAAAAGCAGTTACGTTCTCTGTTTCAATATATATTACAAATATATATATATATATATATATATATATATATATATATATATATATATATATATATATATATATATATATGTGTGTGTGTATGTGCTATTAAATTTGTAATTCGACATAGCGGTTTCGAGCCTCCAGAATACATCTCGCATTGGTAGTGTTATTTTGCTTCTGTTAGCAAACCATTCTCCGCCTTTCCACGCTGTACAGTTACCTTCGGGGTGAAAGGTGAGTTCCCCAGTGTGGCGTAGCGAGGATTCTGCCCGAGCGTTGTTCTGTACGTGTATCAAGCCACATAATATAACACCAACTGTAGTCGACTATTCGTGTACATAGGTGGGTACGCGGTACCAGCCTCCGGGGTTCTATGTACCTACCCGACAGTCGATTACCCCATCGACCATCGCTTCGTTATAATTATAAACCAGACGCGCGTGAGTCAGTTAACAACGACGTGAGATCCGATGCTGTATCGGCGAACGAGCATCCACTCGGGGATACTGGTTCGTTAAACCCTCCCCTGTGTACACCTGCTCGATAAATGAACGACGGCATTTTTTCATGATCAATGAGAAATAAAAGTATTCGTTGCGGTTCACTGTTCGCCGTTCCATCCGGTAATTCGGGATTCTCACCTAACCAGTAACGAGACGACGTACGACTATAATTTTTCTTCTTCTTTTTGCTATATGCTTTTCGAGCATTTAATTTTTAATTTTCTACTGTTAAGTCCATCATTGACATTTGCATGAAATCCGGTATTCGCTCCGATACAAAAACGATTTTTTTTTCTTCCTTTTTCCGGGTCTTATTTTTGTTTTTTTTTTGTTTTTTTAATGCGTCCTGATGGTCGAAAGCGGCTCGCGTTCGTGCAAAAAGGTAGCGCAGAGAAGATACCTCTGCGGCGAGGTGGCGGACGAAAGTGACATCACAGCACTCACCCGAGTCGCCGAGACCAGTTTTCATTGAGTCCGGTACCGGTTTAACCGTCGACCGTGTATCGCGTCGTTACACGATACGTACGAATAATCCGTGCGGGAGTGTTACAGTGCATAATGTACGAAACACTGTGGGCTCTCCCGATGACTTCGGACGGGTGCGCGGACACGCGCGCGCACTCCTCGTCTTCCACCTCTTCTTCTTCTTCCTCGTCTTCATCGTCGTCTTCTTGGGAGGTCGTAAACTTCGGGAAGCCAAGGGACCGTGCGTTCGCGCATCCTCCCGACGACGAGTCTCGAGAGCCGCTCGGTTCTTTTAGCCCGGATGCTCTAATTGACGAACGCGAGAGGATTCCCCTTCGGACAATGACTTCTTTACCGATGTTGTAACTACACGCGCGGGAACGGCGACACGCACCGAGCACAGGGCCAAACACGAGGCACCTGGACGGGTTTGAAACACTTCTTTCTTTAAGGCCCCTACAATTGTACACCGTTCAACTTTACACTTGTTCATACTTACGGAAATAAAGCGTACACCGCATTAAATGTTACATAAGTCAACAACTTCGTTCAAATTTACACCACAAATACCTTACCACTTGCCCAATCCTCGGATCACAAAACTGTACACCGCCATTTCTTTAAACCACAAAAAATGTACGTATTCAATGTGTTAAACATTAGTAAGCTTACACCATTTCATTATTACACTTGCCAAACCTTACAATTTGAAACTTCACGCATTCAATATACTTCACATGCGCAATGCTTACACGCGTGCAACCTTACACCGACGGGGAGGAAGGACGGCCTTCGAGACGGGCGTTGAATGAGCGCCGCTGTTATTCTGCAGGTAAGATGAACCGACTTGTTGGTTGTGATCATATGGTAGCCCGCCATGTCCTTCATCTTATCTGCAGCATAACAGCGGCGATCATCCAACGCCCGTCTCGAAGGCCGTCTTTCCTCCCCGTCGGTGTAAGGTTGCACGTGTGTAAGTTTGCGCATGTGAAGTATATTGAATGTGTAAAGTTTTAAAGTTGTAAGGTTTGGCAAGTGTAAAAATGAAATGGTGTAAGCTTACTGATGTGTAACATATTGAATACGTACACTTTTTGTGGTGTAAAGAAATGGCGGTGTACAGTTTTGTGATCCGAGGATTGGGCAAGTGGTAAGGTGTTTGTGGTGTAAATTTGAACGAAGTTGTGAACTTATGTAACATTTTGGGCGGTGTACGCTTTATTTCCGTAAGAATGAACAAGTGTAAAGTTGAACGGTGTACGATTGAAGGCGCCTCCTTTTTTTTTTGCTCATGGAGGAAGCTTTGTGTTGAAGTAAGCCTGTCATATTTTTCTAGACGAGCGCTCGACGCTTGTGCGTTGCTGCATGTTGCTATGGGATGTTGTTGTGTTGTTGATGTTTTGGCAAGCGTGCCATGCGTTGCTCAGTCTTCCTCGAGTCGAGCTACGAGAACCATGTGCCAAGCTCAAATAAAACTATTATCGTTTGTTCAACTGAACAGCCCGTTGTCTCGTTTATTACTTGCACCCTTCTCTCAATCTCGAATAAACGGGTCTCGGTATTTCCGTAGCTCAACACTTCGTTTTGGTGAAACAAACAAATTCAAGATTTCAATGAAAACTTGTTCAGAATGTTCCATAACATCGAAAAATCATATTTTTAAATGTTATATTAATTAGGAGTGAAAAAAATCAAAACGCTATAACTCAATAATTCGTCGGTCGATCAAGCTGGAATTTAAGACACAGTTTGTGCGGTTATTAGACAATGTTTCTGAAGAAATTTCGTTCAAAAAATGTTCAGTTAAATTCAGCGAAATTTCCATGTCACTGCTTCAAAAGTTAAAAATTGAAAAATTCATATCGCTTTCTCATAATGTTCCTTCAATAGCGAAACTTCCACTATGAGAAAGTAACAAATACAGAAAATGCTTTCCCATAGAAAAAGCTTTGCGATTAAAGAAACATTATGAGAAAGCGATATGAAAATTTCAATTTCCAACTCCTTTTTTTTTACGAACATTTCAAAGGACAACGGCGTTAATGATCCAAAACTATTTAATAGCGTGGAATGTGCCTTACCGTTTTCAACAGTTTCCATAATTTCTCACTGCACGTCTATCGAGCTTTCATTTTCGTACCGTTTCTCATCTCCTCGTCTATTCTCGTACTCCGAAGTACCGTTTATTTTATTTTTTCTTTCTCTTTCATTCCTTTCTTTCGTAATTGGCCTTATTGGCTTCCACTCATCTTCCTAACGCATCGACTGCCTCTCTCTTTCCTCGATCCCTGCGTTTCGCATCAATTTTCCCTGTTTATTTGAAAGGATTAACGCCACAGTAAAATTTCGTTTTTTTTTTCCCCCCAATAGTTTGTAGTGTCAAGAACATTCTGTTAAATTTTTATGTCGAAATTCGATAAATTACCAAAGTTAACGACGGTTATATTGAAATTGGCGGACCGCTTCAGCGGCAGCGCGGTCGAACCGAGAACGCATTTTTCTCGAAAAGTGATTTTCAAAATCGGTGTCCCTGATACATAACAAACGGCTTGATGGAGCTTCATGAAACTTTTTAATATCTGTCGCCAATTTTTTATGTCCATCGTCGGGCAACTTTTTTTAGGTCGTATTTCATTGCCGTTTCACGAAGTGAAGTAAAATCGGAAACGAAAGACATTTCGGAGCGCGATTAGGCTATCGACGATCGTATTCCACGACGCGGTGCTACAAGTGTCCGTTATGGAAAAATAACGAGGTACGAGATTGTGGCTCACCGTTGAGCCATTGTCCGCGTGTTTAATTAACTTAAACGACTCTACCCAAATAATTCCCCCATTGTTCCGTAATTACGAGGAGAGGCGCAATCGCGACTCGTCTACACCGTCCGTTTTAGGAAGTTTCGCGTTTATGGAGCAGAGTGCGCTCGGCTTGGCTGCTGTTACCGGCGTACCTGCGATCCTGCCGGCCCGCCATCGGAAGCCACGGGAGCCGCTCGGCTGACTCGCCGCGTGTAACGGTAATGCGGCCGATGCGTTGGGAACTGGATCACGGTTAAGCGAACCGTATTCGCTGGAAAATTGTGAATAGCCCTGTTTGCCGGTGCAACAGTAGTGGTACGGTATAGAAGTGTTATATTTACGTGCCTGCCGCGGCGAACGTTACTTCGTACGACGATACGACCCGCCAGCCGTATTTTCGAATATGAGAAATGTATTGCTTTCGTTAACGCGAACCTATTGCCGCGTCGACTTTCGGCAAATCCGGGATAGCACTTCAGGAGTAAAAAAAGAAGAAAGAAAAATGCATCTTTATTTCTTTAAATTGTATTAAATACGTTGGAAGCTCTCATTTGCATGGCGGTTAGAAACCATGCACATCTGTAATTGGTCAATCCGACACCCTGTTTATTATAAGTCTAATTAAAAAAATTAATTAAATTTAAAGTACATGTATCAAAGAGGGCGTTGCATCAGATTGACCCATTTCAGATCTGTGTGATTTCTAATCGGCATGAAAATGAGAGCTTCCAACATATTTTTTTTTTTATTGTACAATGTACAATGTGTTTTAGAAGCCACGATCTCTTGTCAAAGTTTCTCCCAGAGTTAGGGGAGAAGGAAAATATTATGCGCATTTTAAACGCGAATGATTTGCAAAGCCTTGCAATATTATTTTTCTGCCTGTCCAAGTGTTTCATGTTAAGAGCGCGAATGCTAAACCGCTAAAAACGTAACCGGTTGTACCTTTTGAAAAATGTGTATGAAAGCATTAGCCCTGATACAAGCTACCCTCCATATTAACATTAATTTGGCTAATTTTGTAAATCCTTGCACCTTGAATCTCTACATTCGTATATGTGCAATAAATACTTATCTATCTATCTGTCTAATTCAAATTTTAATTAACTTAATTTCTATTTGATTACTTTAATGAACGACATTTTTTCCTAAGGGAAAGAGGATGGGCTGTTGAAGGGCTAAGACAACGAAGTCTGAAGTCGTGCTCCGGTACGAAATAATGAGAGTTGGCTGCTACATCGCACACAAAACGCCCAAGTGATTTTTTCATTTCTCGGCCTCCATATTAATATTAATTTGGCTAATTTTGTAATTCCTTGCACCTTGAATCTCTACATTCGTATATGTGCAATAAATACTTATCTATCTATCTGTCTAATTAAATTTTTAATTCATTTAATTTCTATTCGATTACTTTAATGAACGACATTTTTTCCTAAGGGAAAGAGGATGGGCTATTGAAGGGCTAAGACAACGAAGTCTGAAGTCGTGCTCCGGTACGAAATAATGATGAGTTGGCTGCTACATCGCACACAAAACGCCCAAGTGATTTTTTGATTTCTCAGCCAAGAGAGCCGCGAGAATAGTTCTATAGAGGCGGGCATGCGTCGCTGCCCACGGAGTGCACGAGCCCCGTACCGGGCAGACAATGGGCCTTCACTGGACTGGAGTCCGCTGGCTGGAAAACGGCCGCCCCGGCCACAAGTCAAAGCTTCCCGAACCAGTACAGACCAACCGACGAGCTTCCACGCTAGGCTGAGCGGAAACTTCGGACCTCGTTACATAAGTCGACGATATAATACAAAAGTTGCCGCCGTTGTTGTTCGGCAGCCTCGCTTCTCTCGCTGTGCATCGGGCGCGACAACGCCCCAGCCCGCCACGTATGACTACGATATCGTTGACCAAGAATTTCCCTTTTTTTTCTTCTTTCCCCTCGACGAAACTCTTCGGCATGCACGAATGATTTTTAGAATCGCACAATTTTACAACAAAAATCTACTTCTTTTGTGTATTATACATATCGAACATACGCATTAGGGTGTTTCTCAAAAAGCACATTTAAATCAAAAATTTCCTGCCACCCTTTTTAAATATCGATTTCGATCTCAAATTGAAGCTCACGAAAGACGGTCCCTAGCAAAAAAAAAATCGTAAGAGGTGCCGCATTCGACGTTTGAACCCAACAGTTCGACAACTTCTGTATTTTTGGGTACAAACGACGAATGCGGCATTTCTTAAGAGTTTTTGCTTAGACCTGTCTTTCACGAGGTTCAATATGAGATCGAAATCTGTACTATTAAAACGTGAGAGGAAAAAAATACCTTTTTTGAAAATACCCTAATATACATTGACATTAAGCATAACATTAAAAATGGGATATCCCTGATGTGGGACCACTCATTGTTTGCCACCTCAAATGTGATGAAAAATATTGGTTTTGTTGAAGAAAAAAATTAAAAGAGAAATTAAAAAAATATATATTTTATCCCTATTGGAAAAATTATTGCATTATTATTATTATTATTATTATTATTATTATTATTATTATTATTACTATTATTATTTTCGTAAATATTTGCCGCCTCCACATACGAGAAGAATTTATCTAATCGCCGCCTATAAGCGATACGCGTCGACGATGCTATTCCGCGTTATTGCCTTCGCGCCTACACGTACCCGCGATAGTGTTAAATCGGGGATAGCCGCGTTTGCGAAGTGATAACGAATCGATGTACAGGTATACAAGCAATCGCGCCGAGGAAGATATAATCCGATCGTCGCCACCGGGGTAGACAAATAATGCGAGTAAGCCTTTGCGCGAGTGCCGGCATTCCATCCTCGTTTGCACGAGGACTCCTGCACTGAGAAAAATATATAGTAACATTTCATTGATAGTTATGTTCTAAATATTTTTATACCGGCTATTACCGATTGGGTAGTAAAGCAACACGTATCGTAAATTTCGCATAACTCATACCGTGATATAATGATAATATTGATTTGTTTGAGGTGAAAACATATATTACAAATTGCTGAGATTCTGTCGGCCTTTTTTTATCTCGCTGTGGCTATTCATATGATTCACACCCGAAGCGTTTTTCACGCTAGAGACTGGCCAGACACGCAAGAGTCACCCTAGGTGAATAATAATGGGTACTCGGGCGTTTTCTTTCTTGGCGTAGTTCACGCAAAATAAAAATGAGCTTTTGGCTTCATTCACGCCAAGGAGAACATCGGACGTCACGCATGTATTACAGTAAGGAAAAGATATAACGCTTAAAAATGCTTTCGTTTCCAATCCTTGGTAATAGACTAATCGACTGGACTACTACGACTTGGTCCTTGGGCCACTGAATGATGGTCGACTGGATGTATAACAAGTGAATCTAGGACGTATGGACCTAGTGCAGTGGCCGAAAGTGAGAAAGGTCACGATTTTACGCACCAAAAACCGTATTTTCGTGATTTAAGTGGAAAATATTGGGTTGGGAGTAAAATAATTGTTAAATTCGTGTTCAGCGGGAACAAATACGTCGAATATAGCCTTAAAACAAAACAAAAAATCGAGTGTGCAACGATTTTTCCATTTTTTAGCCACTTTTGAAAAAACGTCGATTTTTGTGATTTTCAAATATCGATATCTCGGCTCCCAATGGAGCTAGGGAACATCCGAGGTGCCCGTCGTGTTCTACGGGAAAAAATACACAAGATAGGGTCCTGTCCGAAGTTTTGGAAGTGTTTTATCGTGCCGTTTGCAATTTTTTGACATTTTTTTTTCTTTTTTTTTAAATGAATTGCCACATATTTCGACGTATTTTTCCCGTTGAACACGAACGTGCTTTTTGGACGCTTAGCGTCATTAACACAACAACCTAATCTTTTCCTCAGCGTAAATAAGGCATGGAGTCCGATGTTCTCCTTAGCGTGAATGACGCAAAAGCTCATTTTTATTTTGCGTGAACTACGCGCCAAGAAAGAAAACGTCCGAGTGTCCACTATTCTCCTAGGGTGACTCTTGCGTCTCCGGCGTGTCTCTAGTGTGAACAACGCTATGGGCTCGAATCGTATGAATAGCCACAGCGTTTTTATCTTTGAAGTTTAGATAGTTTATTCGTACCGCAGTATGAATTACTTACAGAATTCAAGGATTGCCAAAAGCTTACCATCTACTTTTATTCTCGCCGTTGTAAGTAATAAATTTTATTCTCGTTGTGAATAATAAAATAACAAAAAGAAATAATAAATTAGATTCCTCGTGAAAGCTTCCCAGGAATTCGTTACCGAGCCAGTTAATCGATTTTCGATATATACGTGTGAAGATCGAATTTGTCTTTCCTCTTTAAGTTGATTCGCAATAATTAACCCAGGTTCCGTTTCTCGGTCGTATTTCGAGGTCAATATCGTTAATTGGATCGATGATTGAGTCAACGAAACTCGAGCGAACAATTAAGACGAGACCGGTGCATTACGTTGGAACGATGCATTCAGGTAGGCTGACGTTTTTTTTTTGTCCATGCAACGCGATGTAGCACAGGACGAGCAGTCGCGTGCAAGTAAAACTTAGTGCAAAGACCAACCTCTGAGTGGAATTTATTAACCTAGTCACTTACGTGTAACTAGGCTTTTTTTACTCGTTTTTTTTTACAACGCGAGCGCGGTGAAACTTCCCGTCGGAGATTTTCTTTTCTATTAGAACGTAAGTATGCAAGGGAAGTGGCCCCGATCTATTACGGGCGAACAATGGGACGCAATGCGAAAAAAAAATTATAATTGCAATTATGTCGAGAAAAGTCTATACGTCGGGCTCGGCAGCCCCTTTCAAGTTTGAAAGTTTCTTGTATTTGTATAGAGGCGACGTTGTCATCCGCGTGCTCCTTTTTTTTTTATTCATAAGATATTTTATCGTGATCACACGGGCGGAGAAACACCATCGGACAATAATTGAAATAATAATACGCGGAATTTTCTTCGGTTTCCTCGTTTCGGCTGGGATATCAATTTATGACAATGACGATGACGCATTGTCGAATTCTCTAGGATAATCATTTTTTGTCGCCAGTATCGTCAGATTATAAGAAGACAAGAATAGCGATTGTAGGGGTGGGGAAGAATAGTGCGGGGTGGTCAAAGATGGTTGTACCTGAGAAGGTGGAAGATTACAAAACTGTGATCGTTAAAGTTATTTGTTATTTTGTACTAAGGTCTGAAAGGGAGCTTTATTAGAAATTGGTGGCGCCAATGATTGTATTTTAGTTTCTAAGTCGAGAAGAAGTGGGGTTTTTGTAAAAGGCGAAAGCCATACACTGGAATAAATCTATCTATCTATCTACCCCCATGGAAATAAAGTATATTTGAAAATATATTCGAGATGTATTATTTTTATACATAATATATTTTTCCGAAATATTGTATATTATGGATATAAAAGATAGTATACTTGAAGAGTACACGCTGTAATATACTTGTTCTTATATATAAATCGTATATATATTTTCCATATGGTTTATATAATTTTGATGACACGTCTATGATATTGGAACATATATCCAATAATGTGTTGATTTTATATTAGAAATATATCGATTGCACATCAAAAAATATAAAACACATATATGGTCATTCAGAATGTTTGCTTGCAAATTCAAAATCTTATTAAATGGCAATAGTAACCGTTTATCAAACTTAACAACTTGTTGCCCTGAATAGAACAATTTTTTTGCAATTTTTTATTTTTTTAGCTCATATTTATGGGACTCAAAGAATTATGAAGATTGAATTAGGTTAACATCAATCAATTTACCTGTCGGAATTTTATAATGTGTTGAATTTATGGAAAATGTTAGTTGAACTGATTTTTTTTTATTCTTTTCACTCATAAAGTGTGCTCTGTGAGAAAACCAAGTTATTTCAGAATATGCTTTATTATAGAAGAAGCTTTGTGAAAAGAAAAGAAAAACCATATAACGAAGAAATGTGACAATTTTGATTCTCATAATACATTTTTGCTTCGAATAATAAGCGGCGATGAAAAAGATTTTTTGCGTATCATCGTGATAAACATGCCTATGCATGAAAAATTATGTACTTACAACTCACAAAACAATGTGTTACAGTCTACCACGCCTAATGCATAAGTTTCCAAAATTTTATTTTCAACTACTGAATAGCCGAGTTGATATTGCCGCAAACTACAAGTCGCAAGGTACCGGGTTCGAATCTCTACCAGTGTCAAAAATTTGTTATCGTTTTTCAGAATATAATTTGCATCAATTGTTATAATAATTTCATGACATTCGTGAAAAATCAGTGGTAAAGGTGCCGCAAAATAATTTTTGCACTATTTACATAATAGCTATACTGTATATTGCAAGCATATGTAACATACATATTTGTATATGTCACATATATTCTTTTTATATATCAGCGATATAGAAAGAATATGTGTTATATATTTTACATATAATTAGGAAAATATAATTAATTACGAATATATAAGGGCACGAAAAATGTGATATTTAATTATATACTTTTAATGTATTTTTAATATATCAGAAGTATAATCAAATATATTTTTAATGTATGTCGCTATATATGCAGTAATATACTTTTTTCATATACTTTATTTTCATGGGGGTATCTATCATTGTTTGTCGCAATAATAAAATAAAACTGCTTGGCTTCGTGTAAACCCGATATGTCCTTACGATTTTCCGACCATCGATCTCGCCTCCGAAGAATGAGAGAGTTCCGCTTGAGGGGGAAAAAAAAAAATTATGTCTTCACGCTCTGTAGGTGCCAAATGATTTTTTCTCGCTGCCCCATTGTTCCCACGAACGGAACTCCGCATTTCTCGTGCGTAAAATCTCGTCGGGCTCAACGCACGCGGAGGAGACACGTACTTTGTTGTGCGCTGGAGATACGTGAGTCATCGGGCGTTCTTACTGGCACGGGAGTGTCCGAGGCGAAGGAGAAGTCGCTGCACCGCAGGTGGGAGGACCGGCCTGTGCACTCTTGTGTGCTCAACGATAGTTTGCACTGTTATCCTCTCCACCGCGGAGGATACCATCTCATCTAGCGAATCGTTTGCTTGATAGGATTTATTTAAGCGTTCGAGTCATGCGGACGACAATTAGCATCGGAGCGACATTATTTCCGCTATTAAAGGCGTGCGAGACACCACTGTCGATAATAAAAACTGTAAGGCAACTTCTTTTCAAGGGTGCTGAAACTTTGTCACTGTAAACAATATTCGTATGCACAAAATTCATGTACACTTGTGATGAAAAATCAATGTTCGTTCAATTAAAAACACTGGAAATATTTTATTTTTAATAAATCACTTGAATTTTTTAATTCTTGTCCTAAGGCGAATCAAAGTCCACGGTTTCGGGCCAAATGACGTTTCCTAGCCTAATTGTCGTAAAAATGAAGTCAAATCCACACTCAATAAATAATCTGCTTACAAATAATCGGTTCAATCTCATTGCGAAAATGTTCATAGATACTCTATTATTTTTATAATATTACTGATGCAAACAAACTACCACATACAATTAACTTTTTATGTCATATAGACACTGATGTCTCTCTGAATCCGGCGTATCGCCAGAGCTACGTTAAGAACTAATCTACATTTTTTCACATCAATTTTTTTAATTGGGAAAAAAATTCCAACACTCGAGTTTTACGATAAAATATTATTTGACTCATGCCAGTCCTCATTTTTTTAAAATACGAATTAGAATAAAGGTAGGGAATATGGTCCGGACCATTCACGTGTTAAATCTGCGTGAGACGCATTTGCCACTTTCACCGGAAAAGTAATAAATTTAATCGACGATTTATCAACGACAGAACGTTGTCACTGTGTCTCGGCGTTACTTGCATCAGTGATATGTGTCTTTAATCCGGAGGAGCGCTCCCACAGTCGCGGGTGTCTTACTTCGCGGGAAGGCGGTCGCATCGCAGTCTCGTCGCCCGGCGCGGTGTAACTTTGTAGAGTCGTGCCTTTCGTCTCTCCCTTCGGGATTCACCCGAAACAATAAAACACCGAGGAGACGCCGTTCTCTTTTATTTCAATTGAATTCTCATACCGGCGTTTCATTAAGCTGAGAAGCGAAGATGAGTCGTAATGGACGTTGTTTTCCGTTGTGAACTCTGCGCGTCGTAGGAAGTTGGCGTTTGCTCGCCTCGGTGAATCGGACCTTCGGCCTCGAACTCTACTGTGCGCTTCTTCTTCTTCTTCTTCTTCTTCTTCTTCTTCTTCTTCTTCTTCTTCTTCTTCTTCCTCTTCTTCTTCCTCTTCCTCTTCCTCTTCCTCTTCCTCTTCCTCTTCCTCTTCCTCTTCCTCTTCCTCCTCCTCCTCCTCTTCCTCTTCTTCTTCTTCTTCTTCTTCTTCTTCTTAACAATTTACTCGGATCACTAGCACCACACTAGCAACAACCCGCATTGGCCACAGGAAAAAACCGCGCCAGCCAATGTTACTACTGTGCGCTTGTGCGAGTACTTTTTTTTTTTTTTTCTTTTTTTTACATTACACGCGTCGCTCGTGTCTCCGGCTTGCCGTTCGGTTCGCGATGTCGAGGGCGGATAGACGAGAAGTAAGAACTCCGAGGAGTTTATCGAGAGTCCGGAGAACTCTGCGGTACGGGGACGAGATGGAACTCCGAGTCGAGGCTGGCCGGAGGCGACGGAGCACGCCTTAAAGGAGTTCAGTTCGCCGCCTTTGTCGAGACTGGGTTGTACCGTTCGAACAACGACCAACGCCACGGCAAACAGCCTGTAAAGCCCACTGTAGTTTCTAGTTGACTCAAACAGTTCCATCAATCGACGAGGATTTCTACCTTCGCGGCGTTTGGTCCAGCATCGCTCTAACGAGCTTGCAACCCTCATAAAACGAGTCTCTTACTTTGATGATATTGTAAACTGGAAAATCGGTTAATTTCATTTCATTTGCGAGTGTTTTGGTGGAGTGGCAAAATCGAGATTATGTTGATTTTCAGTAAAAAAAAAAAAAAAAAAAATTACGAGAAACTGTAAGTTTAATCATGAGACAAATATTATTTCAATTGTGCTCGGAAAAAAAGAAACGTTAACTTTTGTAAAACGATAGACTTTCGTTCGATGGTTTCAAAAAAAAATGGCAAGCAACAAATTGATATTGTTGATTGATAATATTTTTTTAAACATTCGACGATCATAAAAAAAGATGAACATATTCCAAAGATCCGACACATCGACTGACCAAGGCACTATGCCGAGTTTTCTCGAGTCCTGCCGGAGCTGCCGATTGCGAGCTCGATGAACAGCGTCCGGTTACATCGGCCATCTTATCCTAATCGCTTTTATCGATCTCCCGTTCAATCCGATTCCCTCGGCGTGTGATTCGATACGCTGTACAGTACAAGCAGCGCTTTAACGATCGTATAACGAATCCGTCGATGGAGAGAACGCGTACGCAAAGTACACAGCGTAATGGCCAGCGCAAATACCATAAACTGCGAGCATCGAATAATTGAAACTTCAAAGGGGATTGCCAGTATTTTTTTTTTAATGCATTTTCATTATATTGCTTACAGAGGAAGCAACGTTATCGTAATTTATTTTTTTTGAGTGTCGGAGTACTTATAATAGTCTAAAAGACAATGCAAATACAAATCCAAAATGCAAATCGATATTTTCACATGGCTTTATTATAATGTTCCTTTATTTGCGAAGCTTCTTCTATGAGAAAGCATTTTGTTGTTAGCTTCTTCATAGAGGAAGCTCTGCGAATAGAGGAACATCATGAGAAAGCCACATGAAAATTTCAATTTTCAACTTTTTTTGAAACGCTTTCGGCGTGTTTATCTCGCGAAATATTTTTCGCGCAAATTAACCGACCGTGATAAAACAGAGGCGATTATATCCCCGTCGGAAGTTTCGAAGCTCTTCGTCGTCACGCTCCGAGTCGCGCGGAAGCCTCTCGAGAGTTACCGTCGAGGAGGAGAAGAACCCGCGGTCGACCTCGTTAACACTCCGAAGAGCCTGATCAATTAATCACTCGCACTATAACCGCCTCTCCCGCGCGTACAATAAGTTTTTACTTTCCCATCCCAGAGCCCACCGCTCATCGCAGTTTTTTGCAATGGTACGACGGAGCAACCGACTTATCACACTATTATTTTCCTAAAATCATTAATTACACCTAGAGTTATAATACCGTCCAGTTCTTATTCGGAGCGAACTTTAGCGCGAAGTCCAGACCGCGACTAATCTGCGAATTACATGCAAACTATCACTAGTTTAAGGAGGGAGTCTCGCTGCGCGCTGACTTCGCATAAGTTCGACAGAAATAAGAGAAAATTGCAAGTACTTCTTGATGGTATAAAAATCTGACAAAAATTCATGCATACTAAAGGTACTGAAAAGATTAATTTTGCATAATAATAATAATTACAAAATGTTATTAACAAATTGATGAAAAAAATAATTGCTTAACAAATTTACCCGCAACCCAACTTTTTTTTTTTCGTGAAAAAGATTCGTTTATTTTTCTGAATACGCATGAATTTTTTCAGATTTTTCAGTAATCGTTGATTTTTCCATGAAAAAAAAAAAAAAAAATCAACGATTACTGAAAAATCTGAAAAAATTCATACGTATTCAGAAAAATAAACGAATCATTTTCACGAAAAAAAAAGTTGGGTTGCGGGCAAATTTATTAAGCAATTATTTTTTTCATCAATTTGTTAATAACATTTTGTAATTATTATTGTGCAAAATTAATGTTCTCAGTACCTTTAGTATGCATGAATTTTTTCAGATTTTTATACCATCAAGAAGTACTTGCAATTTTTCGATTATTTTTGTCGAACTTATGCGAAGTCACCCTCAGCGAGACTCCCTCCTTAATGGTCTCAAATTTGCGACCAACGTTGCCGCAATCTTCCATGCTTCTTAGTAATGAACATACAAAAAAGGCAATCATATATCAATCTCACTTTCACTGACGCGTTTGTCATCGGGCAGAACTTGCATGAAAGGGTGATTTATGGCAAAGTTACCGCGATGCAGTTGACAAGTGAAAACGCCCGAACGTCACGAAGGGGGCCACATCGTTTTACCGAAACGTGCTCGAATACTAATATCACCGAATTTCGACTCGTACCGAAGCGATTCATACTGAATCTATGCGATTTAAATTCGCCAAGACTAAACTAGACTGGGCTAGTCATGTTATTTAGTTTCTCGATTCGGTTGATTGGCGTTTCGGACGAACGACTGTTCGGAAGAATGACGATTCGACGACTTGACGTTTGGAAGTTTAACGATTCGGTAAAATGACGTTCGCTGCAATGAATGTTCGGAACAATAAAGTTTCGGAAGTTTGACTATTCGGATGAAGTGCGTTCGGATCCACGACTTTCGGCCATACGACGATTAGGCCGATTGTCGTTTCGTCAAAATGATGTGACTCCGTCACGAAGATGTGTGCCGATGCGGTTCGATCTTTTTTTTTATATTCTCGAGCCTTCGTCCATGACGGGTGATCGAAAGTGCACTCAGAAAAATAATTTATTTGACGGCCACCGTTTATTTAGATCAAGTAAAATATTTATTTGATTTAAATAAATATTTATTTCATTTAAGTGACTATTTAGTAAATTTGAATAAATATTTCTTTAGATCAAATAAATATTTTGCTTCATCTTAATAAACGGTGGACGTCAAATAAATTATTTTTCTGGGTGTGGATCGAAGAGTGAGCTATCGTGTCACGGAGCTTGTTACAGATAATCCGGAGACGTCGAGCTTCGGGTGATGTCTCGCGTCGATACTTTATCGTAGCTGTAAAGTCAAAGCACTGCCGTAGAATCATTGAAATGAGACCTCGCGTCTCGCGAAGGAATCGACGATGGGGCAGCGCGTGGGGATGAACTGGAAGAACATAACCACACCCGTGAAACGTGCCAGCTTTTTGCTCGAAACCGAGCGAAAGAGAGAGGACGCGAGACGCGAAGGAACCACTCGACATACGTTCGAGAGTCACGCGGAACCCTCGCTTCGAGGCTGCAGTCCACTGGACAAGCGAAGAAGAAATGACCCTCACGTGCAGTTGATACTGCCGAGGGGAAAAGACGACTTCTCCATAAAGTCACTGGAAGAGCCCTGAGAGAATTTTCCGTCGGATACGTGGCCGGAAAGGCAATACAGGCGAAAGGCTCTTTCGTACCTCGAACTATGGCTGCTCAGGCACTTCCGCTTCTTTTTTTTAACCGTAATATATATATATATATATACATATATATATATATACTTTTTAGGGTCGTGGATTGAAAGAATATCATCGGTTTTGTATGGGCATTAAACTATCTTCTGGCGTTTTGCGCTAACGATAAAAATGAGCTTATTATTAAACATTTTTACAATTTTTATTATCGTTTCGAGGTTGCAGCACGTACGATTCGGTGAGAATTTCGTATGGTCATCAGTACGATAATAAACTAAATAGATGCAATTTCTAAACATCGACTTCCGGGTTTGAGAAAAAAGAACGAAATAGAATTACTTGAAGAAAGAATACCGCGGCTAATAACTATCCGGTTTTTATAATTGAACACTTCGTACCAACTTTTCTACGCAGGTTATACTCGACTCTATATTTTTTTCAGTAGCCATGCTTTCACGCCTAGTGAAAAAATAGCTCCGATCGCAGCCGACTTAATCATTCCGCCTCTCGGCTTCCCTGATTTTTCTTTTTTTCAGAACCTCCGTACATCCGAGTCTCGAATGATTTCGATGGTGGCGAGAATATTTTCCTGTGCAATTATCCGACGCGAAGATACTCGATTTCATAATTTTTTTTAGTAGCGATGCGTTCTCGCCTGATGAAAAAGTGGCTCCGATCTCATCGGGCCAATATTTCAGCAGGTCGAATTTTTTTGCCAGATTTTTTGCCAGATTAAAAAAATCTTTTCCCCAACCTCCGTACATCCGGCTCTGGAACGATTTCGATGTTGGCGAGAATATTTTCCCGTGCAATTATCCGACGCGAAGATATCCGATTCCATAATTTTTTTAGTAGCGATGCGTTCTCGTCCGATGAAAAAGTAGCTCCGATCTCATCGGGCCAATATATCAGCAGGTCGAATTTGCCAGATAAAAAAAATCTTTTCCCCAACCTCCGTACATCCGGCTCTGGAATGATTTCGATGTTGGCGAGAATATTTTTCCGTGCAATTATTCGAAGCGAGGAGCGCGGAGCGCAGTTACCGGATCGATATCGCACGGGCATCGAGAAAGGGGTTCGGAGAAGAAAAAAAAAAAAAAAAAAAAAAATGAAATAAAGAAAGAGGTAAGACTGCAAAGAGAGCCGCCCTGACCGGGAGGGCCGAGTGCATGTATTCTCTTTTCCTATTGCCGCTGCCCGGGACATCTGATACCGGGTGCGCGAATGGGTCTGTGGATGCTGTGCACGAGGTGAACCGTTATGCAACCTGTGCGAGTGGCTCTCGCGGTCTCCGGCTCGCCGACGTCGCCGCCGCCGCGGTCCCGTCAGTGGACTCCCGTTGCCCTGGCCTCTCAACCGCTCACCGTGCATGCGTCGGTTTGCCCGCATACGCGCCCGACGGCCGCGTATTCAATCCACTCCCGACTGTATAACTCTAGCCAGTGGATACGCCGCCTGCACGGTCAGACTCGCTCCGATTGAACGCGTCCCGAGACCCGCGCATGCGCGCACGCGTTCTCCGTTTACTTCGACTTTAATTATACTGCGGAGCATTATAGCACAGTGTACACACGCGCTGAGTGTACCGGTGGACAACACGCGAGGAGCGATCCTCCGAGATGCTCTCGGAAATTTTCAGAGCTCTGTTACTCAATAACGTTGCGGAATTAGACTGAAGGAGACTTTTTTTTTTTTTTATGAATCTT
The DNA here is from genome assembly GCA_963575735.1 of Amblyjoppa fuscipennis. Lineage (NCBI taxonomy): Eukaryota > Metazoa > Arthropoda > Insecta > Hymenoptera > Ichneumonidae > Amblyjoppa > Amblyjoppa fuscipennis. Next base: position 7,639,825 of record OY754495.1, on the reverse strand, counting down.
AAAAATGAAATAAAAGTTGAAAACTGAAATTTTCATATCGCTCTCTCATAATGTTCATTTATTCGCAAAGCTTCTTCTGTGAGAAAGTATTGTCTGCGTCTTTGACTTCCTCGCGGAGGAAACTTCGCAAATAAAGGAATATCATGAGTAAGCTGTATGAACATTGAAAGTTACAACTTTTGTGAGAAGGAGATGTGAAAATTTCAACTTTCGACTTTTATGTGAAACAGTACTTTTTTTTCTCGCATACACTTATCTGCAGAGGAGATCGAATCTTGGATGCGGCCTTTGGAGCTGAAAGCAAAGAAAATTGATGGTGTGCTAATACTGTCCTCAAAGGCAATTGATCCTCGCATTGTGCTCGTTGTCGTCAGGAAGGTCTTTTCCTTTTTTTATTAGCGTTTTTTTTTACCGTACAAAATAAATATGCTTTCAAAATGATTATGACGGCGGAGCTACATAACTATAATCGTAACAATATTCGTGGCCTCTGCCGTGCGATCCTAGATATGCAAAACGCAAGACCGAGCGGAGCGAGATACCGGACAGATACGGACGCGGTTTACCCCATCGCCGACACACGCCCACACCTCCGACGTTTCGAGCGCCGGTTTCGAGAAACGTTTCGATAAAACGCGAAGGATAAGACTCGTACCTGTACGGCCGGCTGTGCCGTAAAGCATACCATCGCGAAACCCGTAGATTTCTCGTGTACGTACACCTTCTCTTCGCACAACCACGAACCGGACTGCATTCGCTACTCCGGTCATTACGAAATCCCTCGCCGGTTGGACAAGATCTATTCGTCGTGTCCGGTTCTCTTTGTTCCTCCTCTATCCGCGGTACAGGAATCGGGCCTCTCTTCATCATTCTTCCGTATCTTTCCCCCCCCCTCTCGGACTCCCGATCTTCGCGTGGAAGCCGTCCATGGACCTTACACCTTCCACTGACCAGTGACCAAAGAGTTGACCCTCTCGGGTCGGCCAAACGCTCTGTTACAAATTACTCTTTCGCCTCGTGCGGATATTCCGTTGGGCACAGTCGCGTCGGTACAGTAGAAACCCCCTTTGCTCGAGCCGACGGAACCACTTTCGCTATTCTTGGTCATCTAGTGCAGTGCAAAAAAATAGCTTGTGGCTCGCCAAGGAATTTTTTTTTAAATTTCATTTCTTTCAATTCTTACAATTCCATGTGACATTGAAACAACGACGGCAAGACTGTCAAGGTTACATGTCATCCGTAACGCGAAATTTTAATAATTGAAAATAGAATTACAAGTGACAAATTGTAATTTCGATACTTAAATTCAGAATAAATCAAATCTGCATTGGAGTGTCCGACGGATGGAGACCAACTGTACACCTGCCAAATCTACGCGAACATAGGTCTACAAAAAAAGTATGCACCAATCAACTGTACACATTGGCAGTTGTACATCCAAAAACTCTGCACTGAACACCGTCCACAGCTCAACTATACACGACGAAGGGTCTGTACAAACGTATGCAACGAATTACTGTACACGAAATCAATTCCACGCCAAATAACCGTACACTGGAAACTTTACACCGACCAATTGCAAAAACTAGACATCGAGCAACTGTACACAAGGAAAAAAAAATACGACACGACGAAAGTTCGACACCAAAAACTCGACACTGCGAAAGGTCAACGCCGAAAACTCGACACCGCACATCAGACTACTGTACGCAACTCCATATAAGTAAGTATATACTGAATTTTTCACTTTTCACAGATAAAATATATGATTTTCGTATGAGTTACTGTTAAAAGTCTTATAGAGCAACTCAACAGATAAAACCATATATTTTATCTGTAAAAAGTGAAAAATTCAATACATACTTATTTATATGAAGTTGTGTACCTTAGCCGGTTGTGTCGTGTCAAGCTCTCGGTATCGACCTTTTGCAGTGTCGAGTTTTTGGTGTCGAACTTTCGTCGTGTTGTATTTTTCCCCTTGTATACAGTTGCTGAGTGTCCAGTTATTGCAGTTGAGCAGTGCACGGATATTTGGTGTAGATTTGATTTCGTGTACAGTCATTCGGTGCATACTTTTGTACAGACTCTTCGTCGTGTATAGTTGAGCTGTGTACGGTTTTCAGTGCAGAGTTTTTTGGTGTACAACTGCCTCCGTGTACAGTCGTTCGGTGTATACTTTTGTGCAGACCTGTCTTCGGTGTTGACTTGGCAGGTGTACAATTGGTCTCCACCCGTGTACGACGACTGGGACGTGTCCGAGCATTCATACTGCTACCTTAGCAGGCAGTCGGAAGTTAAGCAGTTGGTCGAGCGAAGGTGAGAAAAAAGGGGTTCGACTGTATACGCAACTAGACACGAGTTTCTACTTCTCGATCCGACGATTCGCCAAGGGATCACACCCGCGAGGTTGGTCGTTACTATCGTTGTCGGTTTTACCGACTTTCACATTTTTACGGACCGGTGATAACTGTAACGACTTGCTGTGATGCAATTATAACACACTTGGAAGTTCAGGGATACGATCGGCAGGACAATGAGACATCAAGAGTTTCGGAAGCGTAACCGTCTTGACTCCTCTGCCGTGGAGCAGAGATAAAGAAGATAGCGGGGCGAGACGGACAATTTTTTTTTCACAATTTGTCGACGAGAAAAGGAAAACAAATACATGGGACTGGGCCGTTTTGCCCCATCACTCCCCCCCACTACCGCACCATACAGCTATCTTTGCGATATTGCAATTTTCTAGTCTTTGTAGTTTTTGCTCGGTGGGTTGCGAAGTGTCCGGAGGGAATTTCACAAACTGGACGTATGCATGAGGAAACTCACGAGCCGTTGAAACTTGCGCTGCGGGTCTAACGTCCGAACGGCTCTCCCAGCCGGTTCAAGGATTGCCGGACGAATTCTCTTCTTTTCATTCCCTACCGAATCACCCGTTCAGGGGAATTTCGACATAATCGGGACATACGGTACACTGTAAAACAAATTTGTTTGAAAATTAATGAACACTACTGGAAGTTTTTACATAAAGTGTTTCAGAAATTTCAAGCACATGTGCGTTACAATTTTACAGTAAAATTTTTATTTTTAATAACATTCTTTTGCTATTTTTAGGTATATTTGTAACTTTGGATTTTGTATAGTTGTAATATATGATAATTCAATTGTCCAAAAAAGTACATTAATGTTCAATTAATGTGAGTAATGTAAGCAAATTTCAAGTTCCAGTTCATTAAATCTACAATTTACTTTTAACAGTCTACTTTCTTCCTGCTTTATTTACGAGATACCTGATTTGAAATCGAATATTGGCTTCCATCGCAATTCTGGGAACCGTTTTATCCTGCGGTTTGAGGCAAAAATCTACCTGGATAACCATTTTTTTTTTTTTGTGGCTAGAAACTGTTGGATAGACCGAAGAGACTTTCGGACGAAGAGGACGATTCGCCAAGATCAATATACTTAAATTCTCTACGGAATTCACGTTCAGTTTTTGGACAACCAAAGATTGTTCTTCTCGTACACTCGGACGATTATACGAGCCGTTGAATCAAATATCGCAAGACAATCGCCAGGCGATCACCGCCCACTTCGTAACAACGCCACAGGTTGGGACGAAGCGGTTCGAATTCCAAGCTCCAAACTCTTTTCCATGGCCATTCTCTCGGGGGTCACCGAACGGATCTCCGTCTCGTCCGGTCCCGGCTCAGCCGAGTTTCTCGCGTCCACGCAGTCCTATCGGCGAGCTATCCATCAATCCAAACTGGCCGGAGCGTCGCAGTGATCGGCATGCGATGACGGTTGAAAAACTGGACGGCCCGTTGAGCCTCTCACGGAGTCTGCCAATCACTGTGAAATCTGCCCTATAGCTACGTCATACATTTTATACAGAATCGTCCGTGTGAGTCCGGGTGGATCGGAAGGTTCGACAGAGTCGGCCGAGGATCTTACCAAGGTGATCCGGTGCGAAAGCGAGAAGTCGATGGGACGAAAGAGTCGGACGAGGAAGCCGAACGGGGGAAGAGGCTATCCGGGCAAGAAAACGGTGATCCCGAAGCGAAGAGCTCCAAGGGTGAAGAGAAAGAAGAAACGAGGAGGAAGTGATCCGAGCGAAAGAGGAAGATTGAGGCAGAAGTGACGGTCGGAGGGAGAGAGCCCGAATACGGATCGAAGTGGTCGATGACGCCGTTAGCTGTGTGCTCTTCATGGGAGCCAACCCAAAAAAATTATTCTTCTAACTCATGCATGAAAAGTGTTACTTTTCGTGCCTGCCGAGAGTGGCGGAAGTGGCGCTGTACTATCGAGTGTACTATAAATAGCCGTCACATTGGCACATCGGTCCGATCGTACTTTACGCACGCCGCAACGTGCGTGTCGGACGGCGCATGCGCGGTAGGCCTTGCTGTGCAGCGCCACGATCAGCAGGCACGGCGATGCACTTCTCCTGCACTCGTTACACAAAGTATTATGCGATAACTAGTCCGGTGTAGCGAACAACCCGCACTCGCTGCACATCGCAGCGTGCGTATAATAGTAATTTATTATACTAGTACGATAAAACTCTTTCTTCTGAGTGTGAGTTTCCATTTCCACGGGTTAAGAAAACGTTTTTCACACGAGTATCGTACCAAATTTTACTTGACAACGTGCGCAAATGCGGGTTTTATACACGCGAAGCATGCGTAAAACTGCCATTTTTCGCACCGAGTGAAGTAAAATTTGCTTTACCGCAACCGTATCGTAAATTACTATTATTTGATGGGTACTCCGCAAATACCTATTCAGTTAATTCAAATAAATATTTAGTCGAAATAAATTACTATTTATTTGAAATAAATAAATACTTATTCGAAATAAATAGATATTTATATGAATTGAATAAATTTGTATTAAAATTAAGTAAATATTTGTTTGCGGAGCGTCTGTTAAATGAATTATTTTTCTGGGTGAGCCTCGGTCCGCTAACTGTTCCCGACAGCGGTAGACGGGGCAGCCCCGCAACTGCCTGCGAGAAGACCGCGCGAGAGTGGTCTCGAGATAAGTGCCCACGTTAAAACTCGATTGTCTGAAAGGGCCCGCCGGAAGCTGAGCCGAACGTCAACAGCCCGCCGAACCACTACTGCCGCTACCACTGCGCGCCGGTCGTATTTCATCCTGAATATATCCGTCCGTTGCTGCTTCGTCGTATTTTTCCTCGTCTCCGTACGGAATCCAGTCCGACGCTTCCCGCTCGTGAGGGACAGGTCGGGAAATTAAACGACTCACAACATTTTGACACCTGCCTGCAACGGAAATAGCAGCGAATTGCGTGTCATGATGGTTATTAGGGAGTTGCCCAGAATTACGGACAGTCTCGTGGCCGGAGATGGGACTCGTTGGTCGAGTTTCATCCATGACAACGCGGACTAACTTTGGACTGCATCGTGTTTCATGCGTAGCTCGGATACGATCGATTAACCGAAGAGACCAACGAAGTCACAAATCGTTTTAAAAATCTAGACTGAGAGAAGAATCTAGTAAAAACTACCGATCATCTCAGAAATATCAGGACTTTGGCTATTTTTCTGACATCAGCTATTTTTCAATTGTACCAAGTCTTCATGTTCGCTTCTCCCCAGATGTGCGTTTTTTTTTTTTTATTTTTTTAAATTTTGAGTACGAACACCAATCCTCAGAATTCGACCTCCCGCTCAAGGGTTCAAATGCGAAAGTTAGTTCACGGCCAGGCGGTCACCCATCCAAGTACTGATCGCGAATAATTGCGTTTTACTCTGGGGACCACCGCGCATCCACTCCTGTCGGTCACCCTAGGGTGCGCAAACAAGGAGGGCGCCACTTATGGCGGAAAGTCGCAGATTTTCCAAGAATTTTTACCATATTGTGCTTGAAAACTTCCTATAAATCCTGTACTTTCTACCACAGGTGGCACTCAAGTTTCCTACTATTACGTAGTATGGGTGATATCTCTCAAGTGATATAGTCATATTTACTAGAGCCTTTTCACAGTCTACATTCTAAAAACCTTAAATAGCAGAAAAGAAGTGACTGTTAATTTCCTTATTTATTTTTTGTCCCACACATTGTCCATTTTTTTCAATGTCGATTTATTCCTCAAGTGTAAGCACTTTTGCTTATTTTCTCAGAGTTACAAGCAAATGTAACCGGCGGACTCTGGTGTTATTCAACTAGCCAGGTGTTGTCCAATCGAACAAATCAACGGCGAAGGTAGCGTCACGGCCACTTCGTGTTATTCTCTGTCTCGAGAAACGTCCATTAAAAAAAAAAAAAAAAGAAATCATCGTCTTGCGTAAAGAAGAAAACAAAGTCGAAGCTTTTTGTGTCGTCACCAAATTACCATGTCCAATAACGATTAAAAAAAAAAAAAAAAAAACAAAAATAAAAAATCGACTCATCAAGGACGAAAATTTCATACGCGATACCGTTATCGCCCTTATTGCGGGCGTGCAGATGATCGGTTCAGTTAAAACTACATAATGTATCGTCAAATTTCCGACTATCAAGTAAACTGAACGAGATTCCGTTGACTCGTCGACCGTCCACACGACTAATAAAATCCCCACTGTAAAAATAAATTGTAAATTTAATATACTGGAACTTGAAATTGGCTCACTGTAATGTACGCTTTTTTTTGTAAAATACAAATATCAGATATGAAAATTACAAATCTCTTGCCTGAAATTAACAAAAATGTTCTAAACAAAATAAACATTTCACTGTAAAATTGCAACCCAAATGTGTTTGAAGTTTCAGAAACAGTTTATGTAAAAAAAAAAGCTTCCAACACTGTTCATCAATTTTCGAATAAAATTTATTTACAGTGAAGTTCGAAATCCATTTTTCCCGAGTAAGTCTTTTGAGACCAAGAGATATATCATGGTATAATAACCGATAATGGAGTGAACGATTGTTCTTATTTTTTTTCAACGAGCAGATTCATACGCGATCCCGTTATTGTCCTTATCTTGCGTGGATGATCGGTTCCGTTTGAACGACGGAAAGTATCGGACAATTTTGAGCATCGAGTAAATTGCGGGGGTGAACGAGATTCGTTTGACTGTTCGACCGTCTACACGAGTAATAAAATCCTTAGGAGACTGTGGTATTCCGCTCTCCCGACTGTGTCACGGCAGGAGTCGCGGCACGCAAGCCTCGAGCCCCGGAGAGACCAGCTCTGAGCGAGCGCTGCACCATAAGAATGGCTGCGTATGCGTGTTATACACACGTTACCAAATCGGTGTGTTTGATTTTTACGTACACGCAAAAAGGAAGACGGCATAGGAGGATAGAAAAGACGACAGACGCGAGCCCGAGCGAGTATGCGCACCTTCCACCGAGATCTTCGTAATGAGCTCGCCACTCCTCGCTCGACGGTGAATCCGAGCGAGCGACGACCGCTCGGGTCCCGGGTGAGTACTTCCGAGAAGCGTGTCCACGACGGGTTTCTGTATATGCACTACAGTATAATCGTACTGCTACAGTGCGTGTACACGCACTCCCCGACGTTGTGAACTATAACGTGGACACAGGTGGAAAACTAAGGCTACGGAGTTTCGTACACTCGCGCAGGGCATTCCGTGTAAAAATCTATTTTTAATTACCTTCGGGCACTCGGGAGGATAAAGCTTTGAACCTTTTCTCTTTATTGTTATTACTCTCCTTTCACTTGTATTATTTTATATTTACTATTGTTCTTGTATGACTATTGCAACAGCGCAATGAGAATAATAACTCGTGGGAAGTGTTTTTGAGGATAAAAAAAAAATCAGCTATCGACAACGACGACAAAAACCAATGGCTGCGCAAATATCAAGCAAACACTCGACATATTGTCCACTTTATCTTTACTGTTATATTATATTTGTATTATATTTTCTTCTATCTATTTTATATTCATAAAAGAATATTTGAAAAATTGTTTATCGCAAAAAAACAAAAAAAACATAAAAATAATTTTCCTTATACGTTACAGATCGTATTAAAAATAGTGCTAAAGTGAACTCGATATCAGAAACTAATTATTTTTATTTTAGATTGAAGCTACTTGGCCACAATTAACCGTGGATCGATCGAAAAAGGATTTACTCCGAACTCTCGACGTGGAATCGCCCGTACGTCGGTACTACAATATTGTGGATGAGAAAGAAAAGAGAACCGCGCCGAGCGGAGGAGCGGAAACAGAAAACGAAAAGGTACAAGCTCGAGACTCGCTCTCCTCTCTGACTTTTCCATTTGCCCGTACGCAGGCAGCGTGCGCGTTGCTCCTCTTGGACATCACGTTCTCCGCTTGTCTCTCCTTATTTTTTTTTATTATTTTTTTTTCCTACTCTTTCACGTTTTCGGTCTCGTGCCCGTATGGCTTTACAAAACCAGTGTAACTCTATATACGCGCGCCAAACTCGGCTGCCCTTTGATCCTCCCAATGCTCATACACGCGCGCGCACACACACATGGTACATGCGTGTTTGTCTTTCGCTATTTTCGTGAGGAAACGTTCCGACGCGACTTCGGTCGTTTAGCGTCGCGACAAGTACGATTTGCCTTTTATTTTTGAGACGAAAAGGGCGCCGCGAGGGAAACGGCTCTGTCTGCCTCTGGCGCCGATTCCTAACGACCCGATCGGTGATCTTCGCAGGGGTGCGCTAAGTGCAATTACTTGCCGCTAAACTTTGCTGCTTCCTTGCCACGACTATGCCCGCATTTCATAAAACCACACCATAAGAATGAGAATTCGCGTTTCTGGACTTTTAATTTGTTCGAAAATTATGCCAAAGCTCGGGTTCATTTAAGTGTCGATATATCCTTCCAAAATATAATAATGAAATGGGCTGGCACTAATGATCCTTGACATTGAATTTTTGTGACAATCGATGGAGGCACTTGAAATTAAATTAAAATTAAGATTTATAAGAAATCGATTTTTTTTTATTTCAGCCAAAATAAACATTACTCAAGCAAATAAATCTTCGTATCGAGAGCCAAAGCACCAGCAAGCAAGCCTTGCCGACAACTCGCTGTTAATATGCTCCTAATTTTCGGCATTGAATGCTGAAAAAAACACAGGGCAAACTACGTGAACTACGCGAGTTGGATAATTTTTTGCGTACCGCACGTCAGTGTTCTAATAAAGTTAATCTTAAGAAATTGGGCCATCCGTACAGTTGCTACATGAACCCGAAAGAATGTTTATCGACTTTGTTGTCACTTGAAATTCTAGCCCCTCATTTTCCGATGATGTGTAATCTAAAGAGATGCGTTCATGATTTAATGAATTTCAAAAAAAAATTTAGATATTTAGATGACGCATTAGACAGCAATAATATAGACACGCTCACAGGAATTGCCGACGAGGCTCAGAAAGAAGCTGATTCTATCAAAATCGATATGCTTGAAATTAATTTGAATTTAAATGCGTACGCACAGGACGCAGTTTTTCCGCGGTCCCGGTTGGACGTGTACCGCCTATTTGTTGGGCGGGTTGTTGGCAAAATGTTATCTGGGAAATTTGAGACAGAGGTGCGGATAATGATGAATCGAGGAAACCCTTGCGGGTCTGACTCCAAGACAACCCTCGGAGTCGGACCACGCGATCTAGGGTGTGATTCACTGTGCCTCGTGCTTCCTTGCAATTTCCGGCACGGATCGGTTTCAAGCCGGGCTTCGCATCGTGACGGCGGTATCGCGGGGCAACGATTTTTTGGGTGCGGAGTTTAATTGTTGTGTATAGTCGAGATATTAACCGGTGAGGGTAACGCCGAAAGGGTGTGCTACCCCGTCGTTCGCGATTGGAAGGAATCGTTGCCAGGGTCTTGACGATGTTCGACCTTCAAGCTAATCGATCAAACACAGTAAAAAAAATAATTTCGTACAATCGGAATACGAAGTTTCGTAAAAATAATTTTGTCAGATGAGTGACAAACTGTTTTTTTTTCAGGTTTGAATGTACAAAACTGTCCTTTTATTTCTCGTGTCATTGAGAATTGTGGTCTGTACTTTTGTTCGAAAACGAGTGCCGGTTGGTGCGATCGGGAAATTAACAAATAAAAAATTGTGGAAGTTGGTGGACAATAAGTTGTAAAAAGTGCAAACTTTTTTTTACTGTGTAGGAAAAAAAATCTCTTTCAGAGCGAATCAGTCGCTAACAACTCTAGCGCATAACAACTCTACCGGAATATAGGCGAGCAAGAAAATGTCTACTGAAAATAAAATAAAACTTCGGAATATATTCCAGTACAGTTGTTAGAGCTGTCTTTTTTTTTTGTAGATTTGTTATCCGGTAGAGATGTTTTCCCGGGAGCGGCGGAAAAAAAACTCCGGAGAAAAGACCCCTCCATAAATTTCCGGGGGTTTTATTTTCGCTTTAGCCGTAGGGCGTTTTTTTCCGAAATCCATTTTCTGGTAGAGTTGTTTGGGGAGCGATGTTTTCTGGTAGAGTTGTTATCTGATAGAATTATGAGTGTTAGAGATGTAAATGTGTCTTGCGGACGATAAGTTGCTATAAAAAGTGCAAATTTTTTTTTTACTATATCCGCCGTCTTCTGAAACATCTGATATGTTATTTAAAAAAATATATATTTATTTCGACAGAAGGATGGAGACACGGGTCACGGATTTCCGCAGAAATGCGTGCGTCCGTAGAGTTATGTTTATAGAGACACGGGATTAAATTTTCGGTTCGCCGCTCGCATCGACTTCCGGCGACCTTATTGCGACAAATCGAGTGTCCCTTCCTATCGGAGACACGCATTTCACCTATCGATCGTTCTAGCTCGCGTTCACCGTCGGATGAGTGCACAACGCTTCCGGTAAGTCCGCGGGAAGAGCGATGCATTATCGGGACGGTGATACGGGATGGATCGCCAGAGCCGGGAAAACGATCATTCATGATAACGTTGATTCGATCATCGTGTCTCACTGGGCCGCGCAACCGGGAACAACGGCGTCGGACACTTTACGGATCATTGGAGTCGACGATGGACGGAAGGTCGAAGTATCCTGCCGGGCGCATTATGGACAAAGGTGGCCTCTCCGGCCGTTTTTCTACCCTCGACCTCGGGATGAACTTTGTCGCACCGACAGCGATGTCTCGTCCAGTGTAATTCCGTCGCAAAGGTCAGCCACGAGTGCCGGACCGTCGAGAGCCCGTGAAAAATTCAAGAAGCTTCCGAACTATAGGCGTATCATGGACCTCACTTGTTTTCGGCCATTGTCATACCGGATAGGCTAGGGTTGGCCATCTATTCGAATAACCGACAAAGCAGGTATGTACAAAAAATTCTTATTAAATTTAATATATAATTTGTGATGAAAAATTACGGTAAGATACCTTAATAAATACTTCGAAAGTATATAAACTTTCGAAGTACTTTACTTTTAATGCCGTACTTTAATTTTACTATAAAAGTACTTTAATTCCAATGATTTACTTTAATTTCACTCTAAAAGTCCATTCATTTTTCGTGACGATGTCAACGTTAAATTTAATGTACGAATTTTTGCCTTAATACTTCCCGTGCGGTTGGTTGAATTTATGATTTTTTTTTTTTTTTTAACAGTGAAAGAGAAATTGTCAGCGTAACGAATACTTTCGCCCCTGACAATTGTACTTAAGGATGCATCACACATACATTCCCAAATAAAAGTTTAATTCGATAAAAATTTCAATACTTCGCGATACTCTAAAAATCTGACAAAAATCAGAAAACAGAAATCAGAATCAGAAATCGATACAATTGTATAATTGTATATTTTATTATTCCCTCGCCGACCTGTGTCTGTTTCGATCTATCGTATTTTTTCCCAATACTTCATGTACTCGGTGCGAGGCTACGACGGAACGGAGCTTCTTTTTCGACCTCGAATCGGCGAGGTCTCCTTGGCAAATAATCAAATCACGTTCGTCTCTTTCGCGGGATAATAAAACGCTCGAGAGAAATCGAGTACATATCCTTCGCCGATGCTGCTCCCGTCCGAGTGATTTAAGTGTCATATGCGGAAGAAACGCGGGGAAAAGTTCGATTCATCGGACAATAATGTCGTTACACCGATGGGACGATTTTTTTCGATAATAGAAAAGAAGAAACGTTCGAGGATCCGCTCAGTGTCATTACATACATAAGTAACGAAGATTCTTATCGTACGACACAACAAGCTACCGAATCTATAATTCATTTCTTTTTTCCAAGTACACAATTGTCCTCGATGCGCACTGGGAACAAACTCGCCCGAGGAAAAAAAAAGCACCAACGTGCGCATTAATGAGTAAATTAATAGTGCAAGCAATATGTGACATTTGCATCGATCGACGGCGGCAACGAACTGCTCCAATTGTCAAAGCGTGCAATTCGTGCGGCGAAATGTCACGCACGAGCGAACGCGAGTGTGCATGCGGCGAATCGAATTTTCAACGAGAAACGAGAGAAAAAAAAACGCTCACGTTTGCGAAATTCAGACCGGGTTCTCCGGTATAATACGTATACACATAATTATGTGTGTGCGTATGATTCTCGAGCGACGGCGAGTGACTGTAAAAAGAAGACAAAAAAAGTTAAAAGTGCGGCGAAATCTCTTCTAAAAATAAATATGCAACGCGCGCACTTTGTGAACCGTGTCGCGTTTATAAGTGCATGCGATCCCGTGAATGTTGAACTCGTGTGAGTGTAGAACTATGTATAACTACACGCGCGGTGCGTTTCGCGGTCGGTATTATATATTATATAGAAATGAGATGCGTGACAAGTGAGAGTCGGTGCAAATGAGAGAAAAATAAATAATTATCTGCGTAACGCACTATCGACGTAGACTGGTAATTATACGTAACGTGTATTAGGTTTTTTTTTTGTAATTTATTCAACCGATCCGAGAAGCGACGACGACTACATAATCGCAACGATAATTATATTCTCGTCGTGTCTTAGCGCATCCATATTTAATTATTGTGATTATAATTTACGCGACGGAGAGTCCTGCAGCTTCGTTCCCGTCGAGTTCTGCTCATCTCAATAAATTAATGTTCATTTTTTATTTCTTCTTTTTTTCCTTTCAACGTCGCCGACAGTGTTAACCCTTCAAAGCAGCGCTTTCCATTTCTCAAAGTGACAACTACATGTTACCTTGGAAAACGGGTAAAAACAGATACATCGCGTGACTAAAACCAGAAAGGTGCGTTCTATACGCTTACGCACAGAAAATACGTCCTTCTGATTTTAGTCACGCTATATATCAGCTCTTCAAAGGTGATATAAAAATGTAATGATGCTTAATCAGATGGTTTTTTTTTTCAAGCATGATAAAGATGAGTTATCCAATATTATTTCCGAACTGAGAAAAAAATTACATAGTAAAACCAACAATACTGACTTTTGAACGTAAAAAAAGTTTCCAAGGAGAACGCCTCCTTTTTATAGTTACAATAACAAAAAATCATGGTTGCAACCATAATTTTAGTTTAATCGATTGAATATATACCTACTATCAGAAACTATCTATACAGACGTTCTTTTTAACTATGCGTTATTTCGTTTATAGTAAGAAATACTATCTTTTTTCTCAGTGCACTCATCCATTCCAATATTAATTCCATCTATGCTTAAGGGAGTTTTCGTACCAAAGGGCCGAATTAAATTTTTCACTTCTGGAAGTTCGTTCCAATTGTTCCTCAAGAGACTTTTTCATTTAAAGTGTTATCCCTCCCAAAGATCTGTCGGTAACTTTCGTTTCTCCCAACGATCTCTAAAGTCGTTTCCGGTCAAGTATTGCAATCCCCGGTACGAGTCTACGCATTAACAATCGACACGGCGCATCTATCGGTTAATTAACTTTCGCAGTGAGACGACAGGCTTCGGTCTCGTGCGAGTGTCCGTCTCGTACGGAGGACGATAAAAATCATGCGCTTACCGAGAGAAGCTCGAGCGGCGCGGAGATTGCCGGGTCGTTCGGACTGCCGGCTTCCGGTCTGGTTCCGCGCCCGCACAGGCGTTCGGCCTTCACGGGTGAATTTTCTTCCACGTAGTCTCGCACTTTTTCGCGCTCAAGCGTAACGATCGGATCTCCGAAGAATCAAAAAAATCTGTACGACTTTTTATCGCCCGATTCAATAAGTTTCGACACACGAGCGGGGTAAGTCGATTACAAAACTGCGACTCGTGACGTATCTTGCCAAGACTTCCGGCGGAGACGATGCTGCAGGCGCCGGGAATCCGTGACGTGAGAACGGGTGAAGCCGACGAACCGGTACCGTGGAGCGCCGGAGGAGAACTGCACGGGAACGGTACGTCAATGAAAAGCCGCGGAGTCGCCCCACGCGAGATTCCCCACCCGCGACACGGCGCACGCACCTCCGCGCACACGTGCGTGAGGATGCTTCGTCACGAAGTCGCGCGAGGAGAGAGGGTGGCGGAGACGCTGGCACTGACTCGCGTGATCTCAACCCCTCGCTGGAAGAGCCACGAGGGCAGCTCTTAATTGCGTCATCGACATCGTGACGTCGATAATGACGCAGATAGGTGATCTTCCTTGGGAGCCTATTTTTGCCGATGCACTATCGGACTTCGGAGATTGAATGGACCTTCTCGTGTGTGGTATTTCACACCCTCGGGACGAAATGGTAACTTCTATAGCTGATTTGCCATTCAAGGCGTTAGAGCGTAGTTCCGAAGAGGTGAACTATCGAAGTGAAATGTTGTCCCTGCGAAAAAGATTCGATCGAATAATTGTTACTCGACGTGTTATTCCCCAAAATTTCTGACGAAGAATCGTATCCGCTCAAGTTACAATTAATCGTGTAATCATCGTCGCCAAAATAAAACCTTAATTTTTTTACCGAGTTTTTAAATATTTTGGAAGAAATTATTTTTTGTACATTTACTTCATAAGTTATTTAAGATAGTTCATTGTTTCGTCATTTTAACGGGAAGCATTGCCTCTTCATGCTTATAGTATCAAGGCTAGTTCGCATTTCTTTTTTTTTTGTTTAGATTAAATTTGTTTCTAATTGCGAAATGAGTTATTCACACACTGTCGCCTGTAATTAGCCTCGGACATGCCACACTGTGTGCACAGCCCGTGCATTAATTATCAATCCGAAGAATGAGATTTCTCTCATCTTCAGATTCGACTTCGCGAAGTACAATTCTGAATATTCCCTCCCCACCCCCTTAAAATTATTATGCACTGGATAGACTTCCGAGAGGCACGTAATCACAGTGAAATTGTTATGGCATCGCCGGAGCCTTTCTTCGTTGTTAATTCTTAGCGCAGTCGTGTCCCGTACACGTTTCCTTGCGCAAGAGGGTTCCTCATTGCGTTCTCATTGTCCGCCTCGTAATCGTAAAGTCGTAACGACGCCACGGAGGTCTTCCGATAACACGAAAAATAATTCGGCAGAAAACAATAAACGACGGACGAGACACGCGAGTAACATCGTACTTTTCAAACAACAACGTGCTCGATACTTACCTTCTCAGCTGCAATCGCGTTGGTCACGTATTTCGCGTTTATCGCCGATGCCACATCGCTGTAGTCGCGATACAAGATAAATTGATCCTTGAGCCATTGTCGAATATCCTCGACACGACGCCTCACGAGCTCCAGACGATCGTCCGGAAAGAACAAGCTGCACCGAACACCCGTTCTATCTGTGGAGAGAAACGATAAATCAGTATCCAGTTAATCACGTCCATTCAACTGGATTCAATATTTATTCATTTATATATTATTAAAATGTATGGGTCAATACATGGACAAATACATGTACAAATAGTGTAGTACAAGTGTGAAGCAGAGGTGGGCAAAGTACCGAAAAGTCCTTACAGTACTAAGTACCGCAAGTATATTAAGTACAAAGTCATTTCCGTACTTAAAGTACTTTTATAAAATACAATGTACAAAGTACTTATTATTCTTAATCGGAAGAGGCGGAGTTCCACGAGTACGGAATTTGGAGAAGAATTTTCAAATTAAACGGCCCTGTTCAGGACGAACATCTTTTCAAAACGTCCAAACTCTTCGTTTCCAATCCTTGGTCACAGACTAATCGACTGGACTACGTAGACTAGACTTTGGGGTAGTGAGTGGACGTCGACTGGATGTATAACAACTAAATCTGGGACGTATGGATCTAGTACTGTGGCCGAAAGTGAGAAAGGTCTCCATTTTATGCATCAAAAATCGTATTTTTGTGATTTAAATAGAAAATATTACGCTGGGAGTAAAATAATTATTATATTCGTGTTCAGCGGGAAAAAATACATCGAATATAGCCTTGCATAAAAAAAAAATCGAGTGAACAATGATTTTTCAATATCTGAACCACTTTAAAAAAACGTTGATTTCCGTGATTTTCAAAGGTCGATATCTCTGCTCCCAATGGAGCTACGGAAAATCCGAGGTGCCCGTCGTGTTCTACGGGAAAAAATACACAAGATAGGGTCCTGCGCGACGTTTTGGAAGCGGCATATCGGGCAGATTGAGGACGTTGAAAAACGCGAAAAATGGACTCGAAAGGGGTACCCTTGCAATTTATTCACGAAATTTTTTTCTTTTTTTTAATGAACTGCCACGTATTTCGACGTATTTTTTTCCGCTGAACACGAATACGCTGGCCTTTTTGGGGCTAAAGTACAGTGAAAGTCTCCATTTTATGCACGAAGAATCGTGCATAATACAATGATACGTGCATAATACAGTGAAAGTCTCCATTTTATGCACGAAGAATCGTATTTTTGGGATTTAAATAGAAAATATTGGGTTGGGAGTAAAATAATTTTATGAGACAGACATTTTTTTACGTTACGAAAGAGGTCCAAAGGATAGCACATGGTTTCCGCATTTATTACAATTTTGAGCATAGCTTCCTCGAAGAGGAAGCTGCGCTCAAAATTGTACAAGTACTTTGGTTTTAGTACTCAGTAATAGTACTTAAAGTACCGAAAAGTACTTTGATACTTAAAGTCCCAAATAAGTACTCATGTACTTTAAGCTCTGGTGTGCAGTGTGCGAATATGCTATGCAATGAAAAAATGTATAAATCGTATAAACTATGCAATATCGTGAGTTTATAAATCAATTTACCGGGTTTCACGAAATTAGCCACGTTCGGCAAGTCGAGAGGTTCGATTACCGATACTTCCGATTTTCCAGGACAATAGAATCGACTCGACATCATAAGTTTCCTTCGCTCCTCATCGGCGTCCCACAAATAACACAGCATTAACTGACGCTCCTGCTCCAGTCTCAGATCGCGCATTCGCGCTCTGAGACGCTCTAGTTCGCGATCTCCGTGCTCGAACGACTTTTCTCCCTTGCCTCGATGAATCGGTGCGGATTTCGATGTTTTTAGGCTCTTTTCCTTGCTCTTGGAACGCCGATGGAATCCTGAAGTTGGGCCGCGCTTCTTCCGGTCGGAGAATTTTCTTCCGACGATTCGCGATATATCTCTCGACGATCGCATCTCGAAGGTGCTCCGCGATTTCCACGCAGTATTTTCGACAATTTTTGCCGGTCCCACTTCCGGTTGTTCGTCGCTCGAGGCTGATCGCTGCTCCGTTATTTCTCTAGAACTGCATCGCCTCGAACTAGATCCGGTTTCGGACGAATCTGCTTCTGGCTCATTTCCAATAACGCGCGAACGTTCTTTCGATCTTTTTCTATCCTTTATCGAAAACTTCGACGATTTCTTGTCTATCGGTTCTTTCTTAGCACTCAATTTAAAGAGAGCATCCACGGACTCGCGAGATTTTGACGATTCTACATCGATCGTTGATTCGTCGCTAGGATTCGAATATCCACGATTGTCTGGACTTGGCTCAGATCGCTCAGGCGGCGATTGTGCGGTTTTGCAGGACCTCGACGATTGTTTCTGTTTCCTGCCTCCGTCGGTAATAAAAGAGCGCATGCTCGGCTTTGCATTCAATTTGGAACGTGGTGTGTTTTTCAGTTCGATTGATGTTAACGATTCTTCATGTTTCTTGCCTTTGTCTGTAACAGAAGAGCGCTTGCGCAGCTTTGCATTTGATTTCGAACGTGGTGTGTTTTTCACTTCGATTGATGTTGAAAATCCTTCCTGTTTCTTGCCTTCGTCTGTAACAGAAGAGCGCTTGCACAGCTTTGCATTTGATTTCAAACGTGGTGTGTTTTTCACTTCGATTGATGTTGAAAATCCTTCCTGTTTCTTGTCTTCGTTTGTAATAGAAGAGCACTTGCTCGGCTTTGCATTCAATTTCGAATGTGGTGTGTTTTTTGCTTCGAGGGATGTCGATAATTTGTCATCACTCGCTAATTTATCAATGGATTTTGAGTCCTCCAGTACATCCTGGCCTATATCCGATTCCCCATGCGATGAATGAACAAATTTAAGAGAGCTCGATAAATCTTCATTCCTCCCGCTTGCCTCTGTCCCAGCACAGTTTTCGCTCACCTTCAAATTTAAGTCCACCAGCGAGAAATCGTCTAATTTTTTACAACTCTGCGATTCCTCGTCGATGGGACTTTGTTCCTCAATTTCAGTCTCATCCGGCTTTGATCTCTCGGATAGTTGCGGCGTATAAGAAGTTCCATTTTTCAATGCTATGCTTTCTTCTTCGGTGTCCCTCAGAAATATTCCGTCTTTCTCTCGAACTCCAGATTTTTGTGAGACGACGAAAGATTCAGAATCTTTTTTTTCAGAATGACCGGAGTTCAAACTTTTGGCTTCAGATGTGTCGTTCTCGAAGGAGTCGTTTGAATAATCCACATTCGACTCTTCGCTCCTTACGGACACATTTTCTATGCTCGACGCCACACTCGCATTCTCGCGGTTCGATTTATCTGAATATACTCCTTCGACACCGTCCGATTCTTCGAGAATTTCGGCAATGGATTCTCCCTCGTCGAGAGCCTCTTGAATCTCGGACGTGGATTCGACTCTCGGCGTAGCGACGAGAATTTTGTCAGTCGTCGAGATTCTCGGCGACGGCGAGGCTTCGTTCGACGACGAACTTTTCGAATCCAATTGCTCGGCATAAGTGTCGGGTATTTTGATGTTCAGGGTTGGTTTCAGAATCTCAAGTTTTTCGCGCGGCGAGTTGAGTCGAGGATTTTCTTCGCGTCCATCCTTGTCAGAGAGGCTGTCGGTGTTGACACTCGATAGCGCATCATTTTTCGATTCGTCGTATCTCACCTTGTACTTATTGTCGATCTCTTTCAGACGCAGCAGAGCTGCCGTTGCTCTTGATCCAATCATTATTGATACCTCCCGTGGACAAACACTCGGAGATTATCGACAAATCGGAGACAAACGTTGTGCGAATCTTGGTCGTTCGAACGCGTGCACTGGCGGAGCGCCATGTTGAGTTTGTTTTCGTAACTATGGCAACGATTTCAAGGGACACGTGACCTTGCTTACGTCACGAATGTACACCAAAAATATCATATATTGGATATTGGTGAACTGGCGAATTCGCCACTCCGGTACAATCACCGAATCATTGAATTACTATAATACATGTATTTTATTCTATTCGTACTAATTAACTGAGTGCAACATTTTTACAACCGTTTATAAAAAATTATATGCACTTCATTGACATTAAAGGAGGCTGACTTGTATTATTGCACGTGTCCTCAATCTAGACAAATATTAATCATGATTCTTCATTGAAAAAACTCGAAAATGTATCGTCATGGAACATTTTCTGAAAAAATCAGTCTATGTAAGTGTAAAAACTTCTCCAATTGTTTCCTTGATGGATGACTAATGCCGGAATATAAATCGACTTCAGTTACTCTTAATAGATATATGCCCAACATTTTGGATAAACAATTGTGAAAATGTAGCACTCGTTTGACTAGTGTTCCATGCACTAGCTCTACCTTAAAAATATTGAGTGGCCTTTTGCCATGAATGCATTTCCTTCGAGCAATTCGAAGGGTTTTTAATATGTCCTCTAGTGCTGTCTGCGGCATCAAGCGAAGTACATAATTCGTTAAGCTATTAACTATTGAGCTCCTAAGCTGTCCAACCTTCACCTTTTCGAGTAATTAGGAAATTTGTCATAATGGATTTCGTGACTCGTGTTTAACGGTAAATATTCCATGCTAACTATACACATCTATAAACAGGAAATTTCGAATAGCCGAGGAACGAAGTAACTACGACGTGGCAATGACACGATTATTGCCTGACCGTGGAGCGGTTCTCCAATGAAAACGCGCCATACGTCGCGAAGAAAAGGGAGCCCGGCTGTTTGCTGCCGTACCCTCGAAAGATAAAGTGGCCTGCAACGTGAGTACGGAGAGAGATTGTGCAAAGAAGAAGAAGAGAGACGAGAGAGCCGCGCGTGGTCGTCGTCACAAGCACGGGTTGCGACTGCGTACCGTGGCCGAATAGCGCGGCGCTTCGCGTCTCGAGCGTGGTCGGCTCCTATTGGCCGATATTCCTCATCCAATCGTCACACTCCATCTGTCTACCCCGGCGGTCTCTACACTTGCCAGCCGCATCTCGTTTTCCAGCATTATCGGCTCGTACGTCGCGCGGCCAAGATCGTCCGAAAAAATAAATAATATACCAGTGCGGGTGTAAACCTCACACGGCCCTTGAAATGCGGTCTCTTTGCGGGTTCTTCGTCCTTCTGGCCATCACAGCCGTCTCTGGCGGTATTTTCTTCGAGGAAAAGTTCGCTGACGGTGAGTAAAATACAACGATACTGCAAAGAGTCGGAAAAAATAGTACGGTGAAAGCCGCGACTGAGCGTCTGGATCTTTGGGGTGCGTTACGGACTGTTAGCTCCTCTTCCACCCCCCAAATACGTTCCTGCACTCAACCACACCCTCCGACTAACTCGATACTACAACGCTGCGATACATTTTCGTCGCATATTTGGGAATACATTTTTTTTTTCTCGTACGTGTGCTTTTCACCTATCTCACCTAGCAACCGGCAGCCGCACCGCGATTAGTTCTCACGATATGCGCATGTAATATACGTTGGTAAAGTATCGTAGATACGCGTACACGCGAAGCTGTGAATAATTTATTCGTCGTGATAATGTTAACTCGCCAAGGTTTGTTCGTCGTGTAATTGAATGATAAATATTGTTGCAAAAAAAGGGTTAATTTTTATTGCTATTGTGTTCATATGTGTATATACGTGTATATATGTGTATTTATCTACATACATACACGTATTTATGTATTCCGTCGAAAAGACGCTCATTGCTGTTTTTGATGAGGAATCCTCAATGCGGCGACAGCTTAAGGCACATTTTCATATCGTGATCGAAGCGACGCGTATCTTCCACCACACGACGTCAACGACTCTCTTAGTCAGTAGTTTCGTGGCGACGACGGGTCGCTCCTCCATTATCTCGCCGCACCTTCGACCATGCGGTACGTTCTACCAAATCGTTCCCTGCACGGGATGTATTAACTTTTTCGGATGAAATTAATTACAAAGATTACGTATTTTATTTTTTATCGGTAACAATCAATTTGGAAAGTTGAGACAATAGTTTTCACGGTTATGAAATTTATTATAGAAGGAAATATAGACGGAAATGAAAATTGATTTTCTTCACACGCGGTCGGGCCGAAAGACTTCCGGTACTCCGTATCCGGGCGATGCCTCGTGGTCTCGTGTTTTTTCTTTAAACGCACAATTCGCCCCCGATTATTCATCTGTAACTCCAAAGAACCTGTATATTTATTAATCGTTATCTTTTATTTTTTTTATGCAGATTCCTGGGAAAAAACTTGGGTTTACTCCGAACATCCCGGCAAGGAATTCGGAAAGTTTGTTCACAGCCATGGCAAATTCTGGAACGACCCTGAAAATGACAAAGGTAAAATATACATTGCATATATAATAGAGTTAAAAAAAATTACCCTTGTGGAAAAACGATTTACAAAATTCAGTTAATTAATAAATGTTAATATCGGAACAATTTTCTTTACTAAAGCTAATAAATGTTCATTATTATTATAATATAGACAATGATATAGCAGAGCTGGGCTATTTTTTTAAATTCCATTGAAAAAAACGACAAGAAATCCTTGCTGTTGTTTTTTATGAAATTTTAAATATTTTTTTGTAGATTTTTTTTAATAAATAAAAAGTGAAAACTTGAGAAATACTTCAAGTACAAAAGGTACTTGTGGTACTTTGTACTCGGTACTTGAAGTATTTTTTTAGTACTCTGCCCAGCTCTGTGATATAGTAATAGTGTTCATTTTTTTAAACAATATAGTAAATTTAAATTTTTGAGTATTCAAATTTATCTTGCAATGAATTTACCTAAAAAAAAAAAAAAACATTAATCGAAAATGACGTAAAGAGACGTTAAAGTTTCATGAAATTCGATCCGAGCCTAGAGTCACATGCTATTCCTTATTAAAAATGAATGGTAAGTGCTACAGGAACTCGGAGATTGAAGAAGGTCTGACTTATGCCCTGACTATGTAATTATACATTATTCAGGTACCTTAGTGCAGGCACACTTTTCCCAATATTCCCCACTTTCCCACTTATCACAGGACAAAACAATAAACTTTGCTGCAATGTCACACATTTCGTTTAAACATTCGTCCCTTTTTTTATTGTTCTGCAGGTATCCAAACGTCGCAAGACGCAAGATTCTACGCTCTAAGCACCAAGTTCAAGCCTTTCAGCAACAAGGACGTGCCACTGGTCGTTCAGTTCACGGTGAAACATGAACAGAACATCGACTGCGGCGGCGGATACGTCAAAGTATTCGACTGCTCATTGGACCAGAAGGACATGCATGGAGAAACTCCCTATCTGCTCATGTTCGGTAAGACCCTTTTTTATTTATTTATTTATTTGTATATTCACGGGCATAACGCATTTACAGGACGATATTAATATATCAACCAAACATAATGTTGACAATGGAAGGACATTGTTTTACAAGGCTGTTTGCACTCCCACGCTAATATAAAATTTCAATATAAAAAAAATAATTACTGAAACATTTTTCATGACCCAAAGACAACGTTTTCACGTCCATGAAAACGAAAAAAAAATGAATTCGAGCCTAGAGTCACTGACTGCTACAAAAATTGGTAGGATAGTGCTATAGGAACTCGGAGAGAAAAAATGCTCACTTTATGCCCTGAGTTAGTCGATATACTATACCCAGGTACCCGTGGAGAAACAATTCCCAGCGACTTATCAATCGCTCAGCGATAAACGGAGGATTAGTAATAAAAAATCAAGGACAGACACGATGAGAATAAATTTCGCGGACTGAAGGAAAAAAATCGCATGAATTTTTGCACGCCCTTATCTTGTCTTGGCGATGTTCCGACATTGTGTACACAAGAGACCGAATAATTCTCGCGTGAGAACTTCGTAGCCTCCGAACATCGTCGGGCACTCATCCAATTTTTGTTCCCAGTTACGCGTCCGCCGTAGTTCATTCATTTGTTCCTTTTTCGTAATGAATCTCGCTAAGTAATCTGAAATTTGTCTCTCGCAGGACCCGACATCTGCGGACCGGGCACCAAGAAGGTTCACGTGATCTTCAACTACAAGGGAAAGAATCTTCTCATCAAAAAAGACATTCGTTGCAAGGACGATGTCTACACGCATCTTTACACTCTCATCGTCAACCCCGACAACACGTACAAGGTATAGAAATAAACCGCCTAACTACCGAATTATGCGCAATAGAGAAAAATAAAACTTAGTACAATATAATACAATTAGTACAATATAATAGAATTGTTGCAGCAATAAAAATAACTTAACGAGCCTCGAGTCACGTGCCCTTCGCGATTACTCAAAGGGCAAGTGCTGAAGGTACTCGAAGAGCAAAGATTGTCTCGCTTACATATTGTGACGAAAATTTGTTCATTATTCGTTACACGTATTTTGTGAAGGCCAACAGTGTCATTTCTAGACTCAATTAAATTTCTTTTCAACTCGACGAATTAAAGAAATGTCTGATCAAATTATGCGCGCTCTTATAAAATTATGAGTGAGAATGGTAAAATCGAATTTGTTCCGCTGTTCAGGTACTCATCGACAACGAAGTCGTCGAGTCTGGCGAACTTGAGGCCGACTGGGACTTCCTTCCTCCGAAGAAGATCAAGGACCCAGAGCAGACGAAACCCGACGACTGGGACGACAAAGCCACGATCCCGGATGAAAATGACAAGAAACCAGAGGACTGGGATAAGCCAAAGCACATTCCTGACCCCGAGGCCAGCAAGCCCGAAGACTGGGACGAGGAGATGGACGGTGAATGGGAAGCGCCGATGATCGACAATCCCGAGTACAAGGTAATTTTTTGAAATTTCGTTTTTCCTGTCGCCTGTAAATTATTAAAATTGTACCTTCCTAAAAAGCACCTGCATTTGTACAATTGCCTAACAGTGAAGGTCGTCAACGGAAGGAGAACAAATTCTTCACTGGGTGTGGGCATAGCGCATAAATAACTTTGCACTTCAATCAGTGGTGAAACATTTTGAAAACGAAAGCATTAAAAATGAATGGAAATAAATAAATTTCGTGCTTTTTTAAGTGCCCGAATTATTACATCTGATATTTAATGGAAAAAATGTGGTTGTTACAGGGTGAGTGGAAACCGAAGCAAATTGACAACCCCGACTACAAGGGACCGTGGGTGCATCCCGAAATCGATAATCCCGAGTACACGCCCGATCCCGAGCTGTATAGAAAAGACGAAGTCTGCGCGATCGGTTTCGATCTTTGGCAGGTCAAGTCTGGAACGATTTTCGACAATGTTCTCATCACGGACGACATCGATTACGCGGCCAAATTCGGCACGGATGTCTGGAAGCCCACGATCGTAAGTTTCACCCTACATAAATCGACTCAACTGAAGATAAAATATATTGAAAAATGATGACAAAAGCAGTTCCGACTTATAGTGAGCGATACAAAAGCTGGAATTCCTCGTTGCTGAACATATTTCACATATAAAGTATTTATCGACATCTTACGAACCTTTTATTAATTATTCGGACATGATCTTTTTTCCACTAAAGGAGGGCGAGAGGAAGATGAAGGAAGCACAGGACGAGGAGGAGAAACAACAGAGAGAGAAGGAGGTGAAGGAAAGCGGTGAGGAGAAGAGCGAAGACGAGTACGATGAGGACGAAGCGGAAGAGGAAGACAACACTGTCGCCGATGCCGAGGTAAGAATCTCAAAGATTTATACTTCATTAATTCGAAGGACAGTTGAATAATTTTTTTATTTTCGAAAAAAGGAGCTTTTCGAGTGGAAAAATAATTTTTATATAATTAATCAATTATGTATAGTTAAAGCTCTTTGCTTCGAAAATGAATTCTGTATGATTAAAAATACAGAATTTTACCGTCGAAGATAAATATTCATTCAATGATGATAAACACTATTTCCGACACGCATGAGCGATACTTAAGTGGAATTCCTCGTTACTGAAACCATCTCGAACTTTACAAACCAGACTTGGATAAACTTATGTGATACTGATTGGATCGTTTCGCTTGTTTGTCTGATTGCAGGAACACGACGAATTGTAAATACGCGTGTCAGCGAGGCATGAGTTTCAGACTGTATTCCAGGAGCTGTCGGACTTTGAGACACGCAACTAGCCGACACGGACACGCGATGGCACATAAAAAAATAAATAAAAGAGATAAGAATAATGAAACAAAAAATCAACAATTCGTAAACGCGCAGAGTTACCTCGCTCGGTAAATTCTTCGTCTTCGCTTCAAACGTACAATAACGTCGATATCAAATATGAATCTCGCGTTGCAAAGAACTGCGCTTAACAATAATCAAATTGGTGAGATAGTTTAAACTGCGCAAAATTCGTAATTTTTTCTTTTTCGTCGATTTTACCGCGATTTTAATCGAACCGCGTGAGAGTTACGGCTCCGGTCAAGCATTTAACCTAGTCTGCGACATCACTATCATATTAGTCGTCCGGTGTGAGCCGCGAATTCTCTGGCATTGTTTGTCGCTATAAAAAGTGCCGGGAAAGGAAAAAAAAGAAAAAAAAAAAAAAAAACGTGAAAACAAGCGAACGAATGATGAGAAAATATATGAGAGAGACAAAAAAAAACATTGCCCCACAATATCCGTGTCCCCACCGCCGCAGCTCCAAAAAAAAAATCTATAAGTTGTTCCGTTTTTGTTTGTCAAGTGTTTTTATATGAAGGTAATAAAAAAAGGAAGTAATTTAATACCGCTATATATATGAATATATAGATTATATTATAACGTCATTCTTCGTACGGTGTAAACTATCCGTGACCCGCTCCCTCCCCGCAAGAATAATTGGCGGTCAAGTTAAGTTATGGGTGCGCGTGCGTGTAAACATGACTGAGTGATAATGATTGATAATTATATTAAAAAAAAAAAAAACAACCACCAATAACCATGTAATAAATGAAATAAGACTTTTCTAGATGTGCTTGAATCGTAATTTCTTCATTCCCATTCCAATTTTATTCAGCTTGGTACAATTTGTACTAAAAAAAGAGCTTTTCTTTTACATAGAAGGATCTTTATAAATTCCTTCTACATACAACTTGTAAACAAATCGCAGGATGAATCTCACAATTTTTAATTTAAGGACGACAAGCTACATCCTCGAAGCAACGGATCGACGATTTAAAAAATATGACATCAAATGTCTCAGCTAAACTATGAATACGATTATACATATCTAACACGGGGATCAAATTAGCAAAGCGCAATTGCAGTCGACTCTCGATGAGAGTATATAGCTCAGCTGAATTCGCATGGCGACAAGACGGAGGATATGATTTATCGAACAAAATAACTAACTAACGCACCGGACTGTACGCTACTGTACGGTCGGAACCGAGTAGAGTCCTTCGTGAGCACCGAGTTGTTGGGTCAACCAGTCCAAGCCTTGCGTCGAACCTCCTGGATCCGTAATAGGCGAAGATCCTTGTATGTGCCAAGCTCTGCCGCAGCACAATTTTTGAAGAGAGAGGATATCGGTGAGTTCTTCGACCGAAGCGCAATCGGTCACGTCCTGAAAGACGTAAGCATTAATTATCAAATAAATTTACCTCCGAACTTGCGAACGCTACCTGCTTGTTGGCATAAATCAGGAACCAAGCGTCCTTCAGTTCTCGCTCGTTAACGATTTTCGACAATTCTTTTTGCGTTTCCTCGAAGCGTGTTCTGTCGCTTGCGTCGACAACGAAAATAACGGCTTGAGTGTTGTGATAGTAATGCTTCCAGAGGGGTCTGAACTTGTGCTGACCACCGACGTCCCACAGGGTGAACATGAGATTCTTGTACTCCAGACTCTCGACGTTGAAGCCGATCGTTGGTATCGGCGGTCCGGACAGTGTCATTCCTCTCATCGCTGATAGAATACTCGTTTTTCCGGCACCGTCAAGACCGAGTATTACGACACGCATGTCTATCTTCGTTCCTATGTACACCCTGTTGTCCTGTACAAAGAATGATTAATTTATTTGTTTATTTGTTAGTATACGGGACAAATCTTTTTTTTACCAAATTGTTGCATATAAAAGGGCGTATAACGCGCGTAATGTGCCTATGCAACAATAGAAGCGATACGAAAGGATAAGAGATAAGGTAGAATAATTAATGTATGAGCTTTGTCCTTAACCCACGCACGATTTTGGTAGCAAATACGTTATTTGATCAGTTTTTGTGGGAAGTAATCCTGGAATGCTGATTATCGATCATAATTGGATTAATACATTTTTTCTGAATCATTTACATCGAACGAAATTAATAATATGTATGAATGAATATTCAGGTTTAAAATGTACAGGCATTTCATTTAACGTATTTAAAGGACAAGCAAATTGTCTTTCAGAGCTACGAATAACTCCGGCTCTGCAATTCCTGTAAATTATATATATTTTTGTACTTTATTCTTTTAATTATATTCTTTTAAATTTAGAGATCTTTATAATCTGTTAAATTGTATTTTGTTTTTATGATATTGGGAACTTCTATTCGCTAGTTCTCGACAATTGTAACTTTTGCAATGTACGCGAGCTTACGATCTCAGTCACTACTGTTGTCTGTAATGTATTCTTATCATTATGGAAAAAAGAAATAAGTTGAATAAGTTACATTAAATTAAATAAAATTTCGAATTCTTTTCAATCTGGCAATAAAAATATTGACTGCTTACCCTGCTAAATATTATAGGAATCGACGATTCTGGTGTTAGAAAGTCCGGACCGAGCTGCGCATAATGTAACTGCTGTTGTTCCAGCGAAGTCAAAACCTCCTTGACCTTTTCCGCGCTGCTCAACAATTTCCAGTCTTCCGAATCCAGTATGCTTTCGCACTGTATGCAAACACCAGCGACTTGCGATCTCGTTGACGCGAGATCCTTTTGCTGCTGTCTAAGAGCGCAAAGTCTTCCACGTGTTTCCGTGTCTACGCACGACATAGCTGCCTTCTCTTGCTCCGCTAGCAGCGTGCGCAATTCCTCGAAGTGCTGACGGACTCTCTGTCTTGCATCCTCTATCGCCCACCCATCCAATTCTTGAATAACAGTCTCTGAAAAATGAGCCAAATTCGATTCAACTTTTTATCATTTATTCTTATACCAATAAAAAATAAAATAAAACAAAACATTCTTTTTCTGCCCAAGATCGGTGAAGCCTTCAAGACAATCTTGCTCTTAAGCACAGCTGGGCAAAGTACCAAAAAATACTTCCAGAACAAAGTATCATAAGTACTCAAAGTATCAAGTAATTTCTCGACTTGAAGTATTTCTCAAGTACTTTTCGCAATTAGGCTCACAGCATTAAGAGTTATCTAGGCTTACAAAAAAGGTAAAAACACATGGTTTCCTCATTGTGAAAAATCACTAACGAAAATTTTCGTAATTCGTCATTTTGTTGAGGCAATCTTTAATCGATAGAAACAGTATGTCATGTTATTCATTGAGCATCAATAATGCGAGTGTATACTAAAAAGTACTTGTACTTGGTTCTTCAAAATCATGAAAAAAGTACTTGAAGTACTCAAAAGTTATGTTGTACCTCAAGTAATGCGGAGCTCTGCCCTTAAAAAATACCCAGACACATGCGTGACATTCTGAGATGAATGAAAGAACAAAATCAAACCTATTCTGTGCGCTGTGTCTCTCATGCTCTCCATAAACTGTGTCATCTTCTGAAGAGCAGCTACTATGGATTTTCTGACGCTCTCGGCTTCTATTTCCACCAGGGCAGGCTGTAGAAAAAAATGTCTGTGTTACCGCGACGCTGCGATATTTGTGACAAAAATAAATTTCTCTCGTGCGTCTTGTGCTACCTTGTGAACGCTGTGCCTTCCGTAATCCTTGCACAGATAACACATGAGAGCGTTGCGACAACCCTCCTGGATACAAGTAAACTCGGCTATGTGCGTGGTGTGAATCGGGCATTTAGGTTTCTCACGGGGTTTCTCCGATAGAGGTACGCGTCTGTGCTTGCCGAGAGTTTTGGATGAATGAGTTATTATGTCGCAGGCTTCGCACAGGTGAGTTGAGCATACCGTGCAGTACAGAACGGCAGTATGAGCTTCGTCCTCGTCGCACGGCTGCGTCGACTGCAGTCTTTCCCTCTCCAGTCTCAAGCTCTTCTCGCTGTTCGACTGCTCCAATCTTTCGAGCAGTTCTATGAGTGCAAAATTCTTCTTCAGCGTATAAACGCCGTTCTCTCGAACCTCTGTGGGTTGTCTGTCGAACGGACAGAGGAGCAACTGCTGGTCCAGCATGGATGGCTGAAGACGCATGAGGCAGGTGTGGCAAACCGTGTGGCCACATTGCAGCAGACGAGGCACCTTCGCTCCGTCGACCGAGAAAACCTCCTCGCACACACGACATTCCAAAACCTGACCGAATATTCATAATATTGTTACTTTGTTTTTTAATATACTGTAACCAAAGTTACAAATTTTTTGGGTGTATGTTTTTTTTTACCTTGCAGATGGGAAGTTTACTTACGTTAGCTTTGAAATTCGTTCGAAGCGACCGCTTGAAATATTTTTCCAAACGATCGACGTTCTCTGTCATTATTGAGGCACGCAATTTGTATCGATCGGGCTGATATTATCTCGTATCAGCTGGGCTTTTGTTGACAACGCGAGCGACATCTAGCGGACGGTCATCGATCGCGCGGAGCTCGTCAGGATTTGGTCGTATCTTTTACCGGTATATTCGTCCTTTGTAACGCTCTTTTTTTTTTTTCATTTCCTGCTCGGTGTTTCTACGGTGATATCATCGGTTGGCGTCGTCGCTCCCTTCACCGGCTTTGTCCAGAACAAGAGGAATCTGCACCGGATCATCCTACGATGGACAAGCCAACGGAAGGTAACGATAAAATATTTACATTTACACGAATTTATTCGGGAGATATTCGCATTGAAAAAAGATCTCGTGCATTCACAAGCCAACCACAAATTTCTCGAATCGTCGGTACGTCGCGCATATTCGCCAATTAATTCGTCCGACTGCACGAATTGCAAAAGAATAATCATACAAATCGTTGATCTCGTTCGGGTTTTCTTATGATCCAATAATTCTTTTTCCTGAATGAAAATATTAACGAAGTTTGTTGCCAATGGGTTCATGTATGGTGACCTTTCGTTTAAACAAAATGAGCAGTTCACTCCGGCAATACAGTAAATGTTTTGCCTCGGTACACAGGAAAATATTTTGCTGTTTGTAGATGAGCAGAAGAATATCAAGGCCGACGACAGAATGAAAAAAGTTATCGGATCGAAATGAGAAAAAACACCAATATTTTCCACCTGATTTTTCAAACAGCCTTTATTTCGGTCTAAATGAAAACTGTTTGAAAAAAAAAACACATGTTTTCAAAACCTAAGAAAACTTATAAAATCGCGATATCGCCTATAATCGACGAATCTGTTTGCAGCGAATATACAGCTTCATCGCCTTTGACCATGTTTAGGGGCCCGTGTAGTGCAGGGACTTTGTGTAGACCCCTCTTTTCAAAGATGCAACGGCCAACGGTCAGTTACGACCGCGCCACAGCGTAAATCAACACTGCCCTTTGATCGAGTGTCAATAGTTTCTGGTGCAGTATGCCCAGCGACAACTCGCTCCGACATAACATCCATAGAGTATAATTCACTTTCGAAATCAATTCCGCTCGAGAATACGTTGCGTTTTGATTGTCAATAGTTTGACGCTTGATCGTGGTGTTGGGGAGGGCATCATTGTCGCGTGTAGTCGATAGCCGGACGGACGATTGGGACGGCGTCGCTTCCAGTGAACCCGGTAGAAGTTGCGACGGCGAATTCTCTCGGTCTCAGTTCGTTTGACTGCAAACCATTCGGATGTAGTGTGGTACATCGAAAGTCCATGGCGAAACGCACACTCCGCGAAAGCATACGTGCGCATTATGCAAAGTGAGATGCCTATCGATTGCCGGCTAGAATCTCTACGTATACTTGTTGCACGTTTTAGTGCCTTCGCCTCATAACCTCACCCGGGTGCAAATACTCGTGCTCCCTTTCCTCGAACTTCCTCGCGTACGTGAATGCGTATATGCATAGCATCAGGAAGAACCCGCACGGTTGCCGATAACCTGGAGAGTGTTGCGAGGCAGAAAAAGTCTTACGCAAGATAAATTTGCGTAAAGGTAAGAGAGCATTTATATTTATATATATATATATATTTTAACACGATTTAAATTACACTTGGAAACGAAACGGCAACGTCGCGACCTTGCGTAAAGCAATTTTTCCGCCGATCGTCCAGAATTAAGTCGGAAACTGTGTCCGCTCTTTATGAATATTCCATAGCCATTGAAACATTTCCATCGAGATTTTTTCCTGCGTCCAATAAATCGGCAAGACAGCCGACGAATCGTTTATGCAGTCGATCTCATGAGCGTAGGATAAGCGCGTCAACGATTAATCATTTTCATTACTTCACTCGCAACGTTCTGCGTTATCGACAAGCCATTCAATGTCGGATGAAAGTAAGGCGAAGTTTTTTTTTTTATCGTGATTGAATTGATAGGTTAAATTAGCTTTCATTGCGTCTCGTCGTTCGGTACCATTCTTTATATGTTTTTTATCGTTAAACGACCAATTCCAGTTCGATCGAGAGTTTCGACGAATGACGCCTTATCTTAGAGTTTCGTCGAGTGTCAACGACGCATTTGCCCGTCTCTCTGCCGTTTCATCGCTGAGAACGCATTAACTTCGCAGGATCTAAATTTCCAGCTGCGGTTTGTTCTCGCTGCGAGGAGACATCGCGAGCATTGTTGGCTGTTAAAACTTTAAACGCATCACAGCTACGAGGCCTCGCCTGCAACCGTATGACGCATATTGTCTAGCTGAGCTACCTTCGGAGGAGGCGAAAGCACGACCGCAATATTCCTTGCGTAATGAAATTGCTTTCAGATCGGTTTGATCAAGCGAAGTCGGATAAAGGCGCAGTCGTCTATCCGGTGTCTATAGACGGGACCTATCTAGACCTAGGGTGGGGGGTGGGGGGGGGGGGGGGGGGACTCTCGAAGCAGCCTTGCAACCTATACATTTACATGCCCGTATCAATACAAATCCTGCTCGAGCTTGAACATCGCAGGCTAAAATTTTCGGCAGTAGTGAACTTATTCGATAGTTTCTACAACAGTCGAAGGGCGATTGTTTCATCAATGTCAAAGTTATCTTTAATGCAGTCACGGACATCAAATAAGTCTCTCCGAACCGCGAAGAAGTCCAAAATCAATTCGTCGTAATTAAAATTAAAAATTACAATGATCTAAAGAAAAGTCGAAAGTGCCTCGCGCAACGTGCTTGATCCGTCTACCAAAAATCGCCGCATATAACTTACAGCTCTAACAAAAGTAGGCAGAAAAAAAAGACTGATATTCTCTTTCAATTTTATATTTCCTGTGTAACAAAAAAACGAAACAAAACAAAAACCTCTAAAAAAAAAAAAAAAAAAAGGTCCATTCTTATCTTCTTCCCGTTCGTTCGCCCGACAGGAGACGACCTTGGCTCATGTAAATCGTGAAGGAGCTGGAAGAGCGGGTCTCGTGTTCTGCATACCGCCGGGGAAGGTGCATTCCGGGTGGTGCATTGAGTCCGTTGATGCTGCCTGTTCGAGGTATAGTCGCGCGGAGCTAAAGACGGAGAGGGGGAGGGGGGGGGGAGAGCGATAGAGAGAGAGAGAGAGAACAGAGCTATAAGCCATACAAGATACAACGTTTCTGAGAGTCGGCCGGGCGGCCGGGCGCGCGAGCGGCACGTGCGTGATAGTAGCGGCAGCCGCGCGACTGAACGACGATTGGAACTATACTAAGCGCCTGGAGTATATACGGAATACAACGACGACGATGACTAGACGTCGGATGCTTCTCTCTCTCTGTGCAGGCTGTATCGATGTGCAAAAGTAAAGCGAGGTGGCAGAGAGCGCGCGGTGACGGCGACGAGGACCCGTCGCGATAGCGCTGGGGCGGGGGGGGGGGCGGCCTGGCGGTTGGGAGGGGAGGGGAGGGGCGAGAGCGCGACCGTTGGCTGAGAGGCGCGGAGACTCCTGGCAGCCGACCTACAGCCGAGTTTAGCCGAGGCCGTACGAGTCGAAGCGCCGCCGCCGCGCCGGTCTCGCGTGCGCCAGTGATGCGACGTTTCATGAAAGAAAAAAAAAAAAAAACAAAAAAAAAAAAACTAAAAAAAACATAATCGGTACTTGATAAAATAAAATGTTGCTGCAATGTTGTTGTCTGTCCCGATTCTTAACTCGCGAAAGAAAAAGAAAGACAAATCGATAAAAAAAAAAAAAAAAAAAAAAAAAACGATCGATACTCGGACAATCGATTGTCAAGTAATCGAAGTATCGTAGAGGAGTTTCTCGACGAGTGCGGCGCGCTCGCCGCCTCGCGGATCAAAATATATTCAGTGTATTCTAAACAACCGTCGGAAGCGCGGCGCTATCGGGTTTTGTTTGCTCAGACGCCTCCGAGTATCGTCGAGACCGGAGGCTTTTGATACGGGCGCGCGCGCGCGCGAGTCGCCCTGCCGCGCTGCCTTTGCCGCTCGGTTTGCGATTTTTTTTTTTTTGTTTTTTTTTCATAGAACCGCCGCGCTGCCACCTAGCCAACTCGCTCCTCGTCTATACGTCTCTCACCGGTCCCAAACATTCACCGCTGTCCTCCCGAACTGCCTCACTACTCGCCCCTCTTGTTCCTCTCTCCTCGCCACGGGATATTTCTTCGTGCTTCCTCCTCATTCCCCCCACCCCGACGGTTCCGCGACAGCTCGAACGAGCTAACTCTCCTCGCACACACGTTTACCTTCATCTCTCTCTCTCTTCGGTTCATCGCTACGCGCACTCTCTCGCTCGCTCTCCCGGCGCAACGGCCGCGTACGCCACTCGTCGAGGTTTATTTCGTCGTCGCAGTGGGCTCCGCGGATCCTCGTCGACTCGTCGTCTCGTGGGGTCAGTGCCTGCTCGGATCTTGAGCAGGAACCCCGAGGATCGGATCGCTCGGCTCGTCGCCCGACATTCACATATATAGACGTACACATATATGTATAACGATATATATAGTCATATATATATATATGTATATGTATATGTATATATGTATGCACACATAAACGCGTATATTTTGTACGTGCGAAAAACCCGGCACTGACTCGCGATATATCACTGCGACTTCCCCCATTCGCTCACGCTTGTTGTGTTTAGAGATCACGAAGCGCGTCGCGTTCTGAATCGCGTCGAAATCGTGACGTGCGGCCGAGAGCCGGCTTTAGTATCGTGGGGAATAAACAAAAAAAAAAAAGATGGGAATCTGTGACTGGGCGCATTGGATCGTCAACGTTCTTCGGGACGAAAATTAGATCTTCGCGATCGGCGCGCCGAGGTCGAGGGACACGTTAGAGTTCGCGTTGTGAATCGTTTGAGACGGACTTTCTTTTTCTTTCTTTCGGGGAAGGACGTTGAGTTTTTTTTTTTTTTTTTTTTTTTTTAAACTGTTCGGTAATCCGAGACAGTGCCGGATAATGCGGATCGTGTGACGGATCTTTGTTTTTGTTTTTAGTTTGTGAATACGCTCTCGGATATTATCGGAAGGCGAGGTTTTTGGTAACCTTGACGGCCCTTTGCCGTCGCTCACGCTAGTCGCGTTACGCTCTTTCCACTCGATCGGCATCGGGTCTTCGCTCTCGTTGGCCGCAGGCCTCTTTCACGTTCGAGTGAACGACTTATTTTTTTTTTTTTCATTTCTCACTCGACTCTTGTGGAGATCTCTGTGAGTGCGGGCTGGAGATACTTGGAAGGGACGGACTATCCGGCGATTGGGACAAAAGATAGAGGCGAGACGAAGAGGAAGGAGAATATAAAACGGAAAACGTGGATAATCGAGGTAGCGAAAGTTAAACGAAATAAAATTTAAAAAAACGAGTTGGGAGGGAAAAGTGCGCTTTTCTAAGCGAGAGACAGTGCGGTAACGTGCGCAGAATTGTGAGAAAAACGAAGAGACAAGAGTGACGGATCGAGCAAGGAGTCGCGAGGAGGATTCGACGAAAAACGGATTTTCCTGGCTGCGAAACGCCATCGGGAAAATATCGATTTTCCAACACTTAAAGGTAAGACCCAACTTTTTTTAAAATCTTTATTAACCACTGAGTTTTATCGAAGTAAGGATTTTTGTTTGTATTCTAGCTATTCTGACGCTCGCAATTTTTCGCTTGAGGTCGAGTTTCTCTTTCTCTCTTTTCCAACACGGAAACGTGCGCGCTTAGCGCGTGTTTTTCAACCTCAGAGAACGTTGAACTGTGTTCTCCACCTGATCTCGTTCAAACGTGGAAGAGCTGAACCCGACGAATTTTTATTGACATTCTAGCAGTAGTGAATTTATTGACTCAATAACATGAAACAGTTTCGTTTTATACATTAAGCAGACTTAGATCGCACACATGTTGCCAATTGGCCCATCGACCGAAGTCCTTCGGCCAATTGACATTCTATTTCTTTGTCGGTAAACGCGACACTCGAATGTTGCGTCGATCATACTTGCTTTCCATTAACCATTAAATCCTTTACTCTTCGACTGCTAAAATGAAACTCGATGTAGTGACAATTTTTGTTTCTTCATTTTGCTTCATTGCGGAGGAAGCTTTGTTTTTATTGTTTGTTTTGTCATTTGCTTCATCGTGTCCATTTAAATTCCCTGTCGGACACTGCTCTCGATCGTCGGTTCGTGAAATAGGATGCAGTTTCCGGAAACGAGAGCGCAGCGGCCTGTGTGCAACGATCGTGCGGTAGAATACACTTGCTATTGACGTGAGAGGAGAGTTTTGCAGGAAAGCTCTCTCTTTCAATCACGGCACACCACCGCGGCCTGTTACCTTTTAATCTCGGATTCTCCTGCGCGCCGTGTACAATTCGACGATTTTCTCTCGTTTTCAACTCCCCTCACGATCTTTCTACGATTAAGTTTCACGACGCAGGCGGGTGTATATCGGGCAGGGTTTTCGTTTCATATTAAATATTCACGACACGCACGACGGAAAAAATCACGACTACTCCGCGTCTCTTTGGAAGATTAGGAGTATTTCCCTCTTTCCATACGATATCGATCGGGTTTTCGGATATTTACGGCGAAACTCGATCGGTATTGGAAAAATAAAATAATAATAATTATCGTTCAACGAGAATATTGAATTGAAATTTTTTTAAAGAATCTTCGATTATAAATAATAATAAGAATAACGGTGGAAGTTAAAACAAGGAACAAAAGTTAATTGGAAACACCTTTAGGACGTAATTCAGGGAAATTACTGAGATAATGTTTTCGATGATGCAATTGGTGAAGCCTTGTTTTGTATATATGTCATATGACCTATTGAGTCGCGGGTCTGGAAGGGAGTGTTATTATTACGCTGGACTTGTGGGCAGATAGAGATTCGATAAATTTGCCAATGCGGCGGTTCGCGACACCGCGACTATTGCGAAGCGATAACGAGTCGCAAAGTCGCGACGTCACATTCGCGACGGACTTTGGCCGCGTTGGAAGCACAAAAAGTATTATGTATTTTAAATACATACAGTGTTTTGTATTTTGAGTATTTTCGAGTATTTTGCCCAGCTCTGCTCATACGTCACGCGGTACATGTTTCACCACGCCTTAAGCGAGACGCGCCACCCAGTAGTTATGCTCGAGAATGCCGGAAGTGGGATCTTGAAATCGATGTTATTTGAAAACGAAACATCGGTTCGGAATTTTGAAGACACTTTCCTGATGTAATTCCGACACAGGCTTTTCAACGCGACCACTTATGATCATAAGTATACACTAGGGTGTGTCAAAAAAATTCATTTTTTTTTTATTTTCCTCCCATCTTCTTAAACTACAGATTTCAATATCAAATTGAACCTTGCGAAAGGCGGTGCCTAGAAAAAAAAAATCCTAAGAGGTGCCGCATTCGACGTTTGTACCATGAAAATGCGGCACCTCTCAAACTTAATTGTCAGTGACTAGCTCTCGCTGGATTTTTTCATCGATGAAAAAATGTAGTTCTACGGGGTGGGAGGTTAACTTTTTGTCGTTTTTTAAAATAAACACAAAAGATTTCGATTTTTTAATTCGTATAGGGAAGAGCGGAGCAAAATGGGGCAAAACGGGGCAGTTGGGCAAAACTAAAGTTTCCAATCATTTTTGGATCGAACAAGGTGGCAAAACGGGGCAGAACAGCCTTATGAATCGATGGGACGAATTCGGGCATCCAAAAATTATTGGAAAACGACGTTTTGCCCCATGCCCCGTTTTGCTCCGCTGCCCCATTTTGCCCCGCTCTACCCTACAGAAAACTATAAATGTCCAGTAGGGTGGATTTGTTGAAAAAAATTCTTCCCACTCTCCAAAAGTATATATTTTCATCTAAAAAAACACCTCCCGAAAGGTGGTCGTTGACAATTATGTTTAAAAGGTGCCGCATTTTTTGGGTACAAACGTCGAATGCGGCATCACTTAGGATTTTTTGCTAGGAACCGCTTTTCGCGAGGTTCAATTTTTAATCGAATTCTATACTTTAAAAGTGTGGGACCAACATTAAAAAAAAATGTCCTTTTTGACCGTAATACACACAGACTGTAAAGCACCGTTGTAGTCTACGAGGCGCTGTGTTTTTCCGTCGTAATGTAAAATAAAATGAGATGAATACCAGTGTTACAGACGTAGGGTCGTTCCGTAGTAAATTATCGTTATTTCGAGTGGAGAAGATCGTTCCCTCGTTCGTTTTATATACTGCGAACGATGTCCGACTCGAGGAACAAAAGGGGCGCGACCACGCGATAGTTTCCAGCGGGCGAAGAGCCTAACGCACGGAAACTTGTTCGATAGCGGGCGCGCGACGACCGTTGGAGAAAAGCTTGTTCCTTTTTCGCTACCGCTTCGGCCCACTTGAGGGGCAACGTGACCTCTGGTTATTTGCCAGGATACGCACGCCCCGTAAAACCCCGACGCGGACGGCTGACTCGCTTATTGCCCCCGCCTCCCCCCTCCTCCGTAAAAAGATCCACTCGCCATTCAGGATCCATGAGAAAATAAGAGCAATTCACTTCGAAACGCTTCCATTCCCGGCACTTGGATTCTCTCGATTCTCTCAAGCTTCTGTTCCGATCGAAAAATGTACTCGGTGGCTCGTCGAAACCTCAAACTTTAAAAATAAATTGTAAATTGAATGTCCTGGAAATTGAAATTTGCTTTCGTTACTTACATTACATAAACATTAATGTACTTTTTTGGTCAAATCAAAATACCAAATATAAAAATGACAAATCTTTCGCCTGGAAATGTAGTTAAATATAAAAATCTTACTGTAAAATTGCAACGCACATGTGTTTGACATTTCAGAAACAGTTTATGCAAACAAAAACTTTCCAATACCGTTCATTAATCTGCACACACAATTTTTTTGACACTGCACACTAAGAAAGCTAATGCATTTATATACTTTTTTTTATAATGAGTGTACTGTAATGGCATTTTTTTTTTCTTATAATCAGTTGACTTTTGTTAGTGCTTGAGAGAATGAGGTGGAAAGTTTGTTTATTTATTTTTATATTATTTGTACTATCGGTTTTCGGGTTTCGTGGCGTTTTATAATTTTAATGAAGATGTGAAATACACCGGCATTTGGATTTTCGGTGGAACAAGTGCCGGATGCACTCGGCAGGTGCTAACGGTCAATTGTCGCAAATAAACTGATTATGCATTTATCATCCAATAAAGATTAATCGTAGAATTATGATTTTCTTATCGGACACGGATAACGCCGCAGCTCGCGATTTACCGCCTTCGAAGAGGTGCAATTCGCAACGAGGGCGTGTCGCAGTTAATCGGGTGGACGACTAAAATGTTGCTCGTGAAACTGCCGTTAATTTTATTATATTTATATTTATTTTGTTTCACATTGGCGAAATTGGCAACGAAACTCTTCGACCTCGGATGAACAATTTACAAACACCGATCCAGTGCGTTTTGCGATTGAATGAAGCGGGTGCTTATCGCGTCTAAAAATTTAAAGAGAAAAAGAAAGAACACATTTAATACGAAAAAAAAACTATAATTTATCCCACAAAAATTAAACATTTTCAAGAATCGTGAAAAAGTGAATGTCAAAAACAAATATAAATAGTAACAAGAATCTTCCGCGCGAGGTTTAACGAGGAACATTCACGGGTCACTTCGAAACAACTAAATATTTCCATGAAGCATAGCGCAATTTATTGTTTATTTCATTCACGTGAATTGGATTGTTTGCACTGGCGTGATAGAATAAACAGGTTGCGGCTCTCCGCCGTTTTTCCGCGAATGCCTCGCATCGTTTCGTAGAGTGGCCGTTGGCCGAGGTTGTATAGTTCCCTCGGATAACCCGGCTATCTCGAACAATATTATCTCACTCGCGGCGGCTAATCCCGTATAGTCAATCCAATCGCGACCGCGAGAATCATAGCGGTCGGTAAAAAAAAAAAAAAATATAAAAAAAAAAATAAAATAAAAAAAAAGATTGAATTAAAAACCGTCGGCGCATGCCACCGGTTCTCCGGGAAAGATGATAAAGTTCGGGATTAATACATAATATTTACCGTCAAACAGAAAGATTGTTAGTAAATAACGGCGAGTGGCAAGAATAACGGACTGTTATCGTCCCTGTCGCGTAAACTTGAGAAGATAACATTTTTTTCAAAAAATTCTTTTTCGCCGCCAAACAGTCGAACAGCCATGCAAATAGCACATTTATTAACATTCCCGAATTTCAGAACTCCAGGATTTATACAAAATTTTAACAATCGCAGTTAAAAAAAAAAAAAAACATTGCAATAAAAACTATCGACACTTCTGCAGGAGCGATGTCAAAGTTGGCCCATTAATACATAATATTTACAGTGACGCAGAAACGCGTATCGTAAATAAAGACGAGTGGCAAGGAACGCGCTCTTATCGTCGGGTGAACTTATCGAGAAGATAATATTTTTGAAAATTCGTTGTCGGCAAACGATCGTCGAACAGTCTTAAAAAAAAAAAAAAAAAGTAATACAAAAAAAAAATCAACACTGAAGTACGCTCTAAATTCCCGATGGGAGTCAAAGAACAGCAAAGATACTGAAGTATGCATAACATATATAAGTAATATAAACGTAGATAATAATTCTACAAATTCTCCGAAAGTGACCCCGGGGAGTCATCGTTGTCGCGTTCGTCATCGTGGCTGCGGTCGAGATTGCCCGACGCGGCTGTTATCATATCGTTTCTCCGAGCGAGACTCTGTTTTGACCCAGCGCGCACGACCGGTCGACACATAGGCCGAGCGCGCCCGTGGCGGTTTGTTAGACGCTCGGCATCTGTCAATAATTATCGCGCCCCGGGCCGGCGACGGCGGTGGTGGTGTGGATACACGAAGCGCCGTGGCTCCCGCTGACCGCGGATAGGAGAGAGAGCAAAAAGAGACTGCCGTGTGGGCAACAAGTGCAGAGGAGAACGCGAGGCGAGCCACAGGCAGCGGCGGCTCGGTCTTATCCAAGAAAACACGACGAGGCTAGTTATCAACGACCCGCGGATATAGAATTATCGGCAATGCAACGCTACAGCCTCGAACTAACTAACGAACGACGAGTGTCGAGCGAATAGAGAACTCTTCGAGGCCGTATTTCGACCATGCGCTTTTAGGTACATCGACACCGGTAAATGTACAAAATAAAAGTCAAGCGTTACACTAAATCTTTTTTTTTTTATTTTATTTATTTTTTTTGTTTTAAAGAATTATTCGATCGCTCTGGCTTACGCGACTTCGAAGTACGTTTCTCAAATTTCTCTGCCGGTTGGAAGCAGATTACTTGTTTTGCGAATCGAGTGTTAAATTTTCGAGAGCGTGAAAGGCTCAGTATAGTTTGCGAGTGATCGAAAATAGCTCGTGCGTAGAATTTTTCGTACAACTTCACTCAGAGAAGGATCTAGTAAATATAACTATATCGCTTGAGAGATATTACCATAGCACATAGTGGTAGGGAACCGGAGCGCCACCTACGGTAGGAAATATCGGATTTATAGGGATTTTTCGTAGTTATTGCGGTACAAATTCTCGGAAAAACCGAGACTCTCGGCTATAAGTGGCAGAAAGTCTAGTTCGCACTACTTGCTCCATGTACCATGAGCTATGGTAATTTTTCTTGGACGATCGATAGTTTTTACTAGATCTTTCTCTGAGTGTATATTCCTCCGTAGCAGTTTCTTCTTATCTCATTTTTTTTTTTTTGTTTAACCTCAAACTAATCTTATCCCGAGTTGTTTCGTTTATCTAATCTCAACGTTTCTCAGAGTTGCGTGTAGTTCTTGATTAGATGCTAATCGTTTCATGTTTCATTCATACGGTCAGACGTTCGAATAATGGTTAAACGTTTCGTAACTTTTAATTCGAAAGTACAAAAGTTTCTGTACCGAAACACTCTCCCCCCTCTTTTCCTCACGGGGCAATGAACATAATAATTTCTTCTTCCTCGTTCCGTCTCGTTAGTGCTTTCTTGTTCTGCCCGCTCTCCGCTGTAATATTTTTCTTTTCTGGCGCCACTCGATACCGTAGACACCTACCCACACCCATAGTTCGGTGTGTACAAAGATGTATGGTAGCGGTGTGGTAAGCGAAGGCCGTCCCGACCAGTTTTCCAAGCGGCAACCACGATCCCAGTCGACGGACTTAAGGGCCGGTCTTGAATCGATTGCATACAACCATCCAACCGCTCCATGGTCTACTTCGAGTTATCCACTGTCGCACATAAACGATCGAACGGGTGCCCTCCTGGTTTTTCTATTCGAGTATATTCACGAAGTATGAGACGTTGATGCGTTATTAAGGGGCATAAACGGCGTTAAATTTATGGAAGGGACAGGTTTTGTGCCGCCGATGAATATCTATCTAACCGCACGCTTGGACACCGTTTGTCTCGATGGTTTTTTAATACGTTTTATTGTCGAGGAAGCTTCTTGTATTTTCGTGCATAGAGTCGTTACTCACGATTAACTTTACATAATCCTTGTGATTAATTACTTTTACCTCGTTTTTCACATTAAAATAGATTGTAATTAATCCTTCGACTGCCACCATTCGTGGTCTATTCAATACATCGTTATACCTATATACCAATATATAATATATCTATTTAATCTATTTAATAAACAGCGATAGCAGCTGTTTAAAAAAAAAAAAAATTAATCGTTTCAATTTTTCGTGTGCATATTGTGGAAAAATTTAACTGACTTTAATTCAGACACTTGTATAATTGTTCAGACCGTGGGGCGCTTACGCACTAGTGTACGCGCATATTTTACAATCGAATAGAAATATTGATCGAGTGGAACGAACGCGCTCGTCCTGTAGCTATATGTGTACAACATATATTTTCTTTCTTCCGTATATAACGATGTGTGTTTTACATGTATTATCGTTAGCTCGGACTGTAGCTGGATCGTTAGCTCGCGTAGTTGTGCCACCTTCGTTAAGTTTTCATTCTCTCGAAGCCGTTAATACTTTTTACGCTCCTGCAGCGTTAAAAAAAAAAGAAAAAAAAAACATCGGGCGATTCATTCTTAAGGAAATTGGGTCATTAGAATGTTTGAATAATTTCTTTGGAAAAAAAAGTGGGGCAACCGGTTGGTGTGTAAGTTTAATTCAATTTTTGAATCGCTTATTTAATCCTTTGAATGCTCCAAGGAACAATTCCATTTAGCAGTAATTGTTAATTTTACGGAAAAAAAAAAGTATAAGGATCCAAACACGGAATTCCTAAAGAGAGCTCCATTCAAACGAAACATAGCTTTATGATTTTTTTTCTTCTGGTTTATTTTTTTTTTTTAGTATGAAATTTTAAGATTTAATGGGAAGTAAAAGTCCGATCGTTTCGTTAAAGGCTTGAAACTTGGAGAAGCTTTATTTATCCTCGTGTTTACACAATTTTTCTGATATAATATTTTTTTTGACGACATGAGGACGGATTTGCATAAGAGGCTTCCACGACGATGCAAATTTATGAATCGACATTATATCCGCGTAGTGCAATTTTCATTCGGGCTCGTCGATTCATCGAATCCGCAGTCCATTTCGAAATTCCGAAGAGAGGTGAAAAAAAAAAACAAAAAAAAATCCAACGCGAGATTCCTTGTCGTCGCCCGAAATTAGCCAGCGTCCTCGATTCATTTATCAAACTCTTCCCCTCTTTTTCTCTTTCCCCGGAAAATCACACCGGAATATAAGGCGAGCGCGTCAGGGAATTCGGACGATTGGAAGTGACAATCAGCTCTTGGCCGACTTCCAATTCTACCGATGGGCAGAATAACGTGTCTGTGGGTGTTCGATTTTCTTTTTCTTTTTTTTTTTTAAGCACACTTCAATATTATGTGCATTCCCGTTTGAGTGTGTCGACACTTACTATAGCTAATGCTCTATACTGCATTATAGCGGGTGAAGCTGTAGCTTCAATTCAGCGAGAAACTTTAATTTTTATTTGTTCTTTTTTTTTTTTTTTTTTTACGGGAGTCATCGATCAAATTCCTTTCATATTCGTCTACGATCGATTTTGCGATGCAATTAAAGTATTTAGAAATATTTAGAAGTATTTGCAATTAAAGTATTGAAAATTTAGTAATTTGCAAAATTTGTTGACCTCAACGCGAGCTCGAATGAAAAAAAATAATTAACAACGACATTTAGTTACGCCAACACTTAGTTGCGTTTCACGCGCGACTCTAATGACAATATTCTGCGAACACGCAAAAATTGTTCTGATAGCGCGAGTATTCAAGTGCGGCACTCGAATTGTCTAGCACAGATAAGTTAGATAACTGTTTCATTTACAACAAAACTTGAAATAAATCGTCCACCAACTTTTCAATCCTAAATCTAAGAGAACGAAAGAAAAACTTCCTAACATAAAAGAAAATCTTGAGCCGGAGGACTGCGGTCGATGGCCGTTTGTCGATGCATATAATTATCGTTATGCAAAGTTCATAAAGGAGCGTATTTCCAGGATTATGTACTGGATTATGCACTGTGTCGAATCAGGAATGTTTGTTCCTCTCCTTTAAGCAAAATCGTTTCGGAGCGCGTTTCCTTAGTGGGATGCACAAATCAATGCATCGCCATAGGCTCGGGCGAATCTGAGATTGGAAGACTCGATCGTCTCGATGAATCATCGCGCGCGTTTT
Organism: Amblyjoppa fuscipennis; assembly: GCA_963575735.1. Lineage (NCBI taxonomy): Eukaryota > Metazoa > Arthropoda > Insecta > Hymenoptera > Ichneumonidae > Amblyjoppa > Amblyjoppa fuscipennis. Next base: position 7,595,103 of record OY754495.1, on the reverse strand, counting down.
CCGGATGTCGCTAGAAAATGCAAATTCTCGAAGCACGACGGACGATGAGGCGGTGAAGGGAAGAGCGCGGCGCGTCGAACACCGCGCGCGATAATGAGCGGTCGTCGCGAGGCGGCGGTTTTCACCGTGTGCTGCATGCGCAGTGGCCGGGCTCGTCACACACAGAGGATAGGCGGTAGGCGACGACAAACGCACCGGAGTAGCGGCGGGTCTTGGGCCGAGCACTCGAGGCACGTCGCATATACCACTCTGTGTGTCGATGCTCAGGCCACGTAATTACACACTGGCTCACCGCGAGCATTCAATTACTCTGCTTATAGAATTTGTCGAGCCAATTCCGCCCGAACGCGCAATAATGTATGACCGACGGATGTCGGCTGCGCTTCGCACATGCAAATTTACAATTAACAAAAGTTATGAATTATTCGAATTTTATGGGCGTCATTTGTGACGACGAAGTAAGAGAATTATATGAGTGGGAAAATTTTTAATGGATACTGCGACAAATTTTCGGATTTCATCGAAGTTAAGAATTTCGACAAAATATTGAGATCTAAAGTAGCTCTGGGCCTTCGAAGACGTCGGGCGAATTTCCTAATTATTTGTCGATAAAGTTAATGTTTATGTGAATATTATTTAAACAAAAAATTATATTCACATTATTATATAGGTATATTATTTTTTTTAAATACATACGATATTAGAATAAGTGTTGATCGAGTATGTTATCCGTGTTATCCGAGATTTCACTTATCCGACCTACGCTTTCGTCAAATTATCCCGAATAAACGGGGTACTTCGACTGTACAGATAAAACACTGTGTTGCGAAGGGTTGGCGAGGCGACTTACGTTTTTTACGATCAAAAAAATTTTATTCGACGAGCACATACGGCTTTTGCATTCATTAACTCGTTAACCGTTCGAGTCTAGGATGGATTGCTATTCGTAAAAAAAATATCAGAATATTGGAACTAAGACTAGAGAAGATATATATATATATATATTTTTTTTTCTTAAACGGCTTCACAATAAATCATCGAATTTTGTCGAAGTTAAGAATTTAAAAAACATATATACTTCTAACGTAGCTGCTGAGTCTTCGAACACGTAGCGTGAATTTTCTAATTATTTATCGATCTCTTTGAGAGATAAAACGCTATCAACAGAAAGTATAAATAAGTCAACGAGAATACATAAAAAGAGAAAAACTGCGTCGCGGTAAAGTCTTCTTTGCGTGAATCTCGCCGTACATTTTGCAATGACAGGACCATTAGAGAGAAAGGTGTTTGACCAGCTGTGGGCGAGGCTGCTCGTCCGCTCATATCTTAAATATATTTATTTTAATTTTATTTTTTCGTAATGTTAGATTATTCACGCGACAAATCACTATTAATCTCCATTAGCGCGTCGTGAGCTTGTACTCGTAGCCGCGCGCATCCTGCATTTTTTTTTTTTTTTTTTTTTTTTTGTCGCGCTCTCGGTGTCCAGATAGGATCACGATGGAATACGTGAGTCGGAAATGCAAGAGAGTGCATATACGACGCTCGCGCTTTTTATCCGCCGTCCAAGTTGAAAGTACTGCGATGCGATGCGTCTCGCACGAGCTACGCAGAAACAAGAATTTGCATTGTCTTTCCGATGTCCCATAAAGCGGCATCTTACAGTGACGCGAACGGAAATTAATGCAAATATATACCTAGAATGATTTCTTTAAAAAATATATAATAATAATAATAATAATAATAATAATAATAATAATAATAATAATATCAATCAGAGCTAGGCAAAGTAGTTAAAGTACCAAGTACTTAAAGTACATTGTACTTGAAGTCCTATGTACTTTATACATTGTCAAGTACTCGGGACTTTAAGTATTATGTACTTTAAGTACTTATAAAGTACTTTAAGTTCTTATAAAATACCAAAAAAAACGCGAATTTAGTTGTTTATCAAGTAAGAAAAAAAATATGTTTATGAAAAATCATACAAATTAGGGTAATGCGACGATAGACTTTATTAGAAAAATAGTAGAATTACGTGACGCTTTGTAGCCGAGCTGGGCGGTACTTGAACACCATGATCCGCGATTGGTAATTGAAGTACGGGCTTCAAGTACAAGTCTACTTACGGTAAAGCTGAACAAAGTTCCAAAAAATAGTTCAATTAAAAAGTACAAAGGATCACTAGTACTTTTTCCAGGTATCCCCAAAATTAATGTATTTGAAGAGGTCGCTACCGGCTATTTGAAAAATTGAAAACTTTGGAACATCTAAATTTAAAGTAAAAATAAAACTAAAAATCGACATTTCCTTGGAGGTACCCCGTACATCCAAAATATAACGTATAATTAAACCCTCGGTAGCGACCTCTAAAAAGACTTCGATTTCGTACGGATTTTGCAGAGTTTTTTCTTATACGTTATACTTTGGAAGCGCGGGTTGACACCAATGGAATCTCGAATTTTTCACTTTGACTTTAAATTTAAATGTTCCGAAGTTTTTCATTTTTTAAATAGCCGATAGTGACCTCTAATAACGCATTAATTTCGGGGACCCTTGGCACATGACATTTTTATTTGATACCTCACGATAATACGGGGTGGCCCCCAAAAAATTGAAAAATTTTCAATTTAAAAACCATCCTACCCTGCGGCCTTAGTCACGCGATATACTATATCAGATCAGATCAAAATAATTAAGAAATCCACCGAGAAATATTTTACTTACTTAAATTAAACTTGTATAACCTTGACATACTTTGGTCAGCTCTGATTTTCACGTTTCACGCAATTGAAAATACTTGAAGTAATGAAAAAGAACTTTAGGTGCAGTATACTTCAAGTACTTACTGTACTTTAAGTACAGTATTTAAAGTACATATGTACTTTAGGTACTTTAAAAAATGGCGGTACTTAAAGTACACCTGTACTTAAAGTATCGGAATTAAAGTACCAAATAAGTACAATGTACCTTAAGTACCTCTGAACAGATACAATGTACCTTAAGTACCTCTTAAGTAGCTCTGATATCAACAATGATAAAAAGCTGCAGGGTAATTTAGAAATTTAGACGTTTCTTACAATTGTGCGCATAACTCTATGACAAAGTTCGCCGATCGATTTTTGGCTTTCTCATAGAGGAAGCTGTGGGGCAAATTGTAAGAATCGAGAAAGACATGGAAATTACCATATTTTCCAGTAGAATGTAGACACATACGCACAGACACACGCGCCAACCTAAGCACACACACGCACATCCGGACGTCAGCTAAAAAATCGTATTTCTCAGCGTTTTACTTTATTTTAAGTACTCTGGACATTGAAATCTCGATGTTTTTTTACGAAACCATAGCTCCCTCCGCGAGAAGGAAAATTAAATAAAAAAAAAATAATTCCACCAGTACGAATTTCGTGCTGGGAAGCAAATTTATCGAGTTATATTTTAATGAACTTTCGCCTCGCAATAAAGAAGAAAGAATAATAATAATAATAATTTCAGTGTTGAAACTTTATCCTCCAGTGATAATTGGATTCTCGCGAGCGACGAGGATTCACAATTTTAATCCCCCCCCCGAAATTAAAATTGTGAATCCTCGGTGATTCAAGATATACGGTTAACCGTGTATTGCCGCAGATAAATTAGTGCGTATCAAGCTTCGTTATACATTATTTACGGGTATGCGAGATCGCATAACAATTACGATTCACTTTTCATCCCTACGCGTTTAACCTTTTTCATTTGAGGACCGATCCTGCCCGTCGTGCTGTTTCCCTGGATATCCAGCGAGCGAAAGACAACGAAGGACAGTCGAGGAGATGAGAATTACCGTGGGTAGAGAAATTCATTTGTCGTCGTAGTGTTCGTTCCTGTGGGAAACCGTCGAAGGATGGCTGGGTCAGACTGAAGAGCCCGGAGGCCAAGTTATTTCGCTGTGGATCACTGCCGTAATTATCCTTGGGAAAGACAGAGGAGCGGAGGCGACGATAGCGAAACACGGCGGGTCGGCACAGTCCTGCGTATATACGGAGGGAGCCGAACTGTCCCGCATGCAAGACCGGGAGCGAACTGAGGAAAGAGTCGTTTCATTAAAACCGACGACGAGCCTCGCTGAGTGCGTCGGGGACTCGGGGAATTTTTTTTTCTCTGTCGTTTCACTCTTTCCATCGAAGCTGGTTTTCTTTCGTTTATTTATTTATTTCATGTATATATATATATATATATATATATATATATATATATATATATAGTGTAACGAATATAGATCTTTATTCTTTTTTGAAATCGTTGGTCACACGATTTTTTTTGTTTCAAGGCTATATTCGACGTATTTCTTTCCGCTGAACACGAATATAACAATTGTTTAACTCCCAGTCCGATGTTTTCCATTTAAATCCCAAAAATACGATTTTTCGGGAATAAAATCGAGATTTTCAATGTCTCACTGTACTTTAGCCTCAAAAAGGCCAGCGGATTCGCGTTCAGCGGGAAAAAATACGTCGAAATACGTGGCAGTCCATTTTAAACAAGGAAAAAAAAAATGTCAAAAATAGCAAAAATTGCTTTTTCGAGTCAATTTTTCGCGTTCTTCAACGTCCTCAAACGGCACGATAAAACGCTTCTAGAACTTCGGAAAAGACCTTATGTTGTGTATTTTGTCCCGTAGAAGACGATGAGCACCTCGGATTTTCCCTAGCTCCGTTGGGAGCCGAGATATCGACCTTTGAAAATCCCGATAATCGACGTTTTTTTCAAAAGTGGTTCAAATATTGAAAAATCGTTGTTTACTCGATTTTTTTTTTGTTTCAAGGCTATATTCGACGTATTTTTTCTCGCAGAATACGAATATAACAGTTATTTTTCTCCGAGCCCGATATTTTCCATTGAAAACCCAAAAATATGATTTTTTAATTTTAATTTTTTTAAAATCTTTATTTACACACGATATTAAATGGGTGACCGGAATAGCTCGGTATGGCAAACGTTAGACAGATTATCGATTGACCGATTGATTCACATGAAGAGTGTCCAAAATACATGAAAATAATCTTAAAAATAATATGCATTGGAATACATTTTTGAAAATGAGTTCTCCTCTAATATGTATCAGGGCAAGGACATTAAATAATATGGCCTGGTCCATTTGTCATCGATTTTTCGTGCTAATCGGGCTGGTCCGTATTCACCACCTTTATCCTAATCGATGTGCTCGATTTATCAATCGTATACGAAGTACCAATTCAATATTTGTTGCATATAATTTACGTCGCGCGCACCGGATCCGACAAGTAGGATTATTCTGTGGGACCAATAAAATTCACCAGGAATCTCTCGTGCGGTGTCGAACTCGTTGTCGAGCTCGGGATTTTGGACACCGAGCCGGCACGGAGTGCCGCGGAACGGCGACCGCATCGACAGCCGGCATCGGATCGGTCGCGGACAATAAAACCAGCGGCTGCCGACCTACGCGGGACAGAGCTTCGGGAATCCGGCCAGATATCCCGATCCTCTAGGGGGATCTCGCCGCCGACGCACAACCGCGCAGAGCGTAACGCTCCCGTCGATTAGCGCGTGCGATGCGGCCCTTGCACACTCGTGCACCTCGCACTATATTCTATACGGCACTACGCCCGATACGCCGCGCAGAGAGAATGCCCATCGTTGCGCTAAATTGGCTTTCGTGGAAACCTAATCATTTTGCAAACGGTAACGGGCGACAGTCGGGCCTCGAACGCGTTTCGCGTTATTTCGATGAATTATGCACGCATTCCTACTATTCTTCGACTGCTTTGCTTCCTCAATGAGGAAGCCAAAAATACAGAAAATGCTTTCTCATAGAAGCTTCGCGAATAGAGGAACGTCATCGGAAAACTATATGACAATTTCAATATACACACTGTTAAAAAAAATTTGTTTGAAAATTAGCGAACAGTATTGGAAGCTTTTTTTTACACAAACTGCTTTTGAAATTTCAAATACATATGCGTCGCAATTTTACAGTAAAGTTAGTATTTTTTATAGAAATTGTTATAAATATCATACGAAAGATTTGTAATCTTAATATCTCGTATTGTAATTTTACAGTAAAAGTACATTAATGTAAATAATGTAAGGAAATTTCAATTTCCCGTAAATTAAATTTACAATTTTTTTTTTTACTGTGTAACTTTTAGGAGAAAGCGATATGAAAATTTCAATTTTTGTTGTTGGCGTTAGTCGTTTATTGGCTGTCGAGGAAACCTAATCATTTTGCAAATCGTAACGGATGACAGTCGGGCCTCGAACGCGTTTCGCGTTATTTCGATGAATTATGCAGGCATTCCTACTATTCTTCGACTGTTTTGCTTTCTCAATGAGGAAGCCAAAAATACAGAAAATGCTTTCTCATAGAAGCTTCGCGAATAGAGGAACGTCATCGGAAAACGATATGACAATTTCAATATACAACTTTTAGGAGAAAGCGATATGAAAATTTCAATTTTCAACTTTTATGAGGAAGCGATATGAAAATTTCAATTTTTTGTTGGTGTTGTTAGTCGCTTATTCGCGAAGATAGTTTTTGCCCTCCTTTTCGTCGAAGGAATTTTTCAATGAAGAAAAGAGATAGTTGGGTTTCTGATTGTACCGATTATTCGACACGAGAAGGGTTGTATTTCCATCGATATGTTCTTTTCTTTTCTTTGTGATGTTTCTTCTTTTTTTTTTTTTTTTTTTTTTTGCGATTCACGATATTGCATGTAACTGGCTCGGTACAATCCCGCGAGCGACTTTCGTCGACGATACGGCAATGACCTCGCGATTGTCATGCGCGATTGTCATGCCGAATGGCAGAGTACCAACTCATTCATGCGTACGCGGTTTCGAGTTTTACGACTCATTGCCGAGACGCTTCATTCAGTTTGGATCGAGCATTTTTTTTCTGTGACGACGTTAAACGGTTTCGCGAAGATTGTACAATTGTAATTCGCGGAAAGCTAATTCGTCTGAGGACTTTACGGTAGATATTAATTCGAGGATTCGAATATTGTTGAGTCGACGAAATTCGTTCCGACAAAAATGAAATTGCCGAAACAAAAAATCTATTCGAACATAGGCTAAGTGGGGCGAATGATTCGGTCCGCACTGCACTGATCCGTCATTTTCGAGACTTAATTGAATAAAAAAAAAAAAAACGAAGCTCCTTGAACGACAGTTTGATGTAACGCTCTTCGTATCGCCCCGCGAAACATTGCGCCGAGCTCTCAAGCGGGTCAATAGCTTCGTTTATCTTTTTCTCGCGCTTCGCGAAAGAGCCGCGCGTGTCTTTTATCGCCAAATTCCCTTCGTTGTCTTCACTTCGCAGCGATGCGAGTAAAACTCGATTGTGTCGCAGTGCGCCGCGCAGTCCCCGCAGTTGTGCAGCTCTCACGCTCTCCCGTTTTCTCTCCGAGATATTTTCTCCGATGTTCGTCGTTATTCTCCGCCGCTTTTTCATCGTGGAGGAAAACTGGGCCGCACTTCGACGACCTCTCGTCCTCCGCTCAGCCTCCCTCATCGAAAAACCCAGCGACGCTTCGGCCCTCTTCGCTTATTGCCTACTCTTATTTTATTTCACACTTCGCATTTTATTCCCTCGCCCTTCGCATCCATATTATTATTATTATTATTTGTGTTGACGGGAATAACGGACGAAGGAATAAAACGAACACGCTCACGTTACGATACAGGGAGCTTTTTTTCTCCTCGAATCTTAAACGACGCGAGATTTCTTTTTTTTCCTCGGAACTTTCACTTGCGCCGATAAAAAAGTTTATTCCAATCAAAGAAAATTTATCAAGGACGAAGGAAAAATGTTTATCTGCTTCGTTAACCTAAAGAGCGTTTATTAATTTCTTATATATTTAGTTGTTTGACAGTATTGTTATTATTATTTAATAAGGTTTACTTGGATCTGATAAAGAGATATTTATGTCAAATAATTTTTGTTATTCGTTTCGCGAAGGACCTGCTGCGTTTCATTGAATGGGCATAATGTGATATATGAATGACGCACAAACGATCTTTTTTTTTTTTTTTTTTTCATAAGAAATTGTTATTATCAGCGAAGCATCGACAAAAAAAAATGTTTTATTATTAAACAAGCACACAGATCCATTATCGTCGATCGATTTCACTCAACACGTCGCCCATTGACGTTAGTTATACTTGTAACCAATCACGAAGTTGGTTCATCGAACATTCATTCACAACCACAGCTTGAAGTAAACAAAGTTTCACAAAAACAAACCGATGAGTTTGTCTCTCTCTGCTCCGATGTAGCGGTTTCCCGATAGGCATAAATTATAGTCTTGTACTATCAGCAAAAGATTTTTCCAGACGACTCGTGCGTCGAAGATTCTGTGATGCGCGCTGCCGAATAATAATCGCCTTTTGGCTTTAACGCGAATGAATATCTATTTAAAATCATATTTTCGTATATTCGATTGTTTTTAAATCCAATAAAAATTTACTTTAACGTACAAATTAGTAAATAGTTATCTTGAATAATTTTTTTTTTTTTTTTGTTTACTGTGAGTAATGAATAGCCGTTAGTTGTATCTAACACGGATTTTCTTGAGGCAAGTAAACATTTATTTTATCTCATTTATTTTATCTTTAACGTACAAATTAGTAAATAGTTATCTTGAATAATTTTTTTTTTTTTTTTTGTTTACTGTGAGTAATGAATAGCCGTTAGTTGTATCTAACACGGATTTTCTTGAGGCAAGTAAACATTTATTTTATCTCAACAAACGTCACTCGAAGATCGACATTTATTTGATTTTAATAAATCTTTTATCTGGATTAGTTCTTTCGTTTGTCGGTGTCCATTTATGTCCGTAATCGTCTCCAAGGCTTAACTCATCGCGCACGTTGAACGCGCGTCATTCTCGACTTCACTGTTTTCAAAGGCCGTTTCCTGCTGGGCGCGAGGCTTCATTCCTCAGAGCTGTCTGGCATCAACTTCTCTCTTCTGACCCCCTCTGTGCTGTGCTTTAGCCGGTCCACGGGACACGATACACCACTACAGAAGTGAGGCTTCTTCGCTCGACTCGTCCGAAACAGGTGCGCCGGATGCATTCTGAGCATACCATTCGAGAAAACCAGGTTCTCGTAGTCTCAGAGAGAAAACGCCGGCGTATCTCGGGTCTCGACCTTCTCGCCTCATCATACATTTATTTTTATTTATTTATTTATTTTTTTTTTTTTTTAATTTATTTCTACTTTCGTTGCATGCTCGCTGCAATAGTTCAACTTTGACTTTTCGCGGTGGTGAAAGTCAAACGGTGTATAATTGTTTTTTCTTTCATTACATTTTTATTTAAATAAAGTTTCTCGGAGCTATTTGATTAAATGTTCACGGAGATCGGCCGATCGATGCGACAGAAAAGGACGGACAAATTCGTTCGAATACATTTGTATTAGAAATGTTTTGATGACTTTTTCTTTTTTTTTTTCAATCGATTTACCAATCAGTCGTTTGCATCGAGTCGATGGACACATCGACGTCGGATCGTTGCTGGGTATGTAGGAGAAGAGCTGGGCAAATACACTAAGTTTTTCACGGTACTTTGAAATAATTGGTTAATTGGAAACTACAATGTAAAAAATTTGCCGATGTGAACTGCCACAGTGTGCGGTGTAAAAAACACCAGTGTTAGTAACAAACTATAACATAAATAAAGTCCATTTTACTCGGTGCAAAGTGTAAAAACAAGATTTGGTGTTACTTTGTTACAAGTTACACCATACGTTTTTGTAGCAAATCAATACTATAGGGGTATACAATTGTCATAATTTGGTGTTGAAATTAAAAAAAAAAAAACGATTTTAACACTGCTGTTGGTGTACATATAGGTCCATCAATTTGGTGTTAAAATGAATACAATTTTAACACTACCGTAGGTATACATATAAGTTTATCATTTCGGTGTTAATTAAGTCATTTCAAGTAATTTTTTTTATTGAATCATATATACTGTCAACATACAGAAGGTATATAATTTGGACTTGAATGTATACTTGGTCAATTAAAAAAAAAATGTGATTCGATGTGTTCGTGTATTTAACATTGCACTCATTTGTCACATTTGTAACATTCGTCATCTTGAAAATGATTTTATTCAATTCGGCAAGACGTCAATTTCGTCATTCACAAATATTATACCCGCAATAAATAACTTTCAAGTTGCTTCGATATTTCAATGTCGAATCATCGAAGTTGATTCTAAGTTAATGACGGTGAATAACTTATATATCCGATTCAAGATTACACATATTAATGAGCGATTGTAGCGTAGCGGTAAGCACAGGACGCGTTAGTTTCGGGGTTCGAGCTTCGCTAGGATATATAAAATTTTCATTTGTAAAAATTGTGTTATATTGATAAGTAGCGATGTACTGATAACAATTGAACATATAAAACACGATGTAACCATGTGTGAAATTAACTAGTAACAAATAACCTAAATAACAGTACTGGGACCCAACTTCAAATTGAGTTCGGCCAAACTTTTTTTTTTCCTTTGTGTGACTAGATATTCGTTTCTTGTGTCAATCTGTTACACATTACAGTGTTTTTAAGCAGCTCGCAATGCGGATGGTCGACACCGTTCATGTGTTAATAAAGGACTTTATAGGATTTAATATCGACACCTATGTGTGCCAATAGTTGCACTCTCTTGTGCTATTCTCCAACCCATTGGGATATCATGTTGTACACCGAACAGTATTAATATAAATTGGTGTTAACTATACGGTGTTGAGTGAAATTCTTAATTCACACTAAATTTCTTACACCGTCGGTCTTACACCATGGCAGAGTACTCGGTTAACACAAAATTGACGGACCTATATGGACACCGCGCTGGTGTTAAAACGGTTAATTTTAACACCGATTTTTTACAGTGTAATTAAGTATTAAGAAAATGTCATTGCATCGAGTAAGAAATTAGCGTTAACATCCAATAGGTTTAGCGAATTCAGTCTCCGACCATAGAGCCGAAGTGAAAAATTCGCGAAAACTTCGCTTGATCGACATAGTAGTTAGGGCATTTAACATCTAGCTTCTCAAGAACACTGACTCCGACCACAGAGCAGTACAGTTCGAGAGAATCGCGCAGTGAATTCTTTCTCGGTCGAAGATTGCCGCAGCTAAGTTAGCAATATGCATAGAAATACACTAAGTACTTGAAGTACGCATTGACGTATCAAGTACTGAGTGAGTATTGAGTACTCAGAATTTCGGCAGTTAAATGCTGCCGCAGTAATTGATACGTCAGTGCTGAAGTACTGTCCAGTGCTCGGTACTTCAAGTTCTTGGTACTTCAATACCTACATCACGTATTTAGTGTATTTGCCCAGCTCTGATTAGAAACTCCAGTAGAGACGAGTCTCGTTTGATGGCACTTTTCATTCCGAGACTTCGACCGAACGAATATTTCTTCCTTCGTGACGTGCTTCGATCGGCGACGCCGCGCTTATGACCATAAATGGCATAGCCCCGACCCTATACAGGATTCTACCGAGAGAGAGAGAGAATCGCTTCAAGTCCTCGCACGAACGCACGTACCACGGTTCACGGTTACCCTTCGTTCGATCTGCCTCGGTAATGCTGCGTTCCTTTCCTATGTGTATGATATAGCCCGTTTATCCGCACATTCGCCCTTTACACCGCCAGACACTTTACGTACGCGATTAAGGAATGCGACAACGACGACAAGGTTCGATTTAAATGGCAGCGCGGTTACGTGCGGTTCAGATCGGCGCCAGTAACTACAGAAACACTTGGGGATACCGATCTCCATATTCTTCCCGATATTTCAGCGAACCTTCAGGTTTATATTAGGTACGCAAGACGCGTCTATCAGAGCTCGAGAATTCCGCTGGTCCCGGTAAGGGGACTCGATAATCGCGCGATTTCCCAGGTTGAGTTTGGTCCGGCTGAACGTTACATCCCAGGGTTGGCTCGAGCCCGCGCCAGTGCTGGTATGTCACCGCTAGCCGCACCTACCCTAATTGGATATGAGTACGAAAAGAACGATTCATCGATCAACTTCTTTTCATGCTATATTGAGTCAATCTTCAAACGGTTTCCATATCAAGAAATCGTATGGGAAAAATTTGAACAATTAATACTTTTTTTAATCTGACGGAATGCGATGAATATGTGAACATCTTTTTTCTTCTTTTAATCGGTTCGAAAAATATTCAATGAGAATCAACGATAACGTTTATGGTTTTGGGTTCTGACAGAAACTTCGGTACGGTTAATGTAATAGAAGTAATCGGCGCAAACTCGTGCGAAAGGCACAAAGTTTTCGACGATATGATCTCGCATTATACGTATTTCATGGTGAATCCTTCTCGCTCGAGAGTTCGCGGAATGGGAAGGATTTTAAGCAGTCCGAGGCTCATCGGGACTCTACTTACCGGGTTACCGGGAATCCCTCGCGATACGGTGAGGTTGACAGAGGGAGGGTTGAGCCAGATGAATATCTTGAAAAATGTCTGGAAATCTGATGTAAGACGTCACACCGGGCGAAGGATAATCCGTTGGGACACGCGTGTGTCGCCTTACTCGAACTAATGCTTCGATAGAAAAGCTGCACTGTCAGTCGTTCTATAAGCCATATATACATATACCAGGACTTGGACTAAGACTAGGACTAAATGGGCAAACATTTTGGTAAAATGAACAAACATTTTTATAACGTTAACAAGAAAATAATTGTGAGCGTTCGTTGACAAGAAACATTGGTACCTACTTTATTGTACGTTTTCGCTATTCATCGAAGTTGAAAGAGAACAACAAAAAAAAAAAGAAAAACTGTCGTGAAATGGTATTCTTTTTCGTCCTTTTGCGCTCTGCCTTTTTCTTAGCAACAACGAAGCCAGACTTTTTTCGCGTAATTGAAAAGTTTTTTTTATTTCATCTCATAAGTGGACTTGTTTTACAACCCGTACGGAGTGCTGGTACCAAGTGATATAACGAACTGAAAAAGTTTTACGCGATAATGGTAAAGGAAAAAATGTAAAAATAAGAATATTGTAGAGGGAAGAGCGAGGGGAGATGAAAACTCGGGGCGAAATGGATCCGACTACGCCGTTTGCGATGCAATGTTTTCTTTTCCCTCGAAAAATTGGTGAAAGTAATCCGTTTTGCCCCAATCTCGCTACACGACTATACAACAGCTTACCACAGTTTTTTTTTTTTTTTCCAAAATTCTTTACCCCTTTCATACTTGGATGTTCCCTCTTGACTTGTGGTGAGCAGGGGGGAGGGGAGCGGAACATCTCACGCCTTCCGAGCGAAAATGGGATTATTGTGGGAACATTGCTTCGCTGATAAAAATCGTGGCGCCACCTTCGGAAACACTTTATTCCATTAACGAAGCCAATACGTCTTATCGAACCATCGAAAGAAATGATAAAACCGGAGAAAAATTTATTTTTCACTTCAAAACCGTAGCTCATGTATAGGGTTTGTGAGAGGTGTCGCAGCTGCACACCTCATGCAGATATTTAAGTACAGATATTCAAGAGGAAACTCAACACATATTTACTACCCTTCGAAACGTACATCTTAGGACACCGCATTTATTTGACGAGTAGATAAACGCTCGTCGTTCACTAGCCTATAAGTTTGAAATAGCCTTAAAGTTTGAGTGGTTATAGCCAATAAAGTGATAAAACACAGGCTCGTGCTGATCGCTACGGTTCGGTAAAAAAAAAAATAAAAATGGATACCCATGAACGCAAGAGGAGTTCATTATAATTTCAGCCAAATAAAAATAAACGCTTATCCCCTTGATTCGCAAAAAGCAGCTAAAGTCTATTGACTGGTATTACGAGCGACAAATCCGCTCACAAAATACTATTAGTCTAAATTCATATTGACGGTAAATTCATTTAGCAAAGTGCCTCCATGGTTTTCAAGCGCTTCGCTCTATCCAACTTTACGAGAATTACATTAACGTAATTATGAACCCGCGACAAACGGGGTGAGGGCACGAAAGGCCGCGAGCTGAACAAACGACCATTCTTCTAATCCCTTTAAAATTGAATTAAAAGACCGAACGCTTTTTTTCGTATCTTTCTCACCGTGAATTACTTGAGCCCGAGGCTTTTCCGTGTTATTCGAACCGTCGCAGGATTTCCAGTCCAGAAAACTTTAATCCTTTCGAGCTTGCAGCGAACGTGTATCCTTTCGATTCTCGTCTCGATTCCTTCGACCGGTTTTCTTCTTTTCGCTCTTCATCTTCTTTTCCAACAAAGACTTTCAATTGCCGCTCTTTGCATTAACGTCTCGCAAAGGATGGTATAGTAAAACTTCGAAAAACGTATAGCCTGAGTTATACGTTATATTGCTCGTTCAATTTTCGATGCAGAATCGTCTGTATTTTATGCTTTCACTCGGCCCAGGAGTACAAATGAGCGGGTTTGAAGCAACAAAATGAAAAATAAAAGTCACGCAGCGTATGTGGAAGTTAATCAAATGACTGTTAATAACTGCAGTGTTTCGCGGTGCGCGTAATACGCGTGGATACATGCGCATGCGCGTACCGGCACATCGCTTTGATAAAGAGCTCAACGAGAGTGAGGACGAAGCGGACGTTTCGAAAAATAGGTGAACAAATAAGCGACGCGTCGTTTAGTCGTCGAGGCAGAAACAGAGTCGATGTGCAACATGCCACATCGACCTATGTCGGATGGACGGAGAGGAATACGATCGCCGCGGTGACGCCGTCGCTGGCCTGAAAGTAGTTATCGACATCGATTCACGAATGGAAAAAAGAAGAAAAAATAAGTATTGGAATCCAATTATTGGATCTTCGGATCTGTTTGATTGGTCCTTCCCATGTTATTGGCTGAGGGAGGGATCCAAAATGAAATAACCGAAAGGATTGATATTTCGAGTTGTACTTTTAAACAGCCCCGAACAAAATACTAAACCCTCTCTTAAAAAATCCACGCAACTGTCCCATACGAAAAGAACCGGAGTAACACCAATTGCAAATATACTGAAATGTCTCATCTGGCGATTTGCAAGTGAAAACCTAGAATCCAATGAACCACCGTGCATCCAACGACCACCACACAATCCTCCAAAGATTCTACAACGGAAATCAAACTCAAAAACTATCTCAATAGTGTCCAAACACATGCACAAACTCGCCGTTCTACATAAATCACAGATAATTAAATAAACTGAAGAAATTCTCGAGCCGAAGAAGCAAGGTCGATTGGCAGTTATTGTTACCGCACCTGCATACAATCACAAAGTCGTCCGTTGTACACTTGAAAGCTCGACAACCAATGGAACGTATTGTTGAAAAATACGATATTGCTACTGCTTTCTCCATTATGTCCGTAAAATTAACGTTCTCGAGCTCTCGAGTAGGGCCTCTTTTCTGGTTCACTGAGTGGGACGAGCGAGAATCGTTGGGCGTAAAGGTTCAAGTATCCGGGGCGTCCAGTGTTCCGAAATGGAAACACCGGTATCACGTTCGCCTTCCGTTCGTAGTAGGAAGATCGGTAACTTGCCACACATACACACATACACACGCACACACACACATATACATCGTGTTTCTGGCAGGTGGATCATTTTGCAAACAAAACCGCACGGCCTGGAGCGGTGAGCGTTGAACAGCTCGTCGGAGGACGGGGTTTGCTATTATTATGCCTACACGAGAGGGATGGATGCATCATAGGGTAGGGTGTACGTAGCGTAGAAACGTATTTAGTCGATGCCTGTCGCTCGGTACAACGGGAGAGCACTAAGCGCGCACACGGAAGCGCGCAAACATGACACGAGAGGACGAACTCGGTACACATGAAGGATAGTACGACATTGGGGGGGGAAAACATTTGAGCTGTCTCGCTCGATATAGCAGAAAGCGACTGTGCGCAACAAAAATTTTAATAAACGCTGACGTCATCCGATATATCACGACGCTTAATTTGTCGTTTGCTTATTAATATCATTGACGCATCTAGGAAAATTTTCATGATTGCCATGGACCCGAAAAAGTCAAATAATTCTATGTGACCTGGAAAAGTCGTATAGAATATAATTGAATAAATGATATTCTATATGCTAAAACTCAATTATCAGAAATTGTATTCCTTCCTATTCACTAAATTTTCTAATGCTTGAATTTTAGCTCGTGCAATTTTATCGAAGAAGTGCGAGAAAAAAAAAAAATAAACTGGTAATTAAAGTCTGATGCCCTCGACACGGCAGCGCCATTTCGCGATATCGGTATCTATCTCCGTGTCGTCAGCATGTCACGAACGTTCGACTCGAGAGCTCAGGCTCGACGAACTCCCGCGATGTTTCCCCACTTTAACGGAATAATTAAGATGCCCGCTTGTTCGCGTTTACCTTGCGACGCCGTTCGGTCACTATCTCGGCAAGCACGCCGTTGACTGTGGAAAAAAGAATAGGAATTTTCGCAAGGTTCGCACGGTTCGAGCGAGCGGGTTCGAAATTTCTTCCTTCCGGCTCAACCACGTCGAACAGTCCGATAAGAGTCCCGCCTCGGCGTTCGCACGGTTCCCCACCCCCTTGTCTCTCTATCGACCTGCGGCGCATTTATGCCGACAGGTTAACCGGCTTGTCGGTGTAAACGTGACGAGAGAATCGTTGCCGCATCGTGTGTATGCAATTTGGCTCGTGTAACCCGCCCTCAAAATGGATTCATCGTCTCTCGAGTTACCCGGGCGAACTGCGCATGCGCGCACGTGCAGACCGTAAATAGCCGATCAGAATGTTTACGAAAGGTAATTATTAGAGCACTAATGATCGTGTTGCTTGATCCGGCCCGATTCTGGTAATTCGAATCGGATACATTGCAACAAATAGCGCTCTGAGACTCGCAGCGCCATCGCATTCGATGGCAAATTGCGGACCATTCTTTTCAACGAATGCTAATGTATTTCGAAGATAGATGCACCGAAGGTAATTTCATCGTAGCGGTGTACCGCTAGCATGGTTTTCCAATCGATTCCCAATCCAATCGAAATTCTATACCTTACAGGCCCGAAAAAGTCCTAATTAAACCTACACATTTATAAGTTTAATCGGGGCTTCTTTGGTCCTGCAAAGTATCGAATCTCGATTGTGCAAATCACTCTGACAGTACAAACGACGTGATTACCATTGGTACATTCGTTGAAAAAACGGTCCACAATTTTTCATCAAATGTGAAGAACACACAAGAAAAAAATCACCGTTTCAATATCGTTGCGAGCACGGTACATTGGTAAAGGGCCAAAGATGAACGGGGATGTACGTTGACTTTGCGCAGTTAAATTTTTCAAATTTCACCAAAAGGTCAGCCATGAATATTGCGCAAAGTATAGAGGCATTTTTTGTGCCGCGTAAAATTTGATTAATCCGCGAGCGGCCGGTACCGATAGAGGGACAAATTTGCGAATGTATGGCCGAAAGGGATATGCCAGTAGGGGGGCGAAGCGTGTAGCGTGGTCCTTCGAAACGGGAACGTTTAAGCTCAAAGCGTCCCGGTCATATATAGTCGTCTACAACGGAGCGAGGAGGGGTTTGGGGGGCGGGGGAGAGGGGGGAGCGACTCGTTTGGCATGCAAAGCTTGGCTTGATGGGAAAGCCTTCGAGCTTCTCTCCCCCCCCCCCCCCCCTTGCTCTGTAGGCATTACGGCGATGCATAGTGCAGCACAGCAACAAGCGATTCATTCGACAGAGAGTTATACAGCTCCAGCTACGTTATATATTGGTTCCAAAGGCGGGTCGAAGCTATATTGGATACGGTAGCGTAGTTGCCCGCGAGTTTGGAAGCGGGAGCCGTTCGGCCAGGCCCATCGGCAACGGGGACGATCGGGAACTACTATACTTATGTACCACGCAGGACATAACAGCCAACACGCTCGGCTCTTCCTGCACGGGTGAAATTTTCTCGAGAGCTCGTATACATTGTCTACTCCAACGGACCTGCTATTAGCGTAATAACCGTTACGCCCAATGTACTAATATTCCCCGGACTGTTCTAATCGGAGACTCGACTCCAAACATTCCCGTCGCGACGGACGAGAACGCTACTCAAACAGCCATTTTTCATTCTTTGCCAAGCAAATTTCAGTCGTTTTTTCTTATCTATTTTTATTTATTTTTCTCTGCTCTATTTCATTAGGACATCCTCGATGTTTAGATAATTCAATGGTTTTTTTTTTTTTTTTTATTATTAAAGTTTGGGTTGAAAAGCATGCGCGTTCTTTGCCCACTACTTTTTGGGCAAATGATGATAATTTTTCATGTACACGTTTGAAATTAGTTTTTTTTTTCACAATTTGTGTTTAAAATTTAGAAAAAAAAAATTTCTTTCCCAAACGTTCGCTATTGGTATCTCGCTAATTCAGCAATTCTCTTCCGCATCAGCGAATTCCAATTTTTTTTTTTTTTACTTAAAAAAGAAAATGGTAATATAAAAATTAGAATATAAAAAAAAAAAATGCTCAGAAAAGATCCGTCGATCTTACTCGATATCTGTCGCCAGAATTTCGATTTGGATTTTTTTGTACGATAAAAAACCAAAAGTATCGCTTCTTTACCGGTGCCTTTCGCTATGAAACTATAAACGGGGCTTTGCAACATAGATCCGAGGAAACATACGTGGAGCTCAGTCATCGCCGTCCGCGCTCGCTTACGTCAGTTACAGTCGCGGCCTCTCTGCCTTCAACCTCCGGATGATCAATAACTCGAACTCCGGAGCTTCCGGCTCCGAGTCTCAGGGTTGTTTCCTCGGCCGACCGTCTCGTTCGCTACCCCCTTCGCCCTCTCCCGTTCTTCTCGCAATCGCTCCGAGAGGGTTCGACGACGGTGGGCGGCTGCAAATAGCGAGCCACGAGTCCGTCGAGAGGAGTTCCGTCGGGTTCTCACCGGTTCGCGGAGTTTGTACAACGGTGCGCGAGGCGAGACGCGCGCCTCCGCCTTTCACGAGAACACCCCGTGAACAAATGAAGTCGACAGGCTAGCAGGCCCTTCACAGGAATAGAGCTTCATCGTCCGTTAGAGACCGGCTGGCCTTTTTTTTATCTTTCTCCGCGCTCGCTCGCCGTTTCCCGCACGAGACGGCAGCTCTCGAGAGCCCCGGAACAAGTGACAGCCCGGTCGGTGTTGAAGAAAAATTGGAAATACGTCGAAGGAGCGAGGACGGAGGTGAAAATCCTCAAAGGGTAGCTCTCGGGCAACGCTACACCGAGAACGAAAGAAACGTTCTTGTAAGAACCTTTGAGCTCTTTCTCGCCGGGCGGATGTCGGGAACTTCGCCTCCGGGGCTTCGCAGGACCCTGAAAGCTTTTGTGATTCTATGAGGGACTTGCATTTTCTGAGAACATGAATCTGTTAACATGAAAATCAAATATGCTGGAGAGATGCGCAGGGTTATATATATATATGTTTTTTAAGAAAAAAATTACAATTCGTTACGATGCAATTTTGAAGGTAACACTCAAATTCGAAGCCGTATTTTATGATGTATAATTTTTTTTTTTTTTTATTCTTTCATTTTATTTCGATATTTTATCGTTGTGTGCGTTTATCCAGGAAAATCAAAAATTGCCGTTCTATTTATGCCGACAAAATCGACATATTCCATGCAGTATTTGATGCAGAAATGCACCCATTAAAAAAAAAAAAAAAAAAACGTGGTGCCTTTTTTTAGGGCAAAATGTAGCATACTGCAGAAGCAATGTTCACTGTCCGTACTCGGTGTGGAGGGTCATAAATTCATATCGTGTGTGACAGACGAATCCACCAGGCGTATCGATGACGAACAAGCTGCGCAGTTCGCGGAACCGTAAATTCCCGCCGAACGAAATAACAATTTCCATGTGTAGTCATCCCGAAGAGTTTTTCATTTTTACTTTCTTTTTTTTTGTCCATTTAAATTTCAACATCGCACGGCCGACGACCGTTGACGAAAAAATGCACACCGTTTCGCGTAATATAATTTAACGACACCGTTCGCCGAGAACCAGCTAAAGGGTGCTTTTGCATACATGTAGTATATGTATGTATATACATCGGACAAGGTGGCTCTCTGTTGAGTTTTGTTTATCGTCGCGCGAACGATAAGTGAATTCGCTCGTTCTCCTTTCCAGGCGCTTGCACGATTTAGCAATAGTTTCGAGAATACACCCTGCAGTGTTATTCCGGTTTTACCCCCTAATGCCCAATGTACTATAATCGCCACGTCGCGCGAAACAGCTATTTCTTAAAATATCTTGTCCAATTTTATTAACCATTTTTTGGAAAAATCTTACGAACAGTGATGCATTCTACGAAAAGTCATTGCAACATAATTTCATTGTACGCTTGTTCATAATTTATCTGTACAAAATGAAAAGGTACACTTCAGGAACATGTTCATTAGAAACACTGCAAAAACATGTCGTTCGAAAAGTAACGAACGGTATTGGAAACTTATTTACGTAAAACTGTTTTTGAAATTTCAAACACATGAGCATTGCAATTGTACAGTGAAATCTCTGTATTTAATGTAAATTTTTGTAAATTTCAGGCGACAGATTTGTAATTTTAACATCTCGTATTTTAATTTAAAAAAAAAAAAAAAACTACATGCTCATGGCAAACTAAGTCGTCGCAGTAACAAGAAAGTTTTGCCGTGACAGCAAAACCAATTTGCTTCTACGTAGTAATTCTTTGGCTGCTTTTACTAATCGTTTTATTGCGAGAACGAGGTAATTGTCAGTAAAACGCATTTCGTTAGAGCAGCCAAACGATTTTTCTCCGTGTACATTGATGTTCAATTAATGCAAGTAACGTAAGCAAATTTCAAGTTCCAGCACATTAGATTTACAATTTATTTTTCAGTAAAGATTGTTGACCGGCTGAGACTACATTTTTTTTTCGATCCCTAAAAGGTCTCGGGCTCGAAGGGGTAAACTGTAGATATAGACACAAACCCTTAGCGTTACTGCGCAAAAAAAAAGGTCACGTCGATTAGTTAACGCTTTCATCTTATCAGTCCGAGTTTCGTCCGAAAGTCTCGGAAACATGAGCGCGGGTATCGCGTCCCGCCGCGCGAATTTCGCGGTACGTTGGGAGAGCGCGCGAGGCGCGAACGAGTGCGGAAGAGAATCGGCCGCTCGTAAATTTCAGTCTTCCTCGAGCGCCGCGCGTTTTTACGAGGCCGCCCCGGCTCGTATAAAAGGCTACCCTAATATCGAGGCTCCCTCGGCGAATTGTGCGAATCAGAGAGATAACGCCGCGGCGGCCCCGAAAGGAGGGCGTATCCGGCGGGCTTGCTCACCCACATCACAATACCGTGCGCTTTCCTCCACCTCGTCCGCTTCTTGGTTTCTCGAGTTTGCGTTCGGTCCTCTCGTTCGTTTATCTATGCGCAAACTTGAGCGGCAAAGATTTTAGACTCTGAAACTGCTGAGCGCTTTCGTTTAATTGCCGGACTAGGCGGGGGTAAATCAGCACGCGAATTGAATCTAGAGGCTTCATGGAAATGGGAAGTGAATTTTGCATTTCCCGAAAGCCGAAGAACTTTCGGTGAAATTGAAATTATTTACGACCTTACTTAGCCCCTCGACGAATGGATTGATAAGGGTAATTTGTATGCGGAGCGAGACCAATTGGCGTCGGTGAAACTTTCGTGTGGCTTACTCGCAAACAAACAGGCGGTTCCTTTTCGCAAATAGACGATTATTTTTGTTTCCATCGGGAACCCTGTAGAACGTGTCGAATTTAATTCTGTTCCGAAGGCAATGAAGTTAATTGTCCGTTGTTTGCTTCAACGAGCACGCTTATCGCCAAATGAAAGTTTGACTTGGATTTTGTGTCGTTTGAGTTGTGGCTTCGCCACAGTGCAAATTTGGCAAGAAGACATTCGAAAGTCTTCATGAACTTTCGGATATTTATTGGTTATTAGCGGTAATAAAGGTATCGATTGTTTCAACGATGTGAAATGATTCGTTGGATTCAAATAAATTTCCATTGCACAAAATAAAATTACTTTTTATAAATTTAGTTTTTTTTTTTTTTTTTTCATTTCAATTAAACAATCTTCGATTCTCTTCGAACGTTAACGAGAAATTTTTATCTTCGTCCTGAGAATCCACATTGAAAAAAAGGCGAAATGGTTTCTCCGTTGACTTCGAGTAGAACATCGTTTCCTCGGCCATTTCGACTTTAACTCGCTCCGCTGTGAAATATTATTCAGTGGAACTTGCCGCAACGGTAAAACCTCGCAGCGATGTGCATCCCTAAAGGTATCGCCAGCGCGACATTCCGAACAATCGCGAACAAAGCCACCGCCACCGCAACGCAGTCCAGAGAGACCCGACGGCTACCCCGAGAAACGGACGATAGCAAAAGTATGCGAACGTCACCGAGGCGCGCAAGTTTCTCGCCGCACCGGTACATAAACATAAGTTTCCGAAAACTTTTGCCGATTGCACTTTTTGTTGCCAAATAAAAGCTCGTAAATTTTCAGCATAAAAGGAAGGGTAACGGTACGTTCGAGTTCAGGCCACTTCGCACCCGGGCAAAAGATCCTATACCTATGTGTTTCGTAAACAAAGCAAAAAATATCAAAAATAAAATTGAAAATGATAAAAAAAAGTTCCGACAGCGATAAAGTCGTACAAAACGATGAAAGCAATTAACGATAAAAAAAAAAAAAATGGTTAATGAAAAGGTAACTTCGAAAAGGATGAAATAATGCATGCATGTAACAATAATTAATACCTCACTAAACAACAAGAGTAATAATTATTAAGAAATAATAACAATAAGAATAGCAAATTTAATAAATCGCAATTACATCGATTCGTTCATAGCATTCTCTAAAATCGGGAGAAGTCTTCACTGACAACAGATTAATATTATATGATAATACTCTGCTACCAAGTCTATTTGCGGTGATATGAAAGAATCGTGTTCGGAAGTTGTCTTTTGGCAGTCGAGAGTAAAAAAAAAAAATCAAACGCATCTTCTCATTTGGCTGACAAAAAAAAAAAAAAAGATCGTCGTTGACGATCTTATGGGATTTTCTTATTGGCCCAATCGCAAAGCCTATCGTCTGTCCGACGACGTTCGGAACAATTCTACCTGCGGGCAAACATCTCCCCTGTCTGTACTTCGCTTTCCACGATGATGAGATTTACTCGTCGAGATTGCGTTGACACCGGAAGGCACTATCGATGAGAGGTGCCTACGGGAGTGCTACGTCGTGAACACGGAATTGATGCTCGCCGACGAGAGATCGGTGTTGTCCTCCGCATAGCGCAGAGCCGGGTAGTTTCAGGGCGTCTCCTCTTGTGTCACTACAATGGTGCTGTAGGTTTGCTAACGTTTCAATGGGCGTGTTCATAGAGCAAACGGTGCCTCGGTGACCTGGCACGATCGAAACATGCATCACGGGCTTTGTCTCGTTATATTCCTATATGAAAGTCAACACCCGTGCTGGCACTCTGCTCTGTGCAAGGAGTAGAGAACTTTTGTTTGCGTGCTGTTTTTTTTTTTTTTTTTTTCTTCATTTTTAGTGAATTCATCCGCCTTTCGCTCAGTTCTAACGCTCTATCCCCTTTTTCATAGAGAAGTAATGTATTGTGCGCAATTTTCACGCATTCTTTGAATTCTTTGTTTAAAATTAAATTTCTCAGAATTCTTAGTTTTCAATTTTAAATATTAAAAAAATGTGCATGTACGCTAAAAAGAGACTCCACTGTGTTTGTTTATCGACAAAAGAAAATTACGAATAAGTGACATTCGCACTATGGTGAAAATATTTATCGGCATATGTCTGGAAATTTGTCTGACGGTCTCGGAAAATTTGTCAGAAATTTATCTGAAAAAGTCCCCGAAATTTCTCAAAATTTGATTAAGCTCGTTTTGTTATCACGATACTAGCAAACTAAATTTGTTACGCTTACGAAAATGTTGTACCGACAATTTTTTTTTTTTTTTTTCGCCGTGTAGAGGAGATATTTGGCAATCAGCAGAGAAACTCAAGGAAAAATTTCGCAAATTCTCCAAAATCACTGAAACGGTCCCGTTACAATTTTTCAGACAAACTGTCAGAGAAATATTTTCACCACGGTTAATCGACCTTAACGAGTCCCAATTTGATTTTCACTTCCGCGAAACGAAATCCAGCTCCGGCTCGAGTGTCCGATTGATTTTGTCGTGCCGTTCGTACCGTCGAGAGCGGGCGATTAGGGTACACGACACGATACAAATATGACAAACTAGATACGATGTAATCACAGGGAGCCTGCGTCGATGGCGTGCGGGCCAACACACACGCGTTACGCAACTTCATCGTTGTCCATTCGATTGTTCCAATCGCTTCGCTAGCCGTTCAAGGAGTCTCGATGGATGGACGGCTCGAAGATAGTCACTCCGCAGCTCTAAAAACCCGAGTGACGAATTTCGTTCGTTCGAATCGCTGCGAACTAAGGACACGAGAGCGACGATTCTCATGGGCTCCCGCGTAGCGGAAATTGCCGATGTACAGTTATGCCGCGCGAATGTTTATTCGCATTTACAACGACGTCGCATGCGATCGAACATCGTATGTGTATTATCTCTCGGGAGCATCGTCACCCGACGCAATTCCGTGATTGCGCACGGAGATGGAAACAGATAGGCGGAAAGGTGGGAGGCCCGAGCTGGATGCAGTGACGCTTCGATAAGATCGATTCGCGTTATCTCCGCTGCATCCGGGAATGTTAATTCCCTCGAAACTAACAGCTGCAACTGATATATTATTCCACCTCGTTGCGAGCCTATATCGTCGGCGCGAAATGGGCGAATGTGCTGCGGGTGTAATCGTCGCGGAGCTGTCGCGACACGGCTCCGTTAATCGGTGCGGAAAAAATTCCGTACGTCTCGCAGTCGAAGGGCAAAACGGGTAAAACGGCGGAGCCGAGGAACAACCCGGGTGAAAGCGGATATTCCGTCGACTGTTTCTTTAGAACAGTGGACTCTGGCAAATAGTGGACTTATCGTTGATGCGCCAGGAAATTTTAGGATATTCTGATTAGGATTTGAATTTTTTTATATTTAGATTTCAAATATCCGAGATGTTCTTATCGCCGACCGCCCGAATCGCTGGTTATAAATTATATCATTATTATAACTAGGGTAAACGCGGTGAATATCGACCACTCCGATTAACACGTAAATCAATGAAATATGGACCGGTCCATATTCCCCACTCTTACCCTAATTATTCATTGTTATATTTATTATTATATTATTATATTTAATCGCTAGTTATAATAATACAGTCAATAAGTTTTTGACACTATAGCGGAGATCGAGAGCGCGCGATCGCTAGTAATAACAACAACAATAACAAAATACGTAATAAAAAAATAAATGCAAACAAATAAAAATGATGGTGGCAACTAAACGTAAACAGTAAAATTGACGTGCAACAGCATTATTCGAGAATTTTTCCGACAGTGTCGAGTGAACATGCAATGACGCGAGTACAAAATGTGTTTGTGAAAAATCCCCGTACGGGGATTTAAATCGGCGTCGATTTGAATCGCGAAGTTTCGAGCGTACAACAAATATGAATGACCGATCGTAGGAAGCACGTGTATCGCCGACGATTGCCGGTCGCCGAGGCCGGATCCCGCGGTACGTTGCCAATTAAATTTCGAGCGGTCGGATCGTACGACTTCCTGGGCGTAATTGTCTCGTTACCGTACGTCTCTCTTGCGGATGACGGCGTTCACTCTTCGCTCGGGCGTGGGAGGCTTTTTATTCCACTCGAAGGCCGTACGATCGTGTCCCGTCGACGGTATTAACACGATAATTTATCCCGGTCAATGCCAGATCAGGATTTCTGCTCGAAGCACCGATCGACGTTCAACCGAATGAGCTGGAAAAAAATGAAAAATCGTAGATCTTTCGCCATTTTTTTTTATCTTCATCCACGCTCATTAAACTATCACACTTCCGAGCGATGGTCGTATTTTCCCGACGTCGCATCTTTCGTCGCTTTCGATCTTACGGCCCGTAGCATATACCGTCCCACGTGTTGGTTTCAACCCGAGAGAGTATTTATCATCATCATCATCAGCGTTCTTCTGCGGATAGCGGAGAGGGATGAGGAGGGAGCTATGAGGGATGAAGTTCCCAGAGATCCTTCCATGTACCCCCATTTTGCCGGATTCCCGACGGACTCGTCACGCGAACGACCCGCAGACTCTCGAGGAGGGAAACATCTTCGTCGTTTCGTTTTCTTATAGGTCATTCCCATGTATATTGGAGCCGCGGTGCCTTCGGACGTTCCATCTTCATTAACGCGGCGCGAGAGATAGCGACATCAGTGAATCGGCTCACGTAGGGAATCGGTGAGGTTGCTTCATCAATGGTTCATCGAAGAGAAAAGCAAAGGTCAATCGGAAAATTGACTATCATCGTCGGATTGCCACTAGCACTCTCTCATCCTCGGGAAAAATCACGAAGGTCATTGAGAAGTAAGAAAAGAAAGCCCCGAAGAGAGATTTCGTTCGTTTTAGTAAAAAAAAAAAAAAAAATCGAAAAGCTCGGAAGCTTTAAAAAAATTTATCAGCAATCATCTTTGAAACTTCACCAGCAATTATATTTGCATATGCGCGAGTTAAAAAAAAGATGATCTTTCGGATTTATCTCGACGGTAGGCTCGTTCCGCTGCTCGCAAATTAACCAAGTACCCCTTCAATTAGCGCGCAACTGACTTTCAGAATAAAAATCAGAAACTCACCGAGAGTGGGGCTTCTTCGTACCGGTAATAGCAATAAGGTAGCCTCGAAGGGTCGAGCTGCTCAGCAGCGTTTTCCTCGGGACTTGGTCACCTCGCGAGAAAACTCACGACCCCCGAAGCGAGCATCTTCCCAGTGAACAACGCCGCTTCCACGCGTCTCCGCCTTGTATCTCTGCAGGTTCATAGCGCGCCATAATATAGCAGCTTCCCAGGGTGAAATTTAGCACGGTTCCGTTGCACGCAGAGTCTCGCGAATCGGCAATCTAGCGCCAACTTTATATTTATATACACCCTAACTCACGTCGTATCTTCGCTCTACCGTAAGACCGCAACTAAAGTGTTGAATTTAATGACGGTCGTTTGATAGTCGCTAAAGTCGTTTCTCGACTTACTCGCTCGGTTGAAAGATGTCGGCAACTACCTATACACTGTTGTCAGCACACAGGCACAGTTGTTCGAAACACCGATGACTTGGCGACGACATAGCAACGTTGCGCTCTCCTGCTGTGAAAGGATGGCGGAAACGCTCAACCGAGCAGTTTCGATGGTACGACGAGGAGTACACGTGTTCTTATCGACTTATCGGGGAACTCTCGTCGAGAGTATCACGAGTGGACTGCCGCCATCGGGGCCCATGAGCTCATGTATCTATGCATCTATGTTAGCATATTTACATATGCACGCATATATAATTGCTGTGAATTTGTAGAAAAAGTGTGTCCGATCACGAGCCCATTGCATATCCACGCAGTGATGCCGAACACGCACTCGGATCCGCCGATGCATCGATGCGACATTAAGGTAGTTCTGTCGCGAAGGCAATCCAAAGTGATGTGCATAAACTCTTGACACGTTGTCATTTAACTGTCAAATTTTACTTGTTCAAAATCTCGAAGGCTTTTACCGACCATTTCGATGAATAATTAGATCTTGAAAATCGGTCATTTTGCACGACACTTACGGGAGAGCTGGCGAAATTGATCTTCAAATCGAGAACTAACATACTTGGATCAAAGATAGAGAAAAAAATATAAATTACTGCGGACTCGCGAATCAATCAGGAATTCATGCGTAACAAAAAAAAGTGAAGTCACCGGACTAATGTTCAATAGAACTGCGATCAAAGTGCACGGTTTTGGGGGACAAATGACGTTTCCTAACCCTAGTCGTCCTGAAAATGAAGTCAAATCCACACTAAACAAGATAATCCGCTTACAAATAATCGGTTCAATCTAATTACGAACATTTTCATAGACACTCTATCATTGTTAATAATATTATTGATGCAGACAAAGTACCACATATCATTATTTCTTTATGACATATAGACGCTGATGTCTATGACTCCGGCGTACCGACAGAGCTACCTTAACGCTCAACCGTGTCTTGGCACTCGGTTCTGTAGGCTGCTGTTCAAGGTAGAATCTCGCGTTACGCACGCATGTTGGGCAGGGTGGAATATACCGCCGGAAAATTGTGCACAGTCAACAACATTTGTACGTTTAGTACACTTTTTTTTGCCACAAACGTCCACGGTAATTTTCTTGTTGATTTTACAAAGAAATATTTGTTATATTGACAGAATTTTTTGTAAAATGATCGTCATTCTTATTTCTCTCTTTTTTTTTTGTAACAATAACAAGAATCGAATTGTGGATTTGAGCATCCTTGAAAAAATATTTTTACTCCAGGGTGCTCAAACTTTAGTGTCGAACGGAAATAGAATGCCAGTTGCTTCTATCAATTTTACAGTGAGCTCATATTTCCTTTTAACGCTAAAGTTTCCGCACCCTTGAAAAAATAGTATCGCTGTTTTTCTTATCGACCGCGGAATTTTACATGCACTTGAGGGGGAGGCTCGACACACCTATGTGCGCCAGAAAGACCAAACATACATTTTGAATTCATTTTTCTCCGAAACGATTCTATAAAATGAAATGCGAATTGCGGCGTTCACTCCGTTAATCAAACATGTGTGTTACGTGTTTTACAAAATCATTTTTGTAGATAAACGGGTTCAAAATATCTTGAGTTTATGTCGATCTTCAGCCTCACCTTAAGAAACATCAAGATTATGCTGCAACATAATTTCGAGAGCTTGCATCAATGCGATTTTCCGATACGTCCGCAACCGGTTTCATCGTCAGTGAAGCGGCATAAAGTCATGATTAACTGCCTAACGACACCTTCGAAAATTGTCGCGTAACGCTGCTCCACTTGCCCGCATGTGTGTATACCTAAAGAGCGGCCTCATCTACGAGACAGCTGCCGTTGTTCCCAAGGAGGTTGCCAAGCATCCTTCCATCGTCGATATTCTCGCAAAACCGCGTTGCTTCGCGCATATTCATGCAATTTGTCCTCGAGCATAACCCGGCCCTGCCGGATGAAAAATTCCGCTCGTATCGCGCCGTGAGTGTAACGAAACGTGAGAAGCGGCCCGGGGAGAAAAAAAAAAAAAAAAAAAAAAAAAATAGAAATATTGCATGAGAGGTTCGCGGCGGATGCTGGATCGGAGGGTGGAGCGGGAAGATGTGAGCCACCGTGCGGAAATCCTTGGCGGCAATCATCTTTTCGCTTCGATCCTGTTACCGCGGGGTATAAAAGGGGGGGCGTTCGTTCTGGCGAGTGGCTAGAGCTCTCCCGGCCTATTTCGATCGAGCGGTCGTTGGCTCAGGAGAGGAGCCCGAACGAGATGGCAGACGAGGGAAGATGAGCCGGAGAGGCCGGCGAGCCATCGGGAGCTTTATGTCCCTCGGGAGCGCGAATTCTCGTGGCGAATAGTCCTCCATCCCGGTAGCCGAAATAAAAATTGGATCGGAATAAGAATCGAAAGCCCCGAGAAAATCACCTACCAGCTATATCGGGCACATTCGGAAATAAGTATCTCATCTCGAAGGGCTCGTCGTTATTCGTCATGATTTTTTTTTCTTGCCTTCGACTCCGTAAATGCGACTCTCTCTTTCGGGATAATGGGGGATCACAATCTGTTTTCTTTTGGCGATTGTTATTGAATTGCCTAGACCTGTTGTGGGGGGCGAAGGAAAATCACATGAGGAGAAAAAGGGGGGGGGGGGGAAACGAGTAATCGACGACTTCAAAGGAAAAGAAGATCGAGATACGGTGAGAATGCGATCTCGCTTATTCGATTTTGTGTACCGAAGGTAAATCGGGACGTTGAATGTTTTCCTGGTTTATCAACGGAGAGCCGAGCGAAGCAGGCCGTGTTCAAATGCAGGGGGTTTTGAAACACATATATTTACCTCACAAATGGTAATCCCGATGTGTGCATAACGCGGCTCCTGACGCTGCATTCCCTGCGAGAAACGGGAATAGCGCATACCTGATCTGATCTGATATCGGTATCGGGTAAAGAGAGTCGTGGCAAACTGGGACGCTGTGAAGTGGAGGAACGGGGCAAAATGGAATACCAAAAATATCGAGAAAAAAAATCAAACAATACTTATTGGGACGCTCGAAGAACAAACCAAATTTATTGGGGGACTCGAAAAACAAACAGAATTTATTAGGGCACTAAAATGTGGACTCTCAACACAACGTGGATACCGGCTACAACGTGCCTCCCGAATCGATGCGAAGCAGTGTAATTTCTCACGGAAACGGTGAGGTATGCAGGTATTCCATTTTGCCTCGCGATTTTTTTTCGCATGATGGCATTTTTTTAAACTCATAGGCGCCTGGGTTCCTGCAAAAAGCGTGTGTTTCTTAGATTCCCAGTTTTCCCCCCGTTGGTTCGATATCGCAGCAGCCCCGAATCGGGCCAGTCCCTTGAAGGATCTGATACGCGACAGCCTGATTCTGCCGGTCGGCCAATGACGCGCTTGATTGTCGCCCGATCGGGGAATTGGGTCAAAGCTTCTCCCAGTACTTCTCGCTTGGCACTCATTAGGTGTGCGTTTTCCCGTCACTCGAGCTGCGACGACGAACCGATGAATATTTATTTACGTAGCCCGCAAAGTCATCGCCGTTACTGGCACGCAAACCTCGCCGATACACTGCAATACACCCCTACAAAAATATAACCCATAAAACAGTGTTTTTTTAATCTTGATTATGTTTTTCGATAACCCGGGTAGAAATTCAGCCACGGCCCCAATACGGGCATTATCAGGCTTGCCGTAGTGCCTCATCAGGTTATATAGTACGGCAGTCTGAGAAGGGCCTTACATGGAAATGTAACGTAGTGGTTGATAAGGCCGTGATCAGGCTGCCTGATCACGGCCTTATCAAATTGCCTGATTGCCCCCCAAGCAAAGTATAATAAATATATTTTATTTATTAGCGTTATTTTATCGGACCTGTGAACCTTTTATATTTGTTTCTCGTATTAAATTAACTAAGTAGTAGAATGTAAATCACGGAAAAATTAATTTTTATTTCACTCATGGTCGGACTCGAACCAGCGACCTTGCCAATGGGGACTGCGATGGCGGCGCCTTAACCAACTCGGCTATCCTGAACTTGAGAGAAACGTAATATCAAATTTGCTTTTAAGCTCCGAAAGAAGTATGTACACGACTATATATACTTTTACACTGCCAGTACACATGCATTCTCGGCTAATAATGAAATTCAGTGACAATTTCGAACAATTTCTAATGAGATAAAAATCGGAAAAATTAACCGCGTGTAAGATGATAGGAACATCTGATTTTTAATAAGAGTAATGTAAAAATATTGTAATAAATAGAAAAATAAGTGTACAATAAATGATCAGGGAATATTTTTTATTAAATCGTTTAAATTATTTAAGTTATTTATTAACTTATTAAATTATTCAAACATCCAAAGTTTGTTGCAAAAATTCGTAAACATTTTTTCCAATGTAAGAAATTTCTATAAAAAATTCACATTAGCTCTAAACAATGTATGAATTTATTTGAAATTAATATAGGCATGGAATACTGATAATTGGGAATGGAATGCTGTAGAGATATATTGAGTTAACAAAATTAGTATGCAGCAGTATGGCAGACCTGATAACGCCCCTATTGTTGCCGAGGCCGAATATCCACTTAATTCCTCTACTATCGATTAACAAGGGCTGCCCGATCAATGCCTGATCTGGACCTGATCTTACTAGCCGTAGGCTAGCTTGGTCATGCAGACCGTGTGTATTCCAGACCGGCCCCGGTCAGGCTTTCCATAAAATGGCAAGGCTTACCGTTTCCTCATCATGACCTGATCAGTCGTAGGGCATACCTGATCAAATTTCTACGCGGGAAGATATACTATAATTTAAAAAAAAATGAATTACATCAAAGAAATTGAAACAAGTTCTTCATCCAACACAAAGCCACGTTCCCCACAAAACGTGACGAGCCTTCGGGATCGCGACGATGCGAAACGCGCCGCTCAAGAAGTTGTCAATTCAGGGTAAAAGGGGCGAATATGGCACATCCCAATCAGCACGTAAATCAATGGTATTCGAACCGGGCCGTACTCACCACTTTTGACCTAATTGACAATTACGTTTTCGTCGACGAAACCCCGTTGGATCCTCGTAGTCCTCCGAGGTAACGAGGTTCGACCCTTCCTTCGTCTCTACTTGCACATGAATCCCTCGAGTGCATTCAGAGTTATGCAAAATCGTCGTACGAGCCTTCGACTATTTGCCAACCTTTCGAACGTGACCCTCGTCGAGTTTGGGAAATTTCGGTATTCGAGTAGTCTCTCCGCTGTTATCGGCGAAGGCAATTTAATTCTCAACTAAGGCAAATAACCCCTAATAATAAAAACATTGTTCCTTTAAATAAAAGCATAGAAAAACCATGCGAAAATTACACCGAAGGAAGAGACATAACCGTTTTACTACTGTACAAAATTTCATCCCGTTGTCTCAAGCCGTTTCTGGGTTATAGTCGTTTT
Source organism: Amblyjoppa fuscipennis (assembly GCA_963575735.1). NCBI lineage: Eukaryota > Metazoa > Arthropoda > Insecta > Hymenoptera > Ichneumonidae > Amblyjoppa > Amblyjoppa fuscipennis. The sequence continues at coordinate 7,562,428 of OY754495.1, read as the reverse complement.
AAAAGATGCAAGTCTGTCACACACACACACACATCCGAATAACTAAAAATCACGTTTCTCGACGTTTTCGACCATTTCTAGTACGTTGACATTAAAACGTCGAAAACCTTTTTTTTTCACGAAAACATAGCTTCCTCTCTGAGGAAGTAAGAGAGAACTACAGAAATAAATCTGATAAATTTGTTCTCACTGTCGCCAATCTGTCGTTAGACACATTTATTTGTAAACACGTTTCCCGACGATAAAAAAAAAATGCTGTCTTTACGCTACAAATTATAATCACGCGATAAACGAGTGGGCGACACTGAAATTGTCCCATCACATTTGTCAGCTTGTCGCGCGACGGTGACCGATGGGGGTTCCGCGTTATCGTGCCTCGCATCAAATGGCAATAGTTCGAACAATCGGCGAAATAAAATAGCCGCGCTGCGTATAATTATATAGACGATAAAGTTTATATGTATATATATATATACAGCAGTGTATCTGCGTACCGGGTACACGACATCGTCAACGGTGTGCAGTAACCGAAGCGCAGCCCTGTCGAAATCGATGCTGGTCGCGCCAGTGAGAGAACGAGAGCTGAAAGCATCCAATTAGCGTTGTATCGTCGGATTAAAGTTGATTGAAACGGCAGCCGATTGGAGAGACGGGGACGGCGGGGAGGGTGGAGGGGGGAGGGGGAGGGGGTGTATAATGAAACGGGAGTTGGGGTTGGCATCTACATCGTAACCCTTCATACGTATACTGCCATTTTCGCTATATCTCTTCCGGCTCTCCAGTATCCAATTGTTATTTATTGTGATATTGTTGCCTTCGTCGAACAGTCTGCACCTGCGTTCAACCCCGCTGGCAAACCCCTCGCCGCAGTGCAGTTTCACATTTTATGTCGAATCACAAGTGTGGGTAGATTACCCACAGTTGTTCGAATGTATACGGTAAAGTCAAGCAACGACGAGCTGCGACTGCGTGTAAATCGTAGGATAGACGGAGTAACTCAATTTGGTTGTAATGTACATCGGACGCTTCAATCAATTAACGTGTAATTAAAAAATCAAGTGTAATAAATAATTTATTGCGTGTAAGGGATTTTTTTTTATTCATACATTTTTTTTTTATCATAGAATTTCTCCATACGAGATTACAATGATCATACACACATAGATAATCATTCGAATGCATATTCTAAAATCAAAAATGTTCGAATACATCGGCACTCGTTCGAATGCAAATAGTAAAATCAAATACGGCTTAATATAGATCTAATAAGACGGCATTAAAAGAACGAATAATCAGGCGAAATGAACGATTTATTTAAGATTTTTTTAATCTGTATTTATCCATAGTAGGATTTTTCCTTACGAGATATTAATTGTCTTGAATTCTTTGTTATTCGAGTGACGGAAAGACGGCAAAGTTTTAAGGTTTAATAAAGGAGTTTTCAAAGGAATTAATTTGTCCTGAGAAAACATGGCTGTGTAGTTCTCGGAGTGACTCTTGGACCAACACTCCTGACGTCGCACGGGCGTCAAAAAATCGATAGTGCACCAGCGCCACTTCCGTCATGACATTTAATTACAGAGACGCAGGCTTAATGAAATTTGTTTGTACGCGGGACTGAAACTATCAACGCCGCACCCTCGTTCCGAGAGCAATTTCAATTTTCCTCTCAGCGAATCAACAACGCCCCGGTATCTTCGAATGGTCGTTTCTGTGTTTACATACCGATAGGGATACACACACACTTTTCGACAAAAAAAGACTATTAAAGACTCTCGTAATTTATCGAACGATGAGTCTCGCTTTCGTTCCATCTTTGCCTCTTTTAATCGAGATTTCAATAACTCGAGTGAGCCGCTCCTTTTTCGGTGCACGATGGTTCGACGTAACCGCGTAGTTTTCGCGAATGATACCACAATCAAATTGGCTGATTCGTCCCCCAAAAACTTGTAAAAATATTACATTTATTTTTTTACTTATACCTTCGACGATAGACAAATTATACCGAAACGATAGTCAGATAACGAGAAATAAGAAATATGGCATGCAAATACAGACGATTTGTCTGTTCGTTTAACGAGGTTTTTTCAAATCCCATTAAACTTAAGTTAATTAACATTAAACTTAAATTGAGTTAATCAAATTAAACTTAAGTTATGTTAATCAAATTAAACTTAAGTTAAGTTAATCAAATTAAACTGAAGTTAGAACCAGCTCCAACTTAAGTTCGACTTGTGTTCAGAGCAAAAATTAAGATTTCACGAAATACCTAGATAGAATGAAAGGTACCGATAACTGACGATTTTTTAACTTCTCTTTTCAGATCGAGTGTCTGAGCAGCGAAATTCCACTCGGGTCGATCTCGGCCCAAGATGATTCGAACAGAATTCGGTGCATTCACGTGACTCTCATTCGGTGAGACTTCCTAGTCTAAAGATTTCCCGCATGATTCTCGCTACATCAGGCAAGAGGCCTCTCGTCGTCGGGTTTTGGATTCTTACGAGTGCAGTTCATACGGTTGAAGAATCCGTGAATTGTTACAAAATCCAGTGAGGAGACCAGCGATCCAGGTACCAGGAAGAGATTACCCAATAGGAACAATCTCGTCGACCCACAGCCACAGTGCTCAGAATCGAGGTGAGTAGGCGAGCGTCAACACTTTTTCAAACATAAAAAAAAAAAATATTTTAAGCATTTAAACACTTTTTCTTAATGAATTTTAAAACGTTTTAAAATTCGTTACAAGAGAATGCTGATAACAGAAAGGTGAATTGTATGATAAAAATCCTACAATTTTACCTTTTTATTATTATTTTCTTATAACGATTTTTTGTAATTTGAAGAAAAAAAAAAGTCCGTCCATCTTTTTGTTCAACGACTAAAAGCCGCGTCGTTGCAGTTGGAGAATTGAGGTAGGAAATTCACAGGAACAAGTGTGAGCGCCAATACCTTTCCAAGCGAATCCGGGCAACCCTCCGCATCCTCGTCGACTTTGCATTCGTCGTCGTCGTAGTTTCTCGTCGTCGCAGGGCACTTCTTTCTCATTCGAGCAGGCACTCCGCATCCCTTGCCCGCCCTACCCCGACTCGACGTCGTCGCATACGCTGCAGATACGTACGGCCTATTCTCGACTTCTAACTCTTTACTTGGCTGATCGCACCCTCCCGCCTGCTCGACTGCAGCGCGAGTTCCAGGGCCGCGCATTGTCTTGCAGTAAATCGCCGGAGAAACCACGGCTTGTCCCACTTTCTCGAGAGGCTTACGGTTTTGAAATTAAATGGACGACGAACGAGGCGTTCGCTGTTGGATGACGAAAGGACGTAACTCCAATTTTAGGGGATAGCGGGTCTTTTCTTTTCTTTTTTTTTTTTTGCGTAACTGATGTTCTTTTATTTGAATTATTGGACGCGACGTAACGAGAATCGAGACTTCTTAACATAATCTTCTCGGAACTACCGAATATACTAAATTCGCGATAGCCACACCAGAGGCTGACAAAGGTTCGTTGTAATCGATCGGGCGATCGATGAGCATTCCGGATCGAGAACTCTAATTGTGCAGTCGCACCTTCGAACACCAAATATTATGACGCTGAAGATATCTGCATCAGACAAAATTTAATCTTTAGCACGCCATATCTCCCTTATTTTTCAACGTACAGACTTTTCTCTGGGCTCATTTTTCTTCGTTATGAAATTCTCTAAATGTGCATTATTAATTTTTTTTTTTCGAGGCACGCCATTGAAAACAAATTTTTAGCACGCCATATCTTTCTTATTTTTCATCGCACAGACTTTTCTCTCAAAAATAAATAAAAGTAAAATAAAAAAATGCACATTTAGAGAATTTTATAACGAAGAAAATGAGCCCAGAAAAAAGTCTGTACGATGAAAAATCGTACCTATTTGAAACAGAAGGTCATCAAATATTATAAAACATATCGCACTAGACATATTGCGATTTCTGTCAAGAGGTCAAGAGACGCGGTAGATTTCTTATAGATACGAATGAACACTCAGAACATGACTCAAAATTAGTTTTTTTGTGTATAAGATTTATTGCCTGGCGACTCCGTGGAGAGGAGGCAAATAGATGAAATCTACGCTCCGTCAGCAAAATATGAACTCCTTCTTTATTCATCTAAGCTGAGGAATAGATCAATCGTTCCCAGAAGCCAGCGTTCAACATGGACTGACGTAACTTTTTTCCGGGTTATCCGGACATTTTTCATTTATTTTTCTTCATTAAGCACAATCTCCTCGTTGACCTGAAATTCGGTCGGCCAAAAAAAAAAATAAAGATTCCATTCATAAAGTGTTTTTTTTTTGTTTCTTCTTTTTGTTCTACATTTACCGACGGAGGGAAAAACCATTATTTTCCATTTGCACGTAAAAGGGGTTGCGCGGAGTTCGTGCGGGGATAAAAGTCGTTTCGGACTTTCATGGCAGACACGGAAAGGTCGTTGGACAACTCAGTTGGATATAAAATAATACGGCGTGCACGCAATTAAGCCGTCAACGATATTCTGAAACAGACAGCGAACTCAAACGTGATTTTAACGTTTCGTCGTTGTTTATACGGCACTCGAGTGAAAACGGAATTGTGGAATAACAAGCTCGTTTATTTTCGGTAATTCTACTGACCCGTATAGAGAAAGCTTTGTTTGCATGAGACATCTTTTCTCGACATTTTTGTGCCCGTACGTTCAGAATTTTCTGAAGCACCAAATCGCATTCAGAAAAAAATTTAAACGCCCCTAACTTGTTTTGAATTTGGCACAAAAGTCTGGTCATCATCGAGGATATTTTGATATCCGTAAACTCATTCATATTTTATACAATATTTTTATTTCTTGAATCTCGAGCTACAAATATAATAATATGATGAATAAATAAATAAAACGTCGATGAATAATAATACAATTATAAATATCATATGAATACAAAAATAGTTTCATCCCAGAATAAATCCAAGAAAGCCAGGAGTGGACCCGAGTGGAAATATTCGAGCATTACATTGAGCCCTGGTAGGGTCCTGATAAGGCCTTATCAGGCCCTTGTCAGGCCTTATCAGGTCCTTGTCAGGCCTTATCAGAGTCCGATGTAACGCACAAAAATTTCTACTCGAGAAGGACTGGTCGATATGTTTTTATTTTATTTTTTATTTTATTACGAATACCGTATCTATAAGTATACATTAATGTGTCAATGTATAAATGTTTAACACGTTAAAAGGGCCTTAAAATCGTCATATGTGATGTCAATAAACACACACTTGCTATTACTAATAATAAAAAATGATAAGTATCGCCGCATGTTATAGCCTTAATATATTATAAATTCTTGCATAACATATCTGTACCATTTCTTTACTCTTTTATTTAAAATCTTTCACTACGATCAAACCAAAATATCGTAGAACAAGTTTTCTCACAGACGGACTTAAGTTTCTCAAATTTCTTCGGCCAATCGGCGCTCGCAGACACGTAGCCTCTTATTATCCGTTAATAAATCCTTAAAAGTTATCGAGAAAGTCTGTCGAAGCAGGTTTAAAGTTTCGTACGAGAGCGATGTAACAGATGCGCGATGAAATCTCGATTGGTAACTTTTCGATCGAAATTTCATGGTACGACTGGAAGGTCTCGTGGACGGAGTTGCTGACACGGGGCTCTTCGGAAAACTAACGGCACTCGACGCCGTGGCTCGGCGTTTCAAGATGTTATCGTGTAGCGCGATAACGTGAATGGCTTCAAAGTAGCCACTGCGTGTCGGTAGAGTAGTTTTTATTATCGCAACGAGAGGAAAAACGACGTTGTTCGAATCCCTCGGTGCTCGTGGGACCATCGGGGACAAATCCTCGTGGTCTTGGCGACGACGCCAGCGAGTCCGCGGTTTATTGAGCAATCATACGATACTTTAACCGCGATCGTGTTCGCGGCTCTCGGGGACACCTCATTGCCGGCAGATATCGTCGACGACGATAAGCTCGTTCCGCACGACCATCGGTCATCAACGTCGCGGAAATATAACCGACGTATTGGCTTAATAACTATAACGAGCGAGAGAATAAAGAGACAATTAACATTTGCGTTTGAGCGAAGTTGATATTAATTTGTTTCGCATTTTTCAATTTCACCGTTTGAATTCGAAACTCGAGCGGAAAATAGACTGTGCGAGTAGTAGAGAATTCCAAGGGAGAGCGGTGGCTCAAGGGATGAGGGTCGTGTTCGCACGCAGCGAACCCGAGTTCGATTCCCAGTCGACACCACTGGAACTGTTGTTTCAAGTACTTTTTCTGTGATCCCGATGGTTGGCTTCTCATCCTTGATAAATATGTGCTCGAAAAACTGCCTCAGTGATGGGCGGTTGGTCCCCTGATTTTAATCATTGAGAGCCGGAGGCGGCTATCTAAGGGTCGAATTTTAAGACGTTAGTTTGAACTTAAGATCCCCCTAGAGCTCGAACTTAAGATCGAAGTTTGGTCCAAATTTCGTTGCGTGCTTAAGTTTGATCTTAAGATCAGACTTAAGGTTGACCTTAAGTTCAGACTTAAGGTTGTTCTTAAGTCCACTCTTAAGGTTGATTTTAAGTTCGGACTTAAGTTTGATCTTAAGTTCGATCTCAAGTTCAAACTGATGTCTTAAAATTCGACCCTAAGTGCCTCTGATGACCGTGTTTGAGTTTACTCGCATGGCCAACCGGAGGTCTTGGGCAAGGTGAACGGCCCGTGGCCCAATTACTGTCCGTTAATCATATTATCTACGATAAAAAAATTCTACTTATGTCAGGCATACCCACATTTTTTGTGCTTGGCGTTTGCAAATACAAATAAAAAAGTCGTATAGAATTCCTCATGGCTTGCAATATATTTAAAAAGCCATAAATCATTTTATAATCGTTGCGAAAAAGAAATTGTTTCTGTGGATTCAATTTGGTCGAAGGTGTTGAGAGGTGTTTTTCCGAGCTGTCACGATAGTGCACAGAGTGCGTCGCGCTGCAAACCGTTCAACTGGAGTCAGTTATATCTCACCGGGGCTTTCGCCTTGTTATACACATTAAACTTTTATTATCGGCGCTACATTTCGCTTTCTCCAGCTGCTTTCTTTCCCGGTATAAAATTTTAAGCAACTGCAACCCGTCACCGAATGCTCTGTCCGCGATAAAACAAAACAAAAAAAAGAGAAAAAGGAGGCAAAAAGAGATTTCTCGAGATTTGCATCGTTAAAACTTCGCGGCTCTCCGGGCTTTATTGCATTTTTTTTTAGTCCAGTTAAAGTTCAGGTCGCGAAGAGAATTTCTTGGCCTATCCCATTCCTATTTTCTCCCGTTCCTCGTTTCTCTATTGTGTCCTACCTCGCGTTGACTACTTCTGAAATATGCAAGGACTTTATCGTGCCCGCTCGCGATGCGAGCTCGGTGTCACCGGGACGTTTCGGCGCAGCGTTCAATTGTTTCGTAGCTTTCGCCGCGTCTCGAGCGGCGCGTCGACCTGATACCATTGTTAAACGAGAAATTGATGAGTGAGCAACGACCGTGGGGGCTGTGCGACCTGCGACGATGGGATCGATTTCGAATCAGCGAAATTTTCATTGAAAACTCGAAGCTTGGATATAAAAGAAGACGAGCGATGCGGAGAAACGGAGGATGCAATCCTCGACGAAAACTTATATTTACGATATCTCGATGAATCTCGACAAATATCGTTGACATTTTTTTTTTTTCATTAAAGTGGAATTTGTTTTTTCCTCATATTCATTCATTATACCTTCGTGGGCTTTTTCCGTCCACCCGTCCAAAAAGTTTCAAGGAGGTTGGAAAACGAATATATAAAAATATATATCGGAACATAATTTTTTTTGCTCGTTATCGATTATCGACAATTAACTACAATAACCTTCCTAATCATAGATATTGCGGAATCTTTGGCGTACAGTTAATTTAGCAATCGATTGTTCCTAGAATCGATGTTACTGTTTCGTCATACAGTCATATACATTTCGTCATTCGATATCATTTAATACCAATTTAATATTATCGTTACGCGCGATATTATTATTAGTAATAACAATAGTGATAATCTTTCTGTAATATATAAAAGTCTCATCGCCGGCGCCACCGTGTCAAGAATGGGGGGGGGGGGGCAAAAATATTCAAGGCTCTTTGGGTGTCCCCTTATTCCAAAATATTCTAAATCCTCTTATTGGGGGGTGCGAAATATTCCAAGGCTCGCCGCTGTCGCCACAGCGCAGAAGAATCGTGGGGGGGCATGAGGGGATGGGGGGATGGGGGGGGACTAAGTCCCTACTATAGTTATCTGCGCACGAATACATAGCACGGACATATTCGTGCGCGACAAGTTTAAGTCTGCGGGAGGGTTGAAGGTCGAGGTAACGAGGAGGGTTATAGCTCGATGTTCTCGCCGACGGGACGTAATTCCACGGCCAGCTGGAAGCCGAAAATAGAGCTGGGAGTATCCCGAGTCTCGAAGTGCTTTTGGCGAAGCTGCAAGAGGGAGGAAGATGACCCTCACGTTTTGCGGCCGTGACAACTATTGGCTCCCATCCGTCACGCTCACCGTGCGACGCACAGTGAGAGAGAATTTCTTGGCCTATCTCATTCCTATTTTCCCCCGTCTCTCACTGTCGACATTCTCACTCTTCCCTTTTCCTTCATTCTTTGCGACCATCGCACAATATTCCGCCGCGCACGACGAGAACTACAACTCTTCCGTTTTATACCCGAGCTGAATTCGAACATTTGACTTCTGTCCATGGTGGTAAATTTCTCTCCAGGCCAGTTGTTGCGTGGGCGGTATTAAAAACCCCAGAGCTGGGCAGTACTTAAAGTACTTGAGTACTTATTTGGTACAAAAAGTACGTACTTAAAGTATCAAAGTACTTTTCGGTACTTCAATTACTATTACTGAGTACTAAGACTAAAGTACTCGTGCAATTTTTAGCATAGCTTCCTCTTTGAGGAAGCTATGCTCAACATTGTAATAAATGAGGAAACCATGCGCAAATTACTTTGCACCTCTTTCGTAATGTAGAAAAATGTTTGTCTCATAAAATTGAAATCGTCAAAATGTACCGCAAAAATTATTGTAGGAAATCGCAACCTGAAATTTTGAGATATCGTCGTTTTGAGGCAATTTTTCATTTATTCTTCACCGCTGATTACAAAACTAAAATTTATTTTGCTCTTAGCTTGATATTTCATTCAGAAACGCGTGTCAGACGTAAAAAAAGAAACCAATTTTCAAAACAATGACAAATGGTTAAAATCCCATAAAATGATTTTAAAACTTCGGACAAAATTGAAAAATTGTTGTTCGATCGATTTTTATTGTTTCAACGCTATATTCGACGTATTTTTTCCCGCTGATCACGAATATAACAATTATTTTACTCCCAACCCAATATTCTCCACTTAAATCCCAAAATTACGATTTTTTATGCATAAAATCGAGACCTTTCTCACTTTTGGCCGCTGTACTAGATCCATACCTCCAAGACTTAGTTGTTATACATCCAGTCGATCTCCACTCACTATCCTAAGGTGGAGTCGTCGTAGTCCAGTCGATTAGTCTGTTGCCGAGGATTGGAAACAAAGAGTTTGGACGTTTTGAAAAAATGTTGGACCTGAACAGAGCCGTTTGATTTGAAAATTCCTCTCTAAATTTCGTACTCGTGTAACTCCGTCTCTTTCGATTAAGAAGAAAAACTACTTTGTACTTTGTATTTTATAAAAGTTCTTTAAGTACGAAAATTACTCTGTACTTAAAGTACTTAGTACTTAGTACTTTAAGTACCTACTTTTCGTTACTTTGCCCAGCTCTGAAATATTCGAATGTTGAAAGTTCGAAGGCGCGAAAGCCCGTATCGAAATATTTCACTCGATACATTCTATGAAAGGTCAATTCACCGAAAGTCTAAGTAATCAATAGAAGTAATCGTATGATGATTATGGCTACGAAGGAAAAATAATATGAAATTGAATTCCCAGAAGAGGCCAATTTTTCAAAGGTATGCGGCAACTTCGTGCTTAATTCCCAACAAATTATAATTACCATATCCGAAAACAAGACAGTTTAATACTCAGAAAAATGTACACATTCGATATTGGATTACGACTCAAGTAGTGTAAAAAAAAAAAAAAAAGAAAAAAAAATCGAGAATGAGCCCCGTCTGAATATTCAGCATTCGGGACTTCTATCCCGCCCCTTCATTTATTGTCTTTGCGGAAGATGCTAATATCGAAAACGACGCCAACGCTCCTCTCACCGATACTTTGCAGCCTTGCAACGGTTACTTCGCGATACGTCTACACTTCAGCGAAGCCGACTTTTCCGATTCTTCGCAAACTCAACCTCCGAGGTTCGTTTAGTCGACTCATTAGCGGAGTTTCGAAGAAAACCGTTCTCATTGGCTACGGCAGCAGCACGTTCGTTCCAACATAGACAACCTCCGAGCAGGATATCGGTGGCCTTTTTTTTGCCGAAGTCGATGGCGCTTGTTATTCACCTTGCCACAGGCTTGGCGAAAGTGCAGCCAAAAACTTTCGTGACGTTTCCGTTCAGCGCCATCGCGAGTAAGTAATTTTACGAAATTCCGGAATGGTCTTCCGGGACACCGCGAAGATCCGAACGGAGCTCGTCGGAACTTTCGACGCGCCGAGCCCGGCTCTCGTCTGACTGTACTGTGTACGTTCTACTTCTTCGGAGGAACGGTAACAATAACGAAGCCGTAGCCGTTTCGTATAGAGCGATAGGTCGCGAAATTGAAGGAGAGCTGTTCAGATTTCCTACCTACGTAAGTGGATCAGACGGGAGAACTATCTGCAATACCGATCGGGTCTTTTCTGAACGAGGAATCTCACGCACTTTTACAAATAAGTCATCAAAACATTTTACAAATAAGTCGGACATTGTATTTAACATCGCGTAATATATTAATAATTATAATATTGAATGTTCGAGAAAATATGACAGTTATAATCTCCGCGATAGAATAATATGAATAGAATAAAATGAAACAGAACGAGCTAGCTTGAGCTATTAGTATAATATTTTTATTAACTGTGGCGTCTTTTCCACTAACGACTTTTTAACCCGGTAGCTGAAAAATTGTAAGAGCTACAGACCGCACAGATATATCTGAAGAAATGAAAAACTGCGTACAATACAAAAACAACGGAGCATTTTTAATGAAATTTTGAAGAAACATTGACTATATTGACCACACATGCTGTGAGTGAAATTTCACCATGACCAGTCGGGGCATTCTCGAGTCATAAAAGTTTTAATTTTTCAGGTCACACGAGCACGCTCACGCTCACACGCACAGATTCTCTGGACGACGAGTCGGCAACAGTTTGCTCTCTGCGAGGTGTCGCAGTTGTCGCACTCATCAATTCTAGACATTGTGGCGATGAACGAAAATTGGGTGAGGAGCGACAATTTTCTTCCTTAAGTTGCTATGACAAAACCCTCGTTCCCTTACCATGTTCAGGCGGTAAGAAAAGCTGTAATGCTATTTTTTCTAGGGTGCTGAAACTTTACTGCCTCACGGAAATAGAATGTCACTGCGTGTCTATCAATTATATAGTCGACTCCTATTTCTTTTGAATGCTAAAGTTTCAGCACCCTGACATTGCAGTTTTTCTTATCGGCCACGGTGTTTCACGTGTCCTTAATTGATAATTAGAGAGGCCAAGGCGACGCATTCGATCTTCATTAAGGACACGCAGCAAAATGGAAACGAGAAAGTCAATGGCACGTTTGTTTCTATTAGCCTCCGTCTTCATTATGAGTTCTTTCTCCCACGAGTCTCCTTTCCGAGGATCCTAGGGAGTACGGTCGTACACGCCAGTGTACATAGGGCGTGCAATACACCAGGGCAAACATAGCCCTCGCAATGTAGCCTCGTTTTGGAAGGCCGCTCGATAAACTGTCCAGATTGACCCTCTGAGGCGATATGATAGAGACTCTGTTGGTAATGAAAACTCTAATCAATTTTTGTTGAAGGGTCTTCAACATACCAGAGCAAACCTGGCTCTCCGAATGTACCTTCGTTTTGGAAGGCCGCTCGATAAACTGTCCAGATTGACCCTCTGAGGCAATATGATAGAGACTCTGTTAGTAATGAAAACTCTAATCAATTTTTGTTGAAGGGTCTTCAACATACCAGAGCAAACCTGGCTCTCCGAATGTACCTTCCTGTCGGAAGACCGCTCAGTAAACTTTACAAATTGGCCTTCCGAGGCGATATGAAAGAGACTCAGCCGGTAACGACAATTGCAATTCATTTTTTCAAGGTTCTTTAACAATTTGGGGTAAGCTCGAATCATTGGCCTTTTCATCCGACAGTCGAGCAGAGGTTAGACATTTGGTAATCATCCGACAAGTTTAGGACTCTTGATAAAATGTATTATAGTTCTTGTCACCAACCGAGCCCGGGTTGAATGGGGAGAATACGTTTCGCATCGCTTTGAGAGAAAGCTATTTATTGGCATACTTTGTCGCACGTTAAATCAGCGAACAAACTTGCAGGTCTGTTTGACTGTATTCCGGCGTCGCTTTGTTCTCTCATCGCTTTTGTATTCTCCGGCTAGCGGGCTTTCCGACTCGGGAAAATTCGTCGGGAGCGGAATTAACTTTGAATCTTGCTATAGTTGAAGTACTGGAAACTCCAATCTTCCGGAGTAATGATTCGATTATAGTCGGCGAAATAATTTGAGAAGACGCTGCGGGCTGTATCCGTGCAGTATGCATATAGCGTTGATTTCGCCGTAGGCGATGGCGGTGCCGAACGGAAACCCTGACATACAAAGGCTGTCCGAATGAGAACGCAGGTACGATTCGACTCTTCGCCATAACGTAAATTAAATTCGTACCTCTCAAGCTCAACATTGTATCGACCCCTATCAATACGCACCGATCTACAAAAGCGCGATCTAGTAAGCGCATTGCGTCCAGAGTCCCCATTTTGCCCCATTTTTTTCTAATGATGAAACGATAATTTCGGAAAATTTGGGCTACCAAATTTTTCCCCAGGCTAGAATTTTGGTGGTTAATTGCCATACACCGTTCGTATTGTAACAAATATCTTTTAAACATAACATTTTTTAATATTAATATAATTAATATTATCGATATTATTTATAGTATTTTATAATATTTTTTTAATAAATAATTTTGAAATAAGTGGATCGACATTTTGTATAGGTATTACCTATATGATGGTATAAACGTTGTTGGAGCTAGAGGACTTGTCCTCGTTGGTGTTTGCATATCAGAGTGCTTTGCGGAAGTGAAGCCGTGGATAAAAAAAAACCTTTTTCTGCCCCACGCGGCCTATTTGCGCTATTGATTCGAGCCAAATACTCTTCGTCGTTTTGTTTACCTCGGTTCACTCTTTCTCGTCTCTCCGCCTTGCTTTTTTCTCATTTAAATTTTTTTATATTTCTTTCCTCAACCTACCTTGTCGTCCATTTCGACGAGACCCGCAACTCTCAATCGTTCTACGAGCTTTTGCCTCGCGAATGGAAACAAAAAGTTCGGCGACGCGAAGCTCGGTAGCGGTCTCATCAGTTTCTGTGGGTACTTTTTCTTGGTTGCCAAGCTTTCTCCTTGGCTTTTTCGAGCAGTGATTGTACCTATTATGTTCTCGACTAATCATGAAGGCTCTTCTATTTCCGGTACGGAAATTACAGTTCGAGCATAGAAACCGACTTAAACGAATAGTCAACCGATATTTTAATTCCTCGTCGACTTTTTTTTTATTCAACGAGCGCCTTTCTTACCTTGTTTCTTTTTCCGCTATTAAAAAATGTTATTATTTTCTTATACGTCCGTTTGTTGATGCAAAATGTCGTTGTGGTAACATGTGAATATTTCTTTCGCTCGCTGGTGCTTGAATTTACGATGAACAATTACGAATTGGGTACTGCCTTTGTACACCCGATAGCTGTTTTTCTTTGCCTCCGGAGCGGTATTCTGAGGAGCCTCGTGTTACGTGTCAAGATTTATTCCAACCCCTCGTTATGCTTGTATCACACTCAGTTACAGCGCACGGTAATTTCCCCGACGATAACGAGAGAACATTGTGCAACAGCATTTCTGAAGGTCCTCTCATTACAAAGTTTGATCTACTATTTGGCGACAGCGTTGAAAGGCTCTACGAAAAAATAAGATCTGATTATAAAGATAAAATCTGGATGAAATAAATGCGCCTCTAGAACCCTATTATGAAATATTTTTCGCAGGAACCGGCTTAAACATATTTAACATTTCAAACATATTAAATTATCGACACCCTGATAACCATTTTTTAGCGCTACAAAAGTATCTGCTAGGTCGAATGTTCAATGCATACCTCTTTATTTGCTGGCGCTATCCAGACTCAAGGAATCATGTAAATCCGGAAGCATGAAGCCCGCTACAAAACGATATTCACGCGGGGCGAAGATTGCAAAGCACAACGAGAAATCGTATCCGGCAACAACTGCCGGATAACCATGCAAGCCGAAGTCACAGACCAACACCGGCGAGCTAACCCGATAAAGCCGTCGAAGCGATTTTCGTTTCCGGTCACGTATCCCCTCTGACGTTCGTTATCCCACAATAACTCTGCGCTCTATAGAGTTGTCGGTTCTTTCCGCGTGTAAGAAAAAATCAAAAATAAAAAAAATCGAAAATAGGAAAATATCAAAACAAACCACACAAGCCGTATCATCTACCGTGTATAAATCATAAATCTCTCCCAGATGTCTTTACCTGGAATAAAAAATCTGCCCAGAACTGCCGAAAGAAAAGAAAGAAATACGATAATAATTAGAAAAAAAAAAAAGATCAGAAAATTCGCCTCAAATATCCGATGATGCCTGACGGACGTAGGTGATTGGATTGGATCTCTACGTGGGCGCGCTAGTGAATCGATCTCCCAGGTGACAAGTCGAACGGGACGTCTCGCCTTTGCGTATCGCGTCAATACCAAGGAGCGATGTTATGCGCGAGTATATAAGTAAGCAATTAAGATAGCCGACGAAGGAATGGTCCCCGATGCACGCCGCTGATTTCCCGTGCACTCGGAAGCATCGCTGCGAGTGTCCACCGGCCTCGGGGGCTCGGTGGTGGCCCGTTGCCGGTCGTCGAGTACAACACCAGAGATCGCATGTGCACACACACGTACTCGCACGGACGTGATAGCATCGCTCCTGTGCAGTGTTTTGCCGGGCGGGTCTTACACTCGTATATAAATCGATTCATTATATATCCACGTCGCGGCCCCGGGTATCGATTATTATCGTTCACTTATGTCGATTTATTGCCCCGTGGCCGGCTCGTTACTCCGCGGCGCTGGCGCCAGCCTCGCGTATGCACACGCCGCACGAGGTTTCATGCGAGCGAACCAACGAAACAACGACCGCGCGACCGTTCTCCGAGCCATGTATTCCGCATCGTTTTACCTGCGCTGGTGGCGCGCACTGCTGGGTGAGCGCTATGGCGATAGATTCGCGGACTATATGTCGATAGTTCCTCGGTGAAATCTACCGTAGAACGGTCGTTGATCGCTTCCATCGGCATAGGCGATGGAACACATTCGTCTACATAGTAAAAAAAAAAATTGTACTTTTTACAACAAATTATTGTCCACAGACGTTCACAATTTTTTATTTGTTAATTTTCTAGTTTTACAAACAAAAGTACAAACTAATATTGTCAATAATACAGGAAAATAAAAGGACAGGTTTGTATATTCAAATAAGTGACAAACAAGTTTGTCACTTATTTAACGAAATAATTTTTACGAAATTTCGCATTCCCGTTTTATGAAATTATTTTTTACTCCGTAGAGCGATAATTTTTATTCCAGAGACGCTTTTCTGACCTCCGCCTTTCTTTTCACAGTCCCACTTGAGAATTATACTTTTTAGTAGGATATTATGTGTTTTCGTATAGCTTCCTCATAAAAGTTGTAAATTGAAATTTTCATATCGCTCTCTCATTATGTTCTATTATTCGCGAAGCTACCTATGTGAGGAAGCCAAAAATATACAAAATGCTTTCTCACAGAAGAAAGTTTGCGAATTAAAGAACTTCATGAGAAAGCCATATGAAAATTTCAATATTTTTTTTTTATTAATAAAAATTCATTGACCTTTTCTTCAATATTTTTTTAATTTTTTGAAATACGACATTTTTTCACTGTTTAGAGCTTTCGCGGGGTTAACTTAATGACAATTGAGAATAAAATTCTTTACTGGACTTATCAGTGAAGATAAAAAATATGTTTAAATAGAAATCAGAATATTGTCGTTAATATATATATGTATTCTGACCGTATCATACATATTTATATATTTATTTGTTTATGTATCGAGTAATTATTGGCTCGGCCTCATTACATGACAATACAGGTATAATTTTCCCGCTAAATACTTATCAAAAATACACAAAGAATTGCAGATGATCAATGAAACTAGCAAAAAGCAAAAAAGCACGTGATCAATCGCCCAATTTGCTGATAACTCCGGTTTGAATGTCTAATCTTTTGAGTCGGAATATTGTCTAGTATTTTGGGAATAACTGTACGCACTGCGCTCACAATTTTCCGCAATGCACACGGAAAATAGCGTTTTCCATCGATTTAAGAGAACACGCACTTACGTGAAATTCTCGCGTATTCACGTGAATTTATGTTGCATGCGAATAATTAATGAAAATTGCCGCGAATTATGTAACGCGCACTGTTATACTTAACTTTATACCAGAGGAAAAGTGTTTCTCCTTGTCATTTCACGTTTCCCGGAAGTGTTTTGCGAGAGAATCCGGCGCCAAGAGGGTCGCACGGTGCGCGTACAACGTATACGTCGCAATTTTCAATAAATTCTTCGGACTGTCCGGTGACGGGCCGGGGGCGGGATCCTGTTACTCGTACGTAGCCGGACGAGTCAGACACAGTAGTCCGCGAGAAGCGCTCTTGCGAGCGGAAGTGACGTATGTTTCCAGACGTGCCCCGAAAGGGAAGACTGGCGTGAGTGCTCGCTTCCTCTCCGAGAACTCGCAAGCATCAATTACCCGGGGCTTCTTCAGTAATTTTATTTCGTCCAGTCGTTACTCCGGACACCGAGCGATCACAATGCGGGAGATGTTAAACTTTGGTTAATTTTCCATTATTTCTATGTTTCGGTCAATTCCGTTCCAGTGAAAGGCCAAATTGCCAAAATGTTTACGATCCAACTATCGGACTTTCCGTGGAATTGATTTTATATGAACTGAACTGAAGGTTCTTGATCAATAATTTTATTCCCGTAATTATTTTCACCCAGTACTGCCGAATGCCGAGCGAGCCGACGATGAGTTAGTTAGTTATTAAACCTTTGTCGATTCTCCATTCAATTATCTCTCGTTTCAGGTCAATTCCGTTTCGATGAAAGGAGAAATCACGAAAATTATGCAATCAAATAATCTGACTTTCCGTCGAATTGATTTTTAATCAACTAAACCAAAATTCTTTATCAATTATTACACGCTCGTAGGATTCTTGAACACTGCACGTAGAATAGAAAGTTAACGGGGCCGAAAGAATGGCATTAATGTGTGTGCCTTCGCGCATACGCATCGTACCGGTTCTCCATTATTGCGATATCTCTTCTCTGTGTAAATTTAATCCGCCTATGCGTGCGAGCGATCCTTGAACATCGAGTGCGTTTCATAGGCGATAAATCGGCGACTATGAGGCGCCGATCTATAGCCGGATCGATACCAATTAGTTGCGGATCGTACGGCAGCTTCACTGCCGTGTGTATACGTATACGTAATGCCATCGGGATTCGGAGTCTATCGAAGGACGTATGGCCAAGTGCGCTGACCCGATGAATATTAAATCTATCACCGGCATTGATGTCCCCGTTCCGTTTGTGCCTGAGCACCTGATGCATATAAGGAGCCATCCAATGTATACATGTTACACGCCGTACATAAATACGACGGCACATTTACATCTTTATCACTCACAACTCTACCAGATAACAACTCTACCGTATTAGAACTCTACTGAAATCTCTACCACTCTATGAAAAGAAAAAAAAAACTCTATCAGTTCGAACCAATCGCCAAAAACTTTACCACTTAACGACTTTAACAAAATATGGGTATCCAAGAAAATCTCTACCAGAAAAAAGATGGTATCGGGCTTGAAATAAAACTATACTCAACACAAGGCTACCGTCTCCAAGCCTTGTAATCCGGTAGAGTTTTATTTCAGTTCCGGTAGAGTTTTATTTTAAGTCCGGTAGAGTTTTATTTTGATTCTGGCAGTTTTTTTTCTTCCTGGTAGAGATTTTATTGGACACATATGTTCTGATAGAGTTGTTGCCGACTGGTTCGCACTGGTAAAGTTTCTTTTTCCATACAGTGGCAAAGATTTTGGTAGAGTTCTAATACGGTGGAATTGTTTGTTGGTAGAGCAAACAATTGCCTGCTAATCTCCCGTCTGTTCTTAAGTCTGTTTGACTGACCGTTGGTGGTTTGCGGTCTATTGGCACGAAGTAATAACTTCGCGCTGATCCGTTTGTCCGTTGGATGTTCAGTGCTGCCGCATTCCTTCGGATCGTTTATGTAAGGCGAAACTCTTGACGATAATACAATCGAGTCCCCGCTTTGGCTCCGCGAAGCGGGGACCACCGGCGAAGCGGCGCAAGTGCGACCACCTGAAGAGCGGCTGATGGTGCACGGACGAATAGTTGGGTGACGACTAATGGCCCAGGTCGTTTTGGATTGTCGAATGCGAAGAAGTGCAGTCCCGGCGATAACCGGTATAGTGTACTGTTTATGATAATGCGGCGGGTTCGATTGCGATTCAAAAGGGGTTCCTCGATATTACGAATAAGCAGGGACGAGAAGAGTCGCCATAATCGATGCTCGCCGTTGAAAGCAGAAGGAAATTTTGCCTGCCACGTCCTGGCTCGATTCGACGGAGATGGATCGAGCATGTTTTGTCATGCATGCGATTATTCGTCGGCCCAGCCGGTCGATCGAATATCACGCTAGAGACTGGACGGTTAAATTTGAATATTGTGGAACCTCGATTATCGAAACGTCCGTTATCCGAATCCTCCATTACCCGAACCGCTACTTGCTTTTATCCGAAGGTTCTATTTTCCGAACCGTGGGGTTGAATTCTGGTCGTCGTTCCATCGTCGAGCGGTACACTATTGCAAGTGCTTGCATTCGAGCTCGAATTATTTGTTCATACGTTACATCGCCTGTGGGTCGGCGTCACGATGAGCGTCATTAGCTGTTTATTAATCCCCAGCGAACGGGCAGAGATATTTCATATGCTCGCTCATCGAATACTGCTTACGTTTATACATTACAGTTTTAATGAACGAATGAACGAATGAACGAATGAACGAATGAACGAATGAACGAATGAACGAATGAACGAATGAACGAATGAACGAATGAACGAATGAACGAATGAACGAATGAACGAATGAACGAATGAACGAATGAACGAATGAACGAATGAACGAATGAACGAATGAACGAATGAACGAATGAACGAATGAACGAATGAACGAATGAACGAATGAACGAATGAACGAATGAACGAATGAACGAATGAACGAATGAACGAATGAACGAATGAACGAATGAACGAATGAACGAATGAACGAATGAACGAATGAACGAATGAACGAATGAACGAATGAACGAATGAACGAATGAACGAATGAACGAATGAACGAATGAACGAATGAACGAATGAACGAATGAACGAATGAACGAATGAACGAATGAACGAATGAACGAATGAACGAATGAACGAATGAACGAATGAACGAATGAACGAATGAACGAATGAACGAGCAAACAGACAACTTGCCGCTATAAAGTACAGCTTAAACATTTTTTGTTACACGGTTTCCGATGAAACCGTCATTACTTTATTTTTTTTTCACGAGCGATGCACGAAGGTAAAAACGTCAGCGACGTTTGTTTGCTTCCAGAGCTCTTTGAATCCCCGGATAAAACGCCGGTTGTCACAAACGTATTACGCGACCGTACGCTACTCTATTTCCCACGCTAAACCCTGGATTTATTTCTCATTCAAGGCATATATCTGGTTTTATAGCCCAGCGCTCCGGAAAATACCGCTGGTCGAATAGCCCCGCTTTAGCATTTTCCAGTTCATTTTTAACGACAAATGAAAAAAGGAAAAAGTCCACCCGCCAGTCCAGCGGTGTTTTTAAGTCCAAGACTAAAACTGTGACCTCGATGAAAAACAAAATATTGAAACAAGAGTTCGGGAATTGAGCAGTGATACTTTTCATTCCCTTATCCACACGTGCAGTATAATCCTATTCAAACGGTCGTAAACATGTCGTTTACAAAGCTTTTTTCAATGCTCGTTATGCCGCGGATTTTCCGGTAGCGCTTACACCACGGGTCGGAAAATCGCTACGACATATTTCTTGACGCATTGCCAATTTCCAGATAGCAGTTCTAACTGCACGGTATTTCTTGTCATCCTATGCAACAAATAGCTCGTAAATTTTTCGTAAAATCGGCGCGGGCGATTTGTCACGCTGCTCGGTCGAGGTGGAAAAAACAGGCGTTCCGAACTTTATCAGCGCGTTTTCAACGGAAATCCGGCATAACTTGTCCAACTGTTGTGAATCCATCTTTCTTCACTGATCAAATCTCCGTTTTGCTTCCTCATAGAGGAAGGTTTGTGATGGTGAAAAATAAATATCTAGATTTTAATGAAAACGTGTTCAGAATGTTTAAAAACATCGAAAAATGACACTTAGAAAAATGTCTGGATGTTCATTAGAAATGTCTGTACGCACGCTAGCGGTTACAATTTTTTACCGATCCGGCTGAAAACTTGTACACAAATAGAATATTACCAACCGATGATCCCTATTTAATTTGACGAGGATCGATCGAACCGTTTTAATTTTATGTCATTTTGAATTTTTTGAATGTCATGATTTTTTTTTAGACGCATTTTTTCCGTTTCAAATCTTCATTTACGAATAAAATAAATAAAATATACATAGAATTACACTCCCGGAGCGACAACTAATGAAAAAGTTTACTGGGCATTTTTATAGCCAAAATTGCAAAAATGCGTACCTTTGGGTATTTTTAAACCGCAATTTCTTTGCTTTCCGATGACATCGCGGAAAAACCCAGGTGCCTATTGTGATCTACAGCAAGACATACACAAAACGATGGATATGTCCGGGTTAAAAAGCTAAATAAAGAGGTATCACTTGCAGTTCTTGAGTAAAAATCGAAAGTGCAAAATTCCATATATTTTTTCACTCCAAGCGCAAATCCGACAAAGTGAAGCGTGACGTTGGAGTATTTTTTTACGCGTTAAAATTGAATTGGCCAACCGTTTAGCATAAAAGTCTAAGAAGACGTTGACGTTGAAAAAGTTGAAAATTGAAATTTTCATATCGCTTCCTCATAAAAGTTGAAAATTGAAATTATTATATCGCTTCTCATAAAAGTTGGAAATCGAAATTTTCATATCGCTTTCTCATAATGTTCCTTTATTCGCGAAGCTTTCTCTACGAGGAAGCCAAAAAAATTCAGAAAATGCTTCCTCATAGAAGACGCTTCGAGAATAAAGGAGCATTACGAGAAAGCGATATGAAAATTTCGATTTCCAACTTTTATGAGAATCGATATAATAATTTCAATTTTCAACGTTTTTTTTGTTCGTTAACCTTTTCAAGTTTCTCATTGCGATTATACGAGACGACGATAGCTCAAAACACTCGACTGTTACAATGGAGCAGAGTTTTGAGAAATTTTCCGACACCTCTTCGAGTGTCGGAGCCCAGCTCGAGGAGATTCGCCCGAGCGAGGACACATCGTGGAGTCGTGTCGCGAACACCCCGATTCGCGCCGAGTACACACACTCTAATTGGAGTGCGCGATTGCAACTTCGTAAGCTAGGCGCACGAGCACGTCGAGATTCACTCACGCGGATTCGCGGGACAAACGAGCAACGGCACGGACGATAAGACCGGGTGTCGGGTAAAGTTCGGATGAGCGTAGGTCCTCCCGCAGACTCCGGAGTACCGAGACAACTACGCGCCCGTCCCGACATCCCACTTCTCGTTCACGTGCGCCTCGCCAGTATTGCCAATTAAATTCCCCGGTTAATGAGAATCGCTGACAGCGTACGCGACGACGAGACGATCGATCAAATTCACCGGTGTGTAATCGGATCGTTATCTCCGGGCTCTCCAAGACTATTCCGTTTTTTTTTTTGTTCTTTTTGGCCACTCTATCTTTTTTCTCTTCCGTCATTTCTCCTCGGTTTCTTCGACCGGCTCTCGTTCCGTCCACTCTGACGCACTGCAAAGTGGCGTCGCGAATTTACGGGGGAATTCTATCGGCTGTCGCTTCAAACGGTCGTGTTGTCGGTTCTTCGGTTCATTACGTGGATTTACGGTGAAAAAAGTTTTAACAGATACGCGTTGATCTTTGAGTTGCTGCGCTTTCGGAAACGGTCTAATTTCGGAATGGTCTTCTTTGGTTTTTAATTAAGAGACTCAATTACGTTTCGACCCCGGTTGGAGTTCTCTTCAGAACGATGTTTATTTTCCTTGTAGTTGAATTTACATAAGGATAGGATTTTTCAATTCCGACATAGAATACATTCATGCCGTTGTCATCGGCTCTCATCACCCGATGTCGATGGACCAAGTGAACGCAGTTTACGCTATGCATGATTGTCTTTTGTGTGAACAATTTTCCGACGGGTTTGGAATATTCAATTTACTTTATGTTTCGGAAGATTTCAAACGAAATTCGCGTTCGAATAGTACATTCCTCCTTCGCGAAAATACCGTAACAAGCACAATAAAAAAAAAAAAAAAAACTCAATCTTTTTCGGTGAAAAACCACTTAAGTCGTAAATGAAATTAAACAAATGTATATTTGCTCATGTATCATTCACTTCGTAGAAAAATTAGCATTTGTGAAATATAGGTTTATTAACCGGTTATTAACCGCGATGTTTATTTAACCGATTATTTACCGATTCACACCATTGCCGAGAGTGCAGGTCGGCGCGAAAACATCTTATCCGACAGCGAGCCGTGAGATGTGCGATAGGAATTTTTCTTTTCATATCTCATCGCTCGCATTGTTTTTCACGCTTTCGGCAATGATATAATTTCGAACTGCGATGATTGGAACTCGTTTATTGTTTCCTCGTTTGCAAGTTTTTTGTTTTTTTTTTCAATTCAATCCATTTCCCCCGCAAAATTTTCGTGAACGGACAAACTGTGCAACGTCAAGACGCAGCTCTGTACACTTGTCTCGTTTGTGCGAGACCTTGCGCGTTCGCATTCGGATAAGATAAGCGCACAGGCGTACAACTTGTGTAATCGAGTTTGATCACTTTAATGGGAGTTTAATTCGACGCTATCTCACCCCTTTCTGCACTTCCTTCGTCCGGAACAATCGACGCGATTTAGAGTACAACTACAAGTACGATGTATCGTATCGATTGTGTCAAATGCTGATTAAATCTCAGTTTGTCATTTTTTCGAATTAGTTACGAAACTTCGTTTATTTTGGTAGTTGTAATTGCATTCATTGACAGTGTTTTACATGGTGTATTCTTGTAACTCATACATGAAAAGTACTACGTGGCGTTTTTCGAGAGAGCATTACATAAATACTGGAAGCGTTGCATAAATACTGTGCGCTTGTGCACGTCCGTCTGTTTTTCCTTTATTGTCGCACCCGGCCAGCAAAATAATCTGGAACCTTTTTCATGCATTCGTCACAAAAAGTAGTATGCGATACTTGTACGTAAAAGCGGACTCCCGATGGCGGTTGTGAAGTGGCCGCTTTTTTACGCACTACACTGAGAGAAGGATCTCGTAAAAATTACTATATCACTTGAGAGATATTACCATAGCACATAGTAGTAGAGCGTTAAGACACCACCTATGGTAGGAAGTACCGGATTTATACAATTTTTTCTTAGATATTATTACTTATTGTAGATATTCTTAGATATAGATTACACTAAAACCTTTCCGGAACCAGCCAAGAGGGTGAAGTTGGACGCAGTTATTTGGTTTCGTCGTATGTAACAAAGCAAGTCAAGACTGATCTTGACGTCGCTGCTAAATTCTTTAAAATGAGCCTGCCGTTTCTACACTGCGAGAAGGACCTAGTAAAAATTACTATATCACTTGAGAGATATTACCATAGCACATAGTAGTAGAGCGTTAAGACACCACCTATGGTAGGAAGTACCGGATTTATAAGAATTTTTCTTAGATATTATTACTTATTATAGATATTCTTAGATATAGATTACACTAAAACCTTTCCGGAACCAGCCAAGAGGCTGAAGTTGGACGCAGTTATTTGGTTTCGTCGTATGTAACAAAGCAAATCAAGACTGATCTTGACGTCGCTGCTAAATTCTTTAAAATGAGCCTGCCGTTTCTACACTGCGAGAAGGACCTAGTAAAAATTTCTATATCACTTGGGAGATATTACCATAGCACATAGTAGTAGAGCGTTAGGGCGCCACCTATGGTAGGAAGTACCGGACTTATAAGAATTTTTCTTAGATATTATATTAAAAATTCTTGGATAATCTCAGATTTTCTACCATAGGTGGCGCGCTGACGCCGTACCACTATGCGCTATGGTAATTTTTCCTAGACGATTGGTAATTTTTACTAGATCCTTCTCTCAGTGCAGTATCGCAAAGTACTATATCGTAAAGAAATTCCGTACCCTAAATACGTATTTATTCGTTAAATTACTAATAAATATTGTCAGCATCGTTAATTACCATTATAATTGAATTTTCTCAAAACCGGTTGCGAATTACATTACGCCTTTCGTCTCGGTCGAAGTGCGGCGCGACCGCCCGGAGACTAAAGTTTCGCAGTCTGTGCGCGGACGTATGGCCCGTACCGTGGCGAGGCCGGGCTCCCCGTTTGATATCGTTAATGTGGGACTAATCTAACTTCGCCCCATAAACAATATTATGGAAGGTTAGAGTTATGGAAACGATGGGGAGGGTTCGGAGAGTGAAGCTTTCGTGACAGGGTAGAGACGAAGTTTCCGCCGGCGTGTGCACGCGCGCGCATCGTGGAACCCCGGGCGAAATATTCGGAGCTTTCGTCCCCGCTCTGGAGCATCGAGCAGCGCACGGGTGAAACGGTTCAACGTCAGCGAACCTATTTCCTCCTGTTCGCGACGAGCTTTGCATCTCGTTTCTGGTTCGCCAATAACGAAAGGCAATGGCTTCCTCGTGGCGTAGCTTAATATCCGCGAAGTTCGTACAATGGTACGTGTAGCTTTACCTCAACCACCCGTCATTATGTAGAGAAACGTCAGGTTTGGTAAACCACAGATTCTCCACCGATGCAGAGACCGCCGGTGCGTCTTCTCATTATTATGGAGCCTGCAGATGCCAAGCTCAAGCGCGCAGCCAACGTTTCTCCGCAGCGTTTCCGACTTTCGCTCCGACGTCGAGAACGAAAATATTATACTCGTCAATCAGTCGTACAACCACGGGGCTAAAGCTCTGTGTTTGCCCACGGCGGAATCTCCGATCATCTCAGCGATGCTTGCAAAACATTGGATGCTAGTCGGCGAGTCCTGGCTGAGAACGGTGAAATTTAATGTCTCGGCTGTGAAGGCGAAGCTTCGATTTAAAAAATATAATTTAATTGGTAGACAGTAAAAAAAAAAAAGAGTTTACTTTTAAGAAACTTTTATTCTCCTAAAACGTCGGGATGTTTGTGACAATGATAAATATTTTTGTGAAAATAACAACCATCGGTTTTCTTTCATTTTCATAAAATCAACGAGAAACAAATTATTGACGTTTGTCGACAAAACTTTAAAAAAATAAATAAAATCCGCTGACAATGTATACCTGCTCGGTAAAGAAAATAGTCTTGTATTGCGAAAAACGAAGGAACGTCAAGTTATCTTTTTAAAAATTTTTTTTTTACAAAGACGCTTACGACGACTGCGCTACCATCGGCGCCGATTTTCAGGAATGTTAATAGCAATGTTAGACCGCGAATTATTATATCCATAAAGTAAGAGCTAAGCAGAGAGACACGCGTTATAGAGAGAGAGAGATTAGATTGTAGAGACCGTGTACTTTATAGACGATTTTATGTTAGATTATAATTAAATCGATGGCGCCAGCTCGTTCGCTGTGGAAAATTATATGGTATAAAGTTAAGATAAATGCGGTGTTATATACGCGTTTTCGCGATGCTTTTCTACATAAATAGAGTCTCCCTTGGAGCGTCGACAACGGCGATGAATCATCGGCATCGCGTACGGTTGGGTATGGCTCTTCGATCTTCATTAGGTCGTTTTACAGCGTGCCTCGATCATTATAGATTACCGCGTTCCATATTTATTATATCTCTTACCTATCGCAACCCCCTTCAATTATTTCTTTTTCTCTCCTTGACCCGAACTGGACGCATGCATCAGTTATCGACAAACCGAATGAAGTATGCTGTACTTCACCGTGCCTTTCCTCGGGCGATCGAACGTACTTTTAACCTGCGATCGACCGAAACGGCATCCCCGATGAAACCTGCTTGATTCTCGACGTCGCGCGGTTCCGAGTTGCACGGGCTTTTGATCGATGTTCCTCGTACCTTGTGTGACGACCGGAGGCACATATTAAGTACCGAGACGTGTGCGGATGCCGAGTTACCGATGCGACGCCATCGACGCCAGATAGCGCAATTACCGTGTGCGGTAATTGAGGGTGATACGGCCAGTCGTTATATTCTCGCGCAAGTCGAGCCGATCCCGCCGAGTCGTTTCCAACGGTTCAAGTTTACGAACCCGCAGTGACGTTCCAACCGGATCGGCACGATTTCCGAGCCGAACAGTGTATGGTTGCAGCATTTTGCCATGTCACCTGGAACATCAGTTTTTTTCGTCGGGGCACCACGCTAAATAGTTCAGCGGGTGGATTTAAGGGAATACGTCACACGTAC
The DNA here is from genome assembly GCA_963575735.1 of Amblyjoppa fuscipennis. NCBI lineage: Eukaryota > Metazoa > Arthropoda > Insecta > Hymenoptera > Ichneumonidae > Amblyjoppa > Amblyjoppa fuscipennis. Next base: position 7,535,381 of record OY754495.1, on the reverse strand, counting down.
TTTTCTACTTTTGGCAGAAGCCGAGTAGAAATTTTCGCGCGTTACATCGGGCTCTAATAAGGTTCCGAGGAGGCCTGACCGGGGCCTGATAAGACCTTATCAAAACCCTATCAGCGCTCGATGTAACGCTCGAAAATTTCTACTCGGGTAAAAATCACAAGTGTCATAAAGCAATGAATGAGATTTTTTCTAAAGAATTTCTCATCATTTTTTCTTCACGTGGATTCTGAGATAGGCTTGCTTAAAGTTGCATCAATTGGCATGGACTGCACATGGTGCCGTGAGAAAAGCAACATTCATACGCCTTTATTACATTTTTTTTCTAAAATGACATTGCAACATTATCAATGAGGCATTGGAAAAAAACGAGCTTTGCCCATAGATTTTTAAAGATATTATGAGTTGAGTGAGCTTTGAACCTGCATATGAGTACCTGCTTTGAACCTGAATATGAGTACCTGCTTTGAACCTGAATATGAGTAGATATCTAAGTCACCCACCCCTCACCATTAGGAAACTGTGACGTATTCCCGTAATCATTAGTCTGTGTGACGTAGTTTTTGCTTACCAATGAGGCTTCGATTAGTTAATTCATTACTACTTGCCATATCATCGAATATCAAAATATTATGGTTAATATCAATATATTTTTTTAAAACATCGCAACGATCGATTCACGCATCGAATTCGTCGAATCTTCTCTGTTAAGTACTGAATATTGATGTCTAACGCTATGCTATGATCCTTCTACTATGAGTTTTCCGCTTTAAGCGAAACATGTGCCGTATCAGCCGGAGCTACCCTACATACGCGCATCAAGAGAAATCTTTCAGTGGCTGACCAGTATCTTCAGCAGAACTTTTTTGCTGCCTCCCAGAGAGGCCTTGCGTTGGCTCCCAACCGTGAAACCGGACGACCGGTGGCTTCGTCCTCTTATTATGCTCGTACATCGATTATTCCGAGTTATAATTTTGCTGTACTGCTCTGTGTATTTACATCGTGGATGAACGTTGCACGGTACACTTGCCGCATTATTTATGATAATTTCTTTAAAGGCACCGCACAAGCTTGTATCCATCGACGGGCGGGCTGCATCCGGAATATAACTCCGGTACATCCAGTGCATGCGGAAATGTTTTTATTGTTAAGGGCACGTGAAATTCCGCGGTCAATAACAAACCTCCAATGCTATCTTTTCAAGGCTGCTGAAACTTTAGCGTTCATAAGAAATACAGTGGAAACCCGTTTATCCGAGCTAATGTGGGGAGAGCGTACGTCGTATAAGCTACACGGTACAGAATTTCGTACAAAATGTAATGCACAATTGTGGTGACAAAATAATGTTCAATGTATTAAAAACATTGGAAATACATTATTTTCAATAACTTACCGTAATTTTACTACAAATGTACTTAATTTCACTATAAAAGTACTAAATGATCGCAACCGCGTTCCGCGATCCAAGCCTCGGTTTCGCATCTGCCTCTCCCGCCGTCGCCAGATCCCCCGGTCACCGAGAAATCCTCCGGATTCGTAGGTTTTTAGATGGACTTATCTGGGTTTGCGACTCTCGGCTTTACGAGGGGAAGTAGTCGCGGCTGCGTAAGGGCGTCGTTTCCCAGAAAGGGTAAATCTGAAATGCCCGTGGAACTTCGTGCTCAAACTGTATCTCGGCCGGTGAGGCTATAAAACGAGTTTACGTCGGCTCTTTGGGCGACGCTTCTACCGACCGAGTCATGTCCCGATGTCTTCGAGCATTCATTTTACTGCAGAACGATTTTGAATTTCTGCAATATATATATACATATATACATATATATACATATATATATACATATATGTATATGTATATGTATATATGTATTTATATATTTATCTTTTAAAAATTGATTTCTGCATTTCTTTTGCCGTAATTTTTATTCCGTTTCTTTTATCGCATTGGTCGCATGCGTTCGTGAGGCGAGCGATCAGTTGCGGCCGGACCGCGTTATTTCGTGCATGCTCGGCCGCGAAAATTGGCACCGACGACCGCGCGCCCTTTCACGCTCGTCGACGTAGCACGGAGGCACTTCGGGTTTTACGCGCTATAAAATCCTGATAGGAAGCGTAGTGCATTCGCCGTGCTGACCGTGCTGCTGGCCGCGTATCGACGAGTGGACCGGAACGGATACGGCCGCGAGTGTCCTCCGTAAGATCGTATTGTGCGCGTTTCCGCGCGCAATTGTACATCGCACATAGGCGTACTCCCAATTTGATCCGCTTATATCGGTGACAGTGGCGAAAGCTCTCGACGAATCCGCACTCGAAGCTATTTTTCGGTTTCGAGAGTACTTCTCGTAAATCGAGAGCATTTTATGCGGTCTATTGAGAGAGGTTTTTATTAACGCTGCAGACGTTAAGCATTTTTTTTTATATATATAATGTAACGAATATACAGATGAGGATTGACTGAGACACACAAGTGGTGATTGTAATTATTAATATCCGCCCCAGAACCAAATGAAATGCCAGATGCAATTTTTCGCATCGAATCAACGCTATTCGCGTAGTTTTTTTTTCTATGCAACTCGACGATAGAATATCAAAGTTTCCGCGACGAAATTTACATCGGCAACAATCGAACGTTGATGATACAACGAACATTGTAGCGATGTCGTCCGATCAAGTATTGCCGCGACGCTGTTCGCGTATAGTGCATAATTTTATCATACAACTCCACTCGATCAAGCTAATTTACACTCAACTCCACTCGATCAATCTAATTTATATGCCCATTTATTTCCAGGTACGTAGCAGCCAAGGATCTTCCACTATAGTTGCTATAGCGAGCGAGTCATCCTCACAGTCACCGCTCGGCATGTGTGTGTCGTAGGAATTCACATTCTCGCGTGAGTAGATTCTTTTTTTTTTTTTATTATACATTTGCCGAAGCTCCATACCGGCGAAAGCGTTGGCGTTGCCGCTACTCGTAGCCCTCTGCGGCAATATGTACATGCGCGATTGACACGATTTTTTTTTACCCCGATGTACCTACTCGTAAAAAACTGTATGCGAAAAATGCATTTAAAATATATTGTCTATATAAATTATATACTTTTTATATAGTCGCAAATATATGTTTTTTTTAAATATTTGCTCGGATGTATCAGTCATATATCTCATAATATTTCAATTACACACCATTTTTGTATGTAATTTCATGATATTATAATATTGTAACGAATATGTAGCTGACTATTCGCTAGGACACACGATGTTAGTTAGGTTTGACAATTGACGATCGATGCATCGACGATCGATCGTCATATAAACAGTCTTGATCAGACTTTCAGAGACGAGAGACGTTTGACACTTGATACTTGATACTCGAGATACGTAGCCGTGATTATCCCAATAATATCCGCCCCACAACCTAATACGTGAGTTATTCATTCCCACAGTCGTTACAATATCAAGACTGAATCAAGAAATTATAAAATCAAGAGATATGATCGTTTCTATCAGATCCTTCTCTCAGTGCATAGGAAAAAGATATTTTCGCATACATTTTTTTTCCATGCGGATAAATACTCCACCCCGTTGCAACACTTGCAACAAATTGCAAACAATAAACATCGAAAGATACAGCGAATCTTCTTCGGAGATTTGATAGAAAGGCAATCTACGCCCGGTTGTTCGCAGAGTTGTGCACGCCAGCTTTCGAAAGCTTGCCCTTTCTTTCATTTCTATACGGGCTCGTCGAAGCTTTTTCCAAAGAGCGAAGATTTGCCCGAACGGGTTTCCTTTCCGCAGACGTGAACACCGCGATTTGACCTTACCCGCTGTTTCCGCTTCAGTAGTTCCCGGTGGTGAATTATCCGGCTCCGTGGAAAGAGGAAAAAAAGCTCTGTCGATAGCCATTCCCAATTGGTTTACCAGTAACCGACACGCGGAAAATACGTTATTGTGCAATACTCTCATACTGCTACCGTCTCTTCAAAATACACATACGACTTCGTAGTACGTGTATATATATATATATATATATATATATATATATATATATATATATATATATATATGCTCACAGCACGGAGTTACTCGCTTTGCCATTGTGTCCACGGCACATTCGAACCGAGCGATTTAGTCTTCGTGGTAAATCCGCTTCCCGATAGCGATTTCGACCTCTACGGTGCACTGCACCCAGAAATAATTTCATTGACACGCACCCACAAATAAATGGTTATTTGGTGTAAATAAATATTTTAATTTCAATAAAACGTTATTGAAAATTAAACGAATGTTTATATTAATCAAATATATATTTATTTGGGCCCATCAAATAAATTACTCTTCTGGGTGTGCGCCCCGGAATATGCCCTACGATTAATCGCAATGATACCTCCATTTACGCACTTGCGTCGAGATAGGCACAGAAACCGGTATATTATAGAGGAAATTTCCGAGATCGATTATGATTAAATAAAAATATTGATACACGTGCTATACTAAACACCGCTTTAACGTCACCGATTAGTTACGTCGTGGTGTTCGCGGTAAAGAGACAGCTGTCATACTTTGTAATTTTTTTTCTGTCACTCGATAGATCGAGGTGTGCGAGCGAGAGCCGAGCGTTTCGTTAATAAATTTCCATTCATAAGCACGAGGCAAATGGGCGATGTGTCTGTGTATGTTTCGCCTCGCCGACACCTCTTTCCCCGGTTGAGAGCCGCACTTATCAGGCACAATATCAGTGCAGTCGCTTGTCGAGTGGATACAATCCTGCTGTAACTAAACTGCAGCATTGTATATCGTCGCTATGTATTATCAGTGTCATATACATTATTTGCAGTAGCTAAGTCCCGGGATTGCACGTCAGAGAAATCTTCGGAGATGTAGTCACGAGATACGCTGATTCGCATATGATTTTTCGTCTTTCGTATAAAATCGTGGAAATAACAAATTTTGAAAAATTAATTCCGGCGTACGTTTTCGGGTGCGAAAACTGAATTTGCAGAATCATATCGAATGGAGCATCAAAATAATGAAAAAATATATATATATATATTTAAAAAAAAATATCAATAAAAGTTAAAGTCACCAAAGCTGCACATTTAAATCTTTACCACTCACAACTGTACCGGATAACAACTCTACCAAAATCTCTACCAGAGAGTAAAACTCTCTGAATCAAAATAAAACTTAACCGGACTTGAAATAAAACTTTTTCATACAGTGGTGGAGATATAAATGTGCCCATCAAAGCCACGAGTCAGAAAGATCACAGCCATGAGTTCAATTGAAATATGGAATTGAATAAAAAAATGTAAGTAAACAAAATAAAAAATAATCGTTGAATTAAAGTAAAAGTTTTTTATTTAACGAGGAAATACGCGAACGAGGAAACAAGTGTCGGTTGCATAAAAATTGTTAAGCTCATCTGTCTTAGCTGCAGCGTCAATGCCGCTCTTATCGATACGCATTATTGGAGCACATCGTGTCTCGAGCCAAGTGCTGTCGACACGATGTTCGAGTCGTTCGGTAGTCAACCCAGTCGCGTACAAGATAACGCGCGCCTCGCTGGCCGGGAATGCCATCCGAACTCCGATGTCGGACGATTTCCGATAGCGATGACGATCCCGTGTCGCACGTATTACGGTACACGACACGGCGGTACACGCGGCGTGTCGCGTGTGTGCCAACGAAGTGTCCTCGATGGGCCCGACGAAGATAGACTCAATAAGAGAGGAAAAGAGAAGTAAGCGCGACAGCGAGAGTGAAAGGAAGGGAACACACTGCGAGAGAGTCGAGTGATAAGGAAGTAACAAATTGTCTAGCTAGATGAGGCTACCGCTGGTGCTACTGCTGGCGGTGGTGATTTTACGATCGTCGACCACAGCTGCAGCTTTGAGTGTTCAACACACATGGCATTATTATCGTCTCATTCACAACAAAATTCAGCCCAACAACTCATCGGGATATCTCTACGATTCCAATAATTATGATAGTAGTTTATAGTACGGATGTGTTTTTTATTCCGTAGAAAAAAAAAAAAAAAACAAATTGAAAAGAAATGCGTAAGCCGGTATTACAATGGAGCAGCACGGTTGTAAATTGAATTGCGACATGAATTAGTAGATTCAGGCGGCGGTGATCGGACGTTGTTGTAGTACCAATTTTTTTAAATTTATTTTTTAAAAATTATTTTCCGCTACTAATCGATACTTCAACGTATAGTGTAGCATATTTGCGAAGGTGAGAAAAATTCGAAGAGAATTTGACGAATATGCATTTCGAAGAATCTCGGGAGAAAAAGATTTTTTTTTTAATTTCGTTAGTAAAAAAATATATATATTTTTTACCCTGTCATGTTGTCACTCTCGGCAAAAACCGATTCGCAAAATTGCGCGTCTGACTCGATGTAACAATCGTTTCACGGAATCCATTGCCGCGAAAATTACTTCGCGTTGCACGATGCTTAATCACGATGCGATACATTACGCATTTATTACATCCCGACGTGACACCGGAAATGTTTACATCCCCGTAGATTATATATTTAATGCATCCCATTTTTTTTTTTTTTTTTTTTTTTTTTTTTTTTGCCATGTGCGCAGAGTAGTCGGTGAAAAGGGACTCGCGACTCCGCTGTTGTTCGGTCGGGCGATGTGCATAATGCTCGCTGTTACCGACTGGCTCGGGTTTATGTATTAATTCATCGAGGTAATGGAGTGCCGTAAATCGCGGGACAATATACGAGCCTATTAATTCCACAATGGCTCCGCCTACCCTCCCGTTCGTTCTTTCTCGTTTCGCGATTCACCGGACGAAAGCTCGCGTTGTTATTGAAAAAAAAAAAAAAAAGGATCGGTGGTAGTGGCAAGTCGGCAGCATAGTAGTCGCAGCGGCGCAGACAGCGAGTAGTTACGGTATGCATTCGTTAAATGTATCTGCTATTATGTAGATTACCGGTGTGCGAGAGTTGTTTAACGCGACTGGCCGCGACGCATCGGCCTCCGCGTGCACGTGTGGATGATATATTGCAAACGTTGCGCCTAACGTCGTGAATATGCTTCGTAGTCGTGTCGTCGTACCTCGCACGAGACTCGCCAAGAGCGCTTCCGGCATCGCGAAGAGCCGGATAGATGATCTTATTGCGATATTCATACCTGCCCACCAACCGCCTTCCCCGCTAAGGATCCCAAGCATTGTTTACGCTGAAACTATACATCTTTAACCCGGGATATCGTACCGGAATATTTATTTAATTATCTAGTACGGGAGGAACTTTGAAAATTGCAAATGTGTTACATCTACAATTTTTGGAGTTCATATTGGATTTCAAAGTACTGGTGTGAACCAGGATATAGCTTGTAGCATGTGTAACACACGGAGAAAACGAAACTTGCTGGTACAACAAGATTTTTGTTACCGTAACAAACTTAGTTTGTTAGTATCGGGAGAACAAAATCAGCTTGTAACTATAGCAACATTTTTCGATTGGAGCGATTTGCCACCGCAACAAAAGAGCCTTTCTTATTATTCGGGTGAAAATGTAAATCGAGTGAAATTGCGAACTCTTGAAATTTGCCATATGTGGACGTATAAACTGCGAAAAGTAATTTTCTTTCGCAGTTTAATGCATCCATGTACAGCAAATTTAAAGAATTCGCACTTGCAAATACAGACATTATTTTCCATATGATAAAATGATAAAATACGAAGGCAGTGACCTTAATCTTCCGTCCCTAATCGTAGAGGGAAAAAAGAAGAAAAGACTGGATGACAGGATCATTTGTCGTTTTTAATATAGCAATGATAGATTCGAGTGTAGCGGTACGGCGATAGACGGACGAGAGTCACTTCGCCGAACATACACTCACTCGACACTCGAGATAGTGCCGTACACTCGGGTAACCAGAGAGTGAGAAATAGAGAGCCCGTAAAAAGCTTGCTAGCAGTTACGACGGCATATCTTCGAGACACTCGAGACACTTCTTCGCAATAGGATCTTCGAAAGTTCGTCTTTCTCAGCGACGAGCAAGAATCTTGGTCATTGCCGGCGTAGATTGTCGAAAGGAGAGACGAGCGTCCACTTAATTTCATTGTCGGTGGTGCTGGGAGATTCGACTTTTAGACGGCTCTACGCTGCACCGGGCGGCGGAATTTTTTTTTTTTTTTTTAATAGGAATTCTAGTATCATACTGAGGCCTCGAAGTAGGGTAGGCTTTTTCTTCTGAATATACTTTTTTTAATTCCATAGCTCGAATCCAAGTTCAGTTGCCAGAGGTCTAAGTCTACATTTTTTTTAAAATAGTACATATATTTTTGACTATTACCAATGAACAAAATAAAAAATTCACTGATTACGAATATTTCTTTTGTTTCAAAGCTATGTTCGACGTATTTTTTTCCTGCTGAATACGAATATAACATTTATTTTCCTCCCAGCCCGATATTTCCTATTTAAATCTCAAATATACGATTTTTCGTGAATAAAATCGAGATTTTCAATGTCTCACTGTAGTTTATCGCCAAAAATGCCAATGGATTCGTATTCAGCGGGAAAAAATACGTCGAAATCTGTGGCAGTTAATTAAAAAAAAAAGAAAAAAAAAAATCGTCCAATTCCAAGGCTTTTTTTTTATTTTTTAATGAAACTCTCAGCTCAATACTTTCTGCGAAATATTTAATATACAAAATTTTTTTTTTCTTTACGATTAATGATTAAATCATCTCGCCGGACAGTCGAAAAGCAAATGATTCGATACGAAACTTAAATATACCGTAAATAAATTGTTCGCATGATGGAATTAATCATCGAATGAAGTTAATGTTAAACAGAGCATTAACTCCAAAACGAAAATAAAAAAAAAATGTTTGCCACTAACAATGAACAAAATAAGAACAAAAATCCGCTGATTATGAATATTTATTTAACTCTCAGCTCAATATTTTCTGCTGAATATTTTATATACAAAAAATAGTTTTTTCTTTGCGATTAATGATTAAATCCTCTCGCCGAACGCTCGGAAAATAAATGATTCGATGCGAAAATTAAATATACCGTAATTAAATTATTCGCTTCGTGGAATAATTCATCGAATGAAATATAACGGCAGTGCAAGTTTGCAGGTAGACAAGCGAACGAAGTATGGCAATGGTAGGGAGAGTGAATTATATGAAGCGAGGTGGCAGAACCGTGAGAGTACCGGCGCTGAACCGGGGAGCAACGACAAACGAATTGTTCGCCCTCGGTACCATCGGGTCCGGTAACAGTATTTGCGGAACACTCTAGGTGCGGAAACCCGTACGGGGAATTGCTCGTGCACGAGTGCCTGGCTCAGGAGAGCTCGATCGTGTGGACACGATCGTTTCTACCCAGTAGTTATGGTAACAGGTGCACACACACACGTACACGCAGCTACCCACTCCATGAACACCCACGTACGATATACATACAGTTACATCCGCAGAAACCTTGCTTCCAAGATTCTCTCAGACGTCCGCTTCGCTCGAAAGTACTGCAGCGATGTCGCTCGTTCAGAAACGTTTTTCTCGTAATTCTATCGCAAAGCCCAACACAATTGTCGTCTGGCGACGAAAAGCTTCACTTAATTTCGGTAATTGTATCAGGAAGTTTCAGCACCCTAGAAAAAATAGCATTAGAGTTTTTATTATCAGCTGGATGCGGAATGAGTCGCGGGAAGGTCTTTCATATCACCTTACAGAACGTTTGACTTTTAGTCGGGGAAGAATTATAGTTTGGGTCAGGAACGTGTCGGAGATCTTTTCGGCACTATTTTTCGGGACGAACGTGTGAGATTCAAAAATAATAAGCGAATAAGAAAGGACATGTGACTGAAATGAGGAGTTAGTTATCTCGAGTTCAACGCCAGTAACTGGAAATTTTGTATTCGTACAGGAAGAATCGAGATCGTTCACTCAGTACGTTTTCTAAATTTGCTTGTATTTTCCTACCGACGTGTACTTAATTAATTTCGTCGAAATCCCGTTCCACTCGACTCTGACCAGGTTAACGGGAAAAGTTCATTTATCAATGGGGATTGTCGTAACTCAATGTCCATTACCAGCATCCGAGCTCAACAGACGTTCGTGCGCGCAGCGGGGTCGATCCGACAAGCATCGAGGGGTGAGAGACTGTCAGTCAACATCACCGGTCTTACCGTTCAATTATACAAGAATTCAATCGATCCCGGTACGGATACTCTACTATTCCGAGGTTTCGTTGACCCTTTCGGTCTAATGCGACAATCTCGAGATATTCTTTTTATTTCAGAAATTTAAGGATATTTCACACGTACATTCCCAGCCAAAAGTAAGATTCAGTGAGAATTTGAAGAATTTCTAATGGTTTAAAAATCTACAAAAAAAAGCTGAGCATTTCAATTTTCAGCTTTTATGAGGAAGCGATACCAAAATTACCATTTGAACTTTTTACGATGAAGCGATATGAAAATTTTTGTTTTCAAAACATAATCGTGTTGCCTTCTTTTAACTGCGACAAAGATATGGATATAGCGAGTCATTTTTTCCGAACCATCAAATAAACTACCCTTTAAAGTATCCCTAAAACTATATAAAATTTTTTTTTTATTCTTAGATTTAGATTGATATATTTTTTTTTTTAGAAACTGCTGTTTACGGACCGCTGATTTTTTTTTCGGATCACTTAAAATCAGATTTTGTCACTACTTCGAAATTGCGTATTGGTAAATTCTAGATCTTCATTGAACCATGCGCCGGCGCGTGAACCGTTGAAATCAGTTAAAGATTAAAATCGATAGAGTTCCTTCACTCGATATATTTCGTTAAACTGACAAAATTATAAACTTCAGTCTCTTTGTTAGGTTTCAAGCAATTTCAATCGATGTTTAAACTTTAAGGGACGTTTTACTCTCCCCTCCTTCGTTCTCTCTCTGTCTCTGGGTCGTTCGATCGTTTCGCTACTCGCGTACGGGCTCGCTTTTGCTTCTGTCGGTGCGGTCGCGAGGATGCTGCGGAACACTCTCTAATTAGGCCCTGCGGTTCTTGATGGAGAAGTTGACTTTGTAACGACGTACCGACACAACCTGGCTCGAAAATTAAGGCGAACATTCGAGGCCGACGATGTCCCTCTTCGTTCTCGGCTCCCTCCCTCTCCGTCTCTCTGTCTCCATTATTGATGACTGCGCCTCCCCCTGATCATAGTGCAGTTTCTAGTTCTAATGTCTACAATACACGGTCTCGCGATATTCGGTACCCGAGTCAAATTCAAGGAAAGTAATTGAATCGTGACAGATCCAACCTTTTCCTCCCTCAGGCTTCACCCAGAAAAATAATTTAGTAGTAGTAAATGTATTTATTGACAATGTGTTACATGGAACGGTGGTACATTTGCGCGATTATTTACATGATATATTCCTCTGCTATTACCATTGCCAACGGGCTATCGACCTAGGTCCTTCAGCCCAAAATAATTTATTTGACGGCCACCCGCAAATAAATATTTATTAGGTTTAAATCAGCATTTCGGTCAGCATTTGAGCAGAGGTCAGTCCTCCGTAGACTTACAGGTCTCGCAAATGGCATTGAAGGCCTGAACTTTGGGGGAGTTTAAAAGGGCGACGAGTCGAATTGTGCTGAACTACCAACACCCATGTGCGAATCGGGGTATATCTGCCAGAGTTACTAACACGGTCCAGTACTAAAACGAGGTTAGTTTTCAAACGTTGTTCAGTAGTACCGTTACCGCACTGACTAACCAATGGCTTCATACGGGCCCAGCTCTGGCAGCCAGTACTTACGGCATAACATAAATAGTACTTAGCCGACAGTCGTATGAGTATCGGGCATAGACTGAGCCAAGATACGTCTTAGTATTGCCGAAAAAATTGTGTCAGTACCAGTCCGACATGCGGAAGAGTACTGGCGTTGCACTACACAACAATCGTCTCAGTAGAGAGCACGTCTTGCGATGATACTTTTGTTATTTTATGGGTGAACAAAGTGGACGTTCGCCCACGACATCGAACGACTTTGGGCCAGTACCCGCTAGCGATGTTCACCCAATGTTCAACATAAAATATTGGTAAACAACGAAATTTTGTTTTAATCTGCGCGACTGTTGAATGCTTTTTTTATTATTACAAATTCCTTTATTATAGTTTTGATCTACAGTACTGTAGTGCTGAGAGCATAAGTTTCGCCAACATTATTAATTAAACTGTAAATAAAATAAACGAAATCATAAAACTTAGATAATTTAAAGCAATTGGTAAGTTAATATGATATAGACGTGCAGTAGACGTGCAGCTTATATATAATATTCGACAAAAATTCTCCAAGATGAGCATAGCCGAAAGGTAAGAGCGTCGACTAGTAATCCTGAGGTCACGGGTTCGAGTCCCCGTTACCGACTAAAACATTTATTCAGATGATTTCAATGTGTGAAGATAAAAAGCGATGGTAGAATGATAAAAAGTATTTAGGAGTCGCGCAGATTGACAAATACATTTTTTATTTCTTATTAATAATTTTTGTTCAATATTGGCGACATCGGCAGCCAACACTGGGTCAAGGTCGTTTGATAACGTTGGGCCGATACTGGCGATTGAACTAAGGACTAATATGATCATCCCAAAGGCGGCCCAGTATTATGGCAGGAATTTTTCTGTACCTGCTCAGAACTGACCGCCAGTCCCGGCAATGTTGGCAACAGTACTGCGCCAAGACATAGCCAATTTGTAATTCGCTCATGGGCAACCATGCTCTTCGCGTGATCCACTATGTGATTTAGACAAGATAATGATGTGATATTCTATCTGTACCGAGCAGTGCACGAGCGATACCAAAAATGTTTTCTCGTGCTAATTGTATAATTCACTACTACGACTAGAAAACAAATAAATATTTATTTGCGAGGCGCCCGTCAAATACATTATTTTGCTGGGTGTTCGCCTGGGTAAGCCCAGCCCGAGGGACATTCGCATATCGGAGAACTCGCACGCGTCATTGTACAATTATTCCAATTATTTAACGTTTTATAAACTTAGAATATTTCAACATTCAAACTTCCATGGACTGATCCGGAGAAGAACCTGAAGCCTCTTCAAGGCATCGTAAAATTTCCCCCTTACGGACCAGCTGGGCTCAGTCGATAGCGAAGACTGTAATCCATTTTACACAGGATTGCACTTTTCTTAGAGAAATCAAATTATTACCCGATAATCGGCGTTTAGTCCTAAATGATGCAAACTCTTCATAAAAAATTGATTACAGCTTTTGTTGCCGTTCGAGCTCCTTTCGTATAACTTCATCGTAATTTCTATTGCTCCGAGAAGACGAAATAACCTTTCTCTATTTTGTTGCGATATTAAACTTCGTATAAAATCTCCGTACGACGGGTAAAATGGCCTTTGTAACGAGTTCCACTGGGAAACGTCGACTCCGCAAAAAAGAATTCTACATCTCACTGCTGTGTCTCTCAACTGCAGAAGTGAATAAAAAAAGGGGGGAAAAAACTAGTGGCATGGAGATATTTCGAACAATGGAAAACTGATTCACGCCGGAGAAGGTACGTTGAAAAGCGTGTTCCACAGTATGCAGAGACACGCGAGCACGTTTACTTCAACAAAGACTACCCGTTCCGTTTTCGCTCGAAATTTCCGCCGCGAGAATTTCAGGTTCTTTCGAGAGGCGAGCTTCGGACTCAAAGCTTTCTCTCGCCTCGCTCGCGTGCAACCGTATATATTTTCATATGCGAGGATCAAACTTTTGGTCTCGAGATGCGCAAGCGGCATAAATATTTCAAGTTGGCGCGGTACATCTCCATCGCGCCACTATAGATTTCACGCCGGGGACGCCAAGTCTCGAGGACGTGGATGCCGTTGAAAGTTACGAACAACGTCGTATTCAAACCCCATATATGCGGTACTGTGTATTATCGTAGCGGAATATTATTTCACTTGGAAACGTTGAATTATTAAAACAATAGAATCCCGCTGGTGGAAAGACGCTGAAGCGGAGCAAACTTTCGACTAAACATTTCGAGAAAATCTCTTCGCACAAATTTTCCATTTAGTTAGGGACTGACGGGAGTTCTTTGTAAACGCCATTTTAGCGAGCAACATTGTGGAGCAACTATGAAAAAACTAAAACTAATATTTGTATAATCGTTTTCTATGGAGTTCATTAAAAAAAAAATAACTATCGAGGTTTTTCAAACTCAACACGCCATATTTTCAAGGAATCTTTTTTCCTGATCGATTATTACAAAATACAGTACATTTTGCAGTTCTAAAATTGATCTAATTTCCGTTGCGTGGAAGATAAAAGAAAATAAAAATTGGCATTTAACAAGGACGCCATTTCCCACAATGAAACAAAAATGTTGCTTATATGCGTAATCATATTTTTATCTTCAATTATGCAATATCTTTGATCGCTTTGTTTTTGTGTGGTCCGTACGAAAGAAAAAAAAAAAAAAAAGAAAAAAAAACCGGAAGAGCTTCGGTCTCACCGGATCGGTATAGACGAAACAAACAGCAGCAAAAAGTCCCGGCGACTCGAACTTATAACGCAATTGTACGGCTTAATTCGATAAATTAACCTCTGGCTCCGCTCGAGTGCGGGGTCTGTCATGGGGGCAAACCGAGACTCGTCCGAGTACTAATATACAGAGAGCAACTGTGAGCGCCGCGCGGCAGGAAATCTCTTCAATCTGCCCTGATGCGTCTCGTTAACGAGTGTTTGTTTTATTCCGTCGGTGCAGCATCACAGCGTCGACGGCAAAAGTCGTATGAGCTTTGCAGTGCGCCTCTTCGATATACGAAACCCACGAGGCGATCACGCGGCCACAGCTTCCTTTGATCTCGCGGGAATATACGTACGTGTATTTCCGCGCCGGCTCCGAGATGCATCGCGGCATCGTCGTTCGCGTCTCGGAGCAAGTGCAAGAATCCCACATTCGAAGCTATATAGAATACGGAGATGCATGATTTTTGGCAATCGGTAATTTTCCGCTGTTTCATTAATTCACCGAAATCGGCAATCAACGACTCCAAAAAACTCTTGTGTCAATTTTCGTTCGTAATTTTTTTTAATTTCTACGAGTTAATTGAAAAAAAGTATTTTGTTTATCGATCGATTTGCGTATAATCGATTAAAAGTTAATATCCAATCGGTGTGGATGTGCGAATGCATTTTACAAGTTATTTCGCCGTCGCCTGCAAACGCAAGTCGTTCAATTAGCAACTGAGGGGCTGGAAGCCATCTGGCTTATGGGTTATGACACACGTTATTAATTATCAAGGTTGCGTCGTTGAAGC
This sequence comes from Amblyjoppa fuscipennis, assembly GCA_963575735.1. Taxonomy (NCBI): domain Eukaryota; kingdom Metazoa; phylum Arthropoda; class Insecta; order Hymenoptera; family Ichneumonidae; genus Amblyjoppa; species Amblyjoppa fuscipennis. The sequence goes on along the minus strand of OY754495.1, from coordinate 7,520,073 downwards.
AATTGTCTCGGAACGATCGGTGATTGCCAACCGTGTACGGCGATCATCGGCGCTTCTTAACCATTCTTTTGCGCGGACTAACAGTCTCAAATTATATAGGTGCACCGGCTCGCTGTTGGATGAAACGCGAAATGAAAATGCACTCGCATAACAAATGGAGTTCAAAGTCACTTAGGCACCGAGCTTTAACGTAACGAGTCATTATTGCTACAGTATGCGTTGTTACATTCACGTTCACGAAGGATGACTTCGTCCTATGATTTTTGACCAGTCGCTTTGAGTTACCGAGAAGCGTCAAACAGTGTGCGCTCTGCCATCGCCACATCGATCTCGTCGATTTGGTTTCGAGTATCTACGAGCACGTATGTGTTTCGGTATCGCACAATGGATTCGCTCGACCATCGTCAAAACCGCACACATATTGGTGCGGTGTTTAATCAACGCATCGTCGACGATCCTAACGCCGCTGAATGCTTTGCGTCGTCATTCGGAATGGGGTTGCGTCAAGTCGCACTATAGTTCGCCCCGTCTCCCCGCTGACGCATGTCTCTTCGCTAGTTGGAATATTTCCAGAAATTCCAGAGCGACGCGTGTCACGTTGCGGTGTCTATTTCAATCCTTACGGTCCATGAGCCTGAGAGATGTATAACAAACTCCATTAGCCTCATCCAGTAGCCTCTGCTGATTAACCAAACATATGCTAAATCAGGGGATTCCGTGTGCAGCGAAATTTCCCACATCTTACTCGAGGTAAGCCTCGTGCGCAGTCGGCAACAAAAACTGCAATGAATGCGGTTTTGTAACCACAAACAGTTGAATAATGAAAATTGAAACTGACCATTGAAAATTGAAACTGACTGAAAATTGAAAATTGACGGTTGAATAGGAAAAAGAAAATTGTCTTTCCCTGCGTCCGCCAATTCCTCGGGGAAAGACAATTTCTTTTGTTCCTCAGCCGTTTGTGTTCTCAAAATGGCATTGATTACAGGTTTTGTTACCGACGGCGGTATTTCACGTGACCTCAATTCCCGCAACAAGTCGCTATGCGGGGGACCAATCCCATCGACGCGGTCCCCTTCTCTTCCGTCCGGTCCAATCGGACCGCTCATACTCTCCCTGTCACTCGCCTTCGCAGACTACGCGAAGGTTACACGTGAGAGATTCCACTGTAACACTTAGATCGCCTCGCGTGCGTGACTCGAACTTGAAGCTCGTTTTCCACGGCCTACATGCACTGTGTAGCCAGATGTAACTGTCAGGTGCAGTGTACCACGTATATGCATATACCCGAGCGACCACTTTGATCAACGGTCGTTAACATGGCTACAGCGTTGGACACGCTCCACGATCACGAGACATTGATTTAAGATTGTTGACGAGAATTATCGACGTTCTTCATCAATTATACAGCGAGGCTGTCTCGCATCTTTGAAACGCTGAGAAACTCGTTCCCGTCGATCATGCAAGTGTGCGGGAAAAAAAAATATCTCGCAATCCCGTGCAAGAAATGCTTCAGTACGGACAGGACGAGTGTCGGATCTGACATAAGTATGGACCAGATGGGAGACCCTCGCGTACCGGGGTCTGCACTTATGTACCGTTCGGTAGTTACACGTAGAGCCAAAGTATGGTACCGATGAGAACGTTGAGTGCTGCCAATTAAAGAATCAAGTGTAGAACTTGTCTATCTCTTGGTTAAAGGTTCACCGGATCTGGCACCGTACTTCGAAACTAATCCACAAGGAAGCGATTCCGGGGCGATTACGCTATGAGACATAATGAAATGAGTACGTCCGAGATTGGAGAGCTTTATGAAGAAGCAAGCGGTAAGGTCTGAAAGAACGAGCATCAGGGCAAGTGGATCGGGTCAGTCTCGTTCAAGACCGACTGAGCCGAGTTCGAAGTTAATTAAGGGAGTTCGTCGACGAAAGGATCTCTCCGTTTGTGCGTTCTGCCTTCCTCCCCGTCTCGTTCTCCCTCTCGTTGTCGCCGTTGTTATTCCAAGAACTCCCCCGTTTTTTTTTTTTCCTCTGTGGATTTAGCGTCGAATCCGAGTGTGCCTAACACGACCTCGAGCCGCCCATGTGCAAACGTAACGCACCCCCGTGGGTTCCGACTGTCATTGACGTTATTGCCCTTTGATTTGTTTTCTCCGTTGATCCTGGAAAAACTCGAGCGCGACAGGGGGGAAAGTGAAAATAACTCTCCGTTAAGAGAGAGAACTTTGTTCCAACCCAGAATTCACCCGCAGGTTTGGAAGGGAATCATTGACGGTGCGGTGTGTTCCGAGAAATTATTCGTTTCCATCCAGCTTACGAGCGGATTTGAACCGGCCAAACGAAAATGGATGTTTGAAAGGAAAATAAAGGATTATGCGCTTTGGTAAAATCCACGACCTGACCGAATTTTGCTTCACACGTTTGTCCGCGAAAAAACATACCGTGCGTGTGTTGTCGGGTTAAGATCATGCGACACCCCTCCCTCCCTCTCAAACTCCGTATGTAACAAAACTATAATTTATTTTTCCTAACGCATCCACGTAAAATCCTGCTTTCCGTTCCTGTGAGGTATACGCAGAAAGGTACTTTTTCACGTGAAACGCAAAATGGTATTTTTCCCCGCATTAGTACGGAGAACTGCCTTTCTACGCACACTTCCTAAAAACGAAAAATGTAATTTTCGTGAATTTGTTAGGAATAATTATGTGAATGGCGTGGGCGTATAAAAGGGCACTCGTGTGAATGCCTGTGTGAATTTTTACACTTGTCAAGAACTCTCTTTCTACGCCCTCCCCATAAAAATAACTATTTTTCATGAGTGGTATGAACTTCTGGTGAAAAGCAAATTATTATTATCGGTTCTAATACCCCGAGAGCTTAAAAATTATCGGGTATTTCCCGATTGTTTCGTTGCGTAGCAACGAGCGAGATAAGTTTTGCTTAAAAAAATCCCGAGCGCGCAGCGCGAGGGATTTTTGAGCAAAACTTATCTCGATCGATGCTACGCAGGGAAACAAGAGGGAAATACCCGATTAATTTTTAAGCTTGAGGGGTATTCGGCTGATTATTTTTTCAACCTCAATTTCGACCAATGCTTTCTTCGCTCACTCATGTCCATGCTCGTGAATAGCAATTTGACGTTTAATCATTCGCATAGGTTACAAGTGACAGAAAAATTAATGTTTATCGCCTAGCAACCTAGCCGGAAAATTTTCGAAAAATTATCGATATAATTTAGACCTAGTTGTACCACGTGATGTCAAATACCGCGCTCTCATTGGTCGAAATTGGGGTTGAAAAAATAATCATTATTATTTATTTATTTATTTGACATGGCGCGAGTATCAACTAAGCTTCTTGTAAGAGCATGTCTTCGACTATTCGAGATCACCGTCGATGAAAAAATGAATCAGAGTTTGTATTACCGAGCGTGGTATTTCACATTCTCTTAACGCATATTTTTTGGAGCTAATTAGACATTAGTGGGTGATTCCGACGATTGTCCCGTTGACGCGATTGCTATTTTTCGAACTTTTTCGCCGGTACAATTCAGAACGTCACGTCGAGGATTTGCAATGTGTATGAGACACGGAACGGCAGATACATCACGACGGTGCCGGGTGTACAGTATCGGCATTACACGCATCCACACTCCTCGTGTACTGCTATAACCGTATATAATTGAAAGCAGTTTACCGAGCCGCCATCGTGCGTTGCGCCGCTCATATGAGATTGAATACAGGACAGAATTGAAGAATTACCGAATTAGACGTTCGAAGTGCCACACTACGATCGTTTACTCGTTTGCGAACTGGTGCGAGCCAGTTTGAACAGGTGATGTTCGAAGGGAACAGACCGAGACGACATTTTATCTTCCTTGTAATCTACATACTGTTATCCTTACGAGAAACGTTATTGCCACACGTCCCTAGCATACACGTTGTTTGGGTGGATCAAACAGTATGAATTAGTTGGGATTCGATCGGAGCCATTTTTAGCACTCAAAGAATACAAAACAAGTTTCAAATCTACATGGTATACCGTTGAATCTACATAGTAGTAGTACATAGAAATCCACATAGTAGTACATGGAATCCCGCATAGTAGTACATAGAAATCTGCATAGTATACAATTCTACTACACGGTATGCAATTGAATAGTATATTCCAGGTATCAAGACGACACCGGGTTTGTTATAATAAAGCCTGAGCTAAATAAGCCTTGCGCGGACGGTTCGAAATGAATTTGCAAAAATTTGAGACTGTTTGCGAGCGAATTATCTTAGCAATTAATACGGACAAGACACAAGGCAATGGCCTCCGGATGCTACGGTGGTATTAATACTACCTCGGTAGTATTAAAAATCATTAGGCCAATTGGACGTGTATAGATGACCGATTGCCCTCTCCTCGAAATAGTAAATTCCTTGAAAAAAGATTTCTATAGTTTCGATGAAATCCATCAATTACCTCACGTATAAGCTGCGAAGAATGTCTCAATTTTAATAAAAAAGATCGACAGTTAAAAAATTGAGATGCGTAAATTTGAAAAAACCGATAAGTCAATAAAAAAAAACATCACACAAGGTTCAGATTTAATAACTTCTGTTTCCGGTTCGAAGCAAATATAGGCACGGAAGTTTCTCGGGACTTGAATTTTTTTCCCGAAGGCGTCTTTGTCGGTGAAATTTCGACGTCTACTGATACAACTGTAGATCGCGTGAGATATAGCGAAGAGCGTAGAATCTTGATCTCGTGGGCGTCGGAGCGGAAAACCGAGATTCGACACTGAGCCAGCTGGAATCACGCTGCGCGAAGCGAGGAGAGTAATCATCGTGCGGTATGGTTTAACGTTCGTACACGATCGTACGTGCGTACTACTCAGCTACGTGCTTACGTGTGGTTCGTGCCCGAGCGCTTTGGTGCAGTTGCGAGCTTCCACTCAACCAGCTAGTCAAGTCCCGTGACGCAAGACAGTCGGGAAACACCCTGGAGAGCTAAACTTGGCTGGAACTTGCGAGCCATTTCGGTTGAATCCGCACTAAAGCGTGCGAATCCGATCTCAAGGCTGCAGGTTGATCGAGACTCGAGGTGTTTCCATCAAAACGTATGTACACAGATATTGATTTCGGTGAGGCGGAAGTAAGTGAAAGTGGGGTAAAATGGGGACGAAATATCAGATATTCCCGTGACAGTTGCGGTGGAGGAAGACCTCATTTTTGCATGAACAGCAAGTTTAGTGTTGTCGGTAAATAGTCAATTCATAGCTCCATTAGAATCGCCTTTATTCTCATTCCTATTCCGTTTTGCCTCGTTCGCTCATAAGTATATTGCATTCATCGAGCGTCGTGTCGGGTAAAATGGACACGAAATATCAGATATTCCCGTGACAGTTGAGGTTGAGGAAGACCTCATTTTTGCACGAACAGCAAGTTTAGTTTTGTCGGTAAATAGTCAATTTATAGCTCCATTAGAATCGCCTTTATTCTCATTTCTATTCCGTTTTGCCGCGTATGCCCCTGCGTGTATCGCGCCCATCGAACGTCGTGTCGGGTAAAAAGGACACGAAATATCAGATATTCCCGTGACAGTTGAGGTTGAGAAAGACCTCATTTTTGCCCGAACAGCACGTTCAGTTTTGTCGGTAAATAGTAAATTCATAGCTCCATTAGAACCGCCTTTAATCTCATTCCTATTCCGTTTTGCCCAGTTCGCCCCTACGTATATTGCGCCCATCGAGCGTCGTGCCGGGTAAAATGGGCACGAAATATCAGATATTCCCGTGACAGTTGAGGTTGAGAAAGACCTCATTTTTGCCCGAACAGCAAGTTCAGTTTTGTCGGTAAATAGTCAATTCATAGCTCCATTAGAACCGCCTTTATTCCCATTCCTATTCTATTTTGCCCCGTCCGCTCTTACATGTATCTCCCACCGAGCGTCGTATCGGGTCTAGATCGATATCCCGACCCTTTTCACAGGCCGCATTTATGGTAGCCCATTAAAATAGTTCACAGCTCGTCGTCGCCTAGCCCAGGGACGATGTGCTGCTTCTGAGGCTATACAGTAAGTGTAGAGATCCTGGCTAAGCTCGCCACAAATATACCCAAGGCCGGGTCGCTGTAAAGGAAGAGTCTGCCGTATCCTCGTCAGAGAAATAGGGAGATAGAGAGAGAAAAACGGTACTCCAGGCCATTCGCGAAACCTTCCGCGCGAAATCCTTCTTTTACTACAGCTTACGCTCTCAGCCGACGCGAACTGGATTTTCCATCAGCCGCGAGATATATATCATCATTCGCGAAATCTCATCTTCGATTTTCAAGAATATATAGAGAGATAGAGAGAGAGAGAGAGAGAGAGAGAGAGAGAGAGTCGTACAGAAGTCAGGTCGAGCTAATATATATCGCTACTATGAGTCTAAAAGGTCGCGTCTTAGGTCGGATTGCAATGTTGAAAGAGATCAGAGCTTCTCTGAGGATTTTTCAAATTTTTACTTCGGTGAGTCCAATGTCTGTGGTTAAGATTTAGCGGGTAATGGAGAGGCGGAGAGCCGCAAATTTCGAATACATGTCCGTTTCTCAGCGGTAGGATTCCAAATTTGCAAAAAATATTCAAACCGCTCTGCCAAGATCATGAACTGAAAGCTTTTTAAAAAAAAAAACTTGTCCGACCGTACTATTTTTCGAGTACTTGGCTAACTCGTCAAGTTAGCTCATCATTAAGCTTTCTGTTAATAATCTTTATGATCACTATCTACGAATTAGCTTTCACCAAGTTTAATGTAAATCTGAATGTATATTTTTTGCAACATTGCCTTAGTTTTCACAAAGTTCATTTTTTAAACTAAATGTACTTGGCAATCCATGTGCAGAGCGGTTTGAATACTTGTCTACTTTTTCCAAAGTTGGAATAACAACTATATACATGGACCACACGCCCAAAATCGCAATTGACTGCAGACAATCCGAGCCCTCGGAGGTAACATCGGACCCTCGGTAAGAAAGTGAAGTCCGAGTATGAGACATCAGCCTATGACTATGTACAACCTGGATACGAAGCTGCATCAGCGATCTCGCCTCTTTCGCGAATTTTCGTGAATAAAACATATCGAACAGGTGGGAAACTTGGGCCGACGTGGATGAACTTCGCTAGTGAGCAATTTGTAGTGTGAACGGAGATACGAATACATATAACGATACCTGCCGCTCGTGCCAGACGAGGATGACGAAGCGGTCGGGTTGTTTTTGCTATCTGCACGTGAAACCGACGAAGTAGTTACTTCCAGTCGACCAGTTTGGTACTCGTGCGACAAGAGTGATGCGACGTTACGAAAGGCTCACACCAACCAATCGGGGTTATTGAGGAAGCTCCCTTGCATATCGATTAGGTAGATGAAACTGTATAGCCGATGTAGAGATGCGTGGATTCGACTTTTGAGGATAAAAACACCAATCGTGTCGACATCGTCCGAGTAGAAATTTTCCGACGCTGCATCAGGCCCTGACATGGTCCGGAGCGGGCCTGACAAGGCCTTTTCAGGACCTTGTCATATTTCAATGTAACGCTCGAAAATTTCTACCTGGGCACGTCTGGAAACTCATGAAATTCCTAAAGACTTGCCCGAAGGAAAAATCGAGAAGACGATTCGAGCGTTTGCATACTTTAGATTGCAACGGGATGCTGAGATAAAAAGTGTTTACCCTGAAAAAGGTAGGGGCGTGCGGGTAAAATGGGACAGTGCGGTGAAACGGAACAGTGGAGGCAAAAATCAACTTTCCAATCATTTTTGGATGATCCATGTTGTCCTCACTATGCATTCGGATTTTCAACCCTGTTTTGCCTCACTCACCTCACCTAGTTCCTTTTATTTCAGAAACATTAGCAGCACCAGCTTCCAAAAATCTTGTATTCAGACAAAATATTTTTATATACTATCATTTTTAGATTTTTGTTAACAGTTAATTTTTTTTTTTTTTTTAAGATACCTTTTTTGCCTGTTGTAAAATATTTACAGTCGGTTCCTTGCATCTGCCATTATTCTGTTGCAGAAATGAAAAAGAATTAAAAAAAAACTGTTCGATTCTTCTGTATAAACGTCCGTAACCAGTTAAAGTCATTTTGCTCCGTGCACTCCCTGCTTCGGTGTAACAGCTTTGCAAATTAAATGGAAATTACGACGAGCTTAATGTCATTAGCGAATCACTAATTATAGACGACCGGGAATACATCAATTACTTTGCGTGATACAATTATTATTGCTTTAACTATCCTGATAGTCGTATGCATATTTCTATGATGCGAATTTAATGCTTGCGAGATACCGATCGACCGTGTTCGATGATTGAACAACGTAGCCGATATCGTTGTGTCCCCGGGAAGTTGATATTCCGTTTGACCAATGACGAAAGCGGTGAAAATAACGGGATACAAACCAACGCTCCTGTTCGCCTCCTCGCATGCGTGCGCATATTGACATTAGAGATCGTTCAACAATCAGCGCATCCGTAACTATGTGGATGTGGAAATTTGTGTGGAATATTATAATGAGCGCACCTGTGCTTTAGTCAGCGACACCGCCGCCATAGGCAATTTCGTATCTGCTCTATGACCGATGTAGCGAAATTTCCCGTATTCATTCGTCAACGGCGACCGCAAATGATTCGAGTATTATGCACGACAACGATCCGAATTTATCAATGGATCCGTGATTTCAACGAATCATGATGCGAACCATTGCTCTCCCGATTTCATCCTCTACGTGGACAACGCACATCACTTCTTCGCCGTCGGCAACACGACGAAACAAAAGGTTTTCTACATGTAACAAAAGCATCTTTTCCACGGAGGTTCACAGTTGTTTTCTTGTCGATTTTACACATTTTTTTTTTGTAGTTGAAAAATGTAGTTTGTTAAACATTTTCCCAAAAGTGGTGCAGTAATTGAAAAATCGTTGTTCAATCGATTTTTACTGTTTCAAGTGTATAATCGACGTATTTTTTTTCCCGCTGAACACGAATATAACAATTATTTTACTCCCAGCCAGGTATTTCCTATTTAAATCCCAAATATACGATTTTTCGTGAATAAAATCGAGATTTTCAATGCCTCACTGCACTTTATCCCCAAAGAGGCCAGCGGATTCGTATTCAGCGGGAAAAAATACGTCGAAATACGGGGCAATTCATTTTTAAAAAAGGAAAAAGAAAATTCGTAAAAAATTGCAAGGCTTCCCTTTCGAGTCCATTTTTTGCGTTTTTCAACGTCCTCAGACGGCACGATAAAACCCTTCAAGAACTTCGGACAAGACCTTGTTTTGTGTATTTCTTCCCGTAGAAGACCATGCGCACCTCGGATTTTCTCTAGCTCCATTGGGAGCCGAGATATCGACCTTTGAAAATCTCAAAAATCGACGTTTTTTCAAAAGTAGCCCAAAAAATTGATAAATCGTTGTTGAATCGTTTTTTTTTTTTGTTTCAAGGCTATATTCGACGTATTTTTTTCCGCTGAACACGAATATAACAATTATTTTACGTTCAACTCAATATTTTCCATTTAAATCCTAAAAATACAAATTTTGATGCATAAAATGGAGACTTTTCTCACTTTCGGCCACTATACTAGATCCATACGTCCTAGATTTAGTTGTTATACATCCAAACAACCTCCACTCAGTTTCCCACGATTAAATCGTCGTAGTCCAGTTGAGTAGTCTGTTGCCATTGAAAACGAAGAGTTTGGACGTTAAAAAAAAAAAAATGTTGGCCCTGAACAGGGCGGATTTATTTGAAAATTCCTTGCTAAATTTCGTATTCGCGGAACTCCGCCTCTTCCGATTAAGTAGAAAAAGTACGTTAAGTACCGAAATTACTTTGTACTTAAAGTACTGGCGGTACTTAGTACTTTGAGTACTTTCCGGTATTTTGCCCAGTTCTGTTGTTCATTATGATAGTTTCTTAATGACATTTACAAAGATTCATACATTTAAAAAATAGTTCTTGTTCACGAATTTTTTATTTTAATGGACTCCATTTGTCAACTGCAAAAAAATAGTACTATCAACAAGAAAACAATTGTAAACTTCCGTGAAGAACATGTTTTTGTTAAATGTAGAAAACTTTTTTTTTAGACGATATTCTTAGACATGACAAATCCCTCTTGTGGCGGAATGTTACGTGTGTGTAATTCCTTCGTGAAATCAGACATGCATACTTTTCGTTTGTGTACACACATCATGGGTAATGCTTATATATACACACATTGTATGTAATCGCCGCTCGGCGTACGAAAATTTAACCGTGAGCTCGACGTTTGCGGTTTTCGGTGAGCGTGTGGCAGCGATGTACGAAGTCTGGCCAGGATATCCGTTTCGTGCACAACAATGATTTATGATCCAGGTGAAATCTCCGACTCCGTTTCGGTAACGCGTACGAGAGTAACAATAAACTTTGCCAGCGAAGCGTAAGTCAAATAACGTTTTTGAGCACACATTCGCGTACGCAAGCAAGCCTTAATACTTGGTTATCTGGATGCTCGATTCATCCGGCAGATTTACGGAATTTCACATTCCTGAAGATTTAAATTCGAACAGGAACACATTGTGGTAGCTTTAGTGACAGCGACGTTTTAGTTCTGATACAAGTTAATTGTTCTGCATTCTCTATCGCCGTACAAGCTGAACTCGCTCTATCGTACAACGAAATGAAATCACGCAGAGTATCGTCCAATGTAACTTTCCAATAGGCCGTACAGAGATTGGTTTAGCCACAATTAATTAGATTTTTATTGTTTGCAATCACTGATCAGTTGACAATGGACAATCAACAAGTAGTTAACTGTATTTACATTTTTTTAAGTAGGTACAATATTTTGAATAACTCTCAATCTCATCGAGTTGTTAAATTCATGCATGAACTCACAATCTAAACAGTTGAATGAGTCTTATCGAAAAGATCCAAAAGTAAATATTCCTTAACAAATGCTGACTGTAAGCTGAAGTCCGTGCGTCGTCCCGAACTCAACTATTGCATTACTGTGAAGTTCAAATCGGGATCCAGCTGGATTTTTATAGAGGCGCCTTGTTCAAGATGATTGTGTTTAATTTTCAAATTAAGATCCCGCTGGATTCTTGTAAGGACGCCCTGATTAGGGTTTTCCTGAAACAGCCGTAGCGGCGCTTACGACCAATTGTAAGCTTCAAATTAGGATCCTGCAGGATTTTTACAAGAGCGCCCTTTTTGGGATTCCCTGAGAAATCACGATCGAAGTCCGATCGTAAGTCGGGACTCCCCAACGAATTTCCGTGCCTTTTGTTTTCCAGAAAAATGAACGTGCAGTATTTTCTGTTCATAAAATGCGCAACGATTACGTACGCGCAAGGAAGGTACATCCCGCCCCATTCCGACTTCTAAAGTACGCGAATTGAAACCAAACCGCAAAAGTGCAGATGGAAAAAAGCTGACGGAGACGATCCGATGAAAAATAAATAAAGTGCTTCGACTCGTGCACGTAACTGCGGAAAAATCGTGCAGAATAACGTCAAAGGTAGCGGCAATAGATGGGCTTTGGTATGATCTTTATTTTCCTTTCCAGGAAAAGGAACACGTGTTTCACTTGCTTTTTTTTTACAACACGGGTAAGTTTTATACTCTTTTGCGAGTAAGTTTAATTCTTTTTGCATCCAAAAAAAAAAACGCAGCATTTTACGCGGAAGACACACGTTCCCAACAAGGCGCTCTCGCCAAGTCCGACCGTTTACGTCCTCGTCGGCCAGACAATTTTTATTCTCTTTCCTCCGGCTCCGCCGCTCGTCCTTTTCCGACGGCATAGCGTCATAAACCAGCTTCCATAGACCGAGCCGGGCGCCTCTCCGCTCGACACTCCGCGTAATTATCCCTCTCGTCCGCGGCCCGATTACGACGAGAAACTCGGCACTCGTTGTGTACATAGAACTTCCTCGCTGGTCATGGAGCCGAGTAGACTCACCGAGGGGCAAAATAATGTTTACGAGTTCGCACCTTTCTCGTCTTTCATCCAAGAAGCCACTGAACTCTCCCGTCGTCGTCGGCCGGAATGACGCGCGGAGCGAAGGGGAAAGAAAAATTGTGGAAAAGACGATGAAAGGAAAAGCAAAAAAAAAAAAAAAATCAAATAAAAAAGAACCGGCGAAAGACCGATTCCCGAATGAAATTATATATAGCAGCTCCGTACTCGGCTCGACTTCTTGCGCGACGTCTTCCACCCTTCCGCAGCCGCGGAAGAACCGTCTCTCAGCCTTTGAGACCGCAGATTTCTTCGCTCGGCGATTCCTCCGGCTTTCCGCGGAAAATTCCGTTCACCGTCCGGGACGTCCGCCCGACATTTTGCACATCAAACGAAATGCATATTCCAGCGGATGGCGCTCCCAATAGAGACGCGATTCTCACCGCTCGGATAATGAGCCAGACAGCCCGACTGCACGAGGATTTCACCATCGAATACCTGAAACTCGCATAAATAGCTCTCCGTCTCGGTACGCAGGTTTCGCTTCCTGCTGCTTCTCTAATTAAACCTGCAATCATGAACCCAGAAAAGAGTTTATTCCAATCAAAGAAAATTTATTAATGACGAAGAAAAATGTTTGCTCGCTTCATAACCTAATAGAGCGTTAAACAATCTCTTGAATATTTATTTCTTAGATAGCATTGTTCTTAGTAGTAATAAAATATATTTATTCAGCTCCCTTTAAAATGCTAGTTCTCTTTTTTATTTATTTTTTTTACACATTACAATGCCATACGGTGGGTCAATAGGCCGTTGACCGAAGTACTTGAGCCTTATTATTCTCATTATTTAATCGTATTTATTTGGATCTAACGAACAGATGCAATTCTTAAGGCAAGTAAACATTTCTTTTATCTTAATAAACGTCATTTGAAGATAGAAATTTATTTGATTGTAATAAATATTTTTTCTGGGTTTAAACACGAGTTTGACGGGATTCGAGAAGTTTCAAGAATATCTTGATTTTATTTTCTGAATTTGTAGTCTCAGGTCCGTTTACGAAGCGCGTAACATTCTATAATATTGTCGATGTCGTCGTGGCACATCGACAGAAAAAAAAAGGAAAAAAGAAAATTATCGAAATTTACATCAATACTTTGATATTGTGTTCGGCTGACGGGATATCAAAGCGGCACGGAAGGGACTTGGCGAACCTCTGATTTCCGAACTCGAGTGTGTTTCCGAGCGCGCACGCAAATGCTTCCAATTTGTCGTTTTACGGTAGCGCAATGAATGGAGCCGACCATTTCAAAGCCTGTTGACGGGCTTTGAAGTCGACTTAACTGCGAGGGCCGTACTATTATGCGTTATTAATACTTTAAATATTCCGAAACCCAACGGAGTCGGCGCCATAATTTGATGCGAAATATTAGGTAGGTAAGTTTCAAATAATCGGCTTTTAGAACAAAGTCTGCTGGAGCTCTGCGGCAGAATGTGCAGGGCATCGATCAATTTTACCCAACGTATAAAGTTGCAATAATACGACGTAACCGTGAACGAAGGGCGCGAGGGGCGGAGGAGGGGGAAATCAATTTGGCGAGAGGAGGAAAGAAGTTCTCCGCCCGTAGAGTAAATTGATCAACGACGCGAAAGATCTAACAAATTTAAATCGAAGTCTGCAATCTAACGCGATTCGACTGCATCCTCCTCTCCTCCGTCCCCTTCGCACCCCTCCTCCTCCTACGAACCACAACTCAACAGCGCAGAATATTTACTTCGGATCTTTATTTCGTAGTAATTTCCAGGAGGCTTTCGAAAACAAATCTCATTGCCGGTTCTGAAGCGCAGATGTAATTAACCGATTTTATCAAGTTTCTCTACGGCGTTGCGACACTGAAAAAGAAATGATGAGTCCTGCGCACCTGTAGTTAGTCGGGGCGATTTGTTTTGGAAAAAAAAAAAAAAAAAAAAAAAAATGGCCTTCACCGATTACTTCTCTCAACTAATTTCATTTTTCCCTGCGCATCGAGGATCTTGCCGTCGCTCGAACTTTTTCACAAGCAATATTTTTCTTCTCAAGTTTTCGCGGCTAAAAAAAAAAATGATAAAATTGTGATTAACGCAAGTAGTCGGCGCTCGTCTTGCTGTCCAGTCGGTTCAATTATATTTTGTTATTGCTCGTCGTAGCTCGTAAATCACTCGGACGCCTTAGTTTTAATGCCAAGACACGAGAACGACGTGTCGTTGGAGGAGTATGCATGAGCCAGAGAGTTCCAAGCCCTTTTGTCGGTGATCGCGTGGGCGTTGAGGTCGTCTTGGCAGCTTCCTCTTCGGGTTTGAGGCCCCCCGAGGCGATTGTCGCGCGACGGAAGTTGTCCGCTCCGGAGCAGCATCAGCAGCAGCATTCAAGAGAGGATGTTACAATTAATGCTGACCGGGCCTCGTTAGCACGTTTCCTTTTTCCCTGACTCATTCCGATGAACGAACCGGCCGAGTTGGCGCAAGGCAAGGCGGCGCACGAGGAAGCGCCTCTACGAGCAAATGCTCCACGATGTTACCAACGTGGAGGAAGAAAGAAAAGAAATAACATTAAAGAGAGAAATAACGCGAGAGTAATAGCGACGCGAGAGCACACAAGCACGCAGTGGATTCTTCCAGGACCGTGCAGACGGGCGAGAAAAATTCATTGAAATGCAATTCACGTTTTAACTGCCATTCGAGGTTTCAACGGTTGTTCTTGTACTCTTACCGCCTCTGTCTAACCGCTTGTTATGTCTAATATTTGCAATTTTTAAATTTGAATCCCTGAAAAAAAAAACAAAAATTAAATTTAAACGCGATTTTCCAATGACTTTTATTTAATATATATATTTTTTAATTCAAATAAACAGCAAGTACAGCAAGTCTTTTTAGAGTTATTGGTACAAAATTCTTGAGCCGAGAACATCGCTCCGACAATTATTGCGAGTTGATCACGAAATTGGTGTTGGTGAGCAGTCCGGGTAACATTGTAGACTGTGTGGAAAAAAGAAGTGAGGACCTTTTTTTGTACCTCGTGACCTCATTCCTCCATTACAGAGACATACAACATTTAGAAAATTGTATTGGAGACATAGAACATTTATAAACTTACATTGGAGACATACAACATTTATAAAATTGTATTGGAGGCATACAACGTTTATAAAGTTGTATTGGAGACATACAACATTTAGAAAATTCTATTAGAGGCATACAACGTTTAGAAAATTGTATCGGAGACAGAAAGTCCCCAGAAATCGGAGTACATTCATAAAGTAGTGTCAGAGAGAAACGGAGCACAGAAAGCTTATCGGAGAAACACAATCTGCGAAAATTGTATCTGAGAGATACAATTTAGACACAATAGATACACAGTATATAAGCTTACTACGGATGTTCCGTGTAAAGTTTGCGTCAGTCTAGCGAACGAGACCATCTCGCATTTTCTCTTTGATTGTCCTGCGTATAGCATCTTTCAGAACCATTATTTTAGTAATTACCTGTCTGTGAACGATTTTTGTAACGTCCTACTCAACAATTCCGATTCTGTCACCAGTAAAGCTCTCTTCCACTTCGTATCAGATAGTCTTAAGTTGCGTGCTTTTTTATTGAACTAGCGTCGACGCGCTCGCTTCGCTCGCGCTTATTTCATTTCTGTTAGGTTAGGTGTGCCGACCTTACTACAGAACGGACGATCCCGATTGGCTACCAAAACTCGCTTCACGATTACTATTATTTCGATAATCGAGTGTCATGTCTTTTTTAAGAGTGGATGAGTGATTGGTCTCCCGATCTGATTATACTATTTCTGTTTATCCTAAGGCATTGCAGTGCGTTGCACTTTCTTCTAACTTCTATATTATTTTTGTATTTTGTATTTTTGTACTTAGTCTTAAGAAGTTTCCTCTTGCAACAAGTGCCTTGTACCCTTCACATGCAGTAAACATGATTCTGA
This sequence comes from Amblyjoppa fuscipennis, assembly GCA_963575735.1. Classification (NCBI taxonomy): domain Eukaryota; kingdom Metazoa; phylum Arthropoda; class Insecta; order Hymenoptera; family Ichneumonidae; genus Amblyjoppa; species Amblyjoppa fuscipennis. The sequence goes on along the minus strand of OY754495.1, from coordinate 7,504,122 downwards.
TTCTGATTCAGATTCACAATAGATACGCATTACGCATATTTAGATACCATTCAGAGAAATTCAATATTTAGAAAATGATATCGCTGAGAAATATCACTTTGTGAATATGAAGTTACACTACAGCGATCGAGTTAGAACTATGGACCAATAGAATTGAGGTCATCATACACATTGAGCGAGTTCGATGGACTATAATATAGCCCTCGGATTATAGCATCTTTATAGTCGACGACGGAAATCATCGTAAAGGCAATAGCAATAATGGCGGCCACCTTTCCACATATCTGATTAACCTTTTGACCAACTTTTTCAATGTTCTTTATCGCTGCCACTTCCCACTTCATTTTCATAATCTATCGCTAAAAACGAGCTCCCTAATTCACAAAACTAATGTGCCAAATTCTGTAAAGACACATTAAGCAGTTTCAACGAACACTGGAGACGACGAAAACTGCAAAATCGCTAAACGTCAGTCAAACGCATAATTCCTGTCTTTTGGCCTATCGGAGAATCGGCCGTTAAAAAAGGAACGAATGAGTTCGCGCGAATAATAGCCAGCTCGTCGAATAAAAAATTCGATCGCGCGACTCGCACTGTTAAAAAAATTATTATTTTTTTTTATTCGTTTGAAATAAGTATTTCTTTTTTAAATCAAGCAAAAAGGAATAAATGGCCACTCTCGATGAATAGTGTTACCGTTTCGCCCTTTTCATTTCTCCTCTTTCGCAGTTCGCGTCCGACGAAAGATCGAATCGTTTAACGCCGATCGCAGTTTAATCTTCCGATTTTTATCGGAACTGTGCACTCATCTGGGAAAAGCTTGACGTGACGTGGACCCGGCCAATGCGAGATAAACGAGTTTCCGGTGAACGTGCTCAACACGAGCGGTTCTTTTTTTTTTTTAATCGGAAAAACGATATGCATCGCGACGCCAATAATATAATGGCTGTCCGATGACACGAAGCTTGGCGAAACGCTGCTCTCTTGTCGCCGGAAGCTCCCTCTGTTCGGTTATTCCCGTTGCCATTTCGTCGCGAACGACAAAAGAGAGACGAAACGCGCGCCGACTATCGGCGTCGAAAATACATCGAAACGTGGATGGAAGAGTAAATCTCGTATCGAACGGGAGAAACTCCCGTCGTCGCTTCAACGTCGGCTCGGCTGTTAATTAGACCCCGTAAACTGGGTCACGTGCAATTTCAGTGTCAATGCGTTCACCAAAGCACACACTCGGCTCCGCTCCTCCTGCCCCACCCGCGAGAAATTTTATGCAGTAGACTATTGCTGTATGATAGCATGTTTGTGTAATGGCGCCAAAATATTTTTCACTCGATGAGTACGTCGAACAATAGGGATTGGTCCATTCGGTTGCGACTTATTTTAGCCCTCTGCGGTTGCAGATTCATAAATAGATTTTCGTTCTGGACTCACGAATCACACGGTTTTTTGTTCAATCATTTTTATCTGTAGAACAATTTTTTTACCAGAATCTGCCGGGCGCGAATTCGAGGTTTATAATTGCTACTGTCGTATACAGACTGTAAAAATATATTGTAAATTTAATTTACTGGAAATTGAAATTTGCTTTCCTTACTCACACTAATTGAAGATCAGTGTACTTTTTTGGTAACATAAAAATACGGAATATTAAAATTACAAATCTTTCACATGAAATTTGCGAAAAATTTCATTAAAAATAAAAAGATCACCACAAAATTACAATGCACATGTGTCTGAAATATGAAAATCAATTTACATACCAAAGTTTGAAAATGCGCAAGAGGATTGTATTAGCGTTTGCTACTTGATGTATTGTTTGGTAGCGGTCAATATTAACCGTACACTGTCATTTCCATAAGACCGGTAAACCGCACGAATAAAATTGCTCGCGCCTGATGAGAATCTGCGAGTTCATCTGCGTGAAACTCGGCAATCGCGCGATTCGTCGACGCTGTGCAGACGTGAAAGTAATTAATAATCTAATTAAGCTGGACGGCTCACTCGCTGCGGTCGTATTCTCGAACCACAGCGACGAATCTCACACAGTTCTGTAATGGCAATATGTATGTGTATATCGTATATCCGGTACAGCATATTATTTATGCACCTACGAGATCCAACGGATTGACAGCACCCCGAAATTTAACGAATCCCAGTACTTTCAACTCACTGCGAACCGATTGGCACAGTAAGATTATTACATGGTAACAACGGTGGTCGTTTAATTCAATCGCTATTTTATTTATTCATTACATTTTTCAAGCGAGATTTTCGGCAATAAAGAAAAGATACATTCGTTTTTCGAGGTAATCAAAAAAAATTGATTCCGTTAATCCCCGCAATTGATTGTTTGCAACGGTGCTCCGATCATGATCGAAAATCACCAGGTCCGAATATTAGAAAAAATTATGAGAACAGTCATAAAATACTAATAATCCTAATAATACAAATAATTACGAGAAAAATTACACTTTTAAAAGAGTAGAAATTTTTTTTTTTTTAAATAATAGTATTGAAAAAATGGAGTCCTCATACAGTGTTTTATATTCGGACCTGGGAGTATTGTAATACAATCGGAATAGCGTTACTGACAATGGAACAATGAACTGCTCGCTATTCACGTGAAACTCGAGGGAACAAGCAATTTTTCGTACGGTTGAAATTCCATCCTTTCGTATCTCGAAAATCAGTTTTCGATGCACACCATAGCGACGTCTGGTGTTGGGATATATTTTTTACTTTTTTTTTTTTATTATTGAAAGTGCGGCAATTTCGTTCACGTCGGAGTCGCTCTCGACGAGGCTCCGAGCTGATTGGCTTGGCCTGCCGATGTCTATCGTATTGCCGATACTGATTGGTTTACGGGATCTCACCACCCTTTGGTACAGTTAGGTAGCCTCGCTCGATCTCCGGTTCTGGAGGTACGCCCTGTCCGTCCATCCCCCTGTCTCTCGATCCGTCGCTCGACCAGCCTCTCATTCAATTACCTCGACCGCATCACGCGTCTTGCCAAGTTATCAAGTAAAAGCGACGGGCGTCCAATCGGATTACACTGGCTTCACGGCCAGCGAGCCTGACCGCGGTTTCCACCCTGTGGATACGTCTGCAACCCTCCGGCTGATCCTCCCGCTGCAACTGAATCCTCAGCACTGAAGTAGACCTCGAAGCTGCCGGAGACGTTGATCGGCGAAAAAAAAAAATAAACAATTGCAAAAAATCAGTAAATTCGGAATACAATGATTTAATAAAAAAAATCATACAAAAACGATAACCAACGGTTGAATATCATCTTCGACGGAAGTTCCTTTCAATTCTGTTCACCGATGTTAGCGACTTCCTCAGTTAGAAATTCATGTATACTTAATATGTAATTAATATGCAATTAATGTTCCACCACTCATAACTGTCGGGAAGATCCTCAGAGCGCTAAGGCAATTGGTCGAGTCAACCATTTTTTTCCCCTACTCCAAATAATTCGTTTAGTCCATGTGTAGATGCTTTCCGCTAGAGTTGTTCTGTGGTAAATTTATTGGCGATCTTGTTCCGTTGGAGCCTCGCAGTTGGCATCGATGAAAATGTCCCACGGCTTTGGAGCTTTTATGATATTTGCCTAAACACGAAAATTGGTTCGAAATTGGTACACATGACATATCGGTACACAAGTGCAGCGACCAATGCTCTTGTCGTTCGGTCGATCGAGCATCGAAGTAAAATCCGAATATTTTACTTCAATGTGATACGTCAGACGCGGAAGGGGAACGCAAATTTACATTAGCGAGCAGTTTCGCAGGAATATAGTGTATTTGATCGTCACAAAATTGATATTGCCTCTCGGCGAGTTATCGCTATACCGTACTCACACGTGCACACAACCGATAATCCCTGGTCGTCTCAGTCTACGCGCCCCTGTCCGAAGTGCTCGTACGTATTGAGGGTAGAAACAGCCCGGCCCTGCAGACTGCTGAGCAAACACATCCTCAAGTATCTGTGGCAAGGTTCAACGACGGAGGATGAAGACCCTTGCTGGCTCTATCCTCGCCGTAGCTCGAGTTACGCAAATTCTCGACTAGTTTACCCGGCAACGCCAGCCAGGGCGGCCGGTTAACCACTTCGTCATTCGGATGAGAAAACAATGAGCGAACCGCTGGTCCGGAGCTGCCCCGGGGTCGGCAAGGGGCTTCGAAGCTCTACGCGCACGTCGCGTCGAGGAATAACCTACGAGATGAAAAGACGCTCGATAAATCTTAACGGTAGCTCGGCGTGATAGGCTCGTCCCACTTTTTTTTTTTTTTTTTTTCTTCTTCTTTTTTTCTTGTTTATTTTCTAGAAAAACAACGTGGATCAACCCGTCTTGCTATATATCGCCGATCATACTTATAACGTCTGGATAGACACTATATCTTTGCTGCAGAGTTAATAAAAACGCCCGCTGCTCCAGATATACTAGTAAAAAAAATATATGTGAAAAAACTGGGGTCGAGTTTCGACCTACGAAGCCCTCTAGGGACGGAAAATTTCGCTCGTTAATCACAAAAGTTGTCTCACCAGACGCTATAGTAAGTACATCGAAAGTTTTTCGTCGGCATATCGCATAATATCTTTGCAAAAAACAAAGTTGCCCAAACTACCTCTATCTTGACTTCAAGTACGTAGTCTCGTTCTTTTAAAAACAAATAACTTTTCTCAACTCTGCTCGACACTTTTGTCAATAAGAGTGTTTTAAAAATGTCACTTTCGGAAAATTTACTGGAAAATAAAGAAGATTTCATGATGAAGTTATGTTTGAAAACTTTAATCGGGGTTGCATTACCGAGCGTCAAAATATTTCAGAATTTTAAGGTTAAAATTGAAGAAGGCGCTTTTAAAACTAAAAATCTTCGGTATTGACCTGTTCGAATAAACACTGTAAAAATAAATTCCAAATTTAATGTAATGAATCTTGAAATGTGCTTGCAAAATACCAAATATAAAAATTACAAATCTTTTGCCTGAAATTAACAAAAATTTGCATTGAATATACAAATTTTACTGTAAAATTGCAACGCACATATGTTTGAAATGTCAGAAACAGTTTATGTAAAAAAAAACTTCCAGTACCGTTCATTAATTTTCCAACAATAAATAAAAATGAGCAAAAAATTTCTGGATGAAAAATCGAACAGCTTAAAACTCCATCCTAAATATCACCTGCAAACCAGTGCTCCAGCAATACTGCATTAAGTTCCGTGAATTACATCCGCAAAATTGAAATGGGAAAATTTAAGAAATTGCATCGCGGAACCTTTGTGCGAAATGGTAGAATGCGATAAGAATCCGTCGGGAGACTTCTAACGATGCTTCATACATATTTTAATGCCATTGAATTCGACGATCGTCTCCGCGACATCCTCTTCGGCTTTTCTCGCCGCTAAATACCCAAGATGATTTATTCGAATGCGTACTATATATGGTGCATTTCACATAATGCGACGTGCACAAGAATCTTCGAGATATACGTTAAGAACGCAGATATATTACGCCCGAGCGAACACGCTCGTGCGATCCTCGGAAAAGGATCCTACCGGGATTCCAGGACTTCCATGCGGGATTCTGCCTACGGGAGTTGCGAGACCCGTGACGATATACTAGACTACCTGCCGGGTATATTATTACTTCCACAGCGTTATCATCACCACCGTGAAGCGATGATGATAATAATAAAAGCTGCGGAACTTCGTATAATTCCCGAAGAAGTATTTACTCGTGCGTATATATATATATATATATATATATATATACATCTATACTACGTAATATAGGAATAACTACCACATATCGAGAATTCCCATCGCTTTACGAGAGCAGCGGGAAAAGCCCATTAATATTACTTTTTTACGCGAATAATTTGCGTAAATTATTGTCATAATAATTATTTTCATATTCCGACAGGAAATATTTTAGGTGAAATTCGGCTGGGCGGTTAAACTTTTTTTGGCCCCTTTTAATTATTCATATCCCGTTACATTTTCAATAATTTATTCTTACGCGCATGCACGAGCCACGTTCCAGAGACGTTCCGAGCATATAATAGGGGTGTGCATGCGTTATTTAAAAAAACGAATAAATTTCACGAACACGCACGCCAACGTTTGCCCTTTCAAAAATTTCCATTATATGAAAATGCTCTCTGAAATAAATTAAAAAAAAAAAACTATAACCTGATATTCTATTTTGATTTTTCTTGTTGATTCGCAGAATGGAAGATGCCATTAGAGGTCGTGGATTCCGGATAGACGAGACATCATCAGGCTCAATTTTAAGCTTGCGCACGTCAGTCTCGATCGGTCAGGTTGTACCGTGTTTGGTCGTAATCGAAGAGTCGAACGGGTATCTGGTATCGTCGACGAGACCGGCAGCCTTGATAGGGGATTGCCGGGGCGCCAGGGTGGCGATGCGACGATGAGTCCGGCTAGCGTGCAGGGGCAGCGCGACACCCGACACCCCCGAATAGTCCGCTCCGTAGAGTGTTCCTACTACGGCCTCAGTTTAATAGCGTTCGGTACGAGATCGTCGACTGCTCTGTCCGTTGATGGTGCTACTGCTGGTGTGCTAGAAGGACTTTCGGTCACCGCAAGCACCAGCATCAACACCCGGACAATTAACGGGCCATGGACATCGATGAGACGAGAAACGGCACTGAGAACAGCTTCGACGAATACACGAATATATATTTCAACGTCGGCGATCGGAGGGAAATCGCCAGCTTCCGGTCCGATCACGTCACCAATAGAGATCTTAAAGGTAAGCGGCAACCTCTTCAATTATTTATTTTCCACTTCAATTCACTTTTTTTCTTTACATACAATAATTTGTATCTTTGAAGCAATTTTTCAATCATTGGTTCGAGGAGTAAACAAGCGAGAGATGTTATTCGCTAATTTGGAACTTTAGGATGGTGGATACTTCAAAAGCGAAAAACGCAATGAGCGATATTGTAGTAACACATATTATGTCCACACTGAGAGAAGGATCTAGTAAAAATTACTATATCACTTGGGAGATATTACCATATCACGTAGTAGTAGAGCGTTAGGGCGCCACCTATGGTAGGAAGTACCGGATTTATAAGAATTTTTCTTAGATATTATGGTAAAAATTCTTGGATAATATCAGACTTTCTACCATAGGTGGCGCACTGGCGCCGTACTACTATGTGCTATGGTAATTTTTCTTAGATTATTGGTAATTTTTACTAGATCCTTCTCTCAGTGCACTAATCTAGTCCTCCGAGCTTGAAATACGTCAGATAAATCTTGTCCGGTATACGGTTAAGAGCAGGCAATTGCGTCTTAAAAAAATATATATATGACCAAGTCACTTCCTGTAACAGGCCGGCCGGCAGCTCGAGTGCTCGTGGGCCGGATAAAACTTTTCAACCCTTAATCGCAGTTATCCCGTAATCTCTTTATTGCCGCTTCCTTTAAGAAGCGGCAATAAAGTCGGAAGTGGCGTCATTGCCGGTCGTGAACTCCGTGCGATGTAAAAACGTATCGCAGCAATTTGGAAGGAGCGCATATTCGGCGGATGTTGCATCTCCAGCTCATATGCTCGCAAGAGCCGCTCTTTACAGTCACAAGCGACGGGAAGCACGTTTTTAAATATAGATTAGTTTGATTTCTTATTTTTTTTGTTTAACCAAACTAAATGTTTTTTTTTCGCCGCGGCCTCGACTCATTCAATCGCTGACGAAATTATGTTTACCCGTAAACTCCACTCTCCCGCGGCGTGACCTATCTGCGAATCTAGCTTCCGCCGAGCCGAGAAATCCAACGTCGAAGCTTCGATGCCCGACGAGCCTTGGCTGGGGTGACTTCAGCATCGATCCGTGGAAACTCAATCTTCGTCAAGTCCTTGAAAAAAATAAAATAAAAAATAAATAAATGAAACCGCAGAATCATTATCCGCCGATGTATCGATCTCGCACGCGTGGCCCGGGAGACGATGAGACGAGATAAAGAATGTGCTCGAAACGTACCGAATCAACATTACATTACATTTGGTGCGGATGAATCAGCGTCCGAATTTCTCGGATTAATCGAAACCTTCGTTCCGTTCCCTTATCGGGCAAAATGATGGAATCTTTTGTACTCTGCGGGCTCGTAACTATCGTCCATAGAGCTGAGAAATTGCTTGCTGAAACGAGAGGGAATAGAATGGATATATATAGAGATATAGAGAGAGCTTATTGAATCAACGTTGCAAGCACTATATTGAAGTTCGAACAGTTCCGATCAGTCTCAGGATAATAGTATATTAAGCCCAAGGGAGGAAAGTGCGTCTTTTCACCGAGTGTGAAGTTCGATGCCCGAGCGAAGTGAGGGCGGAAATTCACGCGAGGTGAAAAGGCACTTCCTCCCGAGGGACATACGCTATTTTTTTTCCCGACTGTGCTAAAAAGTGGCCATATTTCTATGCCCGCAACGGGGGTGGAAAGTGGCCGATTCTTGACGAGCGGGAGGAAAGGGACGAAGATCGAGGACCAAACGAGGGCTGGACGGAGAACGAAGGGCTGAAAAGGCACAGTTCTGCGGTTCTTAACATGGGGTCCATGAACCCTCAAAATATATTTTGTGGGTTCATGGACTACCCCCGAGCGTGCACGAGGGACGCCCTGTCGAGCCCCAAGCTTAAGAACCACTGGTATAGTCGCTCGGTTCTCTCGGCGACATGTTGGCACAGTATTCACTCTTGTGCATACAATGCAAATGCAATGCACTCTGTATAATTTCGAGAAAAAAGAATCGTCAGCGCTACGTCGGAATGACGAAAAAAATATAGAAAAAGTGACCGATAAATGGCGAAAAAAAAAAAATGATCGTTGGTGATCCGGCAAAATGACCGAGCAAATAAAAGAATGACCAATGTTTACATTTTTTTTAAATGTCGATAAATAAAACAATGTCGCGAGATCGTTATTTAACCGTAATTTTGCTGTCATCAGACGGTGGCTCGAAACGGTGATTTTGCATCGCTTGTTGGGGGTGACTGCCTAGAGAAACGGCGGAGCGAAGCAGGATCGATTCCTCGCCGCGGACATCTATTAATGCACTCCCCCATCGCGCCCGGCGGCATCCGCCGTGCGAAACTCCGTTTTAACCTACTACGCTATACACACTATATATAGTATCGCGCGGTAATGGAAGGCAGGGTGGAACACGAGATTCGGCGGAAATTACGAAACCGCGAGAGAGAAATCGCGACGGGGTGTTACAAGGGTATGGCCCTGTTCCCGACGTCGCGCTCGCTATATACGTCATGGACTCGGCATAGAAACTAATCTGCACCTTTGAGAACACCAGAAACATAGTGATTCGGGTGCAGCGACGTGTCTACAACTTGTGAAGAAACTGCGCTGGTAGTCTGGGTCATTTCAATGGATCTTGGATTGACGGCCCTGTTAATGTCGTTCTCGCCTCTCGTTAACATCCCCCTTAAGCAATTTTAACTTAATTAATTTAATTTAATTAAGCTACATTTCTCGAAATAAAATAAAATTCATTTAACCGTTCATAAGTCACACCTCTGTACACACTCTTAGGTGCTACCATAGCCAACGGCATATTTACATCTCGCCCCAAACAACTCTACCGGATAATAACTCTATCAAAATCTCTACGAGAAAGTTAAAAAAAAAACTCTACCAGAATTGAAATAAAACTCTACAACTTTACCGGAATAGAAGGCTGAAAAAAGAGTACTCTCGTTTCAGCTGTCGAAGAATTAGGTCAATAAAATGTTTCGTTCGTTCGTCGATAAAGATTTTTTATATCTTTTGACTACTGCAGGAATTTGTCTACTCCCTTTACCAGAAACGACAAATCTTTAATTTTTTTTTTTTTAATTTAACTTCTATTACAACGAACATATATTTTCAAATTAAATGTTCGGTTATTTTTCCGGCTCATTTCTCCGCGAAGAATTTTGCTGCTGCGCGTATTTGGATAGCCTCTGTTAAACTTTTGCATAATCTGAAAAAATATTTTCATTTAATTTCTCTATCAAGGTTTATTGTCAACGGCTTACCGCTCGCGTCCACTCGCTTCGCTTATTCTACATTGCAACGGTAATGACCTTTTCGAGCTTGGCCTTTTCGGTATCTCACGTGAGCGACAATGGAAAAGCGAGGCACTCGTAGAATTGAAGAAGAAAAAAAAATTCTACATGAGTAATCTGTATAAAGTTCGTAATTGGCGACTTTGATTTATATTTAATAACGAATAGCCAACGGCGCTCAGCGGTTGGGTAGAATATTCTCAGCGAAACGGATTATATCGGACGGAGGTTTGAAGCTGTGGGACAGTTTTTTTCTTCTCTTCTCCATCGTCTTTTTTTTTTTACGGAAAAACCTTTCCCTTCTGGTCGGGACCGCGCCAGAGAGTTCCAGATATATTCGAAGTTCATCGAACTCCGTTGTTAGGAGGTGCAAACTTATTTTTATTTCTCTTATAGATATTCTATTATCTGCATATATTTCTTTTTATCGCCCTGGATCGAAAAAAACGCGGGATTATATTTGATTAGATTTTTGATGAGTTTTCGAACGTAGGAAGTCAACTTGGAAAAACCTCAAAAAATGTGATTGTCTAAAATCGAACTTCGATATTGTACACCGAGGATAATTTTCTAGTTACTGCAAGACTCACTTTGTAAATTTACATTTCAAGATACCATTTTCGTGAAAAAACCTTTAAAAAAAATGAGATTGCCTAAAAACGAACGTTGGTTGGACTCCGAGGATAATTTTCTAGTTACTGCAGATTCACTTTGCAAATTGTGTTTCAAGGTACCATTTTCGTTTTACGTCAGTTCGGTTATTGCTACCGTTTGCATTCAGTTGTTCGTTTCACCCCGCGTGTTCGAAGTGCTTTGGCGCTTATAGGTAGACCATTTCCATATGCCTGTGCAGTGTGCTCGGCCTGCTCGAGCGAACTGCACGGCAAGAGCCACGGTTAAGTATCGATTCGAAAAACTACGAAGCAGCAAGAGCGAGCGCGAGAGCTCTACGAGGGGTTCATCGGTGAGTTGCAGCAACGGTGGTCTCTGTTCTCGTACAGAAATGCCCGCGAAAAGCTCCCCGGCCTGGAGAGCGGCGACCGCCCTCGCGCCCCGGTTTCACCGCGCGGAGGTTTTAAATCATATTTTTTAATAACAACGATTGCAAAATAAAAAAAAATCCGTAGGCCGAAGTGGTACGTGCGGTCGCGGCGGTTTCGCGACCGCCAGAACGCAATATCGCGTTCTCCGTACACACCTAATATTTCATGGATGGAGCCCGCGTGCTTAATTGAACGGAGAAAAGTTGTTGCGTAATAATAAAAGATAGTTGTACACGGGATCAATTTTGTAACGTAAAGTAAATACTCATCTTGGCTCATACATACAACGTACCAACAATTATAAATAATCAGCAATGAAATAGACAACTGAACATTTACTCATACAAATGAACAAGAGTTTCATTCAGGCAATCTATGAAACGCTGAAAAATCTTGTAATAATCGTTGCTGAAGGACTTCGTTCGATGGCCAATTGGCAATATGCAATATAGGTGAACAGAGATAAGTTTTTTAGTTATCAAAAACTATTGCATGTTATGTATCGGCAATAAACTCACCCACAATCTATTGGTATGGCCGGCCAAGAATTATGTCACAGCCACGAGTTTCTGATTATGTAATTGTAATTTTGACAGTGACAGAACTGAAAACTTTTCACAACTGAAGATATCCGAGAGTAGACTCAAAAAAAAGGTAAAATTACTGAACGACTTAAAAAGGTGGAACGAAAGAATGGGAATATGCGCCAACAGTAGAGTCGGTCGTCCGACCGAGCGAAGCTTCGCATTTAGGTTCAATGACCCATGCGCACGCGCCTTTATTTCCAACCGTGTGTTATTCGAGTCCAAAACCTTTTAGTAATATTGCGATGATGATTTCTCGTTTCTTCGGGAGAAGTGCTCGGGCGCTCATTGTTAAATTTCACCGACAATAGATAATGGGTCGTTTCCGAGCAATTTATTTCGGCCCTTTCATACAATGGCGTGACGACAACGAGTTTTAAGGTGTACCCGGGACTAACGTTCGCCACGAGACGAATAGAAAATTACATTCTCGTCGACGCGACAACGAGCCACGACACGATGATTCTCATATTTTCCTTGAGCATCGAATTGAGTAATTAGTTTCTCGATGCGTCGAGGGACCATTATCGTCCGCACCCTGTGTGGCCTTTAGCTTCTAGTTACATAGTTACGTAGTCTAGTTACATAGTATACATTCCACAAAAAAAAAAAATCGACGTCTCTGCAACTTTGTTTCTTAGTTCAGTATAGAATAAATGGAATAATGCTTCACTCCCAATTAATTTTCCGGCGAAAACTCCTCGCGTTTCGCGGATGTGGCGAAAGTTACATCGGAAATGTCTCTCCCATGAGCTTTTCCAGTTTTTCACGGTCTTGGCATAGAAAAAGGGTCAAGCTTTTTTATATAAACCTTTTTTTTATATGAACCATATCATTTTTTATCTGTTCTTATTAAGAAATTTTAATTGTATTCATTTTGCTGCAGTTTTATTTCCAACCTTCTTCTCGGAGATTTAAATCTTCAAACCTTATTCTACCCTATTGTTTCCGATCTCGAAAATATATCTGTATTGTCTCTAGATCTTATAAAATCCGGGACCATTTCTTAGTCTCGAAAATTCTTCTTCCCCATTATTCTCCGACCGATCAAACGGCTCACTTATCAAAGTCGAAGTTGAATTTACCGCATTGTCACCTCTTCGTGCCGCAAAGGGGAATTCACCTGGGAGAATCGTGCCTGGCATTGCCTGCGCCGAGAGAACCTCTGGGAACCTCTTTCGGCCTCTGGGAAAGCGTCGAAGTGTCCCGAGGCGACTTCGTGATGCTCGCTTAATTACATGGCTTCTCCAACCCTCCTCTTCGTGCTCCGCAACCCGGCTCGCCTCTCCGTCCTTAGTCACGATGAGGAGTGAGATAAAGAACCCAAGCGCCACTGGAAAGTCGACGAGGAGGGCAGCAAGATGCAATTGACATGCGATCCACATATTTTTCGTTTGCACATGGTCGCATGACAAGTGCTTCTAGCCATTGCTCTCCTCTCGCACGAACTCGAAAGCTCTTCCACTTCCCTCGTCGCCCTCTTCTGGATTGCCAGCATGATAATCAATCGTTGATTTTCTGTTTGCCCGCCCTAAAAAAATAAATTAATTGATTGAAAAAATGACTGCCATATTCCAATTATGCAGTCGTGGAGCGACATTAAACTGTCAGAGTAACGGTCAAATGACTGAGCACAAAGTTGATCGACATTTTACGTTAAGACCTACAAAAAGACAAAGCCATCGCAGGACCATTTTGCTATCCCTTCAGTGCCATTTGAGACAGCGACTCAAAATGACGGACATTTTTGCATTGCCATTTCGAGGTCACAGCCGACCGCTCACCTTAGACTTCCGTCATTACCGTCTGAGTCGCCATCGATTTTCGGGCACCGGTTACCGACCGCTCGCTTTCGTAGACATCGCCCGCAAGCCCACATCTCGTTCCAATGATATTGGCCTCAACAAAATAATGAATAAATTGAGCGGGTCGACAATAAAAATATAATCGTCCGCCGTACATCCATGATTCACGTTTCATTATCCTATTAGAGCCAATGAACGGGGTAGAGAAGATAGCGAGTGGCGGTGCGGCACGATTCTCCCACCGGCTGAACGGTCCCTCGACGTGAAGCCAACTCATTTTTCGAGCGCCCCCCCCCCCCCCCCCCCCACTCGATATACGGCGGTCTTGCTCCATCTCCGTCCATCGTTCGCTGATACAACCCTGTCTTGTCTTTCGTCTCTTCTATCTTGTGTCACTTGTACCGCGGCTTCTCCCTGCGGGCGAACGAGAACGATCATCTCGCGTGCAAACGAACGAACGAGGCGTGCTAGAGAGCAGTATTCGACGGTTTAACGCTGCGAAAGCTCTTGGGACTCGGCCCGACGCTAGAAACTCTCTCTATCCGTATACATTAGAAGACAATCGTTAATACTGTAGCAAGTTGACGAAGAAGTTCGGACAACGGGATGATCACGAAAGACGCGGTGGCGCTTTATAAAGCTCTTTCCGCTGTTGTAACAGTAGGTAGACATTCGGCAATTCAGGGTCATATGGGCTGTTGGGTGATACTGGCGATGGTTGTACAGTAGGACCTCGCCTATACGACCTTCGATCAAGGGGATGCTGGACCTTCCTGTTTTATCGACCAAAATAGGTGATTTCTTAGTTTTCACTATCGTACAGGACTGTATTAATAACATAAACGATTGGGCGTGCACGCGAATTTCGATCGAAATCTTCCGAAAATCCGGAAAATCTTCATGAAAATCAACATGGCCGCTGAAATGTCAAGAGTATCTGTTCTGTAGGATATAAAAAATTCTTACAATCTAGACAACCTATATAACGCCTTCTAAATGCAGCTCATGCAGACTCTAGTGTTTTAGATACTAGTTTCTTATCCATTTCCACAACTGCAATGTGTATTATTTTCTTTCGGTGTGTGCTATTCGTTTTTCTTATGGTTAATTTAAAGTTCATAGATACCAATTTTTGTTTTGGCATGTAAACTTTTAAAAAGATTAATTCCCAAACCGGTACCTTACAAATTTAAATAATCGTCGATATGCTCTACAAAAAATATAACCCAGCTAAAAGTCAAATATGGCGGTGAACCATACACGTATAAATAAAAAGATGGCCAATAACCGGCAATAAGATTTATTGTTGACTGTCTCGGGGTTATAAAAAAAAATCTTTAATTCCACCTAAATGGGAGATCACGGTCTAAAAGCCGGTAGCTAGAATTTACGCCAATCAATGCACAAATATTTTTCATCCACATACAACAATCGTCCATATAACAGAAAAAATCATTCCTCGTAATCTTTCACACCATCCATCTCAACTCTCACTCTGTTAGTTCCGAACACAAAGCGTTCTCCTGTCCGTTAACTACCCAAAAAGGCCGGAGCAAGGACAAAAATGGTACAATACAAATAAAAAAAAAACAATCAATGATAATGAGTACTCAGCTTTAATTCGAGAGGGCTTCCTCGCTGGCTCTTTCTATTACCCCTGGGGCTCGCAGACTTCAGAAAAAATTAGAGCAGTTGGCTGGCCACGCACAATTTCGGAGCTTCCGACACGAATAATATTCCGCTAGGCTCCACATGTCCAAATGTCTCCACGACCGTCCTTCGCACACGATGTCCCCAGGGAGAAAAAGGCCGATTCGGAGTTTACACCTCGCTTTCGTTTTCGGTAATCGCCGAGTTCGATATTCGATGATACCTCGAGGCTCGAAATTCAAATTATACCAGCATCCTCTCACAGGCAGTACCAAACCTTTTTCTGACTGGACGTACGAATTCTCTACAATTGGCTATATATTATATTTTTGAACATCGCCACATCAAATAGAATGTTTGGGTTTGCTCTGTCGAAGTTATTGTCACTGATATTCAATCCTATCTCTAACGGAGCTACCGGTCGTCTCCGTTGGAAAAAATAAAAAAATGGCCACATCACTCGGTATTGCCCAACCGTTATACCGCGACTTGCGGTACCATTACTCCCGGATCGATGTTCCTTGTGGTTATAATTGCGGCAATTCCGCTCGATATCGCAGCCCGATCATGCCGTACAATCGACCGGTCTGTAAGGACCTCGTAAATATGACCGGTGCTTCAGACCTCGCGGGTTTCCCTGCAGTCCCGTAGCTCATCGTTGATTCTGGCTTCCATTCTGTTCCTCGGCCGATCGGCGCCCGGCCGCTCCTGCTTCTCTCGCCGTGTGGAATCAATTAGAGGCACCTATCGACGTTGACTCGTGGCAAATGAAACATCACGCTTTTATGATATGCTAGTCCGCGCCGGGCTGGTGACGTCTTTTCCGAGTCTGGTCGTTGGTTGCTACCTACTCGCTTGGCTTCACAGCCATTCGGCTACCTGACCGGTCGCTTATTTTGCATTCTCCGCGGGTTGACACGTCTATTGAATTTAAATAAAAATTTAATTGCGGATTACCTGTCAAATAAATTATTTTAATGCGTGTACGCCCAGAAAAATAATTGACTTGTTGGGCAGCCGCAAATAATTATTTATTTAAATTAAATACATAGTCGTACAAGAATTTTATTGGACAGAATGTTTACATGAGTATGCGGATGTTTACAAGTATTTCGGTGGTACTTTCTTCAGCTCTTCAGCCCGTATGTCTCTTACTTGTCTGCTTGGATGAAAAGATTCAAGAGAAAATGCGTGCTATTTCGCGTTAAGGCCATGTGAAAGATGTACCACGTGACACACGAGTGCGAGAGAGATAGATGCATTTTTCGAATCAATGCCATTTAAAATCGGTTGACGTTTCGGATAAAACGAAAGCATCATCGGACGCGGTATTAAATTGTGCATCCGCTAATACTTTGATTTTTCCCGAAAAGTCTACGGTCTCTGAATCGCATTCATTACAGATTTTGGTTACCGACTGAGTCGCTTCACATGTTCTTAAAGAATTCAGATCCGCAGAAACGCGCAACTGCTCGAGCGGAGGGCGCACCCGTGCTCCCACATATATGCCGAATTAACTCGCATATAAATTGGCGTTTAAAGAGCCCGTATGAGCGTACAGTGGACGGTGGATGGCCCCATACATACACTGTCGGAGGACTGTAAGTGCTCGAGTATCCGATGCCGCAGCTGGGATTGCAGTGGATATACTCGGCTTGCACGTAGTCGTGCCGAAGAGAGGATATTCTCGGGTCGCCGGCATTCCTGGAATTTAGCGTTACGCTCATCCCGCGAGCTTCAAGGATGATGTCTTTTTCGGCTCCTCCGGCATTCCGCCCCGTATACGTGTCACGCACTTCGGATCTCCGTGCGAAAGTTATTAATAATTTTTTTTTTGTTTTATCTACCTACGACAACCAAATAGTTATTGATCTGGAATGTACGTTCAGATGATTACGGTGAAAATTCCACTGTAAGATGGACAAGTATTTTAAACAAGTAATAATTTACCGAGAGATTTTCAAATGGGATATTTTATTTATCCGTTTATTATCGTTTTCTTTATAATTTGCCTCAATAGTTGAGTTCGGGAAATTCAAGAAGCTCCTGAATTTCCTGAATGACGCTTTTTATATCTGAGAAAATATTTGGATGCAAGGATAATTCATTGCAAAAATGATATATCAATAAAATTCATCGTTTGGGTAAAAGTCGCGAGTATGGAGAAAAAATACCACGGCGATATCATCCGGCATTATCCCAGGCATGACTAACTTCTCTCGTTGCTATCGCGGATTACCGTTCCGGAGTGAACTTTGTCGAAATCGAATTTGCCCAACTCCGGATTCTCGCACAGGCGGCCGAACTGGTGTTTCTCACAAACGAATGGAATACGAGAGAATGTAATTTTCCAAGGAATTCGCGTCTCTGCGAGATGGGATTCTTGTGCGAAGGCGGGCACGTGTGACCGTGTCGTGCGAAATCCACGTAGGGCTCTTTTCTGGGAATCGGACTGAGAATGTAGGGTGATTCATGTATAGCATAAACGCGAGGTACAATGCAAAGCTTACGGGAACATATTTCTCTGTTTCTTCCACTGCCATGCTCGCCTTTACCGCATCAGCAGCAACCCTTCAAGGATACTGAGAGAAGGATCTGCTAAATATAACTATATCGCTTGAGAGACATTATCACATAGTCACATGGCGCACACAGTAAAAAAAGTTTGTACTTTTTACAACAACTTATTGCCCACAAACGTCCACAATTTTTTATTTGTTAATTTTCTAGTTTTACAAACAAAAGTACAAACTAAAATTGTCAATGACACGTGAAATAATAAGACAGATTCGTATATACAAATAAATGACAAACAAGTTTGTCACTTATTTGAAAAAATTAATTTTACGAAATTTTACATTCCGATTTTACGAAATTATTTTTTACTGTGCAACGCCAACGTAATAAAATCGTAAAAAAAGAGGAACAAAATCGTTTTGTCGAATCTTGCTATTAATTTTGTCCATGAATTGACTAAATTGGTTACTTGCTCAGCAGCTTCGATGGCGATTGGAAAATAAAAAAAAATCATTTTTCTAAAATCGAAACCTGTTGCTTGCAATCGTTCTCCATTGGCTGCCCAAAGCGCGTTTATACTACTGACCCACGCAGCGCAGTGAGTTGCCAGTTCTACAACGATATCAAATTAGGTTCAGACACTTTGCAGTCTACAATGAAAAACGCGTCAATGAGCGTGTTTTAATGTGCGAAATCGTAGCTGCCATGGAATGCTTTACTCGGAAATAAAAACAAGAACATAACCAGCGGAAACGCAACTCTCGTTTCGTGTCAATCCTAACGGACATGTACACGTTTACGTTTTACCGGTACATCGCTCTAATTGAGCCGCTACAGGACACACGCGACATTCGTGCAACCCACATATGTATATCTTCCGTTGATGCGGATGCGTGCGCATTGTAAATATTGTTTGCCAGCAGTCGCACAGCCGAGTTCTACGATTCCGGTTTAATTAGCGTCTCCCATTGAAATGGACTTGCGTGGGTGCAGCAAACTAACCCGAGCGCGTATGCAAGGGCACGACAACACTTCAGCGAGTCGAGAACGAGTAGACGCGACACTTCGATATAACTGAGTTTTACTGTACGCTACATTGTAAGAGTGATCAAAGTGCCTTATAGGTTTAGCGTTTATGAGCACACGCGGAGCAAGGGCAAATACCAGACTCGAATCCGTTCGAGGTTCCTGCCGGTATTACACTTGTAATTGGAATTCACCGCTGACGCACTATCGACTTCCCTCCTTTTCAACCCTTTGACGATCGAACGGCAAAGTATCTTCTGCTAAATTAAAATTTTCAGCTATTCTCTTTCTCTGATCTTACGAAAACTTGATCGTCGATGTTTTATCTATTATAAATATTTCTGTAAGGATTTGATAATTACGATTAAACAAATTGCTTTTTATCCCCATATTGAAGGATTAACTAAGCGGTCTTGAAATTATTGAAATTCCATCGTGAATCAAACTCATCGCACTTTTGCTTCTTTATAGAGCGAGCTTTGTTATCATAAAAAAAAACTCGAGATTTTTATGAAAATGTTTTCAGAATGTTCCAAAACATCGCAAAATCATATTTTTGGAAAAAAAAAAAATTTCGTTATGTGTGTGCATGCCAATCCCGAAAAATTTAAATTCTTATAACTTAGGTAGAGGTGTTAATTATGTGTGTGAAGTTAGCATATCAAAATTTAAGTTGAGTTCCTTCCACAAGGAACCGCGATGTTTGTGTTTGAGCCAAATACTTTGTCATTAAAATTTTTGGCGGTTCTGAACGTTACTAAAAAAATGTGTGCACACGCTAACTTATCATCATTTTTGCGATATCGGGTTAAAAAATTATTCACAAAAGCACTATTATCGACCGATGATTCCTATTTAATTTGGCAAGGATCAATCGAAGCGTTTATATTTTATGAGATTTAAAATTTTGTTATTTTTACTATACAATTTTTGTGCGGAATCTTTGTAGAGAATATTGCGAAAATATCAACTTTATTTTTTGTTACCACATCCGGCGATCCAGTTGATGGAATAGCAATTACTGCATGCTCGTATTTTACCAGTCACAGAAAAAAACGAACCCTCAAATGTGTTATTTCACGCTTGAACGTCCGTCAAAGCGCCCGATACCTCTGGTATGCAAGAAAACGATTTTGGAGCAAGTTTTCATCGTGGTACCCTACCGTTATCTCACAACTCCGACGAGACAGATGATATCTATACAAGTATAAAAAAAGCTCCTGAACGTATGGGCGTTTCAGAAAATACTTGGTTTGATCAAAGAACTTCGTGCCAGTGACTGCACCAGTCGGAAACCCGCACAGGAGTTTGGCGGGAAGCCTCTCGATTATCGTGGGTGCAGACTAAAACGCACCAGGGTGCTTTCCACCAGAAAATTGGAAAGAAGTCCCTCCGGGCGGTTCAAAACTCGGCATCACTTTTCCTCGCCACAGCTATATCTCTCCTTTCTCTTGTCCTGACGTAATTTCTCAACGACGAACTCAAGTTTTTCTCCGGTTTCCGGATAACATGAATCGTCGAAAACCCACCGACTGCAAAAGTTTAATGAATTCTTTGGTAATACAACTTCAACGTACCCGACTTGCCTCACGGCTGCAACTTTCGTAGCCAACCGTTAAATAAACTAATGATATTCACTTCGTTTTGTAGTGAACAAAGCTCTCAAACCGCGGCCGAGCAATTTATCTCAAAGACCGCGACTACATTAAAGGTCCGAACGGACGATCGTCGATGTAGAAATAAGCTCATTTTCTCTGTTTCCCGGACGAGAAAGCCGCGGTGAATTTGCTGGATTAATAAAGAACCTTTTTTAGCTTCCGTTGCGCCAGGCTTAACGTATTCCATTTTGATCTTCACGCGTTAAAAGAAGGTAACGCAATTTTGTCCCTCCGTCGAAAATCGTTAACCATGCTTCGGATCTGCCTTCATATTTTCACAGGTTAAACCGGATCAGTAGCAGTGATGCGTATTTAGCAACATGCTACATTGGTTATCGATCTTCAAAGTGTGTAACAAACAGTAACAATATCTGCTAAGCCATCGGCCTTGGTCCTTCAGCTCAAGTTAAACTGGATCATTGCTATTGAAATCCCAAAGTTGAGGCTTTCCAATAAAAAACTAGAAGTTACCTATAAATTTTCCCGCCAATGCGCGGTTCGATTCTGCATCTTCGATTCACAGAGTGTACGAGTTTTCTTCCTCCCCCTGACAAAATCTTGATGACATTCTGTACCGGAATATAGTACCTTATCTGCTGCCATTTCCCATAATCACACGTCGATAACACGAGTGCATGAGAGGTGCACGAGTGTTATCGGTCTGTGATTCGGTATGCGAGATTCGGCGAAGAAAACCTGTGCCATTCGAGTGCCGAAGCCACTTTCATTCGCGTTTCCATTCACGTTCGTGTTCTCATTCGCTTCCAGGCTTGGGGGAGGGGCGAACGGGCGGGGGAATGAAAACGCGAGATAAAATTTTCCACCGCTGCACAGTAGAAAAGCTCATAGCATAGAGCATCAGCCACAGCGTACGGCGCGCGTTCACGGGTCAGAAACTCGAGCACCAATCCTCTTCGCAGCTCCGCCCTGGCGTTTCCTCCATTCTCTCTTACGCTCCTGTATCCTCAGAAACGACGCTTTCGTGTCTTGTGTCCCGTTTTTTTTTCCTCTCATACTGCCTAGATCACTCGCCAATGGCGACCGGCGCTGGAATGATCTGACTCCGGAATTCTTTCCCGCTGAATTTACGCTACGGTTTTTCACGCCGGTAAACATAGGCAACTATTGCCCATTTAGCGCTGTCTCACTTTTTCAACTTTTGTGTATCCAGAAGTTAAAAACTCATTTCCGTAACCGTTTAAACTGCAGACGGTGGAAGAGAACGAGGAGTGTTTACTTTTAATTGCACGCTTTGGAGAAAGCTCGGTGTGTGCCACGCGGGCGAGAAAATAGCCAGGAATTTTTGTGCAAACGAAAATCTTCGCCGATATCGTACAGGGTCTGAGGGACAAGGAAATTATTTTATCAGGTTTATCGGGTAGGGTTATTCTGGCTGGTATGCCTAATCTCTGTACCTTCGTTAAAGCCGCTTACTTCCAATATTCAATCATTTTTTTTTTTTTAAGAGTAGCTCGAATTTTTCTCTCGAACAAAAAAAGTGTTCGCATCGACGGGAATTATCCTAATAAATTTTGTGTCCCACGATGTTAATGAACGTATTTAGCCCTCGCGAATAATTTATGTGCAATCTTGAACAATCCATGGGACTTAAGGTGAACAATTTATTCATCCGACGCCAATTAATTAAACTCGATAATTGTGTGTTGCAGAACTCTTTAGAAGCGCGGCAGAGGCTGGCCCTCTGGACATCGTGAAACTTCGCAAGGGGGACAAACTGTTGAACATTGAGGCGCAGCTTCCGGCGAATACTCCCGACAGCCCTTACTTTCTTCAGGTAATCCCCGTTTAAGGGAATAAGTCACACAACAACTTTAGGAATCCTCATTTAAGGGAATAAGTCACACAATGACTTCAGGAATCCTCATTTAAGGGAATACGTCAGAGAACGAGTTTCTACTTTTGGAACTAAAAATCACAAGTATCATAACGTAATGAATAAATAGATTTTCGGAGATATTCCGAATTAAAGGAGCTTCGAACCTGTATGTGAATGAGGCGGTTCTCATCCACTGTTACCAACATGTCCCTTCCCGTTAAGAAACGGCGACTTACAACCACAGCTTGGCAGTATTTTAAATACTTGATGTATGTATTTCGGGTATTTTCAATACGTATTTTAAGGCCTGAAATATTTTTCTGGTATTTTAAGTACTTTTCGGGCTCTTTAAGTACAAAATACAAAATACTTTTGCGTCTTCTTCGTATTAGGGCTGTGCGATTAGGCCAGGCGGGATGGATCGACAGAATGGACGAACGGGATTCCCGTCCATCGCGTACTTAAACGAATTACTTATAAATGTACTTTAAGTACAAAAAATATTTTGACTTTTAAGTACAAAAAGTATTTTATATTTTAAATACGTATAGTATTTTGTATTTTGTTTGTATTTTGAGTATTTTCGAGTATTTTGCCTAGCTCTGCCTGTGACGTATTCTCTTAAGGTGAAGTGAAACACGTTCTCTGTCGCTCTCGCTCCCACTCCACCGTAAGACCAATGCCGTTATCTCTCTCATACTCCTGGCACCGTCTCGTGACTTTCTCTTCACCTTAAGGGAAAGTGTAACCGCTATAAGTGCGACAGAGATTGCTGCCATTTCGCAACCCAAAAATCTCCCAAGCCGTTTATTTTTTGGAAAAATGATGATAACTGCAGAATTACTACACATATTTGACCGTTCTCGTATTTTTCCCTAAAAATAAACCGTCTTAGAGAATTTTGGATTGCAGTTTTTGTTACCGACATAGGAGTGCACTTCACCATAACGTCAATCTACCGTCCTAATGCAAAATATTATTACAGAGGATTTACGTGCGAATCGATGTAAAAGAAAATAATCGCTTCATATATTTTTTTTTGGTACTTGCAAAAAACAGGTTGTCGGAGCGCATCCGGCCTCTCCGGGGATGATTGATGCGGATTTGCTGCGTGCTCTGGAGAGGCGAGTCGCTGCTCTGGAGCGTGAATTGCGCGAACACCAGGATGCTGCGTCCTCGGAGCCCTCGATCACGCTGCGCGATCTCAAACAGCAGATGGACGCGTTTCGGAACAAGCTCGAGACGACCGAACACCTCAGCTGGCTCGGTAAGTGACGATTATATATTGTTTTTAGCCCATCGTTTGTTGCGCGGATACGCAGCGCGCGCGCACACACTTTTTTTTTCCCTCAGATGACCGTTAAAGATCTCTCAATCGTTTGTGAACGATGCGCAGATCCGAAAGCCGAATGACGGATATACGAGAGTATAAACAGTCCCGCTGCCAGAATCCGCGTTTGCTTCTGAATAAATATTTGTCATTGACGTGGCTACGCGCAACGTCGCCACGCTATTCATATCCTATCCATCGTACGTACTGCTCGAACTAGCTGAAAGCTTAGCAAATTGGCTGCACCTCCCATTAGGCCGGCTGGATTTTGTCCGATCGGGATATCGGAAAGCCTCATTCGCGCTTTAAGACCAGGTGAAACTCACGTGTCGCCCACGAGAGAGATAGCCTTATCGGCGCTCGCGGTGAAGTGAGAGAGACACCACGAGAGAGTGTTTCACATAATATTAAGGTGAAGTGAAACACGTTCTCTGTCGCTCTTTCTCCATTGACCGTAAGACCAATACCGCTATCTCTCTCAGACCCTTGGCTCCGTCGCGTTTCACTTCACCCTAATGTGAAGCGAAACGCGACATTAGGTGGTCTTATGGTCTCCGTCACGTGACTTTCACTTCACCTTTAAAACTTCACGAGTACTTAAAAAAAAAAAGTTAAGCGACACGCTACCAAGTAATTATCACTTTAGTAATTAAACTTTATGTTTGCAGGTTTCTACAAACAGCTACCGGAGCCAATATCATCGGAGGCTTGTCGTAGATTGCAGTATCGAAGGAAGAGTGACAGCGTCAAGCGCCGAGTGCGTGAAAGGTTTCTCACAATTTGGTGAGTAAAATTAAAATATCGCAGCCATCGCAGCGTCTCTATAATTTTTCGTTCACCCTTACATCCGACAAAGTGATTTATTTCCAACAAAATAGGGAATAATTATGCCCCCTGTATCGTGAGTCGCAGGAGAAGTGAGGGCAATTTTTTGTTCGGTTTATCGCGTTATCTACCGTCGCGTCTATCATGCACAAAAAATGTATTTTTTATTTGAGAAAACTCCTCTTGTATAATTAATTTGTGATAGTCGACGATAGTGGACGCTTTTAAGCTTTTCCTCTATGGATTTAGGTCTGTATATGTCTGTGAGCTCGAGCTGCATGAAATTGAAATTCATCGTTCTCTTGCAGTACACACTCCGACTATCCCTTGGTAACTGTGGGGTGCGCGGGGTGGGGTTCTGTTTTCGCGAATTTATCATTTCGTTTGCGAACGAGGATAGCAGGGGTTGTAGCAGCAGCAGCAGGGGCAGCATCAGGATTGTGCCCCTGGTAAAAGCTCCCGTCGCCGGGTAGCTGCGGAGCTTCGGTCGATACTGCCCGATAGTACAGCCTAGTTGTACGGTCATGATATATACTAAACTACACCATACTATACGTGTACGTTGTAACGAATATAGACATGAGGATTGACTGGGAGGCACGCTATTACATGGATGTCCGGAATAGTTCCGTATGACAAATGACGAACGTACAGATTATCGATTTGACCAGATGACGAGAGTCTTCATCGGACTTTGAAAGAGAACAGACGTCTGACATTTCGTACTTGAGATAAATAGTCGTGATTGAAATTATTTATTCCGCGTGAACGGAACTACATATATACACTTGGGCTTCTGGAGCTCGCACGCTCCCGTCGAGTGTTGCCAAAAGACACAATAATCAAAGTTTGGAAAGGAGCCCAAGGGGAATAATCAGACACCCCTCGACGATCCGCCTTTCCCTCCTCGAACCCCCCCCCCCCCCCCCCCCCCCCTCTCTCTCTCGCAGCCTTGCCATAGACCTATTGCTCATGATCCTTAATTTAATTTTATTTCGTATTACAATTATCGATATTTCATGTTCATCTTTATTTTTCATTTCGTTGTTACTATTATTTCTTCTTTTACATATGGCTGCGATTATTGTCTTTATTATGTCAATTTTATTTTCATCATAACCTTTTTATTAATATGAGGATGGTCATTTTCTGTATGTATGTGTTTACCGTACAATAAATCACTTCATTCATTCTCTGAACCGACTCTAAAGTAGGGGTTGGGGGGGGAGCTTCACCGAACGGGGAGAGGTCCTGCGTATCGTGAAGCTTATCTTTTTATCTTACGATAAGGGAGAAAAGCCTCACCGTCATAAAACGGTATCTCCCCCCAATTCTTGAAACGCTGGCGACGGCGCTGGCGTCGCGACACTTTTATACATTATAGAGAGACTAGTACATTATAGAGAGATAAGTTCATACGCACACGCGACTATTACCATACCTTTGAGTGGATCGTCGATGGGTCGTTTGGCTCTAACGATGGGAGTTCGACGACTGAGCCTTAACCGGGAGTTCCTTCCATCAAGGTTATTTTCAGTCGCATTATATAGTCTCCAATGCAAAGAGGGAGAACTCCTAGTACACTCCCGCTTGCTATCGGCATTAGCTTTCCACTGCTTTTCCTCTAAGTTTCATAATCGACGATTCACGATCTACTCCATAATGACATAATTCATTTTTAGTCGGAACTGATACCTACTTCCACTCGGAACTAATGCCAATGTTTGTACAATTTTCGTCGTTTACGATACATAGGATGTCGCACTCGATAATTTCAACAAAATTAATATACAAAGTTTTGAGTTTTATTTGCATTTGCGCGGTATACAAAATTTAATGTACACAATTGCCGTACAATTAATTTCCAGTACATTAAACACGTCGACAAAGCTCCATCAAGTGAAGCGATAGCGTTTCGACACTCAGTAATAACAAGAAAAAATTAAGCAAGACGTTACCAACCAAGAATACTCCAATATGCCGGAAGTTGGAAGTTTTTTTTTTTTATAGAAAAAAATGTAACGTATTTTGCGTATAATTATTTTATCGGTTTATGCATATAAACTTCATGGAGTACAATATGAAAAAGCTTCCTCAGCGAGGAAACAAAATGCTATCCAAATTTTTTTAGAGTGTACGGCGAACCTTTTGGATTTTTATTATTCGTGACGCTACGAGAATACTTCATGTTTATGTGAAACTGGCGTTTCGGGTGACCGGCTTGATTGATCGTAGGGACTTTTACGATTTTTTTTAGGATCCTGTTGAGCACAGTAGTTTGTCTCTGCTGTATCTCGTTAGAGGGCAGGATTAATCAATGCCAAGTTAGTACGTATGACACATCGGGGCGGAAAGCGGGGCAAAATGGACCTGTGCGCTTCATTTGAGATGAGACTTTTTTCATGTCGAATTTCTTCCCCTCTCTCCTATCGTACTATTCAAAGTCTCGAGAGTTCTCGAAGTCATTACTTCTTTCTCACAAGATTTTTCAAAGTTATCGGCGAAGGTTTCGCGTTACAGGTCGGATCGATAGCCGAAGGTTCATGTCATTGGTCGGACCCGAGATCCGAATAATCGATCCCAACCTCCAGCAGTCGCTAAACTGACGTGGATTTTCTCCTCCATGAGAGAAACTCCGAGTCCTGTTACAGTTACGTCCGGCGCATCGTTGGGTCGGCTATTATTCCCAGTCGCGTTACTGCCTCCCTTCCTCGTTCTCATCAGCGATAAAGCTACCAGATACAGTAGGAGTACCTACGTGTCTGCACGGCGTCGTACCGGAGTTCGTCCTTAACAGGATCCACTACATTGCCCACATGATTAAGCGCTCCGCGGAACCCGGCGCGCACGTCGATATTTCAATGGAAGACGGATGGATAGCAATAATTGATTGATCCACGTGAGCGAAAGCTGCTACGAGGACGAGGATCTCGTCCTCACGAGATCAAGTGGGACCATTAAGAAGATCTCCCTCACGACATTGTTCGCGGTCAGGTTCGATAAAATCTCTTCAAGAAATTCTGCGAGAAAAAAATGGTTTATTCTCCTGCACGGAGAGAGCGTTCTAGCAAAAATTGCGATCTCGCCTGGGAGAAACTTCACTCCTATTTTTCCATTTGTAAACAAAAGTGTGAGGTTTGCGCGGATTTTTGCCATATATACACTGAAAAAAATAGATTGTAAGATTCGTAATATCTATTGCACACTTCAAATTTCTTCAATGTACCAATATTTTTTTTTTTTCAGCCCTTCTAAAATTCTCCCTCGACCTCACAGTCGAGATGTTCTGTATACTCGTCCTGCATGGAAGGGTTTTCTCGAAGGGTCTTCGATTCTCGTAACGAGCCACCTTTCAATATTCCGTATCTTTCCTACATTCTATTCTATTCCGTTGTATTTATTTTATTGCGGGGGCGTCGCGGCGTTCGACGTTCAACGTTCGAGCGGTAAAATCGGTTTTCCAACTCACGTTGGTACTCCCCGTTGGCGAAGATTCTCGGCGGAAAATCCCTTCGGGGTTTCGGATAAGTGCTCGGATAGCTGCTGCGGTACCGAGGAGGATAAATAATGGAAGAAGCAGAAGGACTGAGAGAAGCCATCGGCGCAAGGCCGATTTCGTCCGGGCGGAAAGAGGCGACACGGGGACCGGACGAGAGAAAAGGTCTATCGAATTTACGTACGTCAGGATATGGCGAGACATTGTACGAATTTCAGAACCCGAATCGAGCAAGCCTCGTCACGATGACGAGACGACGAAAGCACGTTTGGCCTACCGTTCTCACGGTAACTTCTGGTCCGGAGTAGTCGTGCAAAATCTTTCCCAGATGGGCGATAGGGGTGACATGAATTATTCAACTCCCGTATGCATACGAACTGTACATACGTACCTACTTTCCATAGTATGAAGATATAACATGAACGTACAATCGACATGCGGATGGTCCGCCAAGAAGAGCGGAGGATTCGCTCAATACAATAAGCCAAGTTCACGTAGCGGCTGGTATTTTTCTGAGAGTATCCCAGCTCGGTGTTGTACGTCTGCGATATAGGGTGGCGTAGTAAAACTTCACGAGTGAGGGATAAATATAAATCCGCTGTTTCTGCGGAAGGCTTTATGGAGCGGTCACTCTCGCCGGTGTCGACCTTGTTCCCGTTTTTATTCCGAATCCTTGCCAGCGTAGGAATCTCATAAGGGATTGATAAGGGCGGGGCAATCGGGACATTAAATATTTATATTTGAAACGCTCGTCAAGGAAATGTGAGACACTCGGTCGATAACGGAAACTCTAATACGATTATTTCAAAGGTCGCCAACTTATTGGGCAAATGGCCAACTATCATAGTCTTCATTGCACAGTTGAGCAGGCTCCAATGATCTCATCTTGCTCAGAAAATATTAGCGTCCTTGAAAAAAATGTATTACAATTTCTATGACCTTATGATTTGTTTGTTTTGTTTATTTTTTTTTAAGATAAGAAGATTCTAAAAACTGGTCACAGTTTGTGTGCAGAAAATGCTGATTTATAGATACTTGATTTTATTAATTTGGGAAATATTGAACATTTATATTCCGGACACTGTTTCGGTGTTTATTTTAGTAGTGAATGGTTGAGATGATTTGCCGGCGAGTTAAGGACAGCTTGCGTACAGTTTTGCCTGATCCAACAGTTGCTCGACAACTTACGAGCATCTGCCGGCACCGCCTGCGTCTGACATACGCGAACAGAATTTGAAATTCAGTTAAAAGTTTTGCCCGGGAAAGCTCAGACCCGCGACAACGAAACCATCTCAGCCAGAGGCCCGGCAAGATCTCGGAGAAATTTTAGCTGTCGAATCATGGGAGACGCATTAGAATTCACGGTAAAACTCCTGCAGGTTCTTATTTTCAGTTCGAAAGAGACGAAGTCTTGACGTTTTCGCCAATAAAACAGCTCGCCCATCGATTTACGCGAATCATCGACTTTTCTCGCTCTCGGATTCGGAATTGAAATTATTTGTGCATTAGTCGAGGATGCTTCGCGTATACATTCACAGCCTAAAGTTCAATTTAGTGAGATTCTGAAAAAATTCATACACGTTTGGAAAAAATCAACAAAATCGTTTCGCATTCAACAAAAAAGGTATATGAATACCCAAATTTCCACCGGAGAGCGCGAGAATATAAACTTCTTATTATCCGATTCATCTAAGAAAAATGTCCACAGTACATAGATTTTCCAAGAATTTTTACCATAATATCAAAAAGAAATTCTTATAAATTCGCTACTTTCTATCATAAGTGGTGCCCCGGTTTCCTTCTATTATGTGCTATGTAATATCTCTTAAGCGATATACTCATATTTACTAGATCCTTCTCTCAGTGTAGAGGATCTTCTTTTTGACTGAGAATGCGTGACGAATTAATCCCATCTCTACACGAATCTTACCTCGCGGTCGTTGTTGCGCACCTTCGACCCCGTTGTCGTGATAGTCGAATAGGATCCCACGAGGCTCGCGAACATCAATTTGCTCGACGAATTCCATTACTCCACTTATGTATCTCCCCTTGACTCGCTGCATCGGTCTATTCAACCCCTTCGCAAAGCTCGAACGCGAGGACCGCCCTACATAGTTATCTCGACAACCCGTTGCCAGAATAGTTTCGGAACCCAAATTCCACCGAGTTCCTCATGTATAGCCTGATTAATTCGGATAAACACTGCGGGACGTGAAGCTGAGACGCCGACTATATGGAAATCCCTCTTTTAGCTCAAAGCTCATAATACTGTACCAGGCCGCACTTGTGAAATCGCATATTGCATCCAAACTATCGTAAACGATCGAACGGATACTTCGAGGCGTTTCCGTACTCGGGCCACGCATTCGCCGATCTGGAACAATAATTCCAGGATCTCGAGTGTTGCGCAGCGATTTTCCCATTTACGAGAATTTCGCTGCAACGTCGATCTATATTCGTATAGGTGCAGATTATACAGGCAGACCGTTCCAATGCTCTTGGACGAAGTGCAGACACACTTTGGCATCTTTAAATAGAACACGCCCGATCTTCGTTGTTCGTAAGTGTTGTGCATACCGCTGATATTCTTCATTTCAATTTCCATCTTTGCCCTGTAAGCCTGAAACGTTACCGGAAGATCGTTAAACTCACAATGAGAAATACAATTTACTCAAGCCAAATAAAATTCATTTGGAGTTTTATTGAAATCTAATAATTAAATTAATTTAATCGTACATTCAGTTTTATTCAATTTTACTTCATTGAATTGATTAAATCATTTATTGGAACGTCACTCGGCCTCGCCTCGTTCGAGCTCTCGATACGGCTCGTCCGGCCGACTTCCCAACCTTCGTCGAAAAGACCTTTTTTGTAACACGTGCACGAAAAGTCCCGCTTTTCGTCCCTGTAAAGTGTGGCGAAACTGGCGCTTTCTAGCGGAGGATGCGCGAAAACTTTTTTGCACGCTTTTTTCACATCCTAGCTACTTTTGCGCACACTTTTTTAACACTCTAGCTACTTTTTTGCACACTTTTTTCACATCCTTACTACTTCGGCACACACTTAGCTGGCAGCACTGTAGCTATTTGTTCGCACGCACTTTACAGGCACGAAAAGTGGAAATTTTCTTGCACTTGTCACAAAAAGTAGTATGCGATACTCGTCCGAAAAAGCGGTCTCCCGACGGCGGTTGGGAAATCGGCACTCGCCTCCTCTCGAGCTACAAACGTCACTCGGCTTCGCCGCGTGCCGTTGTAGCTCTCGATCCGGCTCGTGCAGCCAACTTCACAACCTTCGCCGAAAGACCGCTTTTCCGTACTAGTATCGCAAAGTACTATTTTTGCACTAGTATCACAGAGTACTATTTTTTTATTTTTGTCGCTCGAACATCAGGATCGTTCGAGATGCATTTTGCCAAATTACATTTTTTAATGCGCGGTAATCACTTCACGAAATGAAAAGTTGAAATTCGGAGGTTCGTCAGCCAAGGGCTTAAAAGATTACATTGAATCTACCATTGTAATACCTTTGAGGCTTCGCGAATTACGAATTCCCTAATCGGATTTAGTTTCCAGATTGAACAATACGTAAACCCAGAGATCTGGACCGATTAACGTTGCACTGATCTGGTTGACGAGCCAGTTTCGCCGAATCAGCGAAGTATTTCGATCGAAGTCACATTAAAGGCAAAAGCGATGCTAGTAACGTCGAAACTCCTGACTAGCACGGAACCGATATTTGTTGTCGCTAGCGTTTGTTATATGAAGATAAATGCACTCAAGTAACATAATAATAAACGTAAAAAACATAAATAAACGTTCCCTATTCTGTAGGTAAAAAACTCTCACGATGTTTTTTTAATTCAAAAAAATGTAAATATTGCTCAATGCTTTCGGTGAAATATTCGCTCTATGCAGACGTTAAAAAGATCGAATTCCCGAGAAACCTGATATGGAAAAGAATAAAATTAAGAAATAAAAGTTCTCCGAATAAGCGGTGCGTCTGCAAACACGAGCAGGGTCTTGAACCATGTTAATATACGGAGCGTACATATAAATACGCCGGAGTTGCGCGTATGGATATTGCCGACATCGATTTTTCGTTATATGCACAGGGAAAACAAAGCGCGGCTGAAAAAATATGGAAAATATGTAAAAAAAAAAATAAAATTAAGAAATAAAAGTTCTCCGAATAAGCGGTGCGTGTGCAAACACGAGCAGGGTCTTGAACAATGTTAATATACGGAGCGTACATATAAATACGCCGGAGTTGCGCGTATGGATATTGCCGACATCGATTTTTCGTTATATGCACAGGGAAAACAAAGCGCGGCTGAAAAAATATGGAAAATATGTAAAAAAAAATAAAATTAAGAAATAAAAGTTCTCCGAATAAGCGGTGCGTGTGCAAACACGAGCAGGGTCTTGAACAATGTTAATATACGGAGCGTACATATAAATACGCCGGAGTTGCGCGTATGGATATTGCCGACATCGATTTTTCGTTATATGCACAGGGAAAACAAAGCGCGGCTGAAATATGATAGAAAACCCGCCCGGGGCTTTCCCAAGCATATTCATTCAAAAACACTCAATTAGCGGGTATCTTGTGTATGTGTACATACATAAGATACCTGCTAGATTGCAAACACAAACAGGGCTTTGAACAATGTCAATATACGGTGGGCACAAATAAATACGTGGAAGTCGCGCGTATGGATATTTTCGACATCCGCTTTTCGTTATATTCGTTATATTCAATATGATAGAAAACTCGTTCGCGGATTTCCGGCATATTCATTCTAAAACTCTTATTTAGCGGATATCTTGTGTACGTGAAAGATCGAACATTTGGAGTTCGAAAATGTTCGAACTCTCATAATGTCTGTTTGCTACTTTGTGCCTTAGGAAATGATTACTAAGAAAAAGACTAATCTGGCTCAATGACAGGAGTGACATGTCAAAAAATTCTAAGGGTATTATCGTCATTTTATTGGCGATGCTAAAGTGGAAAGGTTTTAATGGAAAAACTTAAATCTGCCGATTACTCCACTTCAAGTTATTTATACGTAATATTATATTTAACATTACGCTTAACCAAAAAAAAAGATTTGTTTTCGGCAATCGGTTTCCAAAACATTTCGAATAAAAATGTGATCGACAAAATGCGTGGATGCGAATTTCTTGAACGATGAGTGACAAATGATTCGATCTCCGGGACGATGTGCGCATTATGTATTGCGAAGTGGCGAGAGATCTTGCCCCTTGAATTCCTCGCTAAATCGAATATGTCAGGTACAATGAGTGCTGGAGTAGTTTTGATCTTCGGTCAGAATTCGCGAAAAATTCGTCGCCACGAGTACGGAAATCCGTCTGGTGTTAGACAATTTTTCAATCGGTCTGGAAACTTTATTTCCCGTCTGTCACGCCTATCAAATGTATCGGATAACTGCCTTCGCCGTTTTGCAAACTGCCTTCGCCGTTTTGCACTGGCATACCGGCAGGACTTACCGTCTCGCGTATCCACGCGTGCGTTCTGTGATGCGATATACAGTACGTCATGGACTAGTCTGGCGGTTGTACGCCGAAGCGATTTGCGGTTTATGCACAATGGAAAGTAAAAAAAAAAAAAATCACCTGCAGTTCTGTTATTACCCAATCCCGGAATATGCCAGACAGGGATTTGCGCCAAACAGCAAAACTTACGCTTCGAACATTCCTTCCATGAATTCTCGTCCACCAATCCACTCTCATGCGGTTTACCCGTGAAAAATAGGATTTTTTCTATGAACCTTGGCGTTTCTTTGGCTTACACAAAACACCAATGAAGAAGTCCTAGGAAAAAAAAAAAAAAACCTAATACTTAAAAGTCCGTGTATGGTATAAAAAAGGCTGTATTACCAGCGTGCAGATACAAACTAACGAGCATAAAAAAAAACCCGCGCGTCGCCACTCGCGAATCATGTTTTCCGCGAAATTCAAACGGCGCAAAGCAAATGGCAGAGAGCACTTTAGTTTTACCCGCAAGTTATCGAATTCCTCCGCGAAGACTTTGATAGAGGCAAGCGTATACCCACGATCTAATTGCTACACTCGACGCAAGCGACCGCAAAGGCAAACGAGTGCGTGTGTCGCACGAGTCGGCTTGTCAAACCCATGTGGCCAATGTCATTGGAGGGGCGAGTAGGGTATTTCACGAGACACGTAAGCTGACGGGACAGGATTGAGGAAGGGAGAGAAACCCTCCGATCGATATCAATAAGCGACAGAAGTCAACCCTCGACGAGTCTCATTATTTGTCAAAATGATCACGTCACTTATAATTATTCTATCTTTTGTATAGTTAAGTATTGTCAAAATTATAATGTGAACTGTGTGGTATAAAGGGATAAAGTTTATACGTAAGTTCAGTTGATAAACTTATATTTCGCCTATCAATTTCTCCGTTCTATTCCGCTAATTTTTCGAAATTTACCTTTTCCATGTCGATTAAAATGAGTCAAATTAAAAAATCCAACTTATCAGTTTCGAGGAAACAAATTTTGCGTCCGACAGTAAAATTTAATCGGCCGAGGCAGTTGCAGGCTTTCTCGGTCATGATTATTTGTAAAAAAATAAAAGCCTGTATCAATAGGGTCTCAATAGGTCTCAATTTGAGGACGTAATTTACGCCCACTGAGTATATGCGGCCGGTGGTAATAATTAATAATAATATTCACGGGTAATAGGGCTTCCTCGTCGATAATCCGTGTATACTAACGACTGGTAGGAAACTTTGAACATCAATGAGCCACGAACTCGTGGAAACTACTGATGCGAATATACCTATCGCCAGTGGTAAACTAGTTACACAGCTCCCATGAATCTTATGTAGCAACTCCGAGTTACAAGATATCTCAAGATATTATATGCGATTACCTTGCTGGTCAACGTGATATTGCAGGCTTAGATACAGGAGCTAGAATCTACATCGGTTTAGATTTGATCCGATTATCGAGGTAATCAGCGCGCGGTACAGTGCATCCAGGCTAAAACAGCGACGTGATAGTGTAGGTGTCAGTGCCATTGAACGAAAGATAGTCGTCATAGTCAAATTGTTTCTGAACTTAGACTTTATAGACACCTATAATTGGTTAGGCTTTATGCGTGCTGTATGCGTACCATATAATCGGTTTCAACATGATTTCGATGGATTCAAGATATCTAAAAAAACGTTTAATGATTTCATCGGCTCACGAATAGATCTTTTTAAACCCCGTACTTTGATATTTTTCACTGGAAGTTACATTCGATTTGCTACAAGATATTGTAATTGACCTCAACATTTTTGCCGGAAAGTCAGATTTTTAATATTAATATTGTAAGCTTAACGTAAGAACTTTATAAACTTTTCGGTTCGCTCGGTCTACATCATATATTCTATATAATAATAGATGATACTACCTCGGTTATATTCCAGATAAGTGCAACTGTAATAATAATGTGACTAAAAGGCAGCTTTATCTCGTTCCAACTATTATACTTCATTAGAACATTTATTTTCGCTCATTATATTACCCGATAGCATACAAATTCATAAGGGAGTTAATCCCGCCGAAATAACTCGACGATTATCGCGATAATTAATTAATTATCTATATAAATTAATAAAGTCATTGATACAACAACCCAAATTAAATTGATATGAATTGCATTGAATTTTAATATCTCACCGGGTACATCGGCGACGGGAGAGCGAAATTTCGAGCCGAATCGACGATATTAAAGACCTCTTCTCGTCGCATAACCCGAATTGATATTCGGAATTCGAAATAATACTCGTAATTCGACATGAACCAGTGGCCCGTCTGTCTGACGATGACACGTTCGTCCAGCGCACGATCTCATATAATCGAAGGCCCTCCCAAAACAATTACTCGATAGTGTACCTGTCTATAGTCGTTCTGTTCTACAATCGACAGACATTATGAACGATTACGCTCCGGTGTCGGACTGAGCTATAATGGAGAGGCACCTGGACAGCTTGATTTTAGCTAAATCATAGATCAATGGAAGCGATCAAGGACGTGAAAAATCATGCACGCGAAAGATCGTTGATACGAAACGTAGTTTCGCGCCTCGCATTTCGACAGAGGGATGGATCGTTCTATAGTCCTGAAAAACGAGTGGTATTGGCGTGCGAGTGACATTCATGCATGCATCATAAAAGTTCCACTACGTCGTGCCAACAAGAGTTCCGTAATTCCGATGATTTTTCCAAATGGATGGAACACGGGCATGGAATCGGCTTTATTTTTTACTCAGCGTCGAGAACTCTCGAGCGCAGTGTGCAGTCATGTCATCGGGACGAGCGGAGGGGGTGATGGTGCAATTTAGTGGCTGGTAAAAGCGAATTCGAGTTTCCGAACTTTTCCCGGGATGTAATAACTTCCCATCGATTTCGTGATCGGCGAAGCTTGTTAGGAGCAGATTTATCCTGAAAATAATGTCCTCTCGCTGCTGGACTCAATGGGTCGATGATGGTCGGTCCCTTGTGTGCGAAGGGCATCCGGGGATGGCGACGAATGAGGTCGAAAGCGAACAGACAACTTTTCGTGCACGGCCAAACGATGTGTTGGAAAAATTAATGAAGAGTTAGTCGGAATTAAGCATTTTGTTTTTCCGAAAATTAGTTGTCTCAACTAACTGCTACACACCAAGTAAAATCCATTTGTTCCGAGAGGACTGTATTTGTGGGGAAATTACAACTTGACGCAAAAGGATCCTCTTGCATCAAATGGACTTTATTTAGAATGCAGCTCGACGAACGCATCACACTGTTAAAAATGTTATGAAATTTAGAACACGTTTAATACACAAAGTTATATGAAATATACAATCTAGGTATATGAAATTAGAATTCATATACATTGTATTTGAATTTTCATAAGTTAATCTTAAATGCACAATACCACTATATTAGAAGTACCGATGATGACTTTGAAAATGAAGACATCCGTATATGAAAATTATGTTGTTATTACAAATATTATGCAAATAATATTGTTTTTAATATACCGGTAACGCAATATTCTTACGTACGTGTCAGTGAAATTTCATATACCGTATATGCATAAAACTTCATATAAATTTTATGAATTTTCAAACAGAAACTTTTAACAGTGCATTGTTTTTCGGTACGGTGAACAGTGGACTTGCCATTTCTTTTGTTCGTTCGAATGTACGATAACCGAAAGGATGCAATTTTGTTCGTGTACTTTGATTTTATCGTCATACGTTGACATCATTTTTGAACAGGCGACCGTTGATCGAAAGTTTAAACTCCCTCCATTACTCAATCATCCGAAAGATAATTTAAACGCGTCGTTTAAATAATTTTTGTTTCTCAATTATCGATCATCCTCGGATCGGTAAGTCCGCATTCCATTTCTGAATCATAATTTCCCTACAAGGCGTGGATCAACAAATGATCGCCGATTTTAATCTGTGACTATCATCGATAGCAAATGCAATTCAGACGGTTTGGAGCATTTTTCTCTGTTCGATTAACCACCGACTATTTCTCACCGATGCATGCACTCCATCCAACCACGTCGTTTCCTTCGCCAATCCTTGCGTCAAATCAATTCTCGTTTTCCACCGCAAGCCGACATCCGTCAAGTTTCATTCACGACCATTCATTAAATGGACACGTTACATTATTTCCTGTCGGAATGAATTCACCGAATGCCGATGCTCGTCAAAGGTTCTGAATCCGTTTGGTAAAGTACAGTTTGTCAAGTACGCACATAAACCGATACACAGATCCTCTGTCCGCATATCAATTTATGCAATTGCTCATACGTCGATAAAATAAATGACACAAAGCCACCATCGGGCATTGCAGGTACACGTGTGACACTTGAACTACCGCATATGAGAATCAAAGGCTTTACGAGCAACATACTCACATCACATTGATAGGTCAGAATTAAGCGATGTCCGACATTGTCAGAAATAATAAAAACCACGATATGTGATCGTCGTTCACGAGAAAATGACGAGGGTGTGACAGTAAGCGGGCTACAGGGCATTCAGCTCGCTTGCGACGATTCTATCAGTGATCGTTGATTAGCGATCATTCGTATGCAATTCCCACTACATAGGGGAGAATGGACGAGTGTCAGCGAGCCGAGAAAAACTCAACAGAGCTGTAAAGTGAAGTTTCGGTCTCTTTTTTCAGTCCATTATCGAACTGGACAAAATTGGCACATGTCGTGCAACCGAAATGCAATTGTTTTCCGCCGTTGTGGCAAAAACTCCACTTTAATGATTGTCCAATCGATCTCGTAGTTGTAATTCGTTTCCTCAACCGAGGCGAGACCCAAAGAGAAAAAATTAGATATACAAAAAAAAGGTAATATAATTCAGCGATATAAGAACACTTATCAAGTGGGTGTGTATATGTGGGTCTAGCAGGTGAAATTCTCATATGACGATGATTTCAATGATCGGTAATTACCGATTATTCGTACGGCTTGCGAATACATTGGCCGTTGCCTTGGTGTTCCAACCTCGTTAAATTGTGGCGAGCGGTAATGCGTGTTTTGTGGGGTAAGCGGTTTTGCGCGGACACACATATACGAACGCACGTGCTCGGTTAGCCGATTCCAGAGGGCTTATTGCCTTAGAGATAACGGTGGCTTAATGGCATCTCCAGTTAACACGGGCAAGCTTCAGTGGATCCATCTGCCCATTCAGCCTGACGAGAAACCCTCTTGCCAGGGGTCAACCGATCGGTGAGCCGTTAGTACACTCGACTATAGTTAACTACGTAGCCGGCTTGTGGCCACAGGGCACCGAGTAGATATGCACAAATCGATCACAAATACATAGTATATGCCCATATGTACAATGGAATTTGCCAGTGCTTATGTGTAACGCGTGAAGTATCAGGGATTGAACGTGAATTTCACGTTACGATGCTGTACTCTATTGATTGCAAATATGATATTCATTATAATTTCATAGATAATACGTAGACCAATCACCGAAGGTACGGTGTCAATAGCGAAAGGAACAGGTCTCCGTCATTTGGGCTTTATAAAAAGAAAAATAGGGCTCAATTGGGTAAAATAAAAAACCGGGGAGAAAGCTAACTATTTTTACAAATTTTAGGCTTGTAAAACAGATCTCGTGTCCATAGAGAACATCGGTCCATTTTACCCCAGGGGTCCTACTTGCGCTCCGCTTCCCTGTTCTCCCTCCGTGATAAAAAAATGATCATTTATGAGATAAAACTGGGCCATGACGTTTTGTGATTCCTCTCTTTGCACGTAGCCGAGTCGGCTGAAAATCACAACTGAGCACTGTGCTCGCCTCTTCTGCGATTTAGTGTTTACCTCATTTATTTCGTTTTCACGAGCTCGTAATTTTCATTTTAAAGAGAACGGACGGAGGGAATGCATTTAACAAACAAACAAAAAAAAATAGTTCGTATGTCGTTTTGCCGCAATGTGGCAGCGGCCACTTCCACATCTGGCGAACATTTCACCGGAAAGCTCTCACGCCCTGTCCGCGGCTCAAGGGACTTCAGCGACTCTCCGCAGACTCTCCATAACCGGGCAGGTTTTCCCGGGGAGAAAACCATTGCTGCGGAGCAGTGAACAGGAGGTTACGGTTAGGTGGGTAATGCAGACGAGTTTCAAGGGCCGCCCACCTGGTAAACTCGGCTCCCGATGTTTTGCCACTGCTATTACTGCAACAGACTGCTATTGTTGTTGTGCTGTCTCGTATAGCCCATGGGAATTGCGTTAGGGCTTTGTGGATGTGAATTATGGTAAGCTGCGAGATCTGACAAATGCCCCGTGCCAAATACGTACCACGTATCTACCGTGAAACGTACCGAGAAAATAGTCGAATCAACGATGCAGCATCTAATGGCTCAGTTTACCAGTGGTAATCCATTCCGGATTGGGCTGCGACCGTTTCACTGAACGAGCGATGAATAGATATTTACTTATGTGTTGTGTACCGCGGATATTAACCGCTCGCAACGCGCAGGATTATTCGACGAAATGTAATATTCCATGCGTATTCCGAATAACGGACGAAGACGCAGTTCAATCTCATGATCAGAAGTAACATTTATAAATCATAGTAATTATGGTAATATAAATGTTACTGATATAGTAATATCGACACCGATAGCTCACACCATACCACCGTATGCCCTGTACGAGCTCAGAGCGGAGATATGTTGAGTCGGGAATTCTCGACAGAGGATACTCGTTAAAAATGAACATCGGTACAACGAACCTTGTGACATGTCATCTTAATTTCTCGATCATTTGTGACACGAGCAGGCACGCATCGCAGAGTTTGGGATTTTTATTTATTTATTTTTTTTTTTTTTCGTAATCTCAACGAAGCGGACAAAGGTGAACGACGAGGCTGAATTCTGCGCTTCGTGCGTGTATCACTGGCTCAGATTCTCACGCGAAAGAGTTCATAACGACATCGAAGATAGGAGAAAAAGTAAAAATATACACGGAGTGAAGTCTTGCAATTTCTCGACACCCGATGCATATATATAAATGCATCCACTCACACACATATGTATATATATGTATATATATACATATATATATGTACATATATATATATATACAGTGTGTGCAGGTTGCCAATTACGTGATTACGAACGCGCGCGGTAATTGCACAGGATCGTCGGACGTCGGTGTACGCTCGCTCATTCGAAGGGTTGATTCCCTCGTGCTTCATGCACAACCGTGTACGGAGGCAGGCTCGTCCTTGAATTCACGCGAGGGAAATAGCATTCGGGTGCGGCTCCGGAGAGGCCTCTCGACTTACGGTACGAGGCATTAACATGCTCAACCATTCGCTTCGTCATATAGGCTCACATACTCTACGCGATTAATCTATGTCCGATCTCATCGATTTTTACATAATACTTTATTTTCTCAACTTTTCTTTTACATCAAACAATCTCACCGCATTTTTGTTCGATGAAAAATCTGACTCTTTTTTTTTTATCGTACCTAATATATTTTTTTTAATTCAATGGTTTTTAACGATTAGATGAATTGATTAGACAGCTGGAATTCCGCCTCGAAACACAAAGTGGAAAATTATTAGATTTTTTCTCGCACACCTTATGCGAATTCTCGTTAAATAAATAAGATATTTTCTCATGGAATGCCCTTCCGCGAATACACGCTAATTGACATTTATTAATTTCCTTTCAGTGACGTGGCTGTGTCGTCGAGTGTCCGAGAGTGGCTACGCTCGCCAGCTTTCGACGCCCGACAATGGGAGGACGAGGAGCTTCTGCTTATGCTGCAAACGATGTTCGTCGAGCTCGAGTTACTACAAAAATTCGACATATCGATGTCGACGTTGAGAAATTTTCTTTACGAGGTTTACAACAATTATAACGAGGTGCCCTTCCACAACTTCAGGCACTGCTTCTGCGTCGCCCAGATGGTGAGACGATCCTGCTTTAAAATATTTTAATCTATTGGATTACTTGTATATTATAACAACGGACAATAAACTTTTCTGATCTTCGAATCTTGCTAATTGATTGGCTGTAAACCGGGTGAAGTCAACCAGAAAAGTGAAATCTGTTGGGTGATAAATTTTTGTTCTTCCGCAAGATCGTTGATATTATCGAAATCTGTCATTCGAGGATTTTATCACTTCACGTACGAGATCTTTGTTCAACGAGGACCGACAATTTGCCGAGGCGCAAGCTTCGAAAGACTCGAATAACAAGTGGCTAAAAAAAATGCATACGTGTGAAGTGTTGTTTTTTTTTTTTTATAAGACAAAAGACAATTTATTACCTATATCCGTATCGTTATTGTGCTTAAAAGAAGGCATAGTCATTTGCTCTCGACAAAAAGAAAAGAAAAATGTATAAGCAGCGTTGAAACCAATTAAATTTTTTTCAAATTTGGCTGACATGGTCCACTTGATTTAGAGATAAAAAACTTAAAAAATTTGATGACTTATTTATCCACGCAGATGTACGCGATCGCTTGGGCAGTGGACCTTCCCTCGAAGATCGGCTACCTCGAGGTCTTCGTACTAATAGTCTCATGCGTGTGTCACGATCTCGATCATCCCGGTTACAACAATATATATCAAATAAACGCCCGGACTGAGCTTGCGCTACGTTACAACGATATATCACCTTTGGAGAACCATCATTGCTCGGTGGCGTTTCGCGTCCTCGAGGCGACCGAGTGCAATATACTTGGATCGTTGGATGCAGCGACCTTCAGGACCGTTCGCGAGGGAATCATCAGGTGCATTCTCGCTACGGATATGGCCAGGCACAACGAGATTCTCAGCCAGTTCAATGACACCGTGCCCGAATTCGATTACCAAAATAGAACGCACATCAATCTGGTTAGTACTGGAATATCATTATTTTTATCATTAGAAATACCCACTTTCAAGGTTTTCGATACTCGCGCGTAACGTGCGAAATCAGCATTTTTGGGCCGTTTGATGGCAATTACCTCTATCGAAATCAAGCAGTATACGTTTATCATCCAAGTAGCTCACAAGTCTTCGCTCAAACTCTAAGTCGACGAGCTGGTCTTCAAACAGTCTTTACACGAAATTCTGATATTATATCGAGTCAATCTTCGTTATTTTCAAAGTTGAATAATTATTCATTTTCAACCACTGTTGTATCGTGTCGCTTCAATTCAATTTCAACCCGTTTTAATAAATCTGCAATAACGTCAGAAATAAAATATTTACTCCATTCAGAGAAAAATCCCGATTTAATTATTTAGTTACGTACATGCCTTCCGTCAAAACGACCTCTGACGTTCCGCGATTTCATAATGGTACCTCTGAAACGCCGCGAACAAGTCATTCGAATCCCTGGAATCGTCGGAGCACATGTCGCCGAAAATTTATCGACCGCTGAGACGGACCACACGATTTGTA
This sequence comes from Amblyjoppa fuscipennis, assembly GCA_963575735.1. Taxonomy (NCBI): domain Eukaryota; kingdom Metazoa; phylum Arthropoda; class Insecta; order Hymenoptera; family Ichneumonidae; genus Amblyjoppa; species Amblyjoppa fuscipennis. Next base: position 7,461,293 of record OY754495.1, on the reverse strand, counting down.
CATCATAAGTGTATGAGAAGTGTCCGAATCGAAAGAAGAAATAGTTATTATTCATAACCGAAAATTATACGAGCGCGTCTTTGTTCACAGCTGTCGATGATCCTGATCAAAGTGGCTGATATAAGTAACGAGGCAAGACCAATGGACGTGGCGGAGCCCTGGTTGGACAGACTTCTTCAGGAATTCTTCAAGCAGAGTGACGCGGAAAAGCTCGAGGGACTTCCGGTGACCCCTTTCATGGACCGTGACAAGGTTACCAAGCCGTCTTCCCAGTGCAGTTTTATCGGCCTTGTACTGTTACCTCTGTTCGAGTCCCTCGGTGAACTCTTTCCAGAACTGCAGGTTCGTGGAGAGTCAATAATTCAGGACCGTTTAAGTTCGGGTCCCCGGTCTCCATGTGTTTTTTCAACTTCAAGCGAACCCTATCGAAAGACAAATTGTGTTGCTTTGGACGAGACAAAAACTGCTCTCTTCATTTGAAAAAGTTTTCTGTATCATCTATATAAGAACAATAATCATTATCACCGCGAAAACTTCCTCAAATACGGTTAAGAAAGAAAAAATGAAAAAACTATTTATATTCTTCCAGGAATTTATTGTGGAGCCGGTGCGTTACGCCCTCGAGTACTACAGGCGACTGAACGAGGCGGCAAAGGACGAGCGTCATCATCGGAAGAGTATAGTGGATCTCGGTGAATCGGCGATATCGACGACGGCCGGTGGAGGTTCATCGGCGGTAACGAAATCCGTATCGTCTCACAGCATGCGCTCGAAGCGTTCGGGCGGTACGATCCATTCGCGATCGCGTTCCACCGACGAAGATCAGGAAAATTTGACAATCGAGGAAATCGACAATCCCGAGAGTTCCGATCCGGAAACTGCGACAGAAGTCGAGATAAGTGAAAAGACGTTAAAATTTAAGATATCAACGGAAGGTAGCGTAGCGACGTCGTCGGGCACCGGACGTAAGAGTTATCCGGGTAGTCGGAAGGGTAGCAGAGAAAAATCATCGTTGGACCATTACAATCACGATCTCGCCAAAGCGGTTAGGGAACACGATCGCGAGAGGCGACGGAGCAAAGGCGAAAATTTGAGCAGCGACATGAGTTCGCCAGTCAGTGCGAGATCGGGCGACGATGGTAAAATGATTCTCGAAGAATTGGAGAGAGACGAGGGCGAATTCTTCGAGTCGGCGTACCGGGACGAAAGGACAGCGGAAGGTAACGGAAACGTGATAGCGATCGAGAGCCTCACATCTGGGCACAGAAATCGTCCAAAGAAGAGACCAAGCGTTGCTGACAACGAGACAGGCGATGTTCGTCCGGGTCGAAAAGATTCCGCTGTGCCACTCAATAACAATATTTGCTGCTGTTGCGACGACAAAACAGCTTCGAATAATCACAAATCGCTGCTGGCGCGATTGCGAAATTTTACCGATCGACTGAGCATAAGTTTCGACTCGAAGGAGCCGCAGTTTACAAAAACGACGAAACATCATGGAACACCGGCGAGAACGTTGACAAAGAGCGAATCGGTTACGAGCAGCAGCGCCTCCGCAACGACACCGAGACAAAACAGCACGGTGACGCTCTGCAAACGTTGCAATTTGGTGAAAAAATCTAAGGAGAGCAAAGAATCGTCGACGAACACGGTGGTCGAGATAACCGGAACGGAGAAGCGTGCGATGACATTGCCAAAAGCGAGAAAGTCACAAGACGGCAAGAACAAAAGTTGGAGAATGGTTTTTGCCAAGGAGAAGAGGCCGTCGGCGTCCTTGGAAATATTGCCGGGTCACGATGCCAACGCGAGCGCTGTCAAGCATCGACGCAATTTGTCTAATCCCGAAGGTAAGATCAGCGCCCCGAAGACGATTTGCTTGAAAGAAACAAAGTGTGCCGAGAAGATATTGAAATTCAATGACTTCAAGGAGATCGACGTGAGAACGACCAAGAAACCGGAAATAATTGTTCATCCGGGAAGCTCGAACATCGTTGACGACGATATAGAAAAAGTGGAGATTCGACGAAGCTCCGCGAGTATGGAAGACATATCGAAGATAACTAAGCAGAACGAGGGAATTTTGCTGGGTTCGCTGGACGACAAGAAACAGGACGAGCTTCAGCATACGGGCAGTTTGGATTCGATACTCTACAAGGAATCGGCGAAGAGCGAGAAGAAACCCTTTGGATTTCCGTCACCGTACATCGCGAAAAAATCGTCACCTGGTTTGTTCTCGCGATTCAAATCCGGAATGAGCATCGACGGTACGAGAAGCACGAGTAACAGCGGTGGTTCGCTTCACGATCAAACGCAACACCAACAACAGACCGGCTGGATCTCGTCGCTGACTTCGAGTTTTCGACCAAAACGACACGCGGGTGAATTGCCGAGCAATGTTCCTCACGCTATTCATTCACCAGGCCACGAAGGGGTCAAGTGATACGTTGTGGTCTCCGTTAAGAACAAAACAGGAAGATTCGCCGAGCTGGGCGACTGGTGGGCGCAGCGGTCGTCTTGCTGCACCGGCTTGTCGAACGAGAGCTAAATTAAAAACGATGGTTTTTGTCGTTTTGCGAAGGTAAAGGAGAAACTCGTAGAAATTTGGGCAATCGTACAAAGTTTACAAATCTATAGTCATTAATTTCTATCATATTTTACAATTAGATCAAAATTCAGCTTGGACTCGATCAAGATTTTATGCGAACCACGCATTTTATGCGGCAAAAAAAGAAATAATGATGACCTTATCGGCAGTTAGATTTATTACATGAAATGCGTTTTAGTATTGAAATTAGTACATTTATACGAGTTTCTCCACCACATTTTTTCCAAACAATCCAAGAGTTTGGAGCGGCGAGCCGGTAAGGCGCGAAGACAATCGTTAGGTCCGTTGCACCAGGTGCGAGTTTCGCACGCATGCCGGCTGCGAGTAGTTCTTCCCTCACGTTATCTTCCTTTTTCTTCTCAAAAGGGTGTTTCGGTGACACGGAGACCAATGAATATTAATGAAAAAAAGAACGAACGAAAAACACATCAATAGACAATCGTGAAGGTGGCAGATACTGTTGCTGTCGAAGAAGTTTTCTTTTGTCCGTAAAAAAAAAAAAAAAAAATGCATGCGATAAGTGATTACTGAAACCGAGCTCTCTCGCTCAGCGATTAGATCGTTTGCTTCATCCAGTTTATTGATCCACTCTGACAACCAAAAATGGATCGAAATATGCCGACGGTGATTTACGTTTGAAACTTGTGAACGATTTTACTCTTCAGTGAAAAGTAATCATATAGGGAAAAAAAATAAACTAAAAAGATTATCGGAGATGTGAGTATCTCTTTCGATGAAATTCAGGTGACTCTGTCCGACCCGACAGTCCTAAGTGTTAGATACGTAGATTATTTTATTTATTGTCCAATTAACGGGTAGCCTAACGACTAATCATAAATGTTGTTCGTTATATATACATCTATATATATATGTATAAATATGCAAAACGTATCAATATCGAATTTGAATCGCCACAATCGTACATACATATATATATATAAAGATAAGAAAAAACAAAAAAGAAAACAGAACATGTATGACTATATACATCGTTAAGTATAGATGCTAGAACATGGCAAACAGATAAAATATACATCTATATTATAATATAGCTGCCATATGGTAAAATCCAAAAAAGAGTAATTGTTTTGAATGTTGCGAAAAGAGAAAGCGAATTGCTAAAATATTAGAAATTGAGATAAAAATAATAACGACCTCACTCTTTCTCTTTCTATCTCTCTTTCTCTCCCTTTCTCGCTCTCTCTCTATCTTTCCCTCTCTCTCTCTCTCTCTCTCTCTCTCTCTTTCTCGACTTCTCTCTTCCTCTCTTCCTCTCTATCCTTTTCTCTTTCTCTCTTTCTCTCTTTCTCTTTTGACGATTTATAACGGAGAGACAAGCTTACGAAGCAGCCTATGTCTCCGATATAACGATAAACAGCGATCGTTTAGCAATTTTCGAAGCGACTCTTACGATTAATTCTCTACGATATCGCGCTTTCATTTTTAGATGTTTATATTTTTATACTTCATCGGTATGTCTATACGGCAATTAAACCGCATGTATTGTTGAACTCTAGTCTTACGTTATTACTTTCATCCCACCATGTATGGGGCATTTTTTTTTTTTTCATTAATTAGGATCCATCCTGTAATTAACCACGATGACATTTGTTGCAACGTTTTACCCGATGGATGTACGAAGAATGTGAAAAAATATAACTAAAAATAAGATAAAACAATTAGTCAATACGTCGTTGATCCGATTACGATACTCGAAGCTTTCGTTCAGTTAGATCGCGAATCAAATTCTGCGTGATGTTTTTTTTACATAATTTAATTCGAGATTTTTCAAACTCGTGTGACCAATTAGCGTCTCTGAAGTGCAAAAAAGAAACTCTTCGTGTTTTAACAGGGTCGATGGAATCGTTGCAAACCGCCGTATACTTTCGTGGCATGAACAGAAAAAAAAAGAACACAGTTACTCTACTACCTAACGTATACCAAAACTGATAATTTTTGTTGCGGTTTATGAACCGAATGAAATTTTCCACTTGTCAATCTTTAATGAGCAAGTAACGGGAGTCGCTATAATTATTTAAAAAGAAAACACTACCTGTGCCTGATCTTTGTCGTTTATTTATTTGTCTCTTCCACGTACTGATCCCTTATTGATGATACCAGATCGACAGACCGCTTTCTCGAAATACGACCGTTGTTTGTTTATGTCGTCGCAAAGTTTGCGAAAAAAAAACATAACTCCAATCCAATCGAAGAATGTTGCGGAAATTGCGTAGCTTCGTCACTGAAGAAATGTATGTAGTAATCTTATAAACTCAGAGTGAAACATTAAAAGTAAAGACGTCATTGGTTGTTTCTTCGATATAAAGATATCAAGAATATCTTTGAGAGATATTATTTCGCGGAAAGATTGAATTTCGAGATCGTCGATGACAAAACACGGCCTAACGGTCGATACTCGTTTGGCCCGTCGAGCCGTTTACGGCGGTCCGGTGCATTACTACCGTCAATTCTTTATTTATACTCGCCGAATATTGTTGTTAATCCACGTCGGTCAATTAACCAGACAACCCTTACAATGTGTATCATCCCGCGAAGAATTATCAACTTCGAGAAAATTTTGTAATACGTATGAAGAAAAAACACAACAGAACGAGGAAAAAAACACACAATGTCGATGGACCTTTCGCGATTTGTACTAATACTCTCCCGTCCTTCCTCATCACCCTCTTCCGTGCCCCTTCCAATCGCAAGCTAAGTTTAGTCACTGATACTACGTTTAGTCGTGATAAGTCGATGAAGGATTACACGCTTTGCAGTCACATTCGAGCATCAAACATTCGAGACAAAAGGGATATAAACAAAATACGATAAATTTCGGCAAGGCACGTAGTCGAATCTCGGTAAAATTCGTGGCTCGAATATCACTGCAGAGATATCTATATATTTAACCCTAGGACAATTCTTTGTGAATGTACATAATGTAAGATCGTCCAGAGTCGTATATATCCACGAATCGGGATATATAGTTTCGGATGATGAGAAGATTAAAAGAAAATCCAAACTACACATAAAAACAGATAAAAAAAAGAACTTTTATCAGATATTAAGTACTTTGGCAATGACAACGCTCGCTGGCGAGCGATTACCGATATTGATCGAAGGAATAATGTTTAGGGAATCTGTGAGAAGAAAAAAAAAAAAAAAAAAACAACGCTGAAGGGATGATACCGAATTGTTTGGGCGTTCAATGATGGGGACGACTAGAGGAGAAAGCTTGAAAAAGGAAAATAAATATAAATTAACACACAATTGTATTATGAAAAATTAATCGAGGGATTGACTGCGCAATGTTTCGGATTTGCAATTAAATCGAGTATCGAGAAGAATCGGTGGATGCGTCGCCAACATTGAACGCCATTACACGCGTATTGATAATAAGCGAACAAGAGATAGGTACGGTCGATTGCTTTGGTATCTAATCATTCCGTTCGATTCCAAGGTGTCGTACTATTATATCGTAGGAAACTACATGTAATTCTAAGTATAATGCATAGTAAAAAAAAAAAAAAAAACAATGTATCTCGAAAAACAAAAAACATCAAAAAACAAAAGCCACGGTCAAATATTAGTTTTTTTGTAAATGAAAGTAAGTGAATAAAATAAACGTATACGTGAACGTGAAAAAGTGAATATAAATTTTACTAATTCCTGAAACCTTTGAAGTAATAAAAAAAAAATGTACCTCTTTATTGCTTCACGTAATAAATCGTGTTCATTGATGCGCAAAACAATCTATGAATCTCTTCTACATACTCATTGTAAAATACAATACAGATAATTCGTCCGATCATGTGTGATTGTACGCCAGCTATGGTCGAGGTGGATTTGGATAAACTTGTATGAATGAGTGAACTCCGAATAGATGTCATTGATATTTATTGTAGTTAGACGTGAGTGAAGGAGAGCGTGCGTCTGACAGATTCGGGTCTCTGAGATGAACTGAATACAGCGTCTGAAGGACCCAGGGCCCTCGTCTATTGCTGCACGCGACAAAGTATTCTTACGCGCGATAAGACGGCCGTTGCTCGCGCGCGGAGTGTGCAGCGGCTGGACCGCTACCGTGAGAGCAAGAACGTTCGCACGGAAGGTGCTGACGGCACAAAGATTAACGAGAGTCCAGATAAAATGTTTGAGTTGAGTTTCCTGTGCAAAAGCGCAAATTCGAAATATGGGACCGTCACACATATCAACGGGCTGAGGCGGGTATTTTTTTAACATTCAAATACATTCCTCCATCCGCCGCGGTGACGAATGATTTTGTATTAATCTTCATTGGGACCAATGTTTCCTTGCACGGTGACAGTTCGTAGTTCGATACGAGGTAAACAAGCCCGAGTTTCGTTTGCAACAATCCTAGACGCCTGCCTGAAAAAAAGACGAACCATTAGCGATTAAAAAGAAAATCGAACGTTCGCGCCGCTCTTCATAAGCTCCTAGTAGCGTACCGATGCAGAAGTGAGGTCCATCTCCGAATGGCAAGTAGACGAAAGGTTTTCGGTCTTTCTTATTTTCCTCGGAAAATCTCTCCGGATCAAAGACTTCCGGTTTCGGAAAATATTCGGGATCGTAATGTAATCCAAGCATGGAAATAAAAACGGGCGTACCCTTTTTCAGCGTGAGATTCGAGTTTGGCACTTTGTAATCGGCAGTCACCACGCGATCCAAGTAGGGCAGTGATGGAAACTTTCGAAGTGTCTCAGACACGACCATGTTCAAATAGGGAAGATTAATCACCTGAAGGATCACAGATCAAATAGCATTTATATGTTCAGCATTTGAGACTCTATCTTGAAATAGCATATCCGTGTCTGGATAACAAACCATGTCGTATGTTATCTTGCCACCGTTTTCTTCGATCCCTCCATTGATCTCATCCCGCAATTTTTTCTGCATTTCGGGTGCAAATGCGAGCTCGTACATCGCGAAGCTCATGGTACTGGATGCGGTCTCGAAGCCACCTGCGAAAAATATTGCCGCTTGGGCGACCAAGTTGTCGCCGTCGAAGTCTGAAAACGCGCAAGAGATTTTTCCTCAATTTTTCATTTTCTCGGTTCGATCTTCGACCACATGAAAAAACGGATTTACTTTTTTCGTCTGTGTGACAAATTATCATTAAGATGTGTTCACTGCAATCGTACCGAAAATTTTTTTATCCGCTTCGGTCTGGTTGCTTTTGAGTTCGATCAGCAGATCAACGAAATCGTTTCGCTTAACTCCCGAACGCTCGCGGCTTACTATCGTGTCCCAGAATGCCTGTCTCAGAAACTCTGAGCTTTTATTCGTGAAGAACTTGAAGCCCATGGTCTTTGCGATCTGCGGTGCGAAGAAGAGAGACGTCATTCCCATACTGCGCCACGCGTTGAAAGTGAATATCGCGCGTCCATTCTTTCGGAATTCGGCGTCGGGATTGTTCAAAGAATTGACTTTGAGACCGTAGGCTGTAGTGCCGATCATATCGGTGGTGTACTTTGCGCAAAGCTCTTTCATCTCTATGGTACGGCCCTCGCCTTAAATCGTAATTGATCGGTCATTGAAATTGGATTGCCGACAAGCCAAATGTTTATTTTTATTCAATAAAAAAAAGTCTCACCACCTTTTAGATCGAGGGAGTCCAGATGAGTCTCGAGGTCTTCGCCGACCTCGATCATCAATTCGAACATCTTCTTGAGCTTGCCGGACGTTAAGATCGGCGTGATCTTCGATCTCGCCAATTTCCAGGCGGGATTTTTCACCAAAAAGAGACTTGCACCACCGAGAGTGTCGTCGGAGCTCGCTGACGCGTATCTATCCGCGAAGTAATCGAAGTCACGGACGAGAATGTTTTTTACGAGCTCCGGATCGCGCACCAGAAAGAATGGTCTGTCGAATACGTAGAAACCCATGTAAGGCAGATTCGAGAATAGGTCATAAAGATCCTTGACGAATTGACCGGGAGACTTCCTCATCAGCAGACAATCGGCGAAGTTTCCGATAAAGGGTGTCGGCGACATCTCCGCGACTCCGCGGTTCTTCCAGTAATGGAATTTTCGCGTCATGTACACGTACGCACCGACGATGGCAAATGTCATGAAAATTATACCGTCGAGGCTCCAGTGACTAGTTAGAATCGCAGACGCCATTATTTAATGAAAATCAACAAAACAGACTGGTTAATTAAATTTAGAATGAAAAAAAAAAATCACAAGCGGATGGCCTTTCGGACAAGCTCGATGCCGCGTCGCGCAATTACTGGCTCTTCGATATGACTCACATATGAGTATTATCAGTTGCACTTTCATCATTAGCTAACTCACTACTACTGGTATACGCAATAATCTCGCTCCACGGAATAAATAACATACTGAAAAAAAATCACTCGGTGGCAAATTGGGATATGTTTATCCAACTGGCACGTTTTTAGCACTGCTGCTATTATAGCGACGAACCAACAGCAAAACGTAATATTGGGTAATGATTTGCGTAATCTATATGCCCTCTTGGTGTTAGGCTATCGGTACAGTAAGACACGTAATAAACTTTCCTGATTTTCACCAGTCTATCGGATCATGATTTCTGCAAACAACGCAGAACACCTTGTACTGGTAGCCGAGTAATAGAGTTGCCGGTATAAGCCACTGATAGAATAATCTAGTATTTAGCTTTCTCATTGAGGAAACTACTGTCACGTCGAGCTCGACTCGCTAGAGTATAAAGAAGAGCTCAACACTGTCGGCTTCTCTTCTTGGGTCAAGGCGGGCCAGCACTTTACACCGTTGACGGAAATCTCGACTTTTACACTATAGTACTTATGGGTTTATCAATGATCGTCTTTTACGATACTCGGCGCAGGTATTAAAATTAATTAGTCGCGGTGAAATTTTTACAATTGATCAGTAAAGTATTTTAAATTCTCGCATGGTTTAATCTTTGACAATATTGAAAAGCGGATAAGACGATACAATTGCTTTCGCACATAATACACGTGTAGCTTGAATAATTATCCGTAGAGTTAAAGTCCACTTGAGACTATTTAATGCGCGAGATGACAATCTTCACTGAAAACTCTGAGTTCCGGTTGGATCATATGTAACAAAGTTGGAAGGTCGTTCATTGTTGTATCGCCGATACCGCAATTCGCGTTTTTATCTCCGGTGTTGTAAATCCCGTTACTCTTTTTTGCTGAGAGATGGTACGCGTGATGACAACACCGCACGCCAACTTAATCTTGTGCGGCTAGTGATTGTTAAAAGGTGATTGAACACAGATGTTAATTTGTTAATATATATATTTCACTAAGAAAAACAAATAACAACGGATATACACTGTATTATTATTAAGATAGAATTTAATTGTGTTGTGAAGTATAGTGTATGGATTGCGAAGTGAAGTTAACGTAAAGTTGCAATCTGAACTGTAAGAGTCAGTTGCTGCTGATCTGTCGATGCTGGCGTTAAGTCTTAGACTGATTTCTGTAGAGACTCTCCCGTGATCGGTGACTTGAGCTCGCAGCTCCGAGAGGGGATGTATTTTGTTGGTAAATTCCTATTGGCAAAAATGCAGTAGGCGTTTTTTCCTCATCACCAATCGCAGAAGATTCCCTTTTTCTGTGAGTCGCATGACTCCTTTTATTTGGGTTTTCCTAATTTTCGTGAAGAAGAACTAGTAATTCTCGCGCTCGAAGACTCGAGAGCGAGCGAGTTTGATTATTTTATTGCAACCAGGCCGTTTGGCCTTTCGCCGGGTTATTGTCCAAAGGAATCCCTTTGTAGTAAAAGGGTCGTACAGCGAGGCTAACCGTTCAAAGAGAGCGAAGAAAAGTCACGTCTACTGATTAACTATTTTTATGAGTTGACCATGTGGCGGCCGGACATCGAACGTTTTTTCAGCGCGAACTCGCCTAGAGGATTATAGACCCTTTTTTGATGACTCGTCAGGAGAGAGAGAGATGCTTTTACCTGCTGAGTCGTCGTAGGGTTTTTAATATATATAATAGATGTAAGATTAAATGTCTATACGAATTACTACTACGGCTAGATTTCACTTGCGCGATGGTACACGCAACATTCATGGGCGGCCAATGCACGCTCGATTTCAGGATTCCATGGGTTCCTGACCAACGAGATTGACGATCAATTGCGAGAGTCTTGTTACGTCCAGACCGGCGGATTGTGAGTTCGCTCGGCATAACCATAAATGAATGGTCTCGCTTTCGGATCAAGGCGTTAGCCCTTTACCCAGTAACGGAAACCTCGCCGTACTGCCGTGGATTTATTTTAAAAGGATGACGTTCAGAGCTATTGAGCCTCCGAGAGATTATCAGAAGACCGGAAATGCATGCATAATGATATTAAAAACGTTTTTGGTTTAAAATTTACTCAGTGTTTAATAAAGCACGATGTTGAAACGATTACAGGTTTTCGCAGACAAAGTGTAAGTGAGCCAACTTGCTCATTTAAGTTCGTCGGACTTTGCCTCGCAGAGCTAAAGATTTCGCAGCAGAGCCTTGCTCGCTCTGAGCAGATTTCGGTGATGCGGCAACTTCTTTGTTCGTAGGATAACTGATTTGATTTGGTAAACCGTGGCCTATTTATACTAAGTCTACTCCTATGCTTACCAATGCTAGAGGAAGCTAACAATATAAACCTGGACAAAAGATAGATTCTAAATGTGCGGAAGGAAGAAAGAGTGTTCAAATCGGAGTAGGGAGTCGATGTTCCTTGAGTGACAAAGAAGACTATACTCGGGATTCGAAGAATAGTAATTTATAGTACAAGTGGAGTCTTTAACAGATGTGAAGAGAGTGACGTTGACAATATAATGTAGGTCAATTTGCAAAGATAAATATATTCGATTCCCGGGTGTGACAGATTTTACGGTTGACATTAATTAGTGCATGGGGAACTCGGGTGAAAGAGCTAGACAGAGAGAGAGAGAGATGATTTTTAGGCACTAGTCGAAGAAAATATATTTGGGTGAGGTTACTGCCTTTTGGAGCGAAGTGTGAAAGATTTTATGTACGAACGGTGACAGAAAAACGGGGAAGAAACTGTTACGTCCTACGTAACTTTTAATAACAAATAATATAACTATTTAAACGCATATTCTATATTGTATTAGTTCTGCCTCAGCGTAGGCAGGCTAGGATCAGGCCTACCATCCCGCTATCTCTCTCGCTACTCTACTGCGCTCTGTCGTACCGACCCGTGTCAGTAGGAATTTATGACTTCTTCCGAGTCAGGTTTCTTCCCCGTTTTTCTGTCACCGCTCGTACATAAATTCTTTCACACTTCGCTCCAAAAGGCAGTAACCTCACCCAAATATATTTTCTTCGACTAGAGCCTAAAAACCATCTCGCCCTGTCTGCCGCTCTCTCTTGCTCCTTCGTCTGAGCTCCCGATACACTAATTAATGTCAACAGTAAAATCTGTTACACCCAAGACTCGAATATATTTACCTTTTCAAATCGCTCTACATTATAATGTCAACGTCACTCTCTTCACATCTGTTAAAGAATCTATTGGTACTATAAATTTCGATTCCCCGAATATCGAATATCGCTTTCTTTGTCACCCAAGGAGCATCGACTCCCCACTCCGATCTCAAACACCCTTTCCTCCTTCCACACATTTAGAACCTATCTTCTGTCCAAGTTTGATATTGTTAGCCCCCTCTAGCATCAATACGCATAGGAGTAGACCTAGTATAAATAGGCCACAGTTTCCCAAATCAGGCAGTTATCCTACGAACAACGAAGCTGCTGCATCACCGAAATCTACTCAGAGCGAGCAAGGCTCTGCTGCGAAATCTTTAGCCCTGCGAGGCAAAGTTCGACGAATTTAAATGAGCAAGTTGGCTCTCATACACTTTGCTTGTAAAACCTGTAACCATCTCAACATCGTGCCTTATTAAATACTGAGTAAGTTTAAAAACCAAAACGTTTAATATCATTATGCATGCATTTCCGGCCTTCTGATAATCTCTCGGAGGCTCAATACCTCCGAACGTCATTCCTTTTAAAATAAATCTACGGCAGTACGGCGAGGTCTCCGTCCCTGGGTAAAGGGCTAACGCCTTGACCCGAAAGCGAGACCATTCATTTATGGTTCTGCCGAGCGAACTCACAATCCGCCGGTCTGGACGTAACAAAACCTGACTCGGGAAGAAGTCATAAATTCCTACGGACACGGATCGGTACGACAGAGCGCGGTAGAGTAGCGAGAGAGATAGCGGGATGGTAGGCCTGATCCTAGCCTGCCTACGCTCAGGCAGAACTAATACAATATAGAATATGCGTTTAAATAGTTATATTGTTTGTTATTAAAAGTCACGTAGGACGTAACAGTCTATTGTTTTACAATCTGTCATCTGTCAATGTCACCTCGAAAGTTCTTGACCCTGTTAAATATCTATTCTGATTGGCATTTGAAACTTTACTGCCGCGCATTACTACCGAAACACACTTCGCTTCTTTGAAAGGGAGTTAAATAAAATTAATATGAGGAAGAGCGGTTGTGGGAGTTCTGCGGTTTCCGTGAACTTGGGAAGATTCTCCAGTGAATTCCAAGAGCCCTACTTTACTCTCGACTGGCAAATCAACTCAATTATCGACCACCACTCATGGATCACGACGAGGCCCAAATCTGTTTTACCAGAAGCTCTGTCAGAGGACGGAGAAAGCAACTGTCGCGCGAGCTGGCGGACGGGAGGGTTAATTAGGCACCCAAATTTTTGAAATTTTTCACATTCTCGAAAAAAAAAAAAAATGTCCGAAAATTGCCTCGCCTTTCGAGTTCAATTTTTGCGTTTTTCAACGTCCTCAAACGCCACGATATAACGCTTCTAAAACTTCGGGCAGCGCCCTATCTTGTGTATTTTTTTCCCGTAGAACACGATGGACACCTCGGATTTTTCCTAGCTTCATCGGAAGCCGAGATATCGAGACCTTTGAAAATCACGAAAATTGGCATTTTTCAAAAGTGCCTCAAATATTGGAAAATGGTTGTTCACTCTATTTTTTTTTGTCTCAAGGCTATAATATTCGACGTATTTTTTCCCGCTGAACAGGAATATAACAATTATTTTACACTCAGCGCAATATTTTCCAATTAAATCACAAAAATACGATTTTTCGTGCATAAAATGCCCGAAAATAACCTTTCTCACTTTCGGCCACTGTACTAGATCCATATGACCCAGATTTAGTTGTTACACATCCAGTCGACCTCCAATCATTATCTCATTATCTCTTCAGTTGTCGTAGTTCAGTTGATTAGTCTGTTGCCAAGGATTGAAAACGAAGAGTTTGGATGTTGTGAAAAAATGTTGGCCCTGAACAGGGCCGTTTGATTTGAAAATTCCTCTCTAAATTTCGTAATCGTGGAACTCCGCCTCTTCCGATTATGAAGAAAAAGTACTTTGTACTCTGTATCTTATAAAAGTACTTTAAGTACGGACATTACTTTGTCCTTAAAGTACTTTGCCCAGGGACGCAATTCTAACGTTCAACTCATACATGGATTCTTTTCCGGCGCTTTGATCGTCACAAACGAATCACAACCAATGAATCGTGATCAAGGAATCGTGACCAACGTTACTTGCTGACTATCACGACACACAATTCGCGATGCACGAAAAAGTTCGACCCGTATTATCGCTTATAACCACGACCTACAATTCACGACTAACGAATCAGGGCCAATAGACATCCTGTTTTTTTTATTGTTTCTTTTTTCATTATGTAAAAAATAACATTTTCAATATGCTCTCTCGAAGAGAGCATATTGAAATGGAAGAGAGTCTCTTCCATTAATGAAAAATAATAAATATATGATACAATGCTAATTTTTATACCGATCGCAAGTATAAATCGTTGGGCAACGAGAGATGTCATATAATTTTGTGCGTTTTAGAAATAATCTGCGTCGTCATCGTCATCATCATCATCATTGTCGTCGTCACCGTCGTCATCATCGTAGTCCTCATCCGACTCGTCCCCGTCGTCACTGGATAGATCGTCGGGTAAGAACTCCACTTGTCCAAGTCCTCCGCCGTCTTCGGGCCTCACGAGTGCTACTCCATTAGCACCGAGTCTTATACAATCAAGGCCAATCTGTAAAAAAAAAAAAAAAAATGCTTTAAATAATCAGTCCTCGGACACTTTTTAACAAACCTATACAACGCAGTACAATTTTGTGCACAAATGTGGTTACTGATTTGGCGCTCAATGTGAAAGGAGATGAGAGTCGATCGTTCCCTGTCGAACTACTGCCAATAAAAGAAAAAATGCAGCCTGTGCACACAGGGCGAGTGAATGAAATAAATCAAGTTCTAGTGTAATCAAATTCAAGGCCCTAAGGTTTCGCGTGCACCATGTTTCAAGGCCGCTTCAACTCGGTAAATAGCCCGACCGAAAGAATCAAATTTGCGTTATTACTTTGAATTGGTACGGGATAAGGGCGGGGAATTTCCCACCTAGGTCCTTAACCGAGTTGAAGCAAGGTCCGCATTGGTCTTACGAGCTGTGTAAGGCCCTAAGGTTTCGCGTGCACCATGTTTCAAGGCCGCTTCGACTCGGTAAATAGACCGGCCGAAAGAATCAAAGTTTGCGTTATTACTTTGAATCGGTACGGGATAAGGGCGGGGAATTTCCCACCTAGGTCCTTAACCGAGTTGAAGCAAGGTCCGCATTGGTCTTACGAGCTGTGTAAGGCCCTAAGGTTTCGCGTGCACCATGTTTCAAGGCCGCTTCAACTCGGTAAATAGACCGGCCGAAAGAATCAAAGTTTGCGTTATTACTTTGAATCGGTACGGGATAAGGGCGGGGAATTTCCCACCAAGGTCCTTAACCGAGTTGAAGCAACGTCCGCATCGGTCTTACGAGCTGCGTAAGGCCCTAAGGTTTCGCGCGAACCATTTTTCAAGGCCGCTTCAACTCGGTAAATAGCCCGACCGGAAGAATGAAGTTTGCGTTATTACTTTGGATCGGTACGGGATAAGGGCGGAAGATTTACCACCAAGGTCCTTAACCGAGTTGAAGCCAAGTCCGCATTGGTCTTAAGAGCTGTGTAAGGCCCTAAGGTTTCGCGTGAAACATGTTTCAAGGCCGCTTCAACTCGGTAAATAGCCCGACCGAAAGAATCAAGTTTGCGTTATTACTTTGAATTGGTACGGGATAAGGGCGGGGAATTTCCCACCAAAGTCCTTAACCGAGTTGAAGCAAGGTCCGCATTGGTCTTACGAGCAGTGGAAGGCCCTAAGGTTTCGAGTGAATGAAATAAATCAAGTTCTAGTGTAATCAAATCTTCAGCATCGATTTCTCACCTTGAAAATAATCGTGTCCCTGAACTTTCCTTCCATGTTGATGCAGGCATGAACGTTTCTTCCTTGAAAATAAATGTTGTAAAACCTCACGCATGCCCTCACGGATGGTATCCTGGGAACGGGGACACAGACTGGCCGAGGATTTTTTCCTGAAAAAAAAGAAACATGCAAATTATTGTGTACTCACGACGTTATTGGTGGCATCATGTTGTCATTTTAAAGACATATTATGACAAAATAGTACATTACGATACTGGTGCGAAAAAACTTTTTCTGACGAGTGTGAGTTTGCAGCACGAGCCGAAGGCGATTGTTGCAATCGCACGAGTTAAGAAAAAGTTTTTCGCACGAGTATCGTACGAAATTTTATTTCTCGAGGTGCGAAAGGGGAGTTTTGCGCGCGCTAAACGTGCGTAAAACTGCACTTTACGCACCGAGTGAGATAAATGCATTTTTTTTTGCATTCTGGAACATGTAAAACATGTCGCAGACCGTAATCGGACAATCTAAGTTTTTGGGATTACAATACGTTCTTCCTTTACATACTTCGTACGCGATGAGATAGTAAAAATACTTGCTGCGCCCTTTGAATGAAAATAAATTAAGTTGAGTCTGTCGAAAAGAACGGGTGTACACTATTTTTCCAATCGAGTAGATGATCGATTGTGAGCGATATAAGATATTTGCCACCTTCCGATAGGAACGACAGCAATAAATTCTAAGACAGCGCACGTGCGACCTGCCTAAGTAGACAAGTGATTCGATGTGCGTACCAAAAGATGAACCGCCGAGGCAGACATCGCATCATCGCATTGATGATGTGAAAGACCGTCATTTTGTCAGTACATCAAATGACCAAAACACACGTGCATTTGACGATGCGCGGTAATTTAAAAATCGGGAAATAACTGAATATCAAACTGAATATTCATCTCAATTCCGCTTCCTCTTCCTCTTTCTATTCAATCACCTTGTTTTTCCTTTTCCTTCTTCCTCTCTGGATTTCGCTTCTAGGTCCTTCTGTTTGTTTTCCTCGCTGTTCTCCTCTTTCACTTCTTCTTTTTTTTTTCTCAATCCTTTCTTTCTTCTCGTCGAACTCTCTTCCAACCGCGATTATTTTTCTATTTTCCACCGACACTTTCGTTCCTTCTCTTATTCCAGCTTGTCCCCGTCCGTTTTTCCCCACCATGTTAAGTCCTCGCTCACTTCTACCCCCCCTTTTTCCATCTCTCATGTACGAATACTAGTAATTATTAATTGCTTCTTCAATAAATAGCTAAATAAAAGACTTTAGATCAGAATATGAATTCCCAGTCAGGACACAACTCGACTGTACAATTGTTGTCAACGTCCAAGTTTAGTCCAGCTCTTCGTTTTTACTTGTGCATCGCAATGCATAAAACTATCATTGATTTACATTTCTGAGGTATAACGTAGTGTAAAACGACTGATTTTTCCTGTACTTTTTCATCATTCAATATTCAACAGTTATAAGTTATTTGTGTTATAGAAACTATTTTGTGAATAAAAATGACGATATTCGATTACCTGAAACTGTTCGAGTGTAGAGTACTTTATCATTCATCCAGATCTTTGCCGTGAAGCTGAATTCGTCAGGGTCGTAAGTGACATTTACGCAAGCCTTCTGTCTCCACGTGTCGAGCAAAAATCGCGAGCAGCAGCCACACAAGCCGTTGCTGCAGTGACATCGTCCTTGTTTGTTTGTCACGTTCGCAGCACTCGTTCCATTCTTATGCACATTTTCCGCCTGTCTGAGAAGAGTCTCGAGATTCTTCAACTGCGGCAGATCTTTCGTGCTCGGCGGGCTTTCCGATTTGGTTATCACGTTGTCCTTCATTGAATCCGGAAGTTGTCGAAGCGCTTCCTCGACTCCCAACGTAACGTCGAGCGAACAGACGCCGATCAGTAATAAAATTAAGATCCTTGACAATGCCTTCCCCATTTTTATCTGCACCATATATATATATATATATATATATATATTTTTTTTATTATAAATCCAGCAAGCGCTGTGAGGAATTCAACGAGATATTATCTTTCGTGTCGAGACTACGAAGACGACGCGACCTGACGAACGTTCGACACTCGACTACTTGCGACCAAACGGAAACGTGCTATGACCTCGTTTTAAAGAGAAATTTAGGTTCACACCACTGTTGAGCTGATTCTCATACATACTTTGTGATCTCGGCAACGGTGATATGTGCGAAAGATTCGACTGCTTACTACTTTGAGTGTCAGGGTCAAAATGAATATGTTGCATGTTGCATGTTGCATGTAACAGACGCAACAATTCGTCAAGTTTATCCACAGTGTATTTACTGTATTAACTGTATACCGTTTATTGACTGTAAGCTTCCCAGTGACGGTCAAAATTATAATACAATGTGTCTAAAATTATAATACAATGTGTGTGTGAACGGCACCGATTCAGGTATAAAAACTTTCAGTGGCGCTTTCATTAATTTTCCAGGAAATTTTTTTTTTTTTTTTATAGTACGTTCGATTGCAATGTGTTGGCAAAGTTTGTGATTGATCGAATGCAATCGATAGAAATCCGTAGAAACGGCCCTGTGGTCAATCGAGTGTTGCGTAGAATAATTGGCATGATCGAAATGTGTGTGAACATTGAAAATGCGAAGGTGGGACAGTGCTCAGGACGGAGGTTTTAGAGAAAAGAATGTACGCGATTCTCGCTGTGCTGAATCGAATAGTCGGCGATCAAAATTCAACCTATTATTTAACTTCGAACTTTAATATGTTATTTTTTTCATACACTGTCTTCCTGTATATAGGATTTTACGCCACATATATATATAGATGTTTATTTAGCTATCCGTGACAATCACCATTGCAGACGCCGCAAAGTAGTGGTCCTTCCATAAAGCTAATGTTAAATAACGTAACTGCAATGGCAAATAAGTCAGAAATGAAACTGAGAATTTGCACGCATCGCGATTTCGTGTTTCACTATAGTATACCTAAACGGTAGAAAGGATTTAGATTCTATCTATATTTATAAATAAAAATCTGTCACTCTGCATGTTTTATGTCTAAAATTAAATGGTTTTTTTTTTTTTTTTTTTTTTTGACAATACAATTCAGACGTTTCTTCAGTGGAAATAATTTCTTCGACAGCCTGTAATGTATTTATCGAGTTTAAGGCGGCACTGTTGTTATACACGTTTATTTTCTCGGTAACACAAAACACTCCTTATTCTGTGAAATTATGAGGGAAGAACAAATAAACAATAATGAGATATGTAATTGAATGTACATATATTTCGTTAACGGTACTACAATTTACAATAAGTTAAATAAATATAACATATTAGTAGTATAAATAATGATATCTTACGTATAGTACATGTAGCTAGTATGACTGTGCAAAACGCGCATCTCTTTATATGGCTGACGATACAAACACCGTAGCGTTGCATCGAATCTTATCTTATCGGACAAAAACAAAAACAACAAAGTGTACGTAAAATATCGATTACGATATGGATGAATGCCGAGTCGTTAAATTTCAGTGATATCAGATTTTTTTTTCAACAGCAGCAAATTAAATCGACGGCAATTTTTATTGCGGTAAAAATTCTACCTAACCCGATGGTCTATCCAGTTCTCAATAATTGCCAACTGATACGAAGGATTTAATATGCGGATTGCCAAAAAGGAGTATTTTTTTTTCGATTGATTTTATTTTATGTATTTCGGAAAAGGATTTTCTAAAATAGGTTGAAATACGAACTGGGTCGACCGGTTTCATTAAAACTCGGTATTTCTCACCGTTGAATATTCTGCGTGAAATAAATAGTTTTTGTCTTAAGAGCGGTTCAAGTTTAGCTATCAAAGCGTTATGTACAAACGTTGTGCCATCTGTCAACTCAACGGATTAGTTGAACTTTATGTGCATGTAACTCGAAATCGATATACCTTATCGCAACTTTTTCCTAAAGATCAAGTTTGTGGAACTTGCAGTGATTTTAATAAATTATCCGTTGAATAATCGATCAAATACAATCGCAGGACACAATGTCATTTGACGATTCTAAAGACAATCGGAGCTTCCTTTTATAGTCTCATTACTTTGCTCTGCCTACCGCTTCTCATACGTCTCTTTCTTGCCAAAAGTTCGGCAAGCCCAAGTCCATAATCGTTGTCATCTTCCGCAGGATTGGAAGCCTCGTTATCAGCAACTTTGTCCTTTACCTTCTCATCTTCTTTGTCCTCATCGACAAGTGCGCTCAATACAGCGTCTTCCTCCTCTTCCTCGTCCTCATCATCCTCGTCGTCCTCAATCAGATCCTGTACGTCGTCTTCCTCTTGTTCTTCAACCTTGTCCTCCTCAACGCTCCCCAATTTTTCATCGTCGACCGAGTCTTCCACTTCCTTATCATCGTCTTCTTCGAGCTGAACATCATCATCATCATCGTCGTCGTCGTCGTCGTCGTCGTCTTCATCTTCATCATCGAGATCCGACGTTCCCAAAATATCGTCATCATCGTCCTCTTCGTCGTCTTCCTCAGTTTCGTTGTGTTGTTGCACTGCTACGTGGGACTGGACAGGATCCGGTCTGGGTGGCTTGGGCATTATCACGGATGATGGTTTTTTGCCGTCGTTCTTTATAGCGTTTATGCTCCCGGAAGTTAAACTTGGTTTGTTCTTACTCGGCGTCGACACTTTCTTCAAACCCAACTTTTCATTCGGACTAACGATATATTCAACATTATTGGAACCCGCGGGCTCATTCTCAATACTGTCGTCGCTTGTCGACACTGCGCTGGACGATTCTTCAGCAGAGAGTTCATCGGTGGGTGTGGCGAGTTCTTCTTCAGTTGTATCAGACTCGGATGATCCCGTCACGGATTCTTCCAATTTGTCGGAATCAGTAGAAGAATCTTGGGATAGTATGTCGTTGTCCGAGAGGGCAGAAAGCGATTGACCGATAGTCTGAGGACTTGCCGTGACTGGTTTTACATTCGAAAGGGTCTCGGAATTGCCGCTATTTGCAACAATGGGTGTTGCAGAACTCGGCTTTGTCAACATTGGAATCGTGAATGGAAGAATAGGAGCTCCAGTAGTGACCTGTGGTTTCTTTTTCTTGTCAGAATCGTCGTCACCCGTCAGTATGTCGAGGAGAGCACCGAATCCCAGCAGGTCATCGTCATCGTCTTCGTCATCTTCATTATCATCACTCGTCGCTGATGAACCCGGTACGGCGTTTCCTTCAGGCGCATCCTCTTCGTCGTCGTCGTCGTCATCATCATCGTCGTCGTCGTCGTCGTCGCCCAATCCGAAAATGTCGTCGTCGTCATCTTCTTCGGCGGCCGTATCAGCTTCAACGATCGGTAATTCTTCGGCAGGTCGAAGTCTCACGCCGTCGGGGCCAAATCTTTGACATAAAAGAATAATCGTTCATATTTTATGACGTTTAGAGTATTTAACACCCACGCGGACCAACCAACCAACCGTCAAACTTTGGGCTGGGTTTCGGTTGTTTTCTAACAATCTACTCCAACTCCAATCAGTCGATTGGTGCGTCAAACGGACTTTGATTCCAAGCTTTTGAAGGTTGAGTTACGGGTGATATTTCAAAACCAACCGTAATACAAACTATTATATTTGTCGAATAGAAAGTTGGTTTAGGGAGGTTACACTGTAACCTCCTATCACGAGGCACTTGCGTGTCGTGCTCAGTGTTAAACATTTTTTTGGTAATGTGGTTTTTTGATGCTTTAAACAATTTTGAGCTTTACATTAAAATCATAAACAAAAAAAAAATAACGAAAACAACCCTTCATCTGCGAGGAAGCAAAAATGGGGAATATTAGTTTTGGGCCAAGTTTGTCAATTCAACAAGCCGCTTTATTTTAAGGAACCATTAAAGTGACCTCGTTGGCTTGTCGAACCCATCTGTGATTGGAATTGATCTAAGGTGCTGTGAACAATAGTAGTAAAAAACGCCGTTCTCATCTTAATTATGTTCTTTTTGACAAATAATACTTTTATAAATGGGCCCGTAAACTATACTGCTGTTACTTTAACTGTTGTGGAAAATAAGGTAGTTTGTTGAATTTGCAGACTTAGGGTCGAATTTTAAGACATTAGTTTGAACTTATCATCGAAGTTTCACCCGAACTTCATTGCATGCTTAAGTTTGATTTCAAGTTTTGACGCATAGTTTAATCTTAAGTTCGGACTTAAGTTTGATATTAAGTTAGAACTTAAGTTTGGTCTTAAGTTCGAACGTAAGCTTGATCTTAAGTTCGAACGTAAGTTTGATCTTAAGTTCAAACGAATGTCTTAAAATTCGACCCTCAGCCGCAAACTGATCTCCATGCGTTTTGTAGAAAAAATTCTAGTTTCTATGATTTGTCAGTGGCGGAAAGCAGCACGGAATGTGGTTGTCTGAAATTTTTTTTTTTTTCATACACGTGATTTCTGTGAGATGAAACGATTTATGATTATTATTATATGAATGTATTAACCTGAAGCAGCTGACGCGTAGTGCAGCTTCCAATTCCGCTGATGATTGAAGTTCCAGAGCCAGACATGCCTTAAAATGATTGTCAGCTTCACGTTGGATTGAGTAGATTCTGCCACAGAATTTAGTCAATCCACCCGGCATTGGAAAACATACAGCTTTTGGTTTTTGTCCTAGAAACATAATGAAACGATCGAAGTTACACAGTTGTTGACAAACGATTCAGGTTGATCAACGTGGGAGCAACGGTTCTTGAGTTTTCAAGCATAAATTACTGAGTTCCAATATATACGGACATGGATGAAAACCATTCATGACAATGATGATAAATCACGATGAAAGAGTCTCCTGCCAATAAGGATATATATAAGCAGAAATCGATATTTCAAAAAAAGTTCTCTTCTCGTTTTTTTATGGACTACTCGCCAACATGTTCGCACCTTTGCGAATATTGATTCACCCGTCTAACTTGCAATTACAAGAAACGACACGACTGAAGAAGATAAAGTACTTTCGATATTTACCATTTACTACGGTGCTCGTCAGTATATTTTCCCCCATACTCAATTGAACGGCCAGCTTATCGTCTTCGAGATATTGCAGTGATGCACATCCTATAAAAAAATTTATTTATTAGAAAGTTAGCTCGTTATTATTCCCTATTTCGAAAATTATAGTTTGTAAATAGGCTTTAGGAACGAATATTTACCAGCATTTTTATGCATACTTTCACGACTGTAAGATATTGAGTATTAAACTTTTACAATTGTCAAATTTTATATATCGTCTTTACACCTTCAATAATTTTAAGGTCAATTGCTTTGGCTAGCTTGTGCCGCATTTCAAAGAACAAAAAAAAGTTATACTTTCAGACATTTATGTAATTAGCGGTAAAATTATACCAATAACATTTTATTCAACGTTATAATGATAACATATATGATAACGTATGATACATATAATGATAACGTTATAATAATAACATATTATTTACAAAGCTACGAATTATTTTACAACATTTTATAGACAAACTCATAATTTCAAAGTGTATCGACAAGAATGTCCGAAGTATATGTATATACGTCGCCGGTACGTGAGGAGTTGAGGTAGCTATGTCGCTTCGTGCTCGTTTCGCATAAGTTCGAGAAAAATAAGAGAAAATTGCATGTACTTCTCGATGGTATAAAATTCTGAAAAAATTCATGCATAGTAAAGGTACTGAAGAGATTAATTGTGCATAATAATAATTCCAAAATGTTATTAACAAATGAATCAAGAAATTAATTGTTTAACAAATTATCCGGCAACATAACTTTTTTTTTTTAATGAAAATGATTCGTTCATTTTTCTGAATACGTATGAATTTTTTCAGATTTTTCAGTCAAATTTGTTTTTTTTTTGTTTATATGGAAAAAATGTGTGAAAAAACAAAAAAATCAAAGTTGACTGAAAAATCTGAAAAAAAAAACATTCATACGTATTCAGAAAAATGAACGAATCATTTTCATTAAAGAAAAAAGTTGGTTTGCCCGATAATTTGTTAAACAATGAATTTTTCGATTAATTTGCCAGTAACATTTTGAAATTAATATTATGCGAAATTAATCTTTTCAGTACTATTTTTAATATGCATGAATTTTTTCAGATTTTTATACCGTCGAGAAGTACATGCAATTTTCTCGAATATTTCTCGAACTTATGCGAAATGAGCGCGAAGCGACACAGCTAACTTAATACGAATTGGAATAATATGCCACCGTTAATTTAGTAATTTGTATTTTTACGCAATTCACCGTGTTCGATTTGTCACCTTGGTAAAATAAAATAAATAATTACCTGGGCCCTTCAGCTGTACGATGGGGATATTGAAATTTCTGCAGCAGTTGCAAATATTCGCATCGCAAACACAGTATTTGTTGACATTCTCGGTTGCCTGTTTCAACGACATCACATTGACACCCATATTGGTCTGTCTCGACTCATTCGCCGATCTGACAGCGCGACGAAGTACGACTTCATTGCGATCTGAAAAAATATTCAACCCATCGGATCAATATCACGGTAAGAACCTACCACGATCGGGCAGGAATAGTAGAAAAAAATATTTTACACACATTTAACAGTGAGATTAATTTTTTTTTTTTCTTTAATACCAAAATATGTAAATGTTCTCAAATTACCAATAACTCTTCCGTAAGCGGCAAAGGCTATCAGCAAGAATATTAACAGTAACTCGAACACCGTTGACAATCGCATTCTTCCGTATTTTCCGTTGTTTTTCCTGCAACAAAGAGTGAAAAAAAACCACGTTAATTTGTCTCACGAAAAAGTAATGACTTCACGCTTCTGCATCGTTTTGTCGCTCATTATTCATTTTCATTTGATTATTGTCCAACCGCGTGTCGTCAAACGAACGTATTTACATAACTGTGGCCCGACGTCCTTCGTGTTGTCGAGCATAGACAAACGAATGTTTTTTTAATAGGCTATTCTATTTTATACCTCTCCATAAGAAAATCGTACCGTTAACGATATCTTGGTATGTCATTCGCCGACATTGCGGGACATTACAGTAGACCGCGCATAGTCCGTTAATGTGTTTTTTTTTTTTTTTTTCACAAATCGCCACGGCATTTAAACCGAACTGCAAAGTCGCGAAACGGCGATGAAGGCGACGATTTTCTCATTGGTTGAAAATACAGGATGATCGTTATCTTTATACGACGCGGTAGCCGAGTCATTATTTCCAGCGTGCACTACGGAGAAGAATTTTTTTTTTTTTTTTTTTCTCCGGTTTCGAACAAGGAACACGAGGACAAGTGCGGGTTGTGGAACATCTCGAGTGCGACCGGTTGGCCTACATCACGGTCACGGTCAACGACGACTGATAGCCGAGCCTCGAATCATCGTTCAACGCACTTTGGACGACGGCCGCCAAGTGCGCTAGTAGACCGTCTACTTATGGTCGAGCCATTGACCAACGATTATGGTCACGGAAAACCATAAATGGTCAGACAGGACTGAGTACATCGGGCACGCTACCGCGACTCTGCATCGCACTCCAGATATCGGTATTCAGACTGGATCACTGTCAGAGAATGATTTATTCGTATCGCGAGACTCTCGATCAGGCACAATGAATTGGCAATTTGTTACGATAGTTTGAAAAACCATTGATACACGAAATATTTTAATTTTCAAATTTCATTAGTCATAAATATTCATTGATAAATTGAATCGTATAGATATTAGTTAATCGGGCAAATAATCAATCAATCTCTGTAAGAAACTGCTGATCCAGACGCGAAGTTATTTTTTCTAGTGAAAGCAAATAGTGAATTAAATTTTTTTTAAAAGGATTGAAATTGCTAGTCCTTTTAATAATAGCAGTTCATATATTACGCACGATATGTTTTCGCGGCAGGTAACGAAAATTGTGCAAGAAATTTTTCCAGACCGACTGTCGGGACGTGTTAAACGAACAAGTAATTCATGAAATTGCGAGCATGCGTTCCGCACATTATTTATCTACACTTGCCATTTGTTCAACGATATTTGTCACATATCCGACAATTTTTCAATTGACGAATGTTAACCGTAGCATTATGTCGATAATGAAGAAAGAATTCTTGTTCGCAATTATTAAAATTCAAATGTATCGAGTATATCGAAAGAAACATGCAAGTGTCCATGGCCAAAATTAATTAAACCTTTCAACTTTTTATATATAACAAATACATAAATACGAACGTATTGGGCAACAGAATTTTTTTCCGTAATGTAACTCATCAAGATCTAGCGGTCTTTCTACCCGCATTATATCAACGCGACCGTAACGTATGTTATTGTACCGTTACACGCGTGCAAACTACAATGTACCGTATACGAGCCATAAACGATCAAGAGACTCGGGAGAGAGTCACGCGAAGCGCGTTTCCACACTTGGTGGGGCGTTGCTGCCTTTCTTTACTCGACAATCCTTCAGTCGACTGTCTAACAAATGAAAACAATTTTATTTTGAAAAAAAAAGATTTTCAAAAAAATCTACGCATCTAACGGTTACAACTAACCAAGTGGTAATTGCCGATCGATCGTGACGAAACACCGCACGTTTATTGAGAAAAATACGCTGAATGTTTGCAATTCAATTTTTTTTTAACTGACTATTTTTTTTTTTTTTTTGCAATCTCCTTCGAAACCTACGTAGTTTTACGTTGGAGAGAAGCGAGCAATAATACAATGTCACTATTTCCATCCGGTTATTCCTGAACGACGCGAATAAAGAACTAACGGAGCGATGAGCCGACTGTAGATAGGCCATTATACCCAAATTGAAAGAACATACTGAAATTGAAAAAAAAAAAACCATACCCAAATTTGAAGAATATTCACATTCTAGTTTTTGAGTTTCATCTAAAGACGTACGACGTTTATTTTTTTTCATTTTTTGTGGCTCACTCGCTCGGAATGCGTTTCTACTTGCACAGGGATTAGCGCATTCGGTCATGCCCCTGTTTCGTTCCTTCGTCGTATCTCTATTGAGGTCATCCTTAACGTAAGTGGAGGCACAAACTGAGGTTTATAACGATGATTTAATGCCATATCGGTGGATAAGGATAAGAATTCTCGTAACTTTACACATCGTGTTGGCTGACATATCGAGGACGATTTATATATTCTTGTCATCGAATACTTTGCAATAGTGAATGTTATGAGCAGCTCCGATTTGAAATCAATTTTATATTCATTAAATTTTATTTAATGTTTCTATTTTTTTTTTTTCAAATCGAACATTCGACAGTTAAAAAAAATATTGAATACCTTTGCGAAACCAAGGACTCATGCAATAACAATATTCGCCGTTACAAATCGAAATTTTCAACTCGCGGTAAAAATTTAAAAAAGTGAGTAAATCGTAACGGACGTCACGTGACGTTGATAAAATGACGCAGGAAATAAATTCACTTACCTTCGTGTAAAATGTGTCGAAATGGGAGTTTGCAAGATAACAAGTGTCACGTCTTTCCTCTGCCACCTCTCGACTCTTTTTCAACTCTTAATCTTACGGAGGCCAATGTCCAACTGAAGATGCCGCCCAACTTCCCCCCCCCCCCCCCCCTCCCACGGCCGATGCTTTAAAAGTCGGTCATGCCACCTCCACGTTGCTGCCGCCTGTTGATATGAGGCATTCTAATGTGCTTCTAGGTAAATCAGTCGAAGAGTCGAAAAACTTGTCCGATCCTTCCCATTCCCCTAGAACAGGTACTTCAAATTCTTGTATATATAATGATGTAGTATTTTTGCCGTTTCATTCCATTTAATACATCCACAGGTAATCTTTTTTTACTGACAAAAAAAAAATTGTTATTTCGACTGTATGGAATAATTTTCTGAGAAAACATCTATGCATACACTTTCTATTGAAATTTATAGTAATTTCTTAAACTAAAATTATACAGTCATAGGCAATTGAAGTGGAACAAGGTTATTTTGGGGACAGTGTACGTGAAAGAGTCCAACTTTTGCCAAAGCAGGCGAAAAAAATCGTGTTCCACTTCAATTGCCTATGACTGTATGTTCTATTGTTATTCGTGGTTACTGTCCTGTCTAATAAAATATAAATGTTCCCTCGGGGAATTATAGTTTATAGTACAAAGTGACTATGGTTGCTCTATGTCATTTCTTCCGAGTGTTGTGACATAAAATTCGAAATTCATGCACATGGGCTACGATAATAAAGTATAAAAATTCTTATTCAATAATGTTTGTGAAAAATTATTGTCAGGGAGGAAGTAAACCGATTTGCTTGTATATTTGTTACAAATTTCAAGATACATCTTATTTACATGTCCACTAGAAGAATGTCAATAATTTCATTAATTTACAAGTGCAAGAAAATTTACATTTTCAACACTTTAGTACACTGTAGTGTCGAGCTGAGAAAGCAACAATTATATTGTTGTTTTCCAACTAATAAGACCTAGTATTGATGATTAATAAAATATGTCGAAATAATTATATGTCGTTCGATATTGACGGACGAGAGGCAGCAAAAAAAAAAAAAAATACAGTAAAAAAAAAAAATTATACTTTTTCCAACAACTTATTGTCCACGAACGTCCACAATTTTTTGTTTATTAATTTCCGATCGCACGATCCATCTCCAATTTTGCAGGCAATAGTACAAAATAAAATTGTCAATGACAGGGGAAATAAAAATACAGGTTCGTACATTCAAAGCTAAACAAGCGGGTTTGTCACAAGTTTGTCACAAAAAATTTGCCGCATATTTTTTAAAATAAAAAGTTAGATATTATATCTTTTGCAAAATTGAGTGAAAACAGAGAAATATTGCAGAGCCCGGTGGATAAGATGGCGTCCGTGCTATATTGGCTATTCATCGAAAGATATTTTAAATACGATCGAGTGGGCTTTTGGTGGTCGCGAGGGCGAGTACCTTTCTCCAGTTAGTGGGTCGAAGAAAGTAGTTGCCAGAAGCGGTTTGCCTTGGCTAATAATTGTTCGTCCGCCATCAGAAGAAGAAGAAGAAAAATAAGAAGAATCCACTGGGCATCAGCCGTATCTCGGACCACTAAAAACTATTGTCCATGGCAAACGAATACCGGTCCCTACACCCGGCTGTAACACATACTCCAGAGATTTCGTTCGAGTGACGGGCTCCAGATGATCCGACCCTCCTCGATTATGTGGGTCACGAAGAAACGAGTTTTTACGTAATAACTTCCAGGAGATATTATACGTTGGAGAACCAGTCCTGTGTGTCTTCCTGATTCAGTCTTGTACAGGCATCGCGTAGTCAAGTCTTACAATTTTCAGCGTGTTCAAAACTGCTTAACACCTTAACATAGTTCGGTATTTTGAAACTGTTTAACAAGTATTTTCCATAAAATTTCCCCGGAGAAAAATGATCATATACATATATATATATATATATGATCCTTTTTCTCTGTATATAATCGATATCGATAGTCCAAAGTAGGCGTATGAAGTTTGCATAAGCTATGCTTATTCGCCCATTTGACACATTACATCAATGCTATATATTCGTATCTGATTATAGTGGCGATAGGAGCAAAGTATCACCGATTTTTTTAACCAAAAAAAAGTTGAAAATTGACATTTTCATAACGCTTCCTCATAAAAGCTGAAAATTGAAATTTTCATATCGCTTCCTCATCAAAGTTGAAAGTTGAGAGTTGAAAGTTGAAAGTTGAAATTTTTTTATTCGCTAAACTTCTTCTATGAGGAAGCATTTACTATATTTTTGGCTTCCTCATAGAGGAAGATTAGCGAATAAAAAATTTCAACTTTTAACTTTCAACTCTCAACTTTCAACTTTGATGAGGAAGCGATATGAAAAATTCCAATTTTCAGCTTTTATGAGGAAGCGTTATGAAAATGTCAATTTTCAACTTTTTTCCAACTTCAACGTCGTATTTAACTTTCAGGAAAAATTGCTGGCTGACTCAGGTTTAGCCTGAAAAAATACACCAACCCTACGCTTTTGGTAAAAACGGATGTAGGATCTGTGCTCCGTGCGAAAAATACATAGAATTATGTGTTCTCAAATTTTTTTTCGATCTTTCAATTTTTACTCGAGAAGTTCACATGACACCGCTTTAACTAATTATTTGAACTCGTCAAATTCATCATCTTGTGTATTTCTTCCCGTAGAACACGATAGGCACCTGCATATTTTTCTCGATGCCATCGGGAAGCAAAGAAATCGCTGTTTAAAAATATGCAAAATCACTCATTTTTCCATTTTGGCTGTAAAAATGACAGATGAACTTTTTTTCGTTAATCGTAACTCTAGGACTATATTCCATGTATTTCTTCGTGCTGATCACGAATCTGACAACTATTTTAGTCACAAATGAATATTTATTGTAGAAAATTGCATTTAAAAGAAAGTACTCATTTTTCACAAAATCCAAAAAATTCAAAATGTCATAAAATTTAAACGGTTCGATCGATTCTCTTGAAATTTTAATGGGATCTTCGGGTGGACATATTCCATCTATGTACGCGTTTTTAGCTAGATAGCTAAAAAATGGTGAGTACTAGAGCGCGAACCGACATTTTAGCAAATAAAAAATGGCGTACAAAAAACAATTGAACATTTTTTTGATGAAATTTTGCAGAAACATAGGCTATTGACCACACATGCTGTGTGCAAAATTTCAGCTTGATCGGTCAAGTCGTTCTCGAGTTATAACGGTTTGAATTCGCGTCCGATCTGTACATACATACATACGCGCGCGCGCACACACACACACACACACACACACACACACACACACACACACACACACGCGCGCGCACGCACGCACGCACGCACGCACGCGCAGACACACACACACACACACACACACACACATCCGGACATTTTTTCTAAATGTGTTTTTTCGATGTTTTGGAACATTCTGAACACATTTTCATTAAAATCTCGAAAATTTTTTTTTTTACCATCACAAAGCTTCCTCTATGAGGAACCAAAACAAGAAAAATACACATTTATCAATTTTTTTGTTATTTGAAAAAAGCTGAATAAGAGTACAACCTATAAAGCGTAAAAAACGGTAAGCTGTTTTTGTTTATACTTCGGTTCATGCAATAAATAGAAACGCACATAACAGCAGGCTTGAGTAGATTTGTACAAATCGAAGTTCTGTTTGTATTAATCCAATGTAATTGAGGCCGTACATGAATGTATATTACGATTGCTCAGTACGCCTACATTTACATAAACAGCATGTGTAAGTGGGCTACCAGGAAGAAGAAAGCCAATCTGAGATATGTCGGACACGTACAACATCGAATTCTTTCTGTTTTCAACTTCGTACAGTACCTTTGTAAAAGTAATATACTGTAGTTGATATCGCGATTTACACATCCTACTCGAAGATATTTGTGGTAAGCGTAATGTATCATTGTATTTTGTTGGCTAATTTTATACTTGCATTGTGTGCATTGACACGTCCGCATGAGGGAAAGCGATGAATAAGAAAATGTCTTATGATTTATCAATTTTTGACGGTTGCGATCCGCATATCTGTTTTAGCATCGTCCGAAGTCCTCACATTTTGTCCAGTTATTCTGACCGCCAATTCCCATTCGCCAACAACGACATGTGATTCGATGGGGTGCTCCTTCGAGTACACATATGAGACACGAGTGGAAATGACTCAGTAATAAACTGTAGTGATGTCGCGATTTACACATCCTACTCGAAGATATTTGTGGTAAGCGTAATGTATCATTGTATTTTGTTGGCTAATTTTATACTTGCATTGTGTGCATTGACACGTCCGCATAAGGGAAAGCGATGAATAAGAAAATGTCTTATGATTTATCAATTTTTGACGGTTGCGATCCGCATATCTGTTTTAGCATCGTCCGAAGTCCTCACATTTTGTCCAGTTATTCCGACCGCCAATTCCCATTTGCCGACAACGACATGTGATACGATGGGGTGCTCCTTCGAGTACACATATGAGACACGAGTGGAAATGACTCAGTAATAAACTGTAGTTGATATCGCGATTTACACATCCTACTCGAAGATATTTCTGGTAAGCGTAATGTATCATTGTATTTTGTTGGCTTATTTTATACTTGCATTGTGTGCATTGACACGTCCGCATGAGGAAAAGCGATGATTAAGAAAATGTCTTATGATTTATCAATTTTTGACGGTTGTGATCCGCATATCTGTTTCAGCATCGTCCGAAGTCCTCACATTTTGTCCAGTTATTCTGACCGCCAATTCCCATTCGCCGACAACGACATGTGATTCGATGGGGTGCTCCTTCGAGTGCACATATGAGACACGAGTGGAAATGACTCAGCGTCGCAACTCTGCCGTTCAAGTTAAACGCCGTTGACCCACACTATAAAAAAAATTTTTATTTCAAAAGCAATGAACGGTATTGGAAGCTTTTTTTACATAAACTGTATCTGAAATTTGAAACACATGTGCGTTGCAATTTTACAGTAGGATTTTTATTTTCAATCAATCATTTTTGTAAATTTCAGGCAAGAGATTTGTAATTTTCATATCTCATACTTTGATTTTACAAAAAAAAAAGTACATTAATGTTCAATTAATGTAATTAATGTAAACAAATTTAAAGTGAATGACTTGCGGAAGTTCGACCTTAAGTGTAAGCACTATTTTGAACACAGATCAGAGCCTCAACTATAATTAATTCAGTGTTCAGGCTCGATGGGTGATAGCAGTGCACTAAAGTAAACATCAAAAATTCGGCTGTCAATCGAATTTGTCTGAGTTCAAAGTACAGTTTGATCCCAACATGAGACTAAATCAAATACATTAACAGCCCACCCACATTTATTCGAGACTTAAAAGAATGGACCACTCAAAATGCACAGCACAGAAATCTTTCCTCAATATAAAAGCTTCATTTTTTTTTTTTTTTTTAATTAATTATCTCTATCATCTTAATAATAAAACAAAAAAAATCTCCATTGAATACGATCAATTTTCTTTTGACGCTCAGTGACGTAGTAAAAGTTGATGTTTTGAAATAGCGCAAGTGAGTGGCGATACATGATAAACATTTGCGTGACTCGAATGATAGTAGAAGTGGCAATTGAATGAAGTCGATGCTCGACTGGATATGTAGCATTGCAGTGAGACAAGAAGCGATGCTTTCAAGATCGGGCAGTGTTTGTTCGCGTGCTCGACGATATTAAAACGTATGCACGCAGCAGACGGCGAATGTTGGCATTTGGTATAATGGCTGTATAGAAGAACGAGGCGAGGAGGTCGGTCGGCGAAGAAGAAAGCGTCGACGAGGCAACTGTCAAGATCACCGGCCCACACGGAAAGATCGGTCCTGCACTGTTACCGGGATCTCGAAGGGGGTCACCCGGTTACCCAGATGAGGTTCTTTGCCCGTAGTCACAGCACAGGCGGTTATCCTCCAATGATGGTGGGCCCCTCCGTTAGCTCTTGACCAATCCACCAGTTACTTTTCAGGCCTTCTATCCGACGGTCTCGTATGAGAGACGCGTGACCGGCATCGGGCCAGATTTAAGCTTGTTCCTTGACCGTCAGGACCTCCAGGGAACCTCTTTTCTTTGCTCCTCAATTTCGTTTGACAGTTCTGACAGTACTGCTCTTGCTGAATCGCTATCCTGAGCATTAGCTTCTCGCGTTTCGGTGCTCGGTCCATCCCGGCAGTCACGCCGAATATTTATCGTTTATTTTCATCCTCTGTTTTTTTTTTTTTTTGTCGATTGATAACAAGGTGTCCTCGTTATTGGTCGTTGATTTGTGATCACAGATATATTCTCAATTAATTTGTACCGTACGTGACGTAAACAATGAATGTGGCAGTGAGATTGATTCTGGTACTATCGATCGCCGTCGTGGCCGTTTCCTCCGCTGGGATACTCGGTGAGACGACAATCATGTGATGCATATGTGCGAATTTTCTGATAAGGATTTACACCGAAGACATGTATATCTTTTTCTACTGTACGCGGCGTTCGATCATCAATTGAAGCGTCGCTTACATTAGTGTACTTTTATTTCTGTCAAGTGTCATATTCACTAGTTTTTCAAACATTGCGGAACACCTGCTCTATATTTCTTTCTAATGTCTTGTTCTGAATATACATTTTTTTTTTTTTTTGGAAGATGTTAGAACATCGGAATGTGTGGAGGGTACGCGAATTTAATTAATTTGTCGAGGCAGTCGCTATTATAATTCAAATGGCATGCAATTTACCTCTACAAAGATTTCGACATTTTATTCCATTTAGGCATTTGATTAGAAGTCTTGAAAAATTAGTACTAAAAGTAATAAATTCTGTCGAACCGGGGAAATAATAAATTCATTGGGAATGTGCAACGTATACTTAATATAAAGAAAATTGTTTTATACCTATAGTGTATAATGTAAACCCCTTCATGCTGAAGGGGCAAAATTATTATATTCCAGATTACATTCCAAAATTATTATGTTGAATTAATATATTCTTTTGAAATAAAGCGATCGAGCCTAATGAGAATCTTATTCCCCTTAATTGGGCTTATATCGATAAACATATATATTTAATTTCTTTCGTATTACCACAGATCAATTCATTGTATACAGCGTTGACTTTTATTCCCCAGAATCACAATGAATATATGAAAATGAATTCTGTACATTGAGAGATACCTGTGCTAGCTTATTAACAGTAAGGCTACGCATTTTTTACTGAAAATTTGTCGAATGTAACTAGATATCGATTTCCCTTCGTTTTTAATAAATTTTGATCACAAACAATGTCATTTTTTTTTTTTTATTGCGAAGCAAAAAAGAAGGTGAACATTGAATCTCTCATATCGCTTGCTCATCATTTTATTTATATTTGTAAAGTAAATGCCAACGTTGGGCTTAAATTAAATCCAAAACTTACTTTGCTTACAGATGAATATTTAACATTGTAACTTAGGTCTAAAGCAAAGTACTTATTTTTCATGAAGTGAAAAGATTTCAAAATTACGTAAAATTTAAACGCCTCGATCGTTCGTCCCAAAATATTTAATAAAATTTTGCAAGAAACATTGACCGTTGACCACATATACCGTGAGTGAAATTTCAACTTGGTTATCCGAGGCTTTCTCAAGTCACAGCGGTTTGAATTTTTCGGGTCTGATTCATACGTACACACACACACACACATACACATCCGGCCATTGTTCTTAAATGTGTTTGTGTTTTGCACTGATGATGATAATAATAATAATAATAATAATAATAATAATAATAATAATAATAATAATAATAATAATAATAATAATAATAATAATAATAATAATAATAATAATAATAATAATAATAATAATAATAATAATAATAATAATAATAATAATAATAATAATAATAATTGTATTATTATATGCTGTAATAGAAACACTGCTGTCATGGGACGTGCACGAGACTGAAGGAAGATCATCGACACCTGAATCGAAATGTTTATGCCAAACCTCGGGTTGTTTGTGTTGCGTGGATCTTAATCTTACTACAAACATCGATCTCGGAGGACCAGCATGCATCAATATCAAACAAAAGGAGCAAAACGTCTCGTTGAACTTGAGTTACGGCGATAATCCTGTTCACAATGCTACAATAATGATTGGTGAGTAAATTGTTTCATATCATTTTATCGAGCACTATTAAAAGACGCGGTAGTTCATTCCCGCGACACGTTTATTTATACAGTCAGTAACCGCTCGACGGGACGTAACCATTTTTTCATTCGAAAGATCGGCGCTTTCAACTTTTAGCCAAAAACAATATTTTTATTTCATTAACAATATCGTCGCTAAAAAATTGTTGTTAAATATTGTTTAAGCAATAGATTTCCAAATCCGAATTGTACCAAACTTGTTCGATGTTTATTGTTTAGACTTTTTTATCGAGAGAATACGTACGCGAACGAAAATCGCTTGAACGAGCGCTTGAACGAGCGGGAGAATAAAAGTGGCACGCGAGAAAGTTGTTCTCCTTAATTTATAATCGTCAAATATTATTCAACTAGCGGAAACGATTTCTCGTGCGGACGCGTCTATATTCGTTCTGTATCTGGTTGAAACATTCCAAATAAAAATGAGTTTCTGCGACGCCGGAATAATGAAATTTATTTGTATTTTTTTGTTTTTTCTTCTTTTTGTTCGTGCCTCTGGCACAATGCAGACAAAGCCGCAAACAGACCAACCTGCATGAATCTATTGTCAGATTTGGCCCAACTTTGTGCTAAATTCACGTCCATCAGCCGATCGGATCCAGGTCACGATGGTTGCCTCGTCATAGAGCCTGCACTCATGAGAACACCCCAAGCAACTTATCACATTGGATGCTTCAATTTTAATCAAGGTGTCCGCCAGATCGAGACTTCCACGTGAGTCCCAGCCATTCTTTCCATTGCTGCCATCAAATATGTTTTTTTTTTTTTTTGCAAGTAAAAATCTGTCTTCGTGTTATCAAACAGAACAAATATGAGGCAGCGATATGCAAATTTCATTTTTTTTTACGAGTACGGACATGTAAACAGGCACACATACAGATAAATCGACATACGCATTGTACTTATCCGATACTTTTCGTAAATCTTTTGAGTGCTCATATTCCACATACGTAGCCTTGTTTTTATGATAATGTATTGAAGTATTGAAAGTGCTCGAACCACGGGACAGCGAATGTAGAAAATGTATATACAAAAATGCATGTCAATGGTATATAAATAGTGATTTGCGGTTCAAGTGCGGTAAAGCGAATTTTATACGCACGCTGTACAGTGCGACTTATTTCACAGTTCGCGTATGACGTTCGCTACACAGTACTAGTATTGCATAGTACTTTCCGGAACGAATGCAGGATAAGTCCTACTTCGTGCCTGCCAATTATGGCGCTGTTAAAATACGAGAAGCGTGCGTAAAGTACTAGACGGTACAGTAAAAATCGGCCCGATGTACACATGCGCCGGGTGTTTATAGTGCACTTCGCTGTAAAGCGCCACTCTCGACAGGCACGACAAAATGGCACTTTTCATGCGTGAGTTACACAAATGCTCTTTATAAATGAAATTATTAAATTTTGGAGCACAGAACGACGGAGAGCACGGAACAGCTTGTGGAAGAGGAAGCGGAAGAGGATGAGGGAATAAATACCGACGAGCTGATAGCCGCTGTATCGGCGAGCGCCGAGCAGGGCATAGCGCTGTTTTCCCAATGGCTCGGTCTCAATCTCAGAACCAAGACGAACGCCACTAACAGAGACGGTCCTTTGGGCCAGAGCAGCAGAACGGAACCGACGAGCAACGTTACGTCGAGAACTACGAGAAAGATGCTCGACACACATCACGAAAGAAGCGAAGAGAGATTGAAGCAATTGCTGAGCGCGCAGGACAATATAATGAAGGAATCTGCGCGCATCGATCAACCGTACACTTCCCAGACGACTTTTGTTTATTCGGCGCCGGTCCAGCAAGCGGCACATAAACCAAAGGATTCCGGCAGAGCATTGGTGAATAATTCACCGGAAAGTCGCACCGTAGTCCTGCGAGAATCCCAAAGGGGTGGACGAGCATACAATATTCATCAGCACGTAAACGAGGTCTAGAAGAGTCTCGAGATCGAACGTCAGCATATAAAAATATAAACAAAACGACGAGCACGTAAAATATTTTCTTAACCTTCGTAGACGGATGCACGTACATTCTTCACTGCCGCTTACTTGGCGCAATCGGTCGAGTTCAAATTATTCAATTACATTCGAGAAACTACAATGTAGACAAAGTTTTGTTTTTCTTCATTTTTTTGTTTGTTTGTGGGTCAATTATCGAGGAGAAAAATGTGTTCATCATTTACAATACGTCATTTGAATATCACAAGAAGAGAGACGTGCTTTCTAATCGATAAGTAGATAAATGTTATCATTTTCGATATCGAATCTTTCAAAGCTATAGCTCCGCCTACTCCAATATCATTTTTTGATTTTGGGGGCTGACAAATGTAAATCAGCGTTTTTCGTTCTTAATGCAATACATAAAAAAATTTTTTAATTGAATTCTTAAAAATGAATATTTTTTTGTTCATGCGTCATTCACCGCCGATTCGTCATGTGGAACTGAATTGATCTGAAGATTGATGTATAGATATATGAAGTCAAAAATAAATCAAGTATAGTATCCGAATGGTTTATTGCTATTTTTATCCGCAAATTGAGGTTGCACACATCGACACCAAATTCTTCCCTTCGTATTATCATTAATTCTAAATGACGAAACTATACAAAAGAAAAAAAAAAAAAACTTTAAATTAATTGTTTGAATCACTAGAACAAATGTATCTCATGTATTTCTTTATATCGGTACAAACATTTATTGCGCGACATATGTTTCAACATAGTTCAACTCGTCCTCAATGTAATAAGTTTATTTATTCTATCCTATTTCTACGGTATGATACGTTCTCGACTGCACCTTTAGCACGTGTAAAAAAGAGTTACCGAGTTTGATTTATTTTCTAAGCACCCGTTTCGTTACATTGTATAAAATATTAGTACAGAGCTTATATAATTATTGTGGGATTCAATGAAAATTGTTTGCGCGTTATAGTATTTTTTTCTTTTATTTATTTTCCTCGAAGCGATTGGAAGACTAATCTCGATGTTTGTTTTTGCGACACAGAAGACGCGATGGAATATTATTGTCTATATACATTTCTTTGGGCTGTTATGCTATTTTACGTAGATATGAATATTTTTGTTCGGTTTATGTCAAACGATCGAGTCGCTATTGGGAAAACAGATTAACTATTAGTCAAACATGTTATATGGCCATTGGAACGTTCAGATTCAGGATCGCATCGTTACTCTGTATTCCCAATTTTACTTTTTCCAGATTTTCGAGCCTTTTGATTGTGGTCAGTTTATCATTTCTCGGGATATGATTGTATAGTAATAAAAAAAAAAAAATCTGGTAATATCGGAAATCTGTTATTAAAAATCGGTTACACTCCGCAACGTTGGCATAAGAAATATATAACTATATATTCGTGTATTATACAAGTAAATATATTTTTACTATAGATATTGTATATCACCATATAGTATTTTCTGTAAATCTTATTTATAAATGCGAAAGGAAATGTGGACTAGATGCTAACAACGCTTTTTTCCGTCTTATAATAAACATATTTCGTTTGTTTTTGCTTCATTACTTTTTCCTCCTCATTACTATTTATTAATTAAAATATCCGTTTTTTTTTTTTCTATATGTTAGTAAAATATTTTTTTTTGGGTTTCATCTTTGGGTGTCCTTGGTCAATCTGGAGTTT
The DNA here is from genome assembly GCA_963575735.1 of Amblyjoppa fuscipennis. Lineage (NCBI taxonomy): Eukaryota > Metazoa > Arthropoda > Insecta > Hymenoptera > Ichneumonidae > Amblyjoppa > Amblyjoppa fuscipennis. The sequence goes on along the minus strand of OY754495.1, from coordinate 7,421,978 downwards.
AAAAAAATAATTCTATCCGTATCGCGGTTTAATGTGAACTTTGCGCTTTTTTCTTGTACGCCTCATTCGTACCCGGGTATCAAGCAATACAAATTTACGCGATATTTTACGCTAACGTCTATGTACGCAATGATGATTCATTTCAGTTCCATAACGTGTTCGATACATTACGTACTATTGAATAGAATAAAAAGTATGTTGACCGGTTTCAGTCGTTACAGCAATGATAAATGCGCTGCTCTGCGACATGATTCCATATATTTTTAAGCATCAAATGTGCGTTATCTTGGAACGTTACAAAATTGAACGTTTCTCGTGCGAGATACGACCTTAAAATATGGTTTCGTATAAAAAGGTAACAAAAACTTGGTAACTGCACTTGGCGCAGTGTTGTCACGAGCATAATGGATGGAAGAGCACAGTCGGAGGTCAATATTTTGATTCCGGTACTATCACCGTTTTTAATGTATTCGAAATCCACATACGGATTGCTTTTGACACTCGATAAAAAAAACATTTGGAAATCGCCGATTCAATTAATCACGTTCTAGTTTCTATGAATAATAGGTTGGAACAGAAAAAAATGTTGCTTTTGATCAACACTTTTCTGAACCACGTTTATATGGCGTATATAATTTTTGGAAAGTCGAAAGATTTTTTAAATTATCTTCTAATTTTTCGAGGGTCACGTAAATATATATTTCTGATCTCAAGGTACCGGACAACGTTTCGCGTTCTTCTTGCTCCACGACCACCGATCAGACGGTTTTGCATGGCTCCGTCTCATAATAAGCGAATTTTTACTTATCTTTTATTTTATATACGGCGTGAAGTAGTCTTTAGACTGTCTGTTCGACTGTGCGAATTTGATTCTCCAATTAAGCTAATAAGGTTCAAGATCGGCTTGAACTTTATGTACTTTTACAAAAAAATACATTATTTAAATTATGCATTAGATTTCACGTTGTTAGTATTGCTCTTTAGATCTATTCTGTTAGATCTCTAGTAGTCCCTCCCCGATAGGTTTGATTTGCGGCATCTCTCTGAAGTATTTATCTATTTATACAGTATATTAAATCCAATATTCTGTTGCGAGTATTATTTTTGAATCAGTTAAAGATGCCGCGCAATTATTACCAGACTGCTGTGCTGTCACAAAGTACAGCTGGAATGCAAATGTACAAGTCAACGCGAGAAACCTTTCCTCAATATTTGCTTACTGCGCGTAGGAGACTTTACAGTTTTTACGGATGTGCTGCAAATTTTTTAAATACAAATGTAATTGAAAATTAAAAAGAAACTTTCTAATATAAAAATGTGACTTTAAAAAGGATGAAGTAATTAATAAGTTAATATAGTGTGCCATTTATTATATCAAATCATCGATCTATTAATTTGTGTCCGTTCCGAATAGTCAATTATATTTGCTGTGGTTTGAGAAAAAAGATCGTACCTTGACTATACCGAAAATGATTGATTAATTGATATAATAAGTAGGATAGTTGTTATACGATTGATAATTTCATCCTTTTTTAAAGTTATTTTTTTACATTCCTGTTATATTGAATTTTGAGGGAAGAAAACGATCCTTCTTCAACGAATTCAATTGGTGGACAAAGTTCATCCGCGGGCATGATATTTTTTATTTATTGTAGTTTAACGCGCTTTTCGCTCGGGTACCGTGATCGTCGTATTTTTATTTTTTATTTTTTTTCATGGATCGTTACAATCTTCGCGTGATTATTCTTGTCCGCGTCTGGACAGCGTCGCGGTTCCAATATTTCTTCATCAATTTCTATGTGCAAACTTACTGCATTCGGCTGATGTCGTTTTATTACGTATACGTAGCGCTACAAGCTAGGTTTTCCTTTCGTTTTTTGTTGGGTTTAAATTAACTTTCGTCGTATTGTCTTATTATTTTTGAGCTTTGTTATAAGATAGCAGCGACATTGGAGAATCTTCTGTGTTCCGGAGCTCTCCGTAACGTCGCAAATATCTCAGCTTTTAACCAATCTGTCAATTTTATCGCGACACTAAAAAGCCTATTAACATTTTCCTCTTTTATTTTTGCTTCGGCGGCTGGCGCCCTAAATAAATTTGAGAGAGGCAAAGTCTGAGTTTTGTGCGCAAAATTTCCAGTTGTTGGGAAAATATGTGAACCACCGGCTTCGTCCCTGGTGCAAATATTTCTCTGACGATTTGTCAAAAAAAAAAATTAACCAGACGGTTTCAGAGATTTTCAGAGATTTTTCTCTGAGTCTCTCTGCTATTTGCTAAATATCTCTACCACTTTCTCGGAACAACCTCCAGCAGTCACAATTTATCAGAGAAATGCAGAGTATTTTCCGAAAAATTATGAGACTAATTTTTTTCAGATAAGGTGATAAAATCCGAGATTTTCAGAGAAATCAGGAATATTTAGATTCAGAAAAATCTTTTACTTGTTCTGAAAAGTGCGAAAAGTGTGAGAAATTCGGAGGACTTTTCAGAGAAATTTTTCATACATTTTCAGACATGTTCAGAGAAATATTTTCGCCAGTGGTCTTGTCAGCGGTTGAAACAAAAAGCATAAACGCGACGAGTCATTCGACAGCCGAAGCCGAGTGAATGACGTGCTTGTTCAGAATCGCGAATTGAATCATTTGACGACCTGTCGCGGCGTCGGACCAGCCGCTGGAGCCAGGGTTAGGCAGTCTTTCTTTCTTCTCGATACTCGCCGCCCTACGTGAAGAATAACGTCTCCGGCCTTGACCGCTTTAAATTCTGCAATCGCCTCGGCGTGGGTCATCCCGTGCAGAGGCTTGGAATTTATCGACAATATTTCGTCACCTGAAACAATACCGACGAGTTTAATGATCACCGTAAAGCGTAGGTTTGATAAATGTTGTTGTTCTTTACCTTCTTTGACAGTGCCTAAGTCAGCGGCTTGCCCGTTAGGAAAGACGGTTTTCACGTATATGCCCATGTTCCCACGGGGACTGTCGGTTCCACCGACGATACTGAAACCCAGTCCTTTGTGTCCTGGTCCTTTGAAAAATCGAGCCGTTAGGATGGTGAAGGAGACACCACCTTTACCCGGTCTCGGTAGGGTACAGAATTTTGATTCCTCTCCTTCCCCCGACTCGTCTATGTCCTCGAGCTCGGAATCGGTGTTGAGGCCTTCGTCAGTCTCCTGCGGGCCCTGTTAACAAATCGATTGTCGTTACTCTCAAAGGATCGAAATTCTTATGCACATTGTTAATTCGGTATCGATACCGATAACATTATAACCATATTATGAGCGGGCAAACTTCAGAGGAACGAAACTTTATTCGTGTTGTCGTTATCCGTTAACTATCTATCTTTCCGTGTTTACACAATGAAAAGAAACATCAATGACTCAAGTAAAATTCGATTGCGCGTTGTGAAAGAGAAAACAATTTTCTGTCAATTCCACTTTCAATTCTTACAATTCCACGGGATTGAAACGATAACGCGTCACCTTGACAGTCTTGCCGTCGTTGTTTCGATTTCATACGGAATCGTATTAATGTATCAAAGTACATTTATCTCGAAAACTTTGACCCGCATCAAGAAGAGATGTCTCGACATAAAACTTGTAATTTATATAATCTTCTCGATGGAATTTCCTCAATAATTTTGTCGTCTCGATAATGTTGACTTTTAATTAATAAAATGATTTTAACATTTTTTTTCCAAGTTCACTTTCATTCCACTATATATTTGTTTTTATTACGTGCAGTCCCGCTCTCGCCTACAAATTTGGCTGTCGTTTGCAAATAAAGATCGTACCAAAAACTCTCTAAATAAGTTTCTTCCACGAAACCCTTCTTATACTCACATGCCACGCCTTCAAGTTTGACCGTGAAGAGCACGATATATTAGCGATGCTGCGACTATTAATCCGTTGGGATATTTTCTTGCCAGGACTTCTGTCGGAATCCAAGCTCGACGGAGCGTCGTCCAGTTTGTTAAGAACGCCGGCCGAGCCAGCCGAGGCCGCTGAGTAACTCGTCACCTGTCCGCCTAGCTTGAACTCCGCGGTTCGCTTTCGATGCGTAACTCTCGGTATGTGAATATCCTCGAAGCACGAGTCTTCCGAGGAATTTGTCAACTTTGAATTTTTTTTAAACAATACGTTTTCGTACGGGTGACCGCTCTCTCTGGTCTCGGATGCGCTTCGCGCTAGGTGAGACGGACATTCGCCGCTCTCCGAGTAAAGAGCTGATCGCTGACAAGACCTCTGAAACTGAACGTTTTCGTAGGGATGCTCGTGCCTCGAGTATTCGCGATTCTCCGAGTTGCTGCGGCGAAGCGTGTCTCGCCCGTGATTGCAATTTCCGTTCGCCGTGTTTCTCGTCGATCCGCCGACGAAGTGGACGCTCCCGTACGCCTCCTTGTTGCCGAGCACATCCAGGATCTGCGAACCGTAGCTGCCGTTTCTGTGCGATTCGTACGTGAAGGCGCGACTGTTGCTCTCCGCGATTTTGCTCTGCGGCGAATTTGGCACGCTGGCCTCGGCGAGGGTCTCCAAATTCTCGTGATAGGGATATGGCGGCAACGAGGCTGGCTCGCTCGAGTCGTAAGGTGTCTTCTCCAACTTCTCGCAGCTCGAGGATGTTATCGGACTCGGCACGTAAAAATTCGAGACGGTGTCCTTTGGCGGAAAAATTTCGGTCACGCTCAGAGCCTTCCGCTTTCGGATTCCTGCGTTTATCTTGCTGAACTTGCTACGCAAAACGTTTTGAAAGTCGGCGATTCCCTTTCTGGTACCTGCAATATAAAGATATATGTACTTTTTTTTTCATTCGTTAATGCAATAATTACGCGCATACTTTTTTTCATAACTGGAGCTATCATAAATTTCGATAAATTAATTTCTATAATTTTTTTGTTCACGATTGACGATGTTACCGTGTGCACGGTTTTTTTTTTAACGTGCACGATATCATAAAATTGGTTTTACGTAAAGTGTAAATCTGTATTCTGGATTATACAATGGATAAACCGGCCATTTCGAAAGTTATACACTGAAATTTGGATTTTTTAGTGTATTATCCAATGAACTTTTGGTCGCCGTAGAGAAAAGATCATTAAATTATTAAAATAAAAGCACTTTCGGCTTGATTGTAATATTATTACCAGGTAATCTCAAAGAACTCGTTTGCATGACTTTCTTAGACGAACCACTGTCGTGCGAGAATTTCGGTCCCGGAGAAGCTTCCCTGCTCGTCGGCGTCGATCTTACAGTGTGAATTACCGCTGGAGTGGAACCGTTCTCCAATAGCGTTTCCCGTGGCTCCGAAATTTCCTGCACCGAACATCTTCGACGAAGTTTTCTCCATCTCTGACTGATACTTTTGTTCCATAAGTTGAGATCTGCGAAGACAATAAAACATCGAATATTATTTTCATTTCTAACAGCGGTTAGAAGAATCTTGAAATCGGTATATTTCATAGACAAATAAGTTACAGATATATAATCAACGAGGAGGAATTCATAAGAAATGGTCTCCAAACCTCGAATTATAAAAATTTGAAGCTGTGCTTTTTTTACGCTCAATTTTGCTGTCCATTTTGTCCATTAAAAATTTATATAAACTTATAACCATAGATTTCTCTATGAAGAAGCTACACAGTAAAAAATAATTTCGCAAAATCGGAATGGGAAATTTCGTAAAAATTATTTTGTTAAATAATTGACAAACTTGTTTGTCACTTATTTCAATATACGAACCTGTCCTGTATTATTCCTGTATTATTGACAATTTTAGTTTGTACTTTTGTTTGTAAAACTAGAAAATTAACAAATAAAAAATTGTGGACGTTTGTGGACGATAATTTTTTGTAAAAAGTACAAATTTTTTTTACTGTCTAACATCGGTCAACAACCTATCTCATAGAGGAAGCGTGTGCAAATTATTTTGCACCGTTTTTTTATTATCCATCTAAACCTGATTGATCATATATGGTCGTACATAATTAGGTATGATAATTTTTTCTCCGTAATATCGAAGAATTTTTTCTGACGAGTGTTGCAGTCACACGAGTGAAAAAAAACGTTTGTCGCACGACTATCGTACAAACTTTAATTTCACAGGGTGTGAAAACGGTGATTTTGCACAGAACCGCCATTTTCCCCCACCGAGTGACATAAAGTACGATTAATCTTTATTGTTCTATCGACAGCATAAACTAACATCGAAAGTAAAACAATGATTACAGTTGAGGACGGTCTCCATTCTGCAATGTTCGGACGCCCACCACGAGCTATGGAAACGAGATACTTCAACGTTGACAAGATCGTCCAGCAAATTGTTTATTTGCCAAAACAACACTTGTAATTATTTCACCGGCTTCTATGAAACAAATTTTCCATTCAGTCCGTAAAATCTCCACTCGAAACCAGAAGCATTTAATCGTGAGTTATCGTGCGCGCATTCTGTCCAGTTCTTCGACGATTCAGCAATCGTTAATCGCGACATGACGTTTCGAAGTCTGACGAATTTCCAAGTTAATAAATAATTGATCGTCGTATCGTTCGCACCGTTTAACGAATCTACGTACACCATCGGGGCCATAAGGTTCAATTGCTAATAGCGTCGCCTCGCGGCTCGTGCAAATATGCCAATTCATTCTTTAATAGATTTTTCAATCTACGACGCTGAAAGCTCTTTGTTGAAATTTCTTTTAGCGCGTTTTACCGCCTTTCGAGTAACACACGCTTCGCGGTTCGCTTAGATACAACACTTTTCAGTTTCCGTTTTATGCTCCCTGTGGCGGCTCTAGCGATACCGTAAGCCCTTTCATTACCCACAGCACGCCCGGCCATCATGCAAAGTGGACTTTCACTTCGCCACTATGCGCTTCTCTCGTACAATAGCTTTTGCCTTTCTGCTTATCTCCGGATGCGATCCCGCTGTTTTTTTTTTTTTTTTTTTCTTGATCAGCTTCGGATTGAGCGATCGTCCTAATCGTTTCTTCCTTCAATCTTTCCTTCATCCTTTAACTCGAAAAAGTCCCATTTAGTATTTCGCTTTGAACACATTATTGTGACGTACAAAGTTCGAAAAGGATCGACGAGAATACATGTCATTTCCGGTTGACTCGGTGACGCGCACGGTCGATACAATCAGCGCGGTTGTGCGCGAAACTCAATTTCCAACAGTTGTCTCGAGTTCTCATCGAATCGCGATGAAAAGTCTCCGTGCGCACATGACTTAAAAATCACTCGTCAATTTTCATGAGCCATGCTCGATATTTTTTTCATACGGACGAGAAAAGTTTCGCACTCGCTTACCAGCTCAGCACATCGGAACAGAATAGAACAAACTCCAAGATTTCACAGAACGAATCTCGAGAGTTTGTACTTGTCCGGATGAACTACCATTTGTATCTCGAGACGCAACATTTGAATGTAGAAGTAGAAGAAGCCGAGTATGAAAGCCAGCATTATCGAAGACTGAAAAAAGTTTTAAAAAAAGCTATCTCGGAGATTATGCCAGTGCTTTCTCGAATTTACCGAATTATGACTGAGCTTAGCTTTTAGACGATTATTCTCGTCGCGATTAGTTCGAAGGGCTTCCGATTTTTGGCTGGAAAACTGTTCGATCTCCCGTCAGCACGCTGGTCCTCCACCGCGAGCTTCCCTTTCCAGCAGCACTGTGCGCGCACAACTTTTATTTCCGGTGCGAAGTCTTTCGGTATTCTGAGGTGCTCGCGCTACCGTGATTTAATAAATATAACAAAAAGCAATCCCCCGCAGTCGGTATCTCGGCAGCGTTTAAAGTTGTGGTACACACCGTTCGCAGTCTCGTCGTGGACTGCCGCAAGACCGGAGTTATGTGCATGCGAACGGATTTCCCTGTGTGTGCGTCCGTGAAGGTGCGCTCGTGTTCGCACAGTGCAATGCCGTACACAAATGACGTATCAACGTGTGCTCCCGGTGCTCTCAGACGTATATTCAAATAACTGCATGGTATGAGTCTCGTGTCTGTGAATACTACACATTCGTGCCCCCAAACCGCGACCGCGTGCAAATAGTCGCGGTATGAGTAATTAAGTTTCCAGGTGTGCAACAATCATTTGTGCGTATGTGCATGTGTCTTAGTAGTCGCTAGGGCAAAAGGTTTTGTTGCACTCCAATCAATAAAATAATCATGATACGTTCATCTAGTTCTTGCATGCGCGACTCGTGTGTCAGGGCTTGGATCGTTCGTACTGTTTAGAAGTTTAGATGAACGGGAGAGGCAGCCATGTGTGTATCGGATAAAAGTGTTCCCTTGGCTTTCGAATTTCCGTAGACTGCGAATATACCATTGTATTCGGGCAGCAGCAGAGAAGCGAGGTAGGCTGCGTGTATCGGCACGGCTCCGTGCACACCCCATGTGCTCTGACTTCCCCTACGCTGCCCAACCTTCGTATTGAAAAGACAATAGTGCATATTGTCACATTCGCACAATCAAAATATTGCGGGAAAGATATTTGGATTTTGAGAATGCTTAAATTTTCGTGTATGGTATAAAATTATGTGGCTTTGGGACATTTAAAAAAGTGTGTCCTTTATAAAATCGTAATGGCACGAGCTAATGAATTCCGATAAAAATTGGTGTTTCCCATTGCTGAGGGTGAGACAGCGACACTTGACTTGTTCTTCCCAATTGTTTTAGTGCGAAGTTGCATCGTAAATTTACTGGGATACGCATTTGAGTAATTATCAGTATATATATATTTTTTTTATCAATAACCATTTATTTTGGGTAATAATGCGATGTTTGAAAAAATGAAAAAAACATGGCAAAAGATCGTCGAAAAATATAAAAGTGAGAGAGTTAAAAAAAGAAAATCTGACCGAAATGGACAGAAATGTTGAATTATAGTATAATAATTTTAATCTACGTTCCTCGCAAGAACTTTTGAACGCCCCGCCTTCGGCTCTCATCGCGCTGCATCAAGTGAGCAAACTTCTATTCAGGTCCACCACATATTGTTCGTTGTACCAACAGAATATCTTTCGGCGGCCACTTCAATAATTTTGTAGCTCGCGTTTACGTTTCGTTACTTTTCGTATTACAGTTATCGAAAATTACGGTGCACAGATTCCTAGGTCATCGTTCGACATACAGCTGATTAGAAATGCAATGAGCAACTATTTTTATGGAATAAATACCGGCAATAAAAAACTAATTATGTGTCCCCAATGTAGTTTACGGTTAATGCTGTTCTGTGTACCCAATTTTGCGAGATTAAAACCGGGTATCACTAATTACAAGTAAATTCCTAGCCAAAATTCGCTTGCGGTTTCTCACTGCGTGGTTTTTTATACTTTTTTAGTAGACTGCCGGTTTATTTTTGTCTCCGTCCAGTGTTGTCATAAAATGATTGATTGTCAATTGTAAATTACAAGGAGTTGTCCTTAACTGTGCATTGCCTAAAACAGTACGTACATGGTAGTTAATTCGTCTCCACAACTATAGTATTAAGAGCAATTCGTGCACACTCATTGCCAAAAAGTTCCAATTAATTTCCATTTACTTTCAACGAAAATCTATAAAAAATTACTGTCTGCAAATGTTTTCGCCACAGATTTCTTATTGAAACTACTATGAATGCATGAAAATCACGTTAGCAAATATCATTAGCAATTATAAATGGCAAGGAGTTCTCTTTAACTCAGCATTGCCTAAAAGAGTACATATATAATAGTTAATTCGACTTCGCCGTGGTGCAACAATCGCATTAATAGCAATTCGTGCACACTCATTGCCAAAAAGTTCCAATTAATTTCCATTTACTTTCAACGAAAATCTATAAAAAATTACTGTCTGCAAATGTTTTCGCCACAGATTTCTTATTGAAACTACTATGAATGCATGAAAATCACGTTAGCAAATATCATTAGCAATTATAAATGACAAGGAGTTCTCTTTAACTCAGCATTGCCTAAAAGAGTACATATATAATAGTCAATTCGACTTCGCCGTGGTGCAACAATCGCATTAATAGCAATTCGTGCACACTCATTGCCAAAAAGTTCCAATTAATTTCCATTTACTTTCAACGAAAATCTATAAAAAATTACTGTCTGCAAATGTTTTCGCCACAGATTTCTTATTGAAACTACTATGAATGCATGAAAATCACGTTAGCAAATATCATTAGCAATTATAAATGACAAGGAGTTCTCTTTAACTCAGCATTGCCTAAAAGAGTACATATATAATAGTCAATTCGACTTCGCCGTGGTGCAACAATCGCATTAATAGCAATTCGTGCACACTCATTGCCAAAAAGTTCCAATTAATTTCCATTTACTTTCAACGAAAATCTATAAAAAATTACTGTCTGCAAATGTTTTCGTCACAGATTTCTTATTGAAACTACTATGAATGCATGAAAATCACGTTAGCAAATATCATTAGCAATTATAAATGACAAGGAGTTCTCTTTAACTCAGCATTGCCTAAAAGAGTACATATATAATAGTCAATTCGACTTCGCCGTGGTGCAACAATCGCATTAATAGCAATTCGTGCACACTTATAGCCAAAAAGTTTCAATTCATTTTTACTTGCTATCAATGAAAGGCTACAATCAATTACGCTTTGCAAATGCCTTCGCCATCGTTTTCATGTTGAAACTAATTGCGAATCTATGAAAATACATTATCAAAAATGATCGGTAATTACAAATGACAAGGAGTTCTTCTTAACTCGGCATTGCCTAAAAAGAGTACATATATGTATAGTAGTTAATTCGTCTTCGTCGTAGTCGTGCCGACGAGTTGAGAACTCCTTGCATAATTGGAGTCAACGATGCGTACCGAGTGGCCTCAGCCATTGTCTGCATACAGTTAGCCCATTATTCCGCGATCACACGGAGCGGAATTCTGCCGTAGAAGTATCGGCAGAGGGCATTGGCAAGACAGAAAGTTAGAAGGACGAGAGCGAAGTGAGCTCGACATAATGTGCGTCAGCTCGTGACGATTATGGGATTGTACACGAGGTACATACGAATGTCTAATGCGAAAGAGCAGTAAATATGGCGAAGGAACGACAGAGGCAAAGAGAATGAGGCAGTGACGCGAGGCAGTGCGAGATACGCAACGACCGCCGCGAGGCTTTGCGGTGCAACGCTCTGGTGACGCGTCAATGACCTTGTGCCCCGTGCCAACATACACCACACTATACGTCTCATGCGTAACATGGATACGAAGCAATTTTTGCGACAACGAAAAAAAAAAAAACTATCGTTCACCATTTTACAGATCGCTTCCTCTTTTTTTATAAATATCGTCCGGCTGCCTTTTTTTATAAATATTGTCTAGCTATAACAAAAAAAAAAAGTGGTGCGGTCGATTCTTTCGAAACTTCATAGGGATCATCGGGTGATCATGCTTCATCTGTGTACGCGTTTTTAGCCGGATAGCTGAAAAATTGTAAGAGCTAGAGCGTGAATAGATATTTTTGAAGAAATTAAAAATGGCGTTAAAAAACAATTATAGATTTTTTTAAATAAATTTTGCAGAAAGATAGACTATTGACCACAGACACTGTGTGGGAAATTGCAGCTTGATCGGTCGAGGCATTCTCGAGTCACGGCGGTTTAAAGTTTTCGCGTATCGCACACGCGCGCACACACACACACACACACGCGCGCGTACACAAAACGATCGATCATCAGCAATTGACCTGATGAAAAATAAATACTTATCCTCGTGTGCACCTACGAGGAGTTTTGATTCTATTGCGGCTGTCCGGATAAATTTATGGAAACTTTATTCATCAGGTCTGATAGATAAGTTATCTGATCGTGTACAATACCTAGAGTTACCTCGAGAGTATGGTGATTGTGTGGTCAAAATATATAAAGATAAATAAATTTAAAAAAAAAGAATAATTGAGAAAACTTAAAACTTTTATTCCAAATTTTCCCTTTCGATGTATTGTACTCAAAAACCAAGTAAGCAAAAAGATAACTTGGTGGGTCCTTTCTTTTGATGCAGTGAACTCCGTTTATTTGCATTCCAATCACGCACAAATTAAACATATTCAGAATGTACCAAAACGTCGAAAAATCCCATTTATAAAAAAACTGTAAAATCCGACCGTCCATAACTCAAGAACAGTTTTATCAATCGCGTTAGAATTTGGCTCGCAGGTAGAGCACTTGAGTGCCTCTGAATGTTACAATTTACGTAATAATTGATATATTGGTTAAGATTTTATTAGATTTAGCGATATTCGAAAAAAAAGCCCGTTCGCACTCTCGCTTTTGCAAAATTTTTTAAGTACTAAAGTGTGACTAAAAAATTGATTAAGTCGGCAGAGATTGTGATAACAAAGACTGTGATCTAACAGTGTAGTGTTTTTTTAATGAGTCAGTTTATAAAACAAATTTGTCCGGCAAAAAGTAGGTACGCGTCGAGTTCACGAAATACAGTCATTGATCTATGCAGCCAATGTGATATAGGATCCATAAGATTAGCCTGACGGTTCATTCGATCATGATGATGTTTAATGGAGCTTTGAAATATATTGTATTTAGCGCATGTCCGAGTGCCCGTTAAGCCAATTATTTGAGGGGGGCTGCAAATTGAGAGACGAGAGCATGACAGCATCGGTACTATAGCATCGAGCCGAAGCTCGTCACTACACCAGACTGTTGAACCGAGTGTCTCGAGAATTCAAAGTCAAGATGGTGTAGAGTTTTCGTCGAGAATGCGCCATAGATCGACGATGAGAACAGGGCGAACGACCACGACGATGACGAAGTATTGACCGCGGAGACGACAATGCCGGTTGCGAAAGAGTCGGAAGGCTCACACCCAGAAAAAAAAAGTTTATTAATCGTCAATAAAATCGGATATTAGAATATTTTTATTTGAATTAATTAAATTTTTCTTTGACTCAAGGATATTTTTGCTTGATTCAAGTATACGCGATATTTGGCTCTAATAAAATTTATTAGATTTCAATAAAACTCTATTAAGCCTATACTTAAATGAGCAATTTTATTTGCTCTAAATAAATTTTATTTGGTTCGAATAAAATTTTTGTTTCTGGATGCAGTTTGATCGAGAAATCGCAACGCTTCTCCGCGTACAGAAATTTCCTTCGTTTTGACTTTGTCGTAGATTAATCATTGTTTTCAGTGGGCTGAAGCACCCAGGTCGATAGCCCTTTGCAAAGGTGTAAAAGTAGTATTAGCTATAAAATTTAGTACAAGAAGATAGCTGTAAATATTAACTTTGACGATAAATCTCTTTTGCTACTAATCTTTGTTTTCGTTAATCTAATTTTTTTTTTTTGCTTCCTCATAGAGGAAGGTAAATTTTCGTATAAAATGAATACATTAAAGATTTTAATGCCTGAGTACTTAACAATGGGTAATAACTCTTTATCTTTTTGCGTAATCAGCCCGGAATCTATTGCCGTTTACGCTATGGTGCGGAATAAACACAAGGGATGTTAGCGCACTAGCCGAGAACGATTTTTTTTTTTTCTCATCGATACGATTACTTTATCGGGACGGGTTTCCGATAAGCCGGCGCCTGCCTCGACTTCTATGGGTGAGCACTGTGCGGAGGTGGCACCCATACGTCTTACAAGTAAACTAGCGTTGGCGGAATCGTTTATCTTTCCAGTGCGCATCACCGGCCAACACGCTTTATGTGTTCTTCGGCCTCTTTCCTCAATCGAATCGATTGTGTGCAGCAGGGAAGGCAGACAAATACGGCGTTTTATGAGATACAAGTCGAACCAATATAAGTACATAAGCGAATATAAATGTATTGATAAAACCGAATGCCCAACAACATTCGCCGCAGTGCGCAGATCGCTAATTTCGCGCCGTCACTCCAGTTGTCCCGTTATGAACTTGCAGTAGGGTCACAGAGCGGGTTAATCGGGTCGTTTGAAGATTAGATTTCGAAGATTATTGGCACGTATCAAAAAATGAAATACGGAGACAACCACGGGACAACGCCGTCAACATTACCACGAAAAATAAATAGAAAGGCTTCACGGCTTTGATATTTATTTATATACATATATAAAATATGCCGAAAAAGGGCTCGGGCGTCCTCAACTATTCCCATGCAGGCATGCGGATATGTTCTCCAAATCCATTTTTCTCGAAGCCAAAGTTCTTCATTTTTCCTTTTCATTTTGTGCAATGTGTTATTTTTCTTAACATAAAAATTGTTATTTGTTAAACGTGTATAAAAATATTGTAAAAGGGGCTGGCCCTCGTAAACAAACAAACAAATAAATAAATAAATAAATAAATAAATAAATAAATAGATAAATAAATAAATAAATAAATAAATAAATAAATAAATAAATATCTTCTATGATTGAAAAATTAAAATCTCGCGGATACCGAGCGCCAAATTTGTGAAGGGAACCGACCACTATGCGCTTACTATTTATACATAAGTTTTCGACTTAATGTGAATTAAAAATGTAATATTGTACCCTACTCGATCGCGCTATAATTTTAAGCTCATATAACCGACAGTGTAAATAAACTCGATATAGATTTTCTATACTATAAACAAATTTTTCAAAAACCCTCACGGAACTTTCACATGGCCTGGTTCAATTTGACGAACTCGGGATTCTGGCGACCGCACGAGGAAACGGAACAAATATCTGTCGAACAGATCTCCGAAGAAACGTCCTCTCCGGAACGCGAGCATCGAGACATTGGCACGATTGAATTAACTACGCACTTAAAAAAAATTTTACAAGTTTTAATATTCGGTCATAGGAAAATCAGTTATAGATATCGACGCAGCCTACATAAACTCCACAGGCCTCAAAATTCTCTCGGACTTCATTCCTTCTTAATTATTATATTGTCCGAGTCCTTACTATTCGCATGAATTCGGCTCTTTTTGGGAATTATAAATATGTCGTCTCGCCACGGCATAACGTTGACAGTCTCGCGTGTGAGACACAAATGACTCGGCCCCACGGAGATACTCAATTGCCGCGTTATCGTGGCCGAGGCGATATCTTGGAAGCAACAGCTCGGAGGACCGTCTGCAGCTGCACTTCCGATGAAACGACAGAGGCTGTGCGAAGGGTTCCCCGTCTCGGAAAATCCCCTCTCAGCTTGCCGAAGTTTCGATCGTCACACATTTCGTCGGCTCACTCTCCCGCTTCCGGCTCGGCAATATATTACATAAACACTTTGTTTGCTAAGTCAAAGTATGTAGACAGTACAAATATACCGTAAGTACTGCTATATTCTATATCCAAGTGAAATGGGCGGAAATTATTGATTTCACAATCATGTGGTAAGTCAACTAAAGACGCTCTGGTCCTCGTTATAGATGGGCGTTCTAGTTTTGTAAAGCCAAGTTCCTACAGTGTTAGTTTGATTATTTCCACTGGACTGTTCAATTATTTGACTATTTCCACTGGAAATAGTGATTCTTTGTTTTTTCGCCAAACGATTGAACGAGTAAAAACTGAATACAGATGTGCTTATCAGATTGAACTGTTCGTAAGTTACAACTATTCGACAAACCCGTGGCCAGCCATCTATTAGTAAAATATACCTATTAGTGTTAAAATACTGTAAGCATTGGTATGCGCTATATCCAACTGAAATGAATGATACGCGTATATTCGGCGTCGGACCGGAAATGATTCATTTGACAATCTTTTAGTACGTCAGCCAAGACACTCTGCTCCGCACGATAGATGGGCTTCTAGTTTTTTAAAGCCAAGTTCCTACAGTGCTCTTCACGACAGTTCGATTTTGTCGACAGGCAACGGCGATTTTTTTTTTTTTTTTGTACCAAACACTACTCGCGACGACGAAAACCGAGTACAAATCGAATAAAAAATGCTTACCAGATTGAACTGTTCGTAAGTTACAGCTATTACGCAAGCGCGTTGCCAGCAACCACCTACCAGTAAAATATAACACAATCACTGTACATATGGACGTTAACGGAGCGGTGTGTGAACCAGAGACTCGGAACTGTACACAGCGCGTAATTATGTATATAGGAGTGGTATAATGTCATGCGGTACGAAGGCTCGCTGCTGTACACATAATTATAGACGCGTAACGGGTCTCGTTTAAGCAGCATATCCCCTTCTGTCTCATGTTTCATCCATGTAATCTCACCGAGCGGCGTTGCGCTTAGAGCTTTGCTGCTCTGCTCTGTGCTGCTCTGTCTTTCAATCTATCCGTTTCTTGGAATTAAACTTGCACTATCGCCGCATATGCGATTCACGACTGAGGAATAACTAAGATATCGTTTTGGTTGCGGTCGACGAACTGCGGACTGTGCGATCGACGTGCACGCGATGTGTCTGTAGACACGCTTAATATACGGGTAGACAAGGAATGCGGAATATTGTATTCCATGCGGGTAATAAAAAAAATTTAAGTTTCAACGACCAGCAGAATTTTCAATGGGGGGTGACGAGGTTCGTGCTGTGCGCAGTGGGAATATTTTTAATGGCGTCAGATTTTTTAAATTATATTTTGTACGCAAAGGTCCGCAATTTCTGCTGGATAAACACCAGTACACTGGAGAATTCGATACACTTAGCAATTTGTTTGCAATGCACAGATTATGGCCTTTAGAAATGTTTTTAATTTTCAAGAATCTCCTGCATAACATTGATATTTTTATATGGAGTAATTCTATTTTTTTTTTATACTCCGACGACGGCACGGGAATAAATTCGTAATGACGTATCTACACTGGACAAGCTAATTTCTTGGCAGCAACTAGTGCCTAGTTAGCATGTCGGCACTACATTCCATTATGTAAGAGCTCGATAACGTCTGATTTTTTTTTTTCAATTGAAAAAAGGCATGGCCTTTCAAGTAGCAGATTATCATTATAAAAAAACTGTATGTGTATATATATATTCTTTTTTGCAATGATGAACATACAGAATACCCGATCTTGATGTACGGTGATGCAAGACTCTTCAAGTTCCATAGTTTAAAATCACAGTAGCATATATTTATTTCTTTGTAAAATTACGTCTACTTGTACATGTTCACTTGTGACTTAAAACATTTTTGTAACATTTGTAAATGTCGCAAATGTACAACACCTTCAAGAGGCCGAGGCAGTATAAATGTTCCCCAATGCTAAAGTAATCAATTAATAAACTCGAATTATCTCCAGATTGTTTATGGTTGTAAAGAAACCTACTTTGCCCTGAATGAGATATAAACACATCCAGTGACTTAGGGTTCCGATTTAGTAAAAAAAAAAAATACCATCAAGAAAGCTCAACTGAAAAAAAGTGTCGAAGTGCAGTAAAATTTAGGATTACCGACAATCTATTTCAGTCCATTATCCGTTTATGCTTTTTTTTAGCTAAGCGGAACGAACCGTTTTGATAAGAACAGTCCTATTGACAAGATTGTGAAGTAATACGTGAACTATTTGTGTTGCAAGGATATAGTGGAGAGATAAAAAAAATGCTATCTTTGGCTAATCTCTAATCTATTTCATAGCGAAATTTGTGGACTAAGTGGTGCGACTAAGGGAAGGTCGATTTATGCCGTGTAATAATAAATAATGCAATCTCAGTGGATTTTAGTCAACAAATAATAGATAAACCGCAGCTTTATTGAAATTAACAAAAATTTCTTCCAAAGCTCATTAATATTCGACTGTGATAGGAGCAAATCGATTTTAAAGTGCTCTGGGAAAGTTGGTGGAGAAAAATTACTGTTACCTTGATGCTATCACGCCTCGAGGAATTTCACCTTATCTTAAGATACATCGACCTTATGCGGTGAAAATTAGCCACTTCCGGTCCGCCATCTATTCACAATTTTCGCGAAAATCATTAATAGAATTTCCTAACGGGCGATTATCTCGAAGCTCGCTAAATCTCACAAACAATAACTCCCTCACCTTTGGTTTCGCAGACATCACATAAGACCATCTCCAGTCGACGAACTTTTCACAATGGTCAAATCCACATTTGAGAAATTTCTGGCAAAACAGTCTTGTCGCACGAAACAAGATTTCAGAACCAAACGGATGAGGATGAAACGGAGAAGTAAGGAATAAACCAACGATTTACCGTCACGCCGCGAAAGCAATGTCACACAGCCGTCTCGAAAGTGCTAACGGTCTGACAGCTAAGCCTGTACTGCTGGCGAGAATCGGGCATATGGGCGACATTTGGAGAGGGGAGTATTTCATTGTAACGCGGAGACGACGGCGTAGTAGGGGCAGGAAGGACCCCAGATCAATATTAGGGCGTAGACTCAAGGGATACTCTAACGCAGCCTCCACCGCACTAGCATGCACGACCCCGAATATACGATCCATTCTGTCCACAAGTTAGCCCCGCTCTTTCGTATACTAACCATGTGAAAATGTTTTTTTCTCATTAATTCATTCTATAAACTGCATTCTTTAAATCACCAAACCGTTATATTAGAGATATGCTGTGTAATATTTACATTATATTATATTTTATATTATATTAGATTATTAATAATTACACAGTAAATATAATATATTTACTGTGTAATTATTAATAATCTTTGTTATTTTTTATAATTTTCGGCATTTTTTCTGGTCCCAACTTATTCAGCGTTTTCGAGATTTCTAGTTGAATTTTAATAACAACTGTTCTATAGACAATCTTCCGAATTATAGACTGTGAACACAAATTGTAAATTTAATGTACTGGAACTTGAAATTTGTTTGCATTAATTACAGCAATTGAAGATTAATGTACTTTCTTGCAAAATTAAAGTAGAATAAATGAAATTTCGGTAACAGTTTATGTAAACAAGCTTTCAATAAGGTTCAATAATTTTCAAACCAAATTTTTTTACACTGTATGAGAACTACTTGCGTTACTTGGATAGTGGATAGATAAAAATTGTTATCTTGTACCTAAAAGAAAAGTCGATTTGTGATATGTCATCTACGAAGGATTAATCTTTTATAAGTCATATCTCCCCACTCCGCTTTCGATAGTCCCGTTTTGGTAAGTTTAATAAAGAATATATTGATACAGGAAAGTGAGAACGATTTGGTTCTTTAAAAAATATATATATATTATTTGGCATAATTTCCAAGTAGGTGTGCCGCTCCCCTAACATAAATTTTACCATTCAACGGTAATTATACAGGAAACAAGAGATAATTGCAGTGAACTGACCTTTCTTCGAATCCTCGCTGTCCGAATGCAGTTCCACGTCATGTAGTCTCATGGATTGAACGAAACCTCGCCAATGACTCCGGGGCCTTTCTCTCGCACTGAAATCGCTATGCAACTCTTCCAATTGCCTGTCAGATTCCTTCAGCAAGCCGTCCAGAATATCCGGTCTCTCTAAGACAGTCCCATGCTTCGATTCCTTCTTCGTATCTTCATTTTTCGTTGAGTCACTCACGGAATTCATGCCCTTGTTTCCAGAGGATCTTTGCAAAAAACCCGAATCTTCCTCCACCGGTTCATTTTTGTTGCTCTCGTTATAGAGCGAAAACCTAGAGTCCCTTCGTTTTCGCGCCGGGGCTTGAGGTTGCTCTTCCTTTCCCCTAATTTCTGCGGAGTCCTCATTTCTTCGTTGTCTCTCCGACTCTATCTGTTCTCCAACAACTCTCGACGAAGTCTTCAAATTTTTGGAAGCCGTCTTATTTACCTTCTTATCCTTCGATTGATCGTCTCGCTTAGTTCCGTTCGAACTCTTCGATTGGTGATCTTCGCAGGAGCCTCGCGAAGTGCCGATCAGCTTTTGCGCCAGCAATCTCGTCATGTTCACTTCGCCGCCGCATTTCTCCGGCTTTTCGCTCCCTCGAGTTTTCATCCCTCCGATACTCTTGACATTTCGCGCACTGTTCGCAGACGCAGCTCGGCTCCCACGATCGCTCGGTGGGTTAAACATTTGCTGAATCTTCATTATATCCACGCGTATCTTGGCAGCGTTCGAGGAAGCTGTTTTTGCCAAAGCGCTCGAGCCGATTCCCGAGGACTTCGGTCCATTGTCGAAGGCTCTCTCAGCTCGGGCTTCAGCGGGACGGAGAGAACGCTTAGGTTGCGGTGTGCTTCTCAAGCGCTCCAAGTCTTTTAGATTGGCCAGCATAGAGCTGGGTGTTCGCGTGGACGCATACACCGTGCTTCTGCACTTCGTTCCTTCGTCGTTGAGATTGGACTCTTCCATTATACTAGAAGAGACACTCGTTCTCGGACGCGAACTCGATGGGGTTTTCGACGATGCACGATTCTCGTGCTTTGGCGAGGCTGTGTTTATGTAAACAGTTTCCCTGATGTCGTTTATATTCCTGAGTCTTGGCGCCCCAACCTTTATCCCCGTCGTTCGAAGGATCACTTTCTCTACGGACTCGATATCCCGCTCTCGGCACAACCTTCGCTCCTCAATGAGCTTCGCACGATCGACGTCGATCGCGCTCGCGCCCGATCCTGTATACCGAGATTTGTTAATCGACGACATTGCAGCCGATGGATTAACGTAGTTTCGGGAGGACTTGTTACTGGGAACACTTGCCGACGAGTCGATGCTCATAATTTTCGATCTGCTGGAACGAAGAGGTGTTATTCTCACCAATCTTGGGACGTCCCGAGGATCATCCGTCTGCAAACTGCCTCTGTACACCATTCTTGAGGGCTCGGCCGCACTTGAGGACGCTCGAGAAGTGCCACTTGAAAATCTGGAACATTTTCAATAATCATTAATTCCTATTGTATACTCGTCTTCATTGGTTACTTATAAGTAACCAATGTGACTTGTAAGGTCACAACTAACCAATCGTATATATAAAAAATTGTGAAGCGTGGGTCAGAAGCTTGCTTGGTCTGCAGAAAGTACTTCAACGAAAGATCTCAAAATTGTACTCTTCGAAGATTTTTTAAACATGGAAATCATCAAAGTCTGGTAGTATACAGATATTGATATGCACCAAAGGAACGAAAGCACAATTATTGTTCTTCTTCGTTTTCTTGTTTTACTTATCCGAACAGTCATACTTATTTTTACAATTAACACTGCATATATACAAGTGTCCGTTTATCACGACTGAACGTCGAGGATTTCACTTTTTTTTTTTTTTTTCTTTTTCTTTTCGAAGCAACAATCGAAGAACTTGAGCTAACTTTTAACTTTCTTCGACAATTCTTGTAACAAAAAAATACGTCCGTCTCATTTTATTTATGCGAATGTACTATAGCTACTTGTTTTACATCCGCGTAGCGTGGAAGTGCGATAGAGACTTCGGTATTGCGATAAAATTATCCGTACGCCACGCTAGATCCCCATCTGTTCTATATATACACAAGCTACTATAAACAATTTATGTCCAACTCACCAAGTACCGATTGCAGTCCAATCATCAGCGCCCCATAAAATTCCTCGCAGCACCGAATAGTTTGCTCTTGACACTATGACCAGACAGAAGTTGACGTTAATTTCTATACAACGACCGAACAACAAGAGACCGACAAACCTCCAGCTCAAGGTCCTTAACGAGATCCTTCGCCAAGTATTGCCAAGTATATTGCATACACGATAGCACAATATACGAACTGTGCGCGCAACCGAGCCACTTTCCACTCTGCAATAATAACGAACGATCGTTACGTGTTACGAAGACGCCTCCGTACATCCTAAGTCTCCGTGCTGATGTGCACTGTATAGTCTGTCGTGAAGATGGAGATATTAAGAGAACGTGACGTAATTCACGTGACGGCAACGTGTATCTCGTATCAAAGTTGGGCGCCTGCAATGTTACCTTCTCTTCATGTAACGTCTCTTTAATCCGTATTTACAGCCTTCGCAATATCATTGTGTTTATTCGATCCAGTCGTTAAGTTTAACCTTTCCTTCTTTCTTCAAATCTTCTCGCGTCCTCGTCCGCCTTTCAAAGTATCAGCCTCCATCGACGTTAGCTGACTTCACCAACACGACATACAACATTTTTCCAACTTGGTCCAATCTCGTTATCATTCTTTCCAGTCCCGGTGTTGTTGTTTTCCTACTTTCGGCGCCCCCAAGTGACGATAATACGGCTCACAATGATGGTAAAGATCCGAAGGCCTGAATCAACTTTACTTTAAACCCAGTCAGCAACCTAGTTGATTGTTTCCCTCAGTCTTTCGCGGTTTGCGGTTTATCCTGTTCGTCCTTCCGAGTTCTTCCAACGATGATGTCTCTCCATGGACGATACACAGCCATAAAATGAATGATGATGATAAAGATCCGAGGGCCTGAATCAACTTCCCTTTAAACCCAGTCAGCAACCTAGTTGATTCTTTCCCTCAGTCTTTCGCGGTTTGCGGTTTATCGTATCCTGTTCGTCCTTCCGAGTTCTTCCAACGATGATGTCTCACCATGGACGATACACAGCCACAGAAATTAATGTCAAGTGAAGTGAATGATAAGAGGCCTGCGTTCGCTTCACGGGAGTCTGCCTGACGCCTCGCCAGAGCAAGAGCAAGGTGTTTCGAGTCTCGTGGCATGAGATATACTGAATGAGCATGAGTGAGTCAGAAGAGAACGAAACCCAATCGCTACTCTGTGTAGGCTACACTATCGTTATAGGCTTGTGTACGAGCCGCGATGGTGCACACCTCTTCCTTTCCTTTCCATTCTGGGGAGCACACCGGTACCACCGATGGAAACAGCGGTGGGGCTACCCTCGCCCCGTAAACTCCTTCCTCCCATCGCCTCGGTATGCATAATAAAACTGTACTGTGTATGTTGTGTATCAATAATACACTAGCTATCACTCACGCACACATCCATTCGAGACGCATTTATACGCCCACCCACGTTCCTCAGACTCGTGTGGGTCGTCGGGCTGCGTGGCGATGATGGAAGCCGTGGCTGGGCAGAGACTTTTATCTCGGTGCCTATCATGGTGCACTGCTATGG
Organism: Amblyjoppa fuscipennis; assembly: GCA_963575735.1. Taxonomy (NCBI): domain Eukaryota; kingdom Metazoa; phylum Arthropoda; class Insecta; order Hymenoptera; family Ichneumonidae; genus Amblyjoppa; species Amblyjoppa fuscipennis. Next base: position 7,399,076 of record OY754495.1, on the reverse strand, counting down.
GACGAAACCGGGCAGCTAAAACTCAAAATTTCACGAGTGCGTAGTAAATGCCGTCTCGGTAATATTCAGTGTGTAATACGACTTATATTAGCGATTGCTCCAATAAGATAGCTACACCGATAAAAAATATACGGTTGAATCAACTAACGATTCGGGCAGGGACGTTCGGATAATTAATTTGACGGTACACCTAAAACATTGGTCAGTTAAATGAAAATTTTGATTATTTCACCAAAATATTTTTGACACATTCAAATAGTTTGTTCAACCGACAAAATTTTTAATTTGCACGTGCCTGCTCGAATCTTCAGTTGATTCAATCTTCTTTTTTTATTAGTGTACTATGTGAAGGTAATGAAAAGGAAGGAGTGGGAAGGATAGTAGGAAGGGATGAACCTTAATTTATAGGTCGTCTTTTCTTAACTTATCCGGTTGTGTTGACTTATTCAATATTGTCTTACCTGATTTTCTACGGTACCAAAATCGCCCTTCATTTCAGGTCAATAATTGTGTCGAATAAGCTATTGGGCGCGAATATTTATATGGAAATATATGGCGAGGAACATTTTTCGGAACCTTCGATTTTTGAGTCAACGAAATTCAGCCATACTTTATCTAGTTTTTCAAACCCTGTTATATACGTCATCTCGTGTATTTCAGTGGCATGGAACACCATAGGTAACTGAATTTTTTTGCAATACTATCGTGAAGCAATGACGTCGCTTAAAGTACCAAAAACCCTTGATCGTGGCAACAATACTAGGACTACGACTAGACAAAAACTTTAGCCACAATCTTAGGACCTTCGTATCAGTCGTTTCTACGTTAAGTGTTGATTCTAATTTTTATTATGTACTTCTATCGAATTTTAAAGACTATTTATATATGCGAAAGGACATTGCCCGTTAATTAATAAATAAATAAACAAAAATATTGGGCTTATAAATGACATTTGAATTTTTTGCTTTGAACACCGATAATTGTTTCTGCTTAACAAACTTTCCTTTTCAATGAAGCGGAATTGACAATAAACGATAACAAACGAAACGAGAGTGAGAGAAATGCTCGTGACCCGCGTGTAACCGGGGTTAAAAAAAAGTTTTGAAAGTAGTTGGTTCGGAACTTCCTATAAGCAATATCAACAATCGTGACAGTCCAATGCATCACTGAATGAGTTGTATCTAGAAGCAGCAGCAGCAGCAGCAGCAGCAGCAGCAGCAGCGGCTCGCTAGCATGTTACATCGTGTGTATGAGCGTGGGTAAGAGACCTTTCTAATCCAGTCTGTGACAAGAGTGCGTATAAATAACAGTTCGATGGAGAGCTATAGCAGGACCCAATAAGGAGTGTCGGCCGTCCGTCAGGTCGTCGATCCGCGAAGTCTCTCGCACTCGTGCATTATTCTTCTTATAATCGAACGATAGCGCACTCGAGTGAGTGAGACACGCCGAGTTTGTGCAGTAGCGATTATAGCACTCTATTCCTCGGCAATTCTGTGATGTCTGTCCCATTGTCTGGAATGCGAGAATGCGCTCCCTCCGTCTGAACACTCCCTTCTCTTCTCTCACGGTCTAACAATACAGCGGCAATAACCGCCCTGCCGACTCAACACTCCTGATAACAGTGTTACTTGCAAAATGTACAAATACCGTGTTATAATTTCAATAACGTTACACAGAGGCGAACATGATAATGAGGTTGGGCGTACCGCGAACGTTCTTCGTCAAAGACGTCCTTTGAACGCACCAGCCGCAAGACTTTAGCCAAGAGGATTGCGAGAGAAAGAGAAGAAGCAGCGTAGATATTCGCCTGGGTGGCGACAAATGAGCAATAACAATGAAAACATTCCAGGCGAGCCCAAGGATTGCACAAGCTCCTGATCACTAAAGACACCTTCGGCGTACCGTCGCCGAGTCTGCCGATGGCGAAGAGTAATGAGAATCATGTCCAAAGGCTCTTCCGACGATGCTACTTGAAACAACCGTACTCAACAGCCATCGGGATTGATTTCCGGCCGCGTCATCGTCATAGGTGTTAACGTATCGAGTGCTGAGCATGTAACAATATGTGCGTGCAAGTACAATCTCTGGGCAATTACGAAGATGGCACGACAGACGAGAGGCAATAATATCGTACTGACACATCACTTCGTTAACTATGAAAATATTGTTGTAATGCGACTTTCAAAAGATACTTAAAAAAAAAAAACTTCGATATGGGACACCAAGAACTTAAGATATTTTCCCTCTTTCAAACAAAAGTATACATAAAACAATATATATATATATGTGCATCTATATGTGTATATAGAATCATGCTAAACATTATACAAATAATGATGGTGAAAAGAATACAAAAATAAATGGAAAGTTTTTAATAATATTCATTAACCAAATGACAGTGCCCTGAGCGAGCGTGCCAGTTTTTTTCTTTACAATAGCTATTGCACGTGGTTCATTAATCGAGGGCAAGGGAAAAAGGATGGGCCATTCGTTCGCAACGTACACATCAGCGACTTGATTCGCGTCCTAGTTGGAATCACATACGCTCAATCTTGATGTCTCGGTTAATGAAGAAATTTTATTAGTTGGATAAAATGGACCCTTATATTTTAAAAACACCTGCGGGACCGCTTTGAAATTTTATTAGTCTTATTGCACCTCATAAGACTGATGAACTGAAATGAGGTGCTTTTTCTCTTACAAGACGTGCAAATAAACTTGTCGTTAAGATACAATTTTATATGGTTTTATGTTGTTTTCAAAACGAAATGTTTAGTGGTGCGCGGTAAACTGCGAGATCAACAAGAACAATGAGAGTTTTGAAACAGAAAATATGCAGAGAAGAAGAATGTCTCAATATTCTCGCGTGCGTGGAAGTAGCTAGGAACGATCAGTGGGGCTACAGAGAGCAGGGCAAGGCCATCTACTTGGGGCAATAAAAATAATGTTGAACGTTCCCACCTCCGCGGCTCGCTCCAATAACTTTGCCATTTAAGGACGGTTATTCTGATTATATTATCGTTCACATTGAGAAGGTACGATGAATTTAGAAACCCATGAAAAAACAATTTGCACCTCGTAATGTTATAACGCAGCAAATTTGTTGCTACGTATCTCATACGAAGCAAAAGTTATTCGAAAAGTTAAACATCCTTTATGAGAACTCACAAAGTTATAGATTTGGTCAATTTGTTTTGCCTCTTCAAATTTGACAAGGGCGCCGGCATAATCAGTGAATCTTGTTGAGAAAACGGAATGCAATAACCAGCACCTGGCGATACCAAATCAAGCCGGAGTCACGCCTGCGTTTTTTTAATGAGGCAAAGGTCACTTCCGTCCGAGCGGAAAACGGAAACAGCGCGCGTGCTCAACCATATCCGGCGGGCGCAGACATCTAGCTGTTACTTACTATACGCGTCTATTATTACAAGTTACTGTATGTATGTATATTGTTTTTACGTTACAGGAAAAAAAATGCTTGGCCGTAGATTGCGGCGCCATTTTTGTATTAGAAAACTTGCGGTACTTTTAAAGCTCCCGTCGTCCATGTATAATTTTGCTACCTTCGCCTCCGTAAAAAATCTTCTAGAAAATCACGTATACGTTCGAACGCTTAAAGAACTCGTGTCTGTCTACCATAACACACAGCTGATTTCTTGTTGTTAATTTTTTTTACGCTGATTGGTTTATCATACATTTGTCATACTGATTTTTACGTTGATTGGTTTTTCAAAAAACTAACAAGTCATTTGGAGGCAATTATTCGCACGAATGGAGATCAATGGTGACGAATTCGATTGCAATTAATTTTTTCGAAAAGTGCTGCTCATTTCAATAACCAACGACCATATCATGTTGATATACTAGTTCTCGTCCGATCACTGAAGTCCAAGCAACATTGGGCGCGGTCAGTACTTGGATGGGTGACCGCTTGGGAACACCGCGTGTCGTTGGTTCACCGTTTTTTTTTACTTTTTTGTTTTCGTATGAATGAAAACAAATGATTTCTAAAATAAAATTGTATTCAAGTATGGGCAGACAGATCGCAAACTTCTGTGACACGTGAAAAACTCACCCAATACTTGAAATTGTACACACGCTTCACGTGCACCCATTTTATTTTGTATCGTGTTAAGCAGACTTTGTTAATGAGTCTTAGGAGTATAGATTCTGATATATTCTCATAAGCTGCTACTATAGATAGTCATTTGAAGAATCCTATATGGTTTACAACATGAGCGCGTATGTGATTAATGCACGGGGACGCGTGCAAAAAACAACAAAAAAAAAGCAGGAAAAAAATACTTCAGTAGCGGTGGCTCCAAAAAGTTGAATTATTTCAGTACCTGAGCATACGTAATTATGTTACCGGGAGAATGGAGTCATCTTGAAGAAACATACAATCGAATATCATTTTTACAGTCAATTTGAACTTGATTGCAATGAACAAAGTAGGCGTTTACAACTAAGGCGAGTATTGCGTGCTCAATGCTCTTTACACAATGACGGAAAACGTTAATGCTACCGTCGCACTAGGTCGTTCAACACCCACGCGCTACTTCGACTGTTTAAGAGTATGTGAAATACCGCTGTCGATAATAAAAACTATAATCAACTTTATTCACGTATGGTGGCATGGACGATCGAATAAGAAGTTTCACCGATAGCGGATGTCGTGTCAGCATAGGATCAGATTTTTTTTGTTTGAACCGTACGTGCTAGATACTCCAATAGGATTAAGGTAGTTCTGTCGTGAAGGCAATCCAAAGTCATGTGCATAAACTTTTGACATGTTGTCATTCAACTATCGAATTTTACTTGTTCATAATCTCGAAGGCTTTTACCGACCATTTCGATGAATAATTAGATCTTGAAAATCGGTCTTGTTACAAGGCACTAACGGTAGAGCAGGTGAAATTGATCTTCAAATCGAGAATTGACATACTTAGATCAAAGATAGAGAAAAAAAAATAAATTACTGTGGACTGACGAATCAATCAGGAATTCATGCGTAACAAAAAAAGTGAAGCCACCGGACTAATGTTCAATAGAACTGCGATCAAAGTGCACGGTTGTAGGAAGAAATGACGTTTCCTAACGTAATCGTCGTGAAAATTAAGTCAAATCCACACTAAACAAGATAATCCGCTTACAAATAATCGGTTCTATCTAATTACGAAAATTGTCATAGACACTCTATTGTTGTCAATAATATTATCGATGCAGACAAAGTACCACATGTCATTATTTTTTTATGACATACAGACGCTGATGTCTATGACTCCGGCGTACCGACAGAGCTACCTTAAGGAAATTAGAAATTTCATCGCATATGAGCCTAGCGATTTATGTATTATTTTTCACATAATTTATACATAATACCGGTGGTCGATAGAAATAATGCATGTAAGTACGGTTACATCATTTTTATTTTCCGTTTCGCGATAATTCGGTGAACATAGCAACTTGATGACATTACATTCACTAAATATATTTCACGGATAATATCCCAGGACGGCATTATTCAGCTCATGATTTCGCTCGACGAGAGGCAATCAAACTTTAAATTGCAGCGGTTGTTTCTTTCCACTAAAGTTGAACCACCGATGCATCTTTATTTTCCCCGAATCCACTCGTCGTATTTTCGAAGCGTGATTCTTGCGGAAGGTACAACATTTCTCGAAAAATAATATAACGAAAGCGAGAATTACTCCACCAGCAAGGACGGACAGTATCGGTGCTACACCTCGGAGAGTGACAACGTCGTATGTGTTCTCGGCTGGATTCCCCGTTATAAAATATTTGTGCTTCAAGCGATTCAACATTCCGTTGTCTTGAAATCGCTGAATACTGAATAAAAATAAAGGAGCTTGAGTATTGTGTCAACCAAATGAGCTATTTGGGAATGTTGGATCACCGCTCACTAGTCAGTAGATACACAGTATATTTTTAATGCAGAGCATTGCTGAGTTTTTTTTAAAAGTAAGCCTTGTATGTTTCCCGTCAAAAAATGTGATTCGTCAAAATCGATCATAGACAAACTATCACTTTGTAAGGTACATGTCGATCTTTAATGATGCGTCCTCAGCGGAAGAGATTAAGTCGAGTAAAGTTCACCACAGTAGAAACTTAAGTTTGGCTTCATCTTAAGATTCGTTCAAAGTCAAATTTGATATCGTTTAAACTTACAAAATTTAAATAAATTCCTTCCTGAGAATATAATCAAATATTTTCTCCTCGACTTTACGTTAAAAGAGCTATATGAAATATTCCCAAGTACGCCACTCGATTAAATAGTATACAGACATCAAGGTTTTTATCTAAAGATAAGTGTGGTGATCTAACATCCTTAAATCACGGGAAAACGATTAATCATAGCAAAATAAAAATTATAATGCCAATGATCGTTATATTTTCGTATCGTGTATAAGGTAAGAGATCCAGTTCCGACACAAGTTCAGCATACTTCCATTTTTATTTACGTGCATACGCGATTTTATGTGATGTTCATTTTATTTAATTTTATCTTAATTTTGTTATAGTCACTGTTGGCTGCCTATTTGATAATTCTCATTTTCAGTCGAGTGATTACAGCAAGTCAACGACGTTTCGGTAATGTACAACGCAAAATGGTATTGTACAACGCAACGAGAATGGGACAAAAAGAACATAATTCTAAATGCTATATATGTACGCTTTTTAAAATATTTTCGTTAAGAAAATGTTTTTCATGAATTTCCGACGATTCATAAGGGATAATTTTAACAGAGCAAAACCTCGACTGTATAAATATTCTACGAGTTAACATCGGTAAGCTCGTAAAACGTTAATCGATCGACAAATATTGACCAACCTCGAACAACTGTCCGAAATACTACGCTATACATGTACGCTTTTTAAAATAATTTCGTAAAGAAAATGTTTTTCATGAATTTCCGACAATTCATAAGGGATAATTTTAACAGAGCAAAACCTCGACTGTATAAATATTCTACGAGTTAACATTGGTAAGCTCGTAAAACGTTAATCGATCGACAAATATTGACCAACCTCGAACAACTGTCCGAAATACTACGCTATACATGTACACTTTTTAAAATAATTTCGTAAAGAAAATGTTTTTCATGAATTTCCGACGATTCATAAGGGATAATTTTAACAGGACAAAACCTCGACTGTATAAATATTCTACGAGTTAACATCGGTAAGCTCGTAAAACGTTAATCGATCGACAAATATTGACCAACCTCGAACAACTGTCCGAAACTGGGTCTTAAACCTTACCATCGTAAAAAAAAGGCGCGATCCTATCGCACTAATGCTGTTAAAAGGATTGATTTGTTGGCAGTATGAACTCACTGGTAATTTACAACTCCTGTATACTGACTGTCACGAGGCATTATCATCGCCAGGCTATCCGTACGCCCGGAATCGATTGCCGCAATTTTACATGGCAGGCGTATATTCATCGTCTGTTTCCCTGCCTCGGTCGTGTAAAAAGCAACTTTCTCTTTGCAAACCTGCGCAAAGTTTTTGTGTGTGAGCAAATGTTTACCGAAATTGGGTCTTCAATATGAATTTCAATCTCGTGAAATCTTGAAACAATTGTCTCCAATCGCGGATAACAGTTTTATTTTATCTTTAAAAAATTCATGTCACCTCGATGCGAACCAACGGAAAAGAAACTGGCAAATTCAACTAATTTTCACGAAACTTTCGTTAAATGGTCCATGGTATGAAATTAATAAATTGCATTCTGACATACTTGCTCGAATCCTTGTTCCAAAGTTGTCGGAAGTTCATCCCACGGTTTCATCAGATCCATCATTTTCGAAAGAACAGGGTCCTTAGGGATTTCCGAAGAGTTGGCCTGCGAAGGGTTGATATCGCGTAAGAAGTAAAAAGGAAAACAAAAAAATACCGAACATTTAACTCACAGCGAAGAAGTCGTAATCCGAACTGTTCTGATAGACTATGAGTTGATATGATCCGTCATTCGCAAAGCCATCCATCGTCGAGAAAGGCAAACTGGCCGACGATACCGTGAGAAAGCTTATCAATGAAGCGGAATAAGCTGAGGATACAACCAAGGCTGATACGAATATTGAAAAGTAAGCTATTCTCAGCGGTGTTTCGGCCGGAAACTCTGTGAGGACAAATGAGATTTTGTAAAAATGTCAGTATGTCTAGAAGGACTCTCAGTCATTCGGATGGTAAAGCAGGGGGTCTCAGGACCGATTGGAGAGTCGTGAGCACGAACTTACGTTTATATCGAAGCCCGAATCTGATCTTGTGTTTGATGATTCTTGTGACATAATTTTTTCTGCGCGAAGCTTCAGACTTAATTTTGGACTTATGTACTTGTATTCGTACTGAAACACTAAATGAAACTGAAATTTAAAATCACACTCAGGACTCTCCATTCGGGCGTGTGCGACATTAGGTAGGTTCAACGTTTCCTCACCAGATAATCCCTGCTGACAAAATATTCCCCAGACGTAGAGATAGTGTTGAATGAAGAGACACGGTAATAGATGCGATCCTCCCCTCACCTTAATCGCAGTTAACAATATTGGAGCAGTAATTACTAAAACAATTATAGTCATCCAAATTTCTAAGGTGAATGCCTACAAAGGAAGAAACGTTACATAGACATAGCCTTCTAATAACTAATAATAAAGAAAACATTAATTTTATGATATTTTGCCGCATTTATCGCTTAACGCGTTGTTGCAATTTTTGTAAACTTGTAATTCGCCAAAGATGAACAAATTTGCAAACCTGAAAATAAGCGGACCATTGCACCGTGGAGCCATCGGGTTCCCTGATATACAGTCGATTCCGCGAAAGTACCAATGGCAAAGTGAAATCAACGACACCGAGTCTGTCGTTCGTAATGGTAAACTCTGCGACCCCAAGATCAGCTTTCTGTTCAGCCACTTGACCGACTACACCAGACCAGCGTTCCGTTGTCGGGTTGAAGCTACCGAATCGACTGTCTTTGACTACCTCGGTGACTGTGAAATTCATTATGCGTTTAAGGTCACTTAGAACGGTGCCGAAGAAACCACCGACTGTAGATCCATAGATGTTCAGGAAGGCTGAATTCTGCGGGAAAGAATTACTCTGAAACTCTAAGATTTTTTTTTTCACTCACTTCACACAATAACTATGAACTCTGTTGTTTTTCTCTGGCTATTAATTTCCTTGTGGAAAAATCAAATGGTCGCTTTCTTACAGCGAGCAACAGAACGAGCAGATCTTAGAGTGAACTCGTAAGTTCTCTGAAATTCTCTCAACCAAAATTATCCGCGAGAATCTCAGCATTTCCGAAAAATAAAAAGTATCCTCCGCGAAAGTGTCTACTCTTCATACGAGCAACAGAATGGGTAGATCTTTCAGACAACTCGTATTTTTTCTTATCGTACTTTATCGGAAAAAAATCAGAGTTTTCCAGAATTTTTCGGAAGATACTCTGAATTTGTCTGATAAATTGTGACTGCTAGAGATTGTGCCGAGAAAATGACGGAGATATTTAGAGAATAGTATAAGAACTCAGAGAAAAATGTCGGAAAATCTCTGTCTCTGAAATGGTCTGGTTAGAGTTTTACGGACAAATTGTTAAATATATTTTCACCGGGGCATTAAAAAAAAAGTATTACCATTTCTGAGAATTAAAAATGATTAAATTCCTGAGTGACGCCAAATTCACTTCAGGAATGTAAAAACTCACCGAGACCAAGGCGATCCGAAGTTCCGTGCCGTTGACCTCGTGTCGTCTAGTGTACAATCCTTCGTCCGTAAGTACGACGAACCCTTTGTTATCAACCCATGACGCAAAATCTGCCATTTCCGTATAATTTTCACGAGCGCACCACCACTCTTTCAAGACAGAATTTTGACAGCATACCACCAGCATTTCCGTGTCGAAGCGAAGATCAAAGATATTTCCCATTGGATGGTTGCAATATTTGCAGAGTGGAGCGCCGAACTCGTTCGCAAAAATCACCAGCCATATTGGATATGATATGTTCATCTCGCGCGTGTTTTCCCTGAAGTCAGCAATGTCGCTGACCACTTTCAGCAAGACCACTATGAGAGGTCGAACTATTTGGCTTCGATAAAAACGGGTACGTTCGTCGAGCTCCTCGAAATTAATAATTAACGTCAGGACACCCTTTCGCGAAAAATCACGGGACAGGACGTGAACCAACGTGTATTCCTGTAAATCTGTTTGGGAACAAATTACAGTTCCACGTTTACTTTTCTACTAAATGTACTTTTTAAATGAGGTACTCTAGCGAAACCTTTCAATGATCCTAAGCACGAAACTAGGCACATTTATATCTCCACCACTCACAACTCTACCAGATAACAAGTCTACCGGGTAATAACTCTACCAAAAAAGGCTGCTCTAACAACTCTAACGGATAACAACTCTACCAGAAAACATCTCTACCTTATTACAACTCTACCGTATTGGAACTCCACGAAAATCTCTACCACTGAAGAAAAAAACACTCCCGGAATTGACATAAAACTCTCCCGGAATTGAAATACAACTCCGGTAGAGTCTTACTTAAATTCCGGGAGAGTTTTATTTCTATTCCGGTAGAGTTTTATTTAAATTCCTGGAGAGTTTTATTTCAATTCCGGGATAGTTTTTTCTTCAGTGGTAGAGATTTTGGTAGAGTTCTAATACGGTAGAGTTGTAATATGGTAGAGATGGTTTCTGGTAGAGTTGTTAGTGCTGTTTTTTTTTGGTAGAGTTAGTATCCGGTAGATTTGTTTTCTGGTGGAGTTGTTTGGGGAGAGATGTTATCTGGTAGAATTGTGAGTGGCAGAGACATAAATGTGCCCGAAACTATGTCGCCGGTATTAGACTATAAAAGTTAATACTGCTAGTCACCATCCGCGAAAGAAAAAAAACGCCACCGCAACCTGAATTCGAAACTGGGACTTTTGAGTCAGGAATATTAAATTCGAAAAACTGCGCTGCAGTGGCTGAAAGTGAGAAAGGTCACGATTTTACGCACCACAAGTCGTATTTTTGAAATTTCAAGGGAAAATATTGGGCTGTTAGTAAAATAATTATTACATTCGTGATCAGCGGGAAAAAATACGGCGAATATACCCTCGAAACCAAACAAATCGATTCAACGACGATTTTTCCATTTTTGAGGAACATCTGAAAAAACGTCGATTTTCGGGATTTTCAAAGACCGATATCTCGGCTCCCAATGGAGCTAGGAAAGAACCGAAGTGCCTGTTGTGTTTTACGAGGAAAAATACCTAAGATAGGGTCTTGTCCAAAGTCCTAGAAGCGTTTTGTCGGGCAGTTTCAGAACGTTGAAAAACGCGAAAAATCGACTCGAAAGGTAGCCTTGCAATTTTGACATTTTTTTTTTTTTTTTTATGAGCCGCCGCGTATTTCGACGGATTTTTTCCTGTTGATTACGAATGTAATAATCATTTAACTCCCAGCCCAATATTTTCCATTTAAATCCCAACAATACGATCTGTGTTTTGTGAAAAGTTGATTTACGCTGTACCCGATTTCAACTTGTCATTTTATGTGAAACAAATTTTTTAAATTGTTTTTTTAACAAATGATGGGGGCAAGAAATTAGCACAATGACGGTCACTTGAAAAAAGTTCACTTGTAAAATCGACTCTGACTCGAAGTGACCGAAAATCGGTCACTTGTAAAATCGAGACTGTGCTCACTTTCGGCCACTGCACTAAGTAAAAAAAATATAAATAGGATAGGATGTTCGGGGACTCGTCAAAAGTTTTTCCAAAAACCCAAACGTTGTAAAATGTTTTAAAGCCTTTTCGGATATTAATCGTGACTGGAGAGCGAATCACAGGAAACACGCTTAAACCCTTGGAGCGATAGTATTTACGGATATTAATCGTGACTGGAGAGCGGCTCACACCAGCCTCGCTATATTGTTAGAGCCTCGGTCTTTTCGGACGTGAAGTGTGATTGGAGAGCGAAGAAATGGATTCAAAGTGTTGCAAAGTTGGTAAAAATCGACTTTTTTCAAGTGACCGTCATTGTGCTAATTTCTTGCCCCCATCATTTGTTAAAAAAACAATTAAAAAAATTTGTTTCACATAAAATGACAAGTTGAAATGAGGTACAGCGCAAATCAACTTTTCACAAAACATTATTTACGTCGTACAAGAAAGAAAGTCACGAAATATGCATGCTTTTTAGCCATGCACTGTGGCGTAAGTCTTTAAGTGAAAACAACCAAGATACTCTGAACTACGGCTCGAAACAAAATCCAATTATTTTCGGGCCTTTATTTGGAATTATAAATTGAAACTCAGAAAGTTAATTTTCATAAAAAGTGTCCTATTACCTTTAACGAACATCGATCAGGTATAGAACTCAAGCATACTTACGACGTTCGTCGCTAGACGATATAAAAAATACACTCGACGTCCCGTAGAATTTATGAACATCCGATATGAGCGAGACGTATTTTTTCAAATGAGCATCGACATGACTACTGGCAACCATTAAGAATGAAAGATAAAAATAGCCCAGCGATTGCATAATTTATCTATATGTATTAACATTGATGTTAATTTTATGTTTTTCCACACTTTGTTCATCCACAGAAACTATTGCCGGGTTGTAAGGATCGATGTGGGGGTTTGAAAGCGACTAAAGTTGTTCGTCCTGCGTACTGATTTATCCGATTCGAAAATCTAGATCCGTGTACCGATGCGCATGTCATGTGACCGGTTGTCCCGTCTCGTACATTATGTATGACACCGGTTTTCTACCTTACGTGCAAATTACTAGGTGATGATTGCTGATAAGCGTCCTCCCTCGCTAGCGTCTCGACCAGAACGCCCGACGAGGGTGTGAATACTACATCTGTACACATCCTCTATAGGTGCATACTATTTCACTCTGGCATTTATATATCGTATATCTCACGTTAACACGTGCCTGGAGAACGACGTGACGTAGGAAATTTCCTCCATTTTCCAGCACTTTAAAGAGCTTTCAGACGGTCGATAAAATCGAACGAACAAACGGCGACACTGAAGTGATTTTTAGGCAGTCTTTTAGAGGAAAGTGCCTATTAAAATCGCCTGTCGTACCTTATAAACGACTAAACATGACAAATATTAATTTAAAAAAAAAAAATAACAGTTACATTTATTTTTATGCACTTGACATTCTACATGTATAGTGGATTAGAATAGAATAGAAAAAAAAATAAGTTACATTTATTTTTATGCACTTGACATTCTACATGTATAGTGGATTAGAATAGAATAGAAAAAAAAATAACAGTTACATTTATTTTTATGCACTTGACATTCTACATGTATAGTGGATTAAGCATTGTGAAGCCACAAAAATTGAAAGTTCAATCGAGAGCTCGCAAGGCGCGGTGAAGATTTATCCGCCGACCTGGACGTCGTAACGGCATGGTATCATTAGATTACGAAGACTTATGATGTTGAAACTGACGGCATAACCATATTTTTATACGAGAGTCATCTAATCATATCTGATCAGATACGAATCCGGTCTGATCGTATCTAATTATATATGATTCATATCCAATCGTATCTGATCAGATATGAATCTGGTCTGATCGTATCTAATTATACCTACATATAATTATATGTAGGGATGTACTTCGAAATTCCGAAATTTCATTCGATATGGAGTGGATTTCCACATGTGATGAACCATGCGATCGAGGGGCGACTGGGGCAAAATGGCACAGCGGGACAAAACGGGACAGTTGGGGCAAAGCTGAATCTTACAATAATTTTTGGATGCTCCATTTTGTCCAAACGACACTGAGAAAAAAAAATTGGTTGGATTAACCAAAAGTCGCGGTGACATACGTTCAAAGCTGTTATTTTTTTTGGTACAAATAAAGCATTGTCTTGTTAAACGATTATTTGCTTAAATTTATTCAAAATTTGTCGATTGAAAGAAACATTTTTTTGTACCAACAAAATAGACCTTTGAACGTATGTAACCGCGCATTTGCATAATTCAACCATTTCTTTTTCTCAGTGGATACGTACGGTTTTTTAAACCCCTTTGCCCCACGTACCCCCGTTATCACCATCCAAAAGTTAATGAACAATCGCGTTTCGTCTCACTATCCCGTCTTGCACCGCTGTGCCATTTTGCCCCGCTCTCCCCTATGCGAGCGCACAAGCCAACATAACCGCTAGTATATTAGTATAACAATGATAATATGCGATCATATCTGATCGTATTTCATCATATATGACATAACATGTGCACATATCTGCTATCTGGCGTCAGTTTTAAACAAGTTTATTTTCGTTATTTTTATCTAAACATGTACATCCTCATGAACGATGTACATTGGCAAGGATAAGAAATTTACCTTCTCTGAGCACTGAATGTGCAACAGAAAGTATGATTTTATGGGTGAAATAAAAATCGTTTGTCATCATCGGAAGAGAAAACATGTCCTAGTCGAATTATCAATCGGGCGCCGCTAATATATGCAATTGTTATTTTGATACTTTATCACCGAAGTCATAGTGACTGAGAGACGCGCTTGAGCGCCGTGATTTTGTGTGCGCTTCGCGTCTTCGGTTTGTGTGACTCTCGCATATATCATGTAACCCGTATTTCGAGCAGGTTGCACGACTGTCGTCGTATTTCTTAAAACGACCGTCCTTTCGACCGAAGAAACGATAGTCGTGGGTGTGCCTTTTGTCGATCGTTCAAAAGCAGACATTTCGATCACGAATACGATCAAGAACCTTCGAGACTCACAGGATTTGCAAGTTCGAAATAGTCGGATCGTTTTTTTTTTTTTTTTTTTTATCGTCGACCGACAAGACGACCGCAGAATTGTACGAAGAAAAATTTTCCTCGTATAACCGTTATTATACGAGGAAATACGATTATACGAGGAAATACGATTATACGAGGTTTACTTATGTTTTTTACAACGACATTTGACGACCAAATTTTGTATTGGAACATCAACGCTTCGAATAAGTCCTCCATAGCTGATGTTGTAGAAAATAGTTTTTCCGGCTAATTTCACGTGGTCGCGACATTCGTGACTGAATATTTCCGCTAATAATAGGCATGCGTTAATCTATTATTGTTGGGAGAAAAATTGTTCAGCAAACGATTCTGTATCGAACAACGCGCCCAAAAGATGAATTTGGTTGGAAAACGAAGTTTATCCGCCTAAGCGCACTGAAACATATGACCGATGCCGACCAAAAGTGTATACATTTTTTTTTCAATAGATAGTGTCGTTCATTCGTGTCCTGGGGCAAGCCCCCTAAGGCCATCGTGCCGCAAAAATACAACAACGAGCATAGAAAACAAATGCAACAAAGCAAAGGAGCAACAACATATAACGTATCTAAAAATACCGTATAATACAATAATATAATAATAGCTAAAAAGAATACCCAAAGAAGCCGGAAAAATAAAGAAAAATACAATAACATGAAGAATGAAGAAAGTATAATGATATAATATGATGATAACTAAAAATAACACCCAAAAAACAGGAAAAATAAAGATAGTTAGTTTGGTTGGTTGGTTGGTTGGTTGGTTTTGGTTTTTACTTATAATTTTATACACTGTAAAAAATATTTGTTTGAAAATTACTGAACAGTATTGGAAGCTTTTTTACATAAACTGCTTCTGAAATTTCAAATACATATGCGTTACAATTTTACAGTAAAATTAGTATTTTTTTTATGGAAATTTTTGTAAATTTCAGGCAAAAGATTTGTAATTTTAGTATCTCGTATTGTAATTTTACCGTAAAAGTACATTAATGTTCAATTAACGTAAATAATGTAAGGGAATTTTAATTTCCGGTAAATTAAATTTACAATTATTTTTTTTTTTTTTTTTTTACAGTGTAATAAAGCAAGTGACGATCGACGAACGCTTCAGCGCTACCAACGATCACGGAACGGCCAACGAACGATAAGTATAAGAAAAAAGCTTCCTCTACAAGAAAGCAAAAAGTCGAAGAATAAAAGTTGCTCGACCAACATCGCAGAGGTGTCGATAACGGCACGCCAATTTTGCTTCGTAATGCTAATGACTAATGCCTTACGTTGTGCATGAGGCGTCACTAACTCTCAAGTCGTTCGACCGATCGAAAATACACGAACGTTGTAGACTACTCTGGAAGATCCAAAAACTTATGAAACTTCTATAACTGAACGCCGAAATTTCGTACACTAGTAAAGTGTAAATTGGATTTAAGGAATATTTCAATTATTGCATAAATTGTAATAAACAGAAGCACTCGACTGCTACATGCGTACCAAATTTCAACCCGATTGACAAAGCCGTTCTTGAGTTACATACGGTTAAACGAATGGTTCAACAAATTTTCGAACAAGTGGCAAAAATTTAAAAAAAAAAAAAAAAATTCTCGCAATTTCATGTATTTCTTCAATGATATTTTTTTTTTTTGCTCGACACGATGATTTATAATCTGGAAGCGCATATCATTGCAACAAGAGTTAAATCCACATAACGATTCAGACGATTTGCCTGCCTTTAGAGCATTAAAACATTTGAAAAAAAAAGGGACTTTTGAAAAAGTTTGTAACTCCACAAAAATCGGTGAAGATAATCGTATACAATATAAACTATATTTAAATATAAACTATATTTGCGCACATTGATTTATAAAGTTTATTGCAAATTTCCGTAACTTTCAAGCCGATCGAACATGTTGCCGTACATAAGATAAGATGTATATGAGTCACGGCAGAGCTCGACAATCAACCACGTAATGCATGATTTGTTTGTTTAGTATGGACACGTGACCACCCATCGAATCTCGCATCTCATTCAAACATGGTGTCCAGACGGCGCCAAGCTGTTATTTAAATTCAACCAGCATTAACGAAAAATGCCTTTAAAAATAAAAAATAAAAATAATGTAGGAAAAGAACATTTGTTCGAAATATAAAAAAGAAAGTGATGATATCGAGTGAAAAAAAAGAGTCAGTTCGATGATCGATGTAATAAAGAAGAAAGGAGTCAACTAATGCATTCTCGAAAGTTCTTACTTGACGCTACTGAAATCAATTGCACATCCTTGCATCAGCTAGTTCGCTCGTCGACGGCGCGCGTCGCTTCGGTAGCAAGTATAAAACCCGTCGAGCCTTTGTGGCGCAGCAAACCGTGCAAACACGAGAGGGCGATAGCCAAGAAAGGAAATAAGAAGAAGAAGAAACTGAGCAAACGTTCAACTGCCTTCAGCGACTCACGAGCGATACGCACATCGAAGTGACAAGATTTTGCCGTATTAAATAAAGTGTTTTGAGCGACCGACCTGACTTTGCGTTCCGGCAGATCATCGACAACGAGGGACGAAGAGGATCCAGCTAAGAAAATGGCAGGAACTGTGAGCTTCAAGGTTTACATGTCGTTGGAAAACGATTTGTCGAAAAATGAAGTCCGACGATTTGGTGTCGAAGTCGATGTCGTCACAAATTTCTTGTATCTCCGGGAGAAAATACAAAGCATCTTTCCAGCACTGAGGGGCAAAAACTTCACCATATCATGGAAAGGTATGTTGAGAATTTTCAACTTTTTTTTTTCCGTGTGAATAAAGCTACAGCTGGATGGATTATTGACTGTGGATCCGATTAAAAAAACTCGTTTGCGCGGAGTCATAACGTCTTATTGGCTTGTACCGCCATTTCGTTACTGTCATTGGACTTCGTTTACGTGAGCTAACATTTTCTTAAAATTACCGACACTTTTGCCATCGGTCGATTGACGTAAATTTACCGTGACATTTTGTTCAACTGGTGCATCAATTCATCGTCGATAAATCATGCGATTGCGATTTTTCTTTCACTTAGATGCGATTTCCTTTCACCTGAAAAATTTCAGACCGCAGCGGAAATTGATGTGTCTTCTACATATAAAATGTAATTTTGGTGTTGAATTTCGAATCAATGAATGCGTCATTCTGGTTCTTCTCAAATCTGAAACAAAAAGAATGAAAAAAAAAAATTATCTTGCCCTAAACAATCTTCCTCTGGAACAACAAAGAAGTTAATCCTTCTCAAGGCTATTCCTAGAGGATCCCAAAAGCGGATTTGACGTAACAATTCCCGGCAAATGAGCATGAAAATGATGTCAACCAAATAATTCTACTATCATAAATAATTAAGTTGGTTGCTGATAAAAAAAAAGAATAGCATCGACGGTTTCTTGAATGAAGAACCAAACTGAATCTGATAGTTATTAATAGAAGAGACTTTGCGAAGAAAGAAGCTGCGGTCACGAAACAATGCGTACATTTAATTTCAGACGATATTTAATTCCAACAATATTTAATTTCAGATTCCGATGGCGACTATGTGATAATTTCGAGCGACGAAGAGTTGGGAATTGCTTTGACCGAAACTGCCTCGAACGATATACGCAAGCTCTACGTGGTCCTGCATCCCGAGTACGAGATGCGAAGCGAGTTCGAACCACAGGGAATTTCTGTAGGACCTCATCACGTCGGAATAACTTGCGACGGCTGCGACAAGCCTGTCCACGGATTTCGTTACAAATGCATTCAATGCGCGGATTACGATCTGTGCGTAAAGTGCGAAGGGCGTGGGATGCATCCAGAGCACTGCATGATACGTTTGTCCGTTCCACTGCAATGGAAGCCGCACTATGGTAGGCGCTTAGCCAACCAGGTAAACAAATTCGTCAAGAAGGCTCACTGCCATACGACTAAGGAAGAGGAGCAAAAACAGTGCCCTTACAAATCCGGCAAGCATCACGGAAAATCTCGCCACGGTGGACTGGCCGGTGAGGGCGGCGTTGGCTCGTCCTGGGTCGACACTTTCGCGACTTTCTTGGACGAATGGGCCAATATTCCCGGGGAATGTCCTATGAAGGAAACGGCGAAGGAGGCAAAGGAGGAAACTAAAGAAGCCGAACCTAAAACGCCGCGAGCTAACGATTACAATCCTTCGGAGCAGATCAAACTGCTAAAGAATGCCGGTCTGGCCGTTGGCGAGAACTTCTTGTCTCAGTTTTTGGACCCCCTCGTCAATATGCATAATATGATGGAGAAGCCGACGCCGTCCGCTGCCCCGGCCGCCGCTTCCAGCACGCCATCCGCCTCTACCTCGCCGGACAAGGAAAAGCCGGTTGAAAGTCCTAAGAACGAGGCACCACCCAAGTTCCCAGGCGAAGGAAAAAAGCTGAGGGAGACCGTCGCTGACGAGGCTTCCGCTAAGGAACAGCCAAAACAACCCGAGGAGAAGATTTCCGCTGAGAAAGTCTGCGTTGAGAACGAACCGGGCTGGACTCTGCTCAACAGGGGTGAGAGCCCGACTCCGAGCGTGAGTTCGCCGTCAACTGGTGCGGTACCGAAACAGGTATAGTTTATTCCATTTCCTTTTTCTCTCATTCTCCGCACTAATTGCGCCTTACAAGTTCCAGGGTTTTTAGCTTAAGGCGAGGTAAAACAGACTCAGTCGGTACCAAAAATTGTAATGAATGGCACTCGGAGATGTACACATTTTGCGAAAAAGCAAAGTATTAGCGGATGTAGAATTCAATACCGCGTCCGATGATACTTCGCTTTTACCCCAAATCACAACCATTTTTACATGGTATTGATTCGAAAAATTCAACTATTTCTCGTGCACTCAAATGTGATACATGTTTCACCTCCCTTAATATGCGCCTTAGTTGCTTTCATTTTTAGCGTAAGAAATCAAATTTTGAAAAAGATTTAAAGATTCCATGCGTTAATCTATAAACGTTTCCCAGGTACAGCCGTCCGCTCCGGTCGAAGCACCTTCAAAGCCGATTTATTCGACGCTGCCGCCACCGCCCGTTGTGCAGCCGGAACCAAAGACCGTGCCCGTTTATCACGCGAATCCAACAATTCAAAATGCTGTGGAGACAATGCGGCAGATGGGATTCTCCAACGAAGGTGGTTGGCTTACGAACCTTCTGGTATCCAAAAGCGGAGACATCGCCGCAGCTTTGGACGCGCTCTCCCCCGTTCGCCGCTAAACTTATTGATCTTTGGCATTGATAAAAATTGGCTATCGAATATTGGCACTTATAATTGTTAGTTCTTTAACGTAAACATTCCACTGATGGGAACAGATAAATAAAATTGTTCTCACATTTATCCCTTATATTCTTCTGGTGGCAGACATGATCAACACTACTGTGTATCAATAATAGAGTAGTCGAAGAATATATCGCAATACACAGTTTTTGTTTATTTGTTTTCTTTTACTTTCCTTAAATTAGATGTACCGGTGAATAAAGTTGGCCAGGAGAAGATCGTGGAACTTTTTGCCATTGTTGTGTACAAGTTTACAAAGGTGTAGTATAATGCATTACATTGTATGGATTTCGGGCGGTCAGCAATTCCAATTCTCGCTGACCCTCCTTAGTCATGTTCCTGATCCACTTTCTATCCTTGTAGTACTCAATCACCGAGTCAAATTCCTCGGGTGTGTAATTGTCCAATCGAACTGGCAGAAAAGGGTCGAGATGTTCGAAACCCTCTTTGCCGAGCAAATATCGCGGGAAACCTGACCAATTACCGTTCTGTAAATACAAATGCAAAGAATCACTATAACAAGATTGCTTTTAAAAAAAAAAATGCCAAGGCTCATAAAATTTCGACGCATCTCTTTACGTATTAGACTATTTTACGCACTCGGACGAAAAAATTTGACGCAAATTACAACTCTCTTTATGAGGAAAAAAATAAAATATGACTATGTACTTACCATCTGAGCGATCGGGTCGACCGTTACAACAATTGCACCGTTGCACCAGTCGTACTTTGTAATATTCAAGAAAGCGTCGGTAAGTGACACGTGTTTCGGCATGACCATTTTTTTATCTTCATTCTTGATTCTCGACGTTTGCGCAAAAAACGCATTGAATCCATCGATCGCGACCAACGTTTGACATTTGCCGGCGATGCTGGCAAGTTTGAGCTCATCGGTCAAGACGTGTACAATGTTGCACGCATATTTCAATCGACTTATGCCAAGATCGATGAGTTCCACGAGCGGAGCGCCTTGTTTCGTACTTTCTCGTGAACTCCACTCGTAATCTTTCGATACTCGGATCTATAAGATGATAAAATATAAGATCTACGTACAGGTCAGAAAATATGTTAACAATTGTAACCACAATCTTGCTATCCAATAAATCCGTGCAAGAAAAAATTCAATTTTTTTTTTTTTTACTTTGAACCGATTCGAGTTTTGTAAAAATAGCTGCATCGATTGAAATGACCAATTATAAAAGGAGCAAATCTGTGCTACAAGCCCGAAAGAAGTCTCATTAAAGGGGAAACAGATTTAACAAATGTATCTTGCACGAATCACTTAGATTTGCTTCTCGTATCAAACGTACATCCAGTTCTGAGAGGAGTGTGTTATTTTGATGCTTGAAGTGCACAAGCCACGAAGCTGCATCTACTGGCAAGTCTTGGTAGCCTTCCTTGGTGGGTGATGTAGCGACTTCTTTAAAACGTTGAAACCACAGTGGAGCTAAAAAATTATCAAATAGAAAAGTCGAAAAACGTTTGTAAAATGGTAAGACAGGTCTTGCGCGTGCCCTCGAAATAATATATTAATACCCCAAGGTACGTGGACAATGATTTTCTTCGATGCCAGTGCGTAGTGTAATATGTGTGCCATCGTTATGGACTTTCCAGTTCCGAGTTCACCATCTAGATACACCGTTAAGGTACAATTCGATTTATAAAAAAAAAAAAAAATTACAGTGTGACCAATGATCATCATTCACCGTTTTTTTATTTATATTATTTATGTTATAGTACCAAATGAAGACACCCTTTAATCGATTGATTTCGTGTAGAGAGAGCGAAAAAAGCAGATTCTCTTGAAATTCCAGTCATTTCAAGTCGTCTGAATCTTCCAACATATTGTTTATTTTTTTCATAATTATAACTTCGATATCTTTTTGTCATATTGCTCATCCAAATGGACATTACAATGGAACAATCGAGGACTTGATCTTGTTTTGATCTTTTAGTTGTAATCTTTAAAACTCCCGTTTTCTAATTCTGCACAGTCAATTTTAAGAGAACTTGGAACAATTTCCGAAATAAAAAGCAATCTTATTTCTCGTTTATAATATTTGTAACAAAAAAAACTCATTACTTCACAGATTTTATTTCCCTCAGAATAATGCCTTTGCCAAATGGGTGAAGACAAAAGTTTGGTTCTGACTTTCTCACTAGGAAGGCATCCCTTATGAAGATCCATCACAAAATTCAATGGTAATTTATTTGTAGCAATTGTCAGCAAAAATTGTAAATTAATAAACGAAATCAATTGGAACGAAATCCTTTCCTCATAAAACATATAAAAATGAAAGTAAGCAATAATAAAGGATACATAAGACATATTTGTTCGGAGGTCTCGTGTAGTCTGTTTGATTGAGGTATGAAATTATTTCCACAGCCGGCGATCTGATCAGAAAGGCACACTCGACGAAAGTTTCTACTTGTTTTTGAAATCGTTTCGTTAATCCGCCATATCGAAACAACTGGTGGTGATCATTGGTTGGAAGTTTATAAAATCTATGAAGATGATCCGTTGTGTGATTCAACGGATTGTTTTCAGTTGTTCGAAATATTTGCAGCTGTTCGTCTGGAACAGGCGCAGCTTCGGGTGCAGTGCTCAAATGTCGTACTGTTGACAAGGGTAAACGCGTTGCTCTGAACAACTCTGGAACATGTAAAATCAATGGTCAAAAGTACAATTTAATTAAATTAGAGATTGACCGGGACTTACCGTACAGTAGGGGACAAAGTAAAAAATGTACAAGTTTGATCTATATGTGTTCTTCTAATAACTACAGGAAACAATTTCATAAATATTCTACAACAAAAAGTTTATAAAACAAAGAAAAATAATGAATTTTATATATTACCGTTATTACGTTACACATGCTATGTGCTACGTTTAGTTCGTACCAATATTGTTATCTGAAGTGTAAAAATTGTAAATCTAAAAGGAATTGTGAGTTGAAATCAGGAGTTGTTTTCTTGCTTTCTAAACTTCTCGCTTGCCGCACAACAAACGACTGTGGCTCCCTCCATAAATTGTCTTTCTAATTTCAATCTCGAAATTATCATTTTTGCAGAATAACATTAAAAAATTGTAATACAACTCGTACAGAATTTGAAGTGAGCGAGTTGAAACAAGTATTTGTTTGTCGTCGTGAAATAAGTCAAATATAACAGACATGACGCACAAACCGAGCACCCGACATCAATTTCCATGGGAAAATATCAAGTAGTTAATTGACGATGATTCGTCGTACAGTTGTTAAAAACGAATACTTACGTGCACAAAGTGCCATTTCGATGATGATTATTTGCGCACCGGTCAGCCAAATTGCTTGTAAGAAAGAGTTGAGGTGGAATTTTACGATCTTAGGTTATGTCTGTGTTTTCAGCCGGCGACCATTTTGGAAAATCCACAAGAATCGACTCGGACGATGAGCGAACTTCTCTTTTTTTTCGCAGTTCTACTGGACCACCGACGTACGTATAGGAGGCGCCCAATATAATCGTGTCAGGCACCGAGAGAGTAGCGGGATGTTTAAGAGAGGCTTCGTGACTGCCTACTATAATTATAGTAGGCAGTCACGAAGCCTCTCTTTCGCTCATCGTCGATCATGTAATTACATGATCGACGATGAGCGAAAAACAGAGCCGCGTTCAGGAATTACCAGCGCAACATTCTCTTGTTGTCTTACCCAGAGTGAGTTTTTGAACATGTTTCTGTAGTAAAAATATACAGGTAGGCCGGTTTAGCCGGCTAAAATATATTATCCGGCTAATGGATTTTATTGGTTGTATTACATTTAAGCGGTATTAAGCGTTAAACGTTATATTGAAAAAAAAGGTGCAAAAGAATATGCAAAAGTTATCTTTTGGACGTAGGATAGCTTATAGTTACCATCCGGACGAACATATGTAACCCATTTGGATGACTTCTTCATACTAGATTTTTTTTTGCTACTTACTTACCTACGATTTGTTTCTGTCGACAATTTTTGAAAGTGGCTTCATCAACCACGCATTCTGCAAGACCAAATGTTGGCCGGTGCGTTTTGTACGGTGGCCAGGTTGGAGCGCCCTCTAGTAATTGTTATAATGGCCATTTCATTCCATGATTTCATTAATCATTACGTAAGAGGAAATCGTTTTACTTATCCTAGCGACATAAATCCGTAAAAAAAAAGAAGGGCAAAAAGATAGAAACGTGCAGACCACACAGACCGATTATCGAAGAATGAGAAATTTCATGTATTTTTATACCGGCACTTGGTAAGTGTTGGCAAAAAAGTACTCGAGCATCACGATTTATCGTCCGTTTGAAGTAAAACGCCCCAGTCGGCACAGTCACCGCAATAAAAAGTAATCGTCTTCTAAATTCCGGAAGGAACCTTTTGCGTATCGTAGTATTATCACGATATTGAGCAAGGCGCATGAAGGAAGTCGATCCCTGCAAGAAATTCGCGTGTAAGCTGCAAACCTGCTTACGAGGTTTGTACTATTTATAAAATTTCTTCAGTACGATAGTATCGCACGGTTTTTGGAGGTTATGTAAATTATAATATAAGGTTCAGCTTGTTTCGTCCCAACGTTGAAGGTTCCGATTAAGAGATAAATACAGACATGTTTTTGCAGTGGCTTCATATTTTGTTGATAATTCCTTTCTGTATATCTAGCACATAAAAATCACAACGACGAGATTAAGGTCGGTTAAGGCGTTACAGATCAACATTACCTCAAAACATTTTGCATCGGGTTTTCCCAAAAATAGTTTTATGAGAAAAAAAACGAAATGCAGGACTCACTGCGTATTTGATTAACGCAGAGCGTCCTGAAATTCTTTTTTCATTTAGAAGAATCGTTTTGGAGAAAAACGAATTTTTAATTTTAACTCTGTCTCTGTGGTACTCATACGTGATTAGTCTCCTCTTAAATAGAAACAGAATGTATTTGAAAGTTGTGATGCTTCCTAAACGCAGTACCCAACAATAAGCCATCCTAAACCACGAAAATAAGAAAACTTAAACATATTAATTGAAGAAATCGTGTGGTGACCTATTAACAATTTATGTTGATAAGCATCAATGTGCATGGAATGTTATAGGGTCAAGTAGCCTTACATTATATTGACATATATGTAATCGTAAAAAATTAAGCGTGGCTATTGTGATATGGCAAAGGTTAAAATTAACAGACACATTTGTATTTCAGATAATGTGTACCAACCTGCAAGGTGCCAAGTCGTAATCGAGGAACTACGACAATGCTGTATTAAGCATTCTGCTGTATCGCTAGTCTGTGAGGGAATAGATATTACAAAACCGTATCAACACAATACGGTTGATTATGTAAGCCTCGTCACCTATTTATTTAATTAAGCAATGTAAAAGCCCCCAAGAACAATACCTTTATCTTTTCTGGAGAATTTCCAATGTATATGTTTTTGTCAGAAAGAAATTACGTTTTTCTGGACTTTGTTAAAATAACCACATTCCTTGTGGAAGGGACCGGATTTCCGCTTTGTGTGATTTCTTTGTACTCAACGGATATCATGCACTTCAATTTTCCTATTAGTGTAAAGAGCACGATGGATTTGCCATTTGTAGCAATACTGACGCTAGTGAGAAATTCTGGGTTATCAGAAAACATTTGGTTCCCTGTTTTATAACTGGTCTCCCATCAACTGCATTGTCAACTTTATCAAATTAAAAATCAGACAGTATACGAACGTGACAACTTGCTTTTTGGTAAAACTGCGATGGTTTTGAGGAACGTTCATTCTTCCGAGTTTTATATTATCTTAATATCGTGTTTTTAAAATATAGAAAATATTTTTCAAATATATATCGACTGTTTTTTTTATAAATTTCTAATCTAAACAATTGTACCAGTCATGGAGAAAATAAGACAGAAATTTAAATTATCGAGACTTGTCACATAAAAATTATTCTGTACGAATGTTACATAAGCTAAAATTGTGTACTTTTCAGAAAACAGCAGTCAAAAGATCATGAAACGCGAACAAAAATTCGACCCCAGATTGCTGAAGGATAGACCATGGACAGATCGTAATCCGCGTGCAACTGTTATTATTGGAATGGGCATTACCATACTCCTTTTATTCAGTCATCCAATATATGTAATGTGGACTCATCCCAAGAAACGCGAAATGTCCCGATAGATTGTTTTGTCCGATTGAAATACAAGGTGAATAGTTATTGCGATGAATTCCGTCGACAAGGCGAAACAGAGACTAAGAAAATATCCAATGCTGATCGCGCAATGTCGTGACTCTGCTGGACAATACGCCAAATGCGTAGCGCGAAAGGCTAACATAGGAAAAGACGATTGTCACGAAGAATTTATGAAATTCAAAGCTTGCTTAATCGAGGCTGCTAGAAGCAACAAAACAAAATTGTAATATTGTGTATCAAACGTAGCTGTGGTGTATGCAATACAAGTAATGTTTACACAGAATCATCATACTTAATTATTAATTCGTAAGATTTTCGTTATCTTTAAGAAACCCAAATAGTTTGTTCGCCGTTGAAAACATGATGTCGTTATCTTTTGCCGGGCACTGTGTTGTTGGGCTTGCAATAAGATTTATTTTAATAATCTACGCAGAATTCCACGAGCGCATGTTCGCGGTACCGTACACAGACGTCGACTACAAAGTCTGCACCGACGCGGCGCGTTTTCTCTTCGAAGGTGATTCGCCGTTCAGTCGTCATACGTACCGTTACACACCACTTTTGGCGCTGATCCTCGCACCCAATATCCTCTTACACGCCGACTTCGGTAAAGCGATATTTTCCGCTGTCGACATAGTCGTAACGGTGTTGATAAAAAAAATATTGCTGAGAGAAAATAATTCGAAACGGGTGGCGGAAGCTTGCGCGCTCGTGTGGCTCTACAATCCTCTGACAATCGTGATATCCACCCGAGGCAACGCCGATTCGTTGGCGGTTCTGCTCGTTCTCTCGACACTCTACTTTTTCCAGCGCGACCAAACGATTCTATCGGGATTTATGCACGGCCTGTCGATTCACTTCCGCTTGTATCCCATCGCGTTCAGCTTGTCGATGTATTTGGCACTGCGGGGTAAAAATTATTTTCTCCCAAGCGTCAATCAGGTCAAGCTCGTTTTCAGTTGTCTATTCTCTTTGACTTGCTTTACCGCGATAAGCTATTACTTCTATGGGTATAAATATCTCTATGAGAGTCTGATTTACCATCTCATACGAAAGGACGCTCGGCACAATTTTTCTGTATTTTTTTACATGACCTATTTGTCTACAGGGCAATCAACGAATATCCTTAAGCGCCTCTTCACCTTTCTACCCCAATTACTCGTACTCGTTGCATTGTCATTACGTTATTCGAGCAAAAAGGAACTTCCCTTTGCAATGCTAACACAAGCTATCGTTATGGTCACCTACAATTCCGTCATGACGTCACAGTATTTCTTTTGGTTTTTATCGATATTACCGTTGTGTCTTCCGAATATTCGAATGACGCTCAAGAGATGGCTCATATTGTTGGTTTTTTGGGTACTTAGTCAAAGCCTCTGGCTCTTTGATGCGTATTTACTTGAATTCAAAGGCATCAATTCGTTCTATCGGATTTGGCTCGATGGAATTTTTTTCTTCGTTGTTAATATCAAAATACTTCAGGACATTGTCAATCATTATCACAGTCCGACTAAGAGCGAAGTAAGTAGCAGATAAGAAAGGAAAAGTAATAAAGGAATGTTGTTATTATTATTATTATCATTATTATGTATTTTTTTGCATGGCCGATTGATATCTGTTGTATGCATTTATGGAAGATTAATAAAATTTGTATTCACACCAATTACAATGGATAAGCTTATTAAATAAAATGCTGAATATCAATATATTATTCGAAATCATAACATTGCATAAATGAAAAATGTTTACGCGTTTCAAGAGAGCATGGCAATTAGTCTTAAGGGGAACAGAGAGGTTTGAAATATTGAAAAAATCGAGACATTTTTTGTTGTTGTTGCATATATGTATAATATAAATATAATTAAAATATTGGATGAAATGTTCTTGCCATCTAGAGTAGAGCGTGAAGGAGTTCTAATGGGTAACTGGAGACGAGCCTGAAGTCGGATGTCATAAATTGCGGGTGGCACGTGTAGAGTGACACCAAGACCGTCTGGTAGGCAGAACTTAGCATGACTTACCGGATGCAGTTATTGGCAGC
The DNA here is from genome assembly GCA_963575735.1 of Amblyjoppa fuscipennis. Lineage (NCBI taxonomy): Eukaryota > Metazoa > Arthropoda > Insecta > Hymenoptera > Ichneumonidae > Amblyjoppa > Amblyjoppa fuscipennis. The sequence continues at coordinate 7,370,724 of OY754495.1, read as the reverse complement.
ATTGCCCGAACTGAACTTATTTTTAACGTAAAAAATATTCGAGGAAGTTTAAGTTTGAAATATTATGTTGTCATGTGCCTAAATAAAATAGCTCAACATAATTCTTTGGTAATTTGCTAATAACATTAATAACAGAAACCAATCAATAAGTTATGTTTTGTCATCTTTATTTTCAGAGGAATACAAAATACTTATGTACAGATAGTTTCATGATGTAATAGTGATGGATTTTTTTTTTTAAGGAATGGAGATATCATTAATAATATGATAATAGTAAATCTTATGCTAGATCAATTGTGAGCAAGAGCGTTTCTTGGTTCATCTTCAGAAATACTTGTACATAAACGTTCGTACCGTGTAATCACTCGCGTCATTCAACAGCATTACGATAGATATAATATCTATGTCTATTTTAAAATTATATCTAGACACATAATTCCGCGTCAGACCTGTCGGACTCTTTTGCTTGGCAATTTATTCGACGTGCAAGTCCATAGTGATTGCGCACTTTTTTTTTTTTTTAATAGTATTAGCTGGCAGAGGTGATTTTTTTCCCGTTTGTGGCACATGCCTTGCGACTAGAAGGCAATAGTGAAAGTGGAAGAAGATTTGCCAGCCCAGTTTAACAAGTTATATGATGATTCTGCAAAGTTTCACATTTGTATCGCCCTTTTTAGCTATTCGCGTACTATTTAATACTTGCGAGTAAACTCAAATGTTCGAATTCAGGACAAAGTGTCTCTTACATTCGGATATCAAGATTGTCTCGAAGACTTGCCCTTAGCAAAGTAGTTGACAAGCAAATGCGTTTATGACCAGCTATATACATGTAATGAATATGTACAGTTTTTTTTTTTTTAAGAGCGCAAAGAAAGTGTAGAGTTGTATCTTTATGATTAAAAAAAAGTGAACAAACTTTGTCTTTGAAAATATTCGTTGAAGTGCACGGTTTTTCAGCCACAAACCAGATAACATTTTTTTCAACGTGGGCCAGATGTTTCGAAAAATGATCGTTTCACGCTTGCTATCAGCTACGTCATCAGGCTATGTATTATAACCGTAGACTAAAATAAAGCAACCGGTTGGCGTGAAATATGAGCAGGGTTTTTTTTTTCTTCACACACAAACACGCATGAACATTTAGATAAAGGGACATCTGTTGCCGAACTGCTTCCTCATGTTTTTTCGGCAATTGTTGCGTTTGCCAGCGCCGCTTCAGGTTGCAGCATATTCGTCTGCATATGCGGACGCGCCCCAATAGTATAAATACAAAAATTGTTGCAGAACATTAATAACGTACATTGTGCTGTCGTCGAACTTTTTTCAACAAACGATTTATAGTCAATTGTCGGTAGAATTACTTCATTGTCAGAACCAACCAATTTCAGAGAACTGAATGCTGGTTCGCATCTGCGACTTCGGCTGGTCCGTCCAATAAAGTCGCTGAAACGGCCGCAACGTTCTTCATCGTACTGTCGCATTGGCAAAGATTTGACCGTTTGTAACTCAAAAACACAAGCACTATAAAAAATGTTCCAAAAAGGTATGCTTGATCAGTTTTGCGTCGAAAATAGGAACCAACAATTTCTTGTACAAATTCCTGGAACTCCGTGTATATAGCTAGTAAGTCTTTAGGCTTCGAGGATTTAATTCTATCAATAAATGAAAATTCCTTTAAAAAAAAAAAAAAAGAATAAAAAGTAATTAAATTAGCCAGTACTGAAAAAAATCACTTTTAATCATCAACAGAGACACTCGGGCGTGATATATATCGTTGCATCTATACATCTATACAATACAAGTATGAACACAATGTTTCTGAAGACGAGCCAACCTTTCAGTGCATTCGATCAAGTACGTTTTACTTCCGCACTGTTTATGTCGAGAACATCAATGTACCCGATATCAGACATTTTCATTTCTAAGAATGTTAATTCATCAACGAAATTAACGTAGGGCTCTTAAGGGGCGTTTGCAAACATTTTTTTTTTTTTACATACAACTAATTTTTTTTCATTTTTTTTCGTAGAAGAGATAACGAATTTCCAATTTCTTTTTTTTTTTTTTTTAAATCTTTATAAGCTTTTGACTATGAAACGCTTATATATATTAATTCAGACGAGTTCAACATTTACTAAATGGCTTTTCGTTCGTTCATTAAACTAAATTTGATGCTAATCACATCTGTCGATATTTACGGTCTGCTTGTAAAAATACAAATGGGTATTATAGGTATTCTACCACACGTCTCAGAGAATATTTGTGACAAATAATAGACATAATGTTTGAGTATGGCAAGATTTAATAAAATAATAAAAATCGTAATACATTATATGCTATGAAATATATGTATATAAAAAATTGATACAATAAGCTAATATAATTACAGCATTATTGACAATCTTTAATCGAATAAATTATACATATTTTTCCGTAAAATATAAATCGATTATCGAAACAATTTACATTCGGCTCCATATTTATGGTACTGATTGAAATAAAACGTAACATTGCATACCCGTTAATTTAAAAAAAAAAAAAAAAAAAAAAAAAAAACATCGACGAAAACAATAATAATGATTAATCGTAAAAATAATAATGATTAAAGCACTGACGAGGTATACGCTTGTCGAAATTGAATTCGACGATGCGTACACAACCTAAACTCAATTAATGTACAAAACGTAAAAAAAAAAACTTGTCTTTGGCAACAAAAATCGATCTTTTTATTTTTATAATAAAACGCGTTAGACAGCGGCTGGTCGAGCTTGCTGGCAGCAATTATTCATAAAAAGAAGGGGAAAAAATATATATGTATATATATATATATCAATGCTCAACGGATAATATGACGAATATCAATTCGGTTGGTGACAGTATAAAATTACAAATGCAATATCAATCGAAAAGTCGATGTGCGAGACTCTCGAAGTTAATGGATAAATTTATAAAAGTCCGGTAGAAAGAAAGAACAAAAAAAAATGTTATTGGCACGCTCTCATGTTGCAATTAGATGGAC